>CM058163.1:0-622500 GCA_030254885.1 Vitis rotundifolia
AGGAGAGCTGTGGAGGGGGGATTCCTTTCAGGGTGCACCATTCGGAGTGGAGGAGGATCCAACTTGCACATCTCACATCTCTTTTTTGCTGATGACACAATAATATTTTGTGAGGCGAAAAAAGAGCATTTAACTCATTTAAGCTGGATTCTCTTTTGGTTTGAAGCTGCTTCTGGGCTCAGGATCAACTTGGCCAAAAGTGAGATTATTCCTATTGGTGAGGTGGACGATATGGCAGAGATGGCAGCTGAGATAGGCTGTAGGGTGGGATCTCTACCCTCTCATTATTTGGGATTGCCTCTTGGGGCACCCAACAGAGCCCCCTATGTGTGGGATGGGGTGGAAGAGAGAGTAAGGAGGAGATTGGTGCGATGGAAACAACAATACATTTCTAAAGAGGGGAGATTGACTCTAATCAAAAGCACCTTAGCTAGTATGCCAATCTACCAAATGTCTATCTTCCGAATGCCCAAGATTGTTGCTAGAAGATTAGAGAAAGTACAAAGGGATTTCCTGTGGGGAGGGGGAAGTGAGGAGGGAAAACCTCACCTGGTTAAATGGGAAGTGGTCTGTTCAGAGAAAGACAAGGGTGGTCTTGGCCTAAGGAAGCTAGATGTGTTAAACAAAGCTCTTCTTGGTAAATGGATATGGAGGTACGCTCATGACAAGAACAATCTTTGGAAGCAAGTAATCACGGCGAAATATGGGCAAGAGGGTCTTGGATGGAGGTCAAAGAAGGCGAATGGGGCAGTTGGTGTAGGGATATGGAAGGAAATATTAAAAGAATCTGATTGGTGTTGGGAAAATATGACTTTTTCAGCTGGGAAGGGTACCAGAATTAGATTCTGGACAGATATTTGGTGTACTAGTACAGCACTGTCCCAAATTTTCCCCCACCTGTTTGTTATGGCTGTCCAACGAAATGCAACTATAGAGGAAATGTGGGACCACAATTCTGGTCAAGGGGGGTGGAATCTGATCTTCTCTAGAGGTTTTAATGACTAGGAGATGGATATGGTAGAGGATTTGCTCCAATCATTGAGGGGTCACAGGCCTTCTTTGGAGGAAGACATGGTTGTTTGGAAGGGAGGGAGTAATGGTCAATTTAAGGTCAAGGAGGCTTATAGGTTGCTAGCATGCCCTAGTAATATTGTCTTTCCTGCTAGGTGTATCTGGGCACATAGGGTGCCAACCAAAGTCGCCTTTTTCGCTTGGGAGGCGGCGTGGGGTAAGGTGCTTACGTTGGATAGACTCCAAATCAAAGGATTGCATCTTCCTAATCGGTGTTTTTTGTGCAGTTGTGAAGAAGAAAATGTAAATCATTTACTTATACATTGTATAGTGGCTAGAGTATTGTGGGATATTATTCTTGGGGTAGTAGGAGTCTGCTGGGTCTTTCCAGAAACTGTAAAGGAGGTCTTAATCAGCTGGAGAGGCACCTTTGTGGGCAAGAAAAGAAAAAAGACATGGAGTTCCATTCCGTTATGTATTTTTTGGACGGTGTGGAAGGAGAGGAATAGGTTAGCCTTTACAGGGGGGGAGTTGAATATTCAGAAACTAAAGAATTCTTTTGTTTGTAATTTGTGGAGCTGGGCTAGATTGTATATGGGTGAGGAGTCTCTCTCCCTTTTAGATTTCTTGGAATGGTTAGCAATTAAGTAAGGGGAGGTGAGCTCTTTCAGGTTTTTGTTTTTAAGGCCTAAGTAGCCTTGTATACTTCCTGTATGCTTTGGGGCTTTTTAGCCTGCTTTCTAATGAATCTCTTTGTTTACTTATCAAAAAAAAAAAAAATGTCACTTTGAATAAGGTTCCTAGAGATGATAAGACATGGGTTAACCCATCCATGGAGAACAATGGGACAATTGCATAGGTAACAACTCTATAATATAGGAACTTTAAACAACTTATTGGTTATACTCTTTTGAGACCTAGTTATGATAAATGGTTAAACCACAATGCTTTCTCTAATCAGTTACCTAACTTTGAGGACTATTTTGTATAGAATGTCATGTCAAACATCTAATACCTTAACTTCACTAAAATGAAGCCCATTGTTGTTGTTAGGCGGTATTGGCTAAGTGTCCATTCTAACATAGAGCGACTAGGTGCAATCATCCTTTGAGATAAAATGAAACAAAATTTAAAGAAAAAATATCTTCCCACATATCATAAGAGGCCATTATTAGACCATTGGACTGATCTTAAGCAATTATTCTCTAATGTGAAAGATCGGGAAGCTCATTTTGAAGAGCTTGAGTTGAGATGTGAAGTGAGAAAGGAACTTGGTAACCATGGAAGAGTTCATTAGTGGGCTGTGTTTAGAAACTAAAAGAGTAAAATTGCATTCCCATAAGACTTCAGAGGAAGCCTATCACAAGGATTTAGAGATTGAGAGGTATCTTCAGATTCCTAATCAAAGATATGTGGCTTCTCAAGCTGGGGATTGTCATGATAAAGTAAGAGATAACACAAGGACTGATAATGGTGCCAAAACTAGTTAAGTGGCTTCATGTGGTAGTAATAACATTAGTAAAAGAGTAAATAGTGACAAGGGTAAAGAGTTTGTTTTAATTAAGTATTGGGTTAGTGAATCTAGTAGAGTATTGCTACTTGAGAAGATTTAGATGAGCTTTTATCTTTGGTTTCGTTCTAAGAGAGTTTTTTCTTGCCTTTCTTTGAGTCTCATTTTGAGTTTGCTTTCTTTGGTAATTTCATATATGTTTTGAAATAGATTCATTCTCGTCTTTTAAGGAAGCCTTTAAGGTTGCCCCTTTCAGGTCTCCTTGAGGATGGAAGAAGTCATCTCATAGCTTTGCAAGGAACTTACCAACTCATCCTCTTTCATCATATCAACATTTTTTCTTTTCTTAATGACACTCACTTTAGTCTTAAATCTCTCTTGAAGAGATCTCAAGATCTTCCTGTCATTCTCTCAAGTTAAAACAAATATTAACAACATTGAGTTCAGTTTTCATTTATTTTGATGCTCTCAAATTTAGCAATTAGCATTTTCAATTTAAACAACTTTACAGTGGAAGTACCCTCTTGAGTTATTGCTAAAATGTTTCATGTCGCTTTAGCATATTTGCAGAACATGATGCTCCTTGGTCAGATAACCAATGTTGTGATCTTGTGAAACTTGTTCGAGACTCACACCATTGAAAATAAAGTAAAGGGCTTTAGCATTTACTTTACTGCCCTCATCTCAATCTTGTTTGTGCTTCATCTCACCATTTGGCTTGTCATCTTATCAACAAACACTAGGGGTAACCACCTTTACTCCACTGTGTTCTAAACCTTTTTCAGTTTGCATTTTTAAGAAAAATTTCATTTGAATCGACAAGTAGGGGTAATTGTTCCCATAAAAAGAATTTTGGTGTTGGGAGGGGGAGTGTTGAATCTCCTCATAAGGAGCGTTTATACATCCTCTTCAAGACATTTGAACGTCCTCTTCGAGATGTTTGAACGCTTTGCTCGAACTTTATGTACTAAACTTCATTTTTTTGTTGTCTCTACAAGTGTCACCTAGCTAACATACCATTGTCATTCTTTAAGCTCTAATTACTTCAAATACACACATACCTCAAAAAATAATCAAATTTGAAGCAATTCAAAATTAATTGTGACCGGTAAGACCCTTGGAGATAATATGCATTGAGCTTAATACAAAAATGGAACAAAATTACCAACCTGGTCTAATACATTAACTATTTATGTCTAATACGTGTTTCAAAATTTTCCTTTTCAATTATAGCTTAGAGTGTGATTGTTATTCTTCCTACTCTTCGAACTTGGCATAGATTGTTTAGCACAACCAATCTTGAGTGGATTCCTCCTAGAGGCATAGCGAAAATATTAGGAATCTCCTTTAAGCTTTGACAACCAACTTAAAGGGAAGATTCTTTGGCAGATGATTGTTTTATCCTTTGATATGGTTCATTTGGTTAGAGAAGAATGCAAGGATATTTGAGGATGGATGAAGATCTATGGATGTCAAATGGGATCAAATTTACTTTTTCTCTTCCTTATGGGCCTTAGTTATTGAGCCTTTTGCAGATATTCTGTTACATATCTTATGACTAGACTAGTAGTGTTTACAGCTCCAACAGGTCAAAGAGGAAAGTTGGATATAGAAAGAGTGATTAGAAATCATTCACGTATAGTGTTGAGAGCATACTCTAGGCGTGCAAAAGCAGGTTTGGGTATTAAGGCGGAGATATTATCATTATTGGAGGGTATGCAGCAAGCTAAAGCTTTAGGTGATCCAATCTATTAGTAGAGGGAGACTTTGCCACCATAATATCTTGGGTGTTGAATAGGGAGAGAGGTTCATGGAAGCTTGACAATTGGATGCCCAAAATTACAAACATTGCTAGTGATTTGGGTCGTTCATTTTCTTGGATTTTTTGTTTAGTTAATCAAGTAGCTGGCCATTTAGCCAAACAAGGAGGCCTCTTATGTTGGAGATTTTCTTCCCCTATTCAGTGTTTACTTTCTATATGGCGTATAAGGGTTTTACTCCTTGAGAAGTGGGGCTATTTTTGTTGTGGTATTGGATACTTTGCTTATTTTCTATCTAATCTTTGTATATATTTGAAGGACGGATCATCCTTCTTGTATTCATCATTTATTGGATGAAGATGTTTTTGGTTATTGTAGACATCAAAATTTTTAGTAAATTAAATTATCACAAAATTGGTCTTCAAAATTGTGGCTTCCCAATTCAATAAAATTTGGGCTCGACAAATGATAGTTAACACACATTAGACACATGGTGTGTATTCAAAAGGTGACATGTGGTGAAATTTCAAAGGCTACAATATTTAGTCCTGTAAATAAAACCAAATCTTCTAATTAAAGTAAAAAAAAATTAAAAATAAATATTCTCTTGTGAAAAATTTCCTTAATGAAGGAGACAAGTTGCTAAAATTGAGGAACCAAATTCTTTGAATTAAGCAACTGAATCTTGGGGGATTCCAAATTTAATTTCTTAATTTTGCCTATAAACAATGGTGACTTCCTTCAATGAAGAAGAGGTCGACAAAACGACTTTATATGAGAAAAAGGGCTTCATAAAGAAGAAAATGTTTCACAAAAACTCTATATGAGAATAAGCCACTTGAGGCATTTGATTGACTTTCAAAATCAAGAAAACACTTTCATTGTTTGCTTTCGGATTGTGATCAAAGCAAAAAAATAAGAGGGGAAATATTCTTTTGTGAAGAATATTAACACTGAAATTGTAACCCACAATCATTAATTTTCATAAAATATTTGTTTGTATTATTTTTTCTATAGTTTTGCTAATTTTGCAGGACTTCATGAAATTTGTGCATACAAATTTCTTGGACATCCGATGAGACCTCTCTACCTCTTTTCTCTTTTGCTAAGAAAAATGATCACTAGTAAGATGGTGACGTCCAAAAAGATTCAAGTTTCGCTTGTCGACAAGGGCAATGACAAGATTGTCATTACTCCATCAACACACAACATCTCTATAGGCCCTATGACTCGTAGCAAAGTAAAATCAACTTTTGCACTTTCAGCAAAGCAAGCAAGCATACCTCTTTGCTAAAACCATTGGGGACGTGCAGCAAGTACTAGTTGCTCATCACCTTAGCCTCTTTGGGGACAAAGGGCCAAAGTCCTCATTATAGGGAAAAACACCCTTCAACACTAGAGAACCATTGAACCTTGGGTATAAGTCCTACCATGTTGTCGATGCCAACTCTAACACCAACTTACATTTTGAGTCATCAACTGGGATGTCAAAGGAAGACAAATCCTCCAACTATTCCGACTCTTTTACTTCTTCCCTAGTGACTATGTTGGGAATGACAACAAGTACTACATCTATATAAGAACATTTAGTTAAGATGTACTCTGTGATGGTCCATCATTTTACGCCTTGATGATGTTAATTATTATGCCTTGAATTTGTTGAACAGATAATGATGTCATCAATACAAATTCCACAATTTGTTTCTCAACTTGCACCAACTTAAATGAATGTGGTGCATTACTTAGAGACGCAATCTTCAAAGGGTAAGTAAGTACTTGGCTCAACACAACCGTGTTTTGTGCTTGTGTTTCAACCTTGTTCATGAGGAAGGCTATTTGTAGATCTCTCTTCTCAACGATCTTGGTAAGTTTGGCGATTATACGAACCATCTTAGCTAGTTGTTCTTACACTAAGAGGATTGATAACCTACATATACCTATAGGCTGTCAACCTCCAAAGTTTCAGTCATTTAATGGAAAAGGAAATCTGAAGCAATACATTGCCCATTTCGTCGAACCTACAACAATGCAAGTACAGAGGGTGACTTTTGAGTCAAACAATTGGTTTGTTCCCTTCGAGGGAACACTTTTTATTGGTACACAAACCTCACACCTGAGTGCATTGACAGTTGGGATCAAATGGAAAGTGACTTCCTCAATTGTTTCTATAGCACCTAACAAACTGTAAGCATGATGGAGCTTACTAATACCAAGCAATGGAAAGACAAGGCGATTGTTAACTACATCAATCGTTGACATTCTTTAAGCCTTGACTACAAGGATAGATTATCTAAGATGTCAGTAGTAGAGATGTGCATACAAGGTATGCATTAGGGGTTTTTATGCATGCTCCAAGGTATGCGACCCTACACTTTCGAAGAGTTGGCTACATGAGCACATGACATATAGAGCTTGTTATAAAACAAATGCAAGTGAAAACATGTCTATTGAAGAACTCAAAGATGATACTATTAGGGGCAAAATCATCACCTATGAGGATGAAGAGTGTGACATCAAATTTCACTACAATTATTTTCAAACCTTAGTAGTCTATTATGCTCTAAAAAAAAGAAAAAAAAAAAAAAGGTTTCTCCTTCAAGTAAGCAAAATTTAGTCCTACAAATAACATCAAATCTTCCTATTGAAGTCAAAAGAGAATTAAAAACAAATATTCTCTTATTGATAAATTTCCTAATGAAGGAGACAAGTTGTTAAAATCGAGGAACCAAATTCTTTGAATTAAGCAATTGAATCTTGAGGGATTTCAAATTTAATTCCCTTATTTCACCTATAAATAATGGTGACTTCCTTCAATGAAAGGGAGATCGACAAAATGACTTCACACGGGAAAAGAGGCTTCACAAAAAAGAAACGACTTAACAAAATCTTCTTGCAAGTTTGACAAATCGTAAAAAAACTACACACGTGTTCTTCACCTTTCAATAATATCATTTGGGAATAACTCACTTGAAGCCCTCAATTGACTTTCAAAATCAAGAAAATATTTTCGTCGTTTGCTTTCGGATTGTGACCAAAGTAAAAGAATCAGAGGGAAGATATTCTTTTGTAAAGAATATTAACACTGAGATTGTACTCCACAATTATTAATTTTCATAAAATATCTGTTCACATTATTTTTTCTATGATTTTGCTAATTTTGCAGGGCTTCAGAAAATTTGTGTGCATAGTTATCTCAATATATATTATTCTTCCATTCGTCACCATCAAAGCAGCCTATAGTTATTGTTTCAATGCTACCACTGCTTGAACTTTTGCTGAAGTGGAATATTCTTCTTTCTTTGTCTTGTGTTCTGCAGATCATATTGAAGCATTGTCGGGATACTCATTGTCATTTCTGCTTTAATGAATTGCCAGCAGATTCAGTCCCTTGTACATCATGTTCAATACCACTGTACTGCTCTCAGCATTGTCAAATGCAAGCTGGAGGGCAAGAGTTGAGGAATAATTCTAAGAATCACGGTATTTGTCAAAATCTATCTAGTGATCTTGAAAAATATGTTGCGGGGATTACTTTACCCAAAGATTCTGATTCAAGCATTGAGTGGATTGCCGAACATAAACATGAATGTAAAGGTGTAAACTGGCCTGCAGTATTGCCTCCTGAGATTGTTTTGGCTGGTCGAGTTATGGTGAAGTCTGTAGAGCAAAAAAAACATTCTTGCAATGCTTCTAACCTCATGGAAACTTTGGTAAATCTGTACTTCATGTTGTATGCTTATTTCTAATTCAATTTTCCATCTTACCATTGTGTGAAAGGATCTAACTTGGCAACTTGTGGCCTTCATCATTTTCTTGTAGGATCTTTCTCACAGTTATAAAACAATGCCTCCAGAAAGCAAATTGGATTTGCATATATATTCCGTTGTATTGCTGTATTGTCTTCGACATTCTTATGGCTTTGAACTTCCATTAAATGGAATTTCTATATCACAGGTCTCTGTCTCTCTCTGTCTCTCTCTGTCTCTCTCTCTCTCTCTTGCCTTCATCATTTTCTTGTAGGAGCTTTCTCACAGTATAAAACAATGCCTCCAGAAAGCAAATTGGATTTACTTATATGTTCCATTGAATTGCTGTACTGTCTTTAACATTCTTATGGCTTTGAACATCCATTAGCCACATTCTTATGGCTTTGAACATCCATTAGCCAGGATTTCTCTCTCTCTCTCTGTGGCAAAATTTTACTCTAAATTTAATACAAATATATTTATCTATAAACCTTCAAAAAATTTTATGTTAGGATTTTATGTTTTCAAAATGTTTATCTTTGCAATTCCATGCAAATCAAGTTCTAACTTCTAATTTGTGCCTCAGAGTTTGTCCATGTCACCCAATGCTTCTACATGGAGGCTTGAAGAATTGTAGTTGTAGAAAAACAACTTAGATTATCCTTTGACTTCCAATAATTAAGGCCGAGATTTTTTCCTAATTTAAACTCATAAGATCCGGCAGCTAAGAATAGGATTAGAATTAGGAAAATAAAGATTAATCTTTAATGCATTTCCATGTATATTACAGCTTATTTCTAGGAGTTGCAGTTGTACACATTTTTTATTTTCCTATATATTTTGTATCTATTCATATTGTAAAGTATCAGAAAAAGTCTTCCTCAATAAAAATCTTTTATTCAGGTTTCTCCATGGCTACATACCCATTATCAGAGCTGGTTCCTTACTGTTTTTTTTCTCTGTTCTCCTTTGTTTTTCATCCACAAAACAGAGATTGCCAACAGTGTTATATTCCTCTTTGTTTTTCATCATCGGGAACAAAGATTGCTTCATACCAGCCATCAAGTGTTTGTTTTTCCCGCTATCCTTGCTGCTGCCCATTCATATCAGCTCCGCTCATTGTTTGTTTCTCCATTGAGAAGTATTGCAGTATTGTCTCTGCCCTATTTCACATCTTTTTAGCTGATCGTTTTTTTTCTTTTGTTGAGGAGTATTATAGTCTGATTTGACCTTATTTTTCTTCTATCGCTGTCCCGCTTTTGTAAACATGACAAAACCTTCAAAACCCATTACCACAAACCCATAAACTCCTTCACATAATGATAATCTTACCCTTCAATTCTCCACCGTGAAATTAAATAGAAAAAAATTTATGGAGTGGCGTCAATCAACCAAAATCTCTTTGATGGGAAAAGGGAAATTTAAGTATGTTAACGGTACCTTACTTGCTCCAGCAGCCACAGACCCAACTTTTGAGGCTTGGGAAATTGAGAATTCCCTTGTTATGTCTTGGTTGTTGCATTCTATGCAACCAGAGATAAGTAGAACTTATTTTCTTCTCCTTACAACACGTGATATCTGGACAATAGTGAACACGACATATTTAAAGGTGGGATTTACTTCCCAATTCTTTCAGATTAAGAGACAAATCCAGAAAACCAAACAGGGAGCTTTTGTGTGTAACCGAGTATTTTAATATTCTCAAAGGATTGTTACTTAAATTGGACCTGCACGCCACTCTAGAAATGGAGTCACCAATTGATGCAAGGCTGGTGAAGGAGATGCTTGAACATTAGAGAGTTTACCAATTTCTTTTGGGGCTTAATCTTGAATATGATGAGGTTTGTGATCGTGTATTGGGGAAGGAACCTTTCCTTGATTTGGATGAAGCATTCATGCTTGTGCAAGGTGAAGAAAGTCGCAGGGAATTCATGGAAAAAAAGATGAGGATTCCGGCCTGACTACTAAGACTTTTGCCCTCAAAACCAACACTAATGATAAGGCTCTTGCTACTGGACAACCCCAGAATTTCAGAAAAAATGATCAATGTGACAATAGGTGGTGTGGCTTTTGTAAGAAGCCACACCATACTAGAGAAACTTAATGGTAACTTCACGGTAGACCTAGGATTGTGCCAAATCAAAAAGTGCAAAATGGAGGTGCTACCCTTACCTTTAATGTTGAACCTGTTAAACGGAAAATTGTAAATAATGTGTGGAAGAATAAAACTAGGAAAGTCGTGATTTTGTAAAGAGAATTAGGTAATCCTGTGATCAAAGGGATTTGTTGTAATTGAATTAGGAAAGTTCTCTATTTAGATGCTAGGATTTTTTGTATATGTATACGAGTATTTGTACAAGCAAAGAAAAAGAATTCTATAGCTTTTATTCCTTCCATCATTCTTCTACATAATGGAGGACAAGAGGCCAAGCCTTTCACAAAGGAGCAATCGGATTTGTTGCACCATGTCATTAACCTATCTAAGAGTTAGTCCAATACTTCCCCTACTTATGTTTTGGCCGAGTAAGGTAATTTAAAAAATGCTCTCAATGTCATTCCAAGTAATAAAGTCTCATGGATCATTGATTCATGTGCTTTTGACCATATGATCAGTTGTTATAATTTATTTACTTCATATTTTCCATGTTATGGGAATCAAAAAGTACGGATTGCTAATAATACATTATCGTCAATTGTTGGAAAAGAGTCTATGCCTATTTCTAAAAACTTTTTTTTTTATATAGACAAAGAGAGAAATATAATAAAAACGCCTAAACAGGGGTCGCTCCCTACGTACACAGGTAGTATACAGAGAAAGCCAAACCTAAGGCCAAAAACCTAGAGGAAAAAACTAATCAACAAGCCCATCACCCAAAAAATTAAAAAAAGTGAGATAATCCAAAACCAGAATCTGTTGAGACCACTCAAAGAGAGACCGGGAAAAGAGATTCCTCAAGCTCGTATCTGACATCTCTTCCTCTTGGAACGTTCTTCGGTTTCGCTCTCCCCAAATACACCAAAAAAGATATATAGGCGCCATTCTCCAAACTGCACACCTCTTCTTCCCTAGGCCCTTAATTTTCCATTTTAAAAGCAAATTTCTGACTGAAGCCAGGAAAACCCACAACACCCCAAACATAGACAGCAGTAAAGTCCAAAGCTCCCTTGCCTTACCACAATGAATGAGGATGTGATCCGCCGATTCCTCATTCTCTTTGCAAAGAATGCATCTATTAACCATAGACCAACCCCTCCTCATTAACCTATCAACGATAGAGATCTTACCCCAAACTACTTCCTAAGCAAAAAAACGAGTTCTAGAAGGTGCATGCGAACCCCAAACCTCTTTGGCTGGAAAAAAAAGGGTTATTTTCATCCTTTAGAGACCTATAATAGGATTTAACACCAAACTTTCCTCTCCTCTCAATCTTCCATACTAAAGAATCCTCCCCTTCTTGAACCTCTACTGTAGAAATATGATTCAGAAAACGAGTTACCTCATCCAATTCCCAATCATGAAAGGGTCTTCTAAAGTTCACCTCCCATCCCCTGCCACCACCTCCTTGTCTCCCCCAAAGATCCGCCACTACAACATAATTATGTATTGCATTTCTGAACAGCAAAGGGTAGAGATCCTTCAACTTAGAATCTCCTACCAAAGTGTCCCACCAAAATCTAGTGCGACTACCATTGCCAATCCGGATAGTAGTTCTAAGAAAGAACTCCTCCCAACCCTTTCTAATGTTCTTCCAAAGGCCCATCCCATAAGATTCCCTCACCTCTCTAGTGGTCCAACCTCCTTCCTTCTCTCCAAATTTACCAACAATGACTTTCCTTCAAAAACTTTCCCTCTCTAAAGAGAATCTCCAAAGCCATTTTCCAAGCAAAGCATGATTGAAATCCTTCAAATGCCTTAAACCCAACCCTTCATGCCTCTTATCTTTGTATATAACCACCCATCTTACCAAGTGGAGCTTCCTTCTCTCTTCCAAATCTCCCCACAAAAACTCTCTTTGAATTTTCTCCAATCTAAGTCTCACTTTCCTTGGGATTACAAAAAGAGACATAAAATAGATGGGAAGATTAGAGAGAGTACTCTTAATGAGAGTAAGACAACCTCCTTTAGAAAGATATTGAGTTTTCCACGTAGCCAATTTTCTCTTGAATCTTTTCTCTACACCATCCCACACTCTACAAGAATTATGAGAGGCTCCAAGAGGTAAACCTAGATAAGTAGTAGGTAGATTCCCTACCTTGCACCCAAAAACCGCAGCAGCTCTATCCAAGTCCTCCACGCCCCCCACTGGAATAATTTCACTTTTCTGCATATTGATTTTAAGGCCTGAAACCACTTCAAAACAATAAATAATCCACTTTCAAAATTCCACCTGGTTCCTATTATCCTCGCAAAAGAGAAGAGTGTCATTTGCAAACAGCAGATGGGAAACTGAAACCCCTTCTCCTCGTCTCCCCAAAACTTTGAATCCCCTAATGAAACCTTTCTCCTCAGCTCTTGAAATTAAACTACTAAAAGCTTCCATTATTAGCACAAACAGATAAGGAGAGAGTGGGTCTCCCTGCCTTAGACCTCTAAACGTAGAGAAGAAATCTGTAGGAGTGTCATTCACTAAGACTGCCATTCTCACCGTTGAAATGCAGAAAAAAAAATCCAGTTACGCTACATAGGTCCAAAACCCATTTTCTCCAAGACTGAAAGAAGGAACCTCCAGTTTACGTGATCGTAAGCCTTTTCAATATCCAATTTACACACATAACCTGCTCCTATGTTTCGATTCCTTGAGTTTATCGCCTCATTAGCTACCAAGACTACATCCAAAATTTGTCTCCCTCCCACAAACGCATTCTGACTGTTCGAGACCACTTTTCCCATCACTTTTTTCAGCCTATTTGCTAGGACTTTGGCCATAATTTTATACAAGCTCCCCACAAGACTGATGGGCCTAAAATCCTGCACATCACTAGCCCCCTCTTTCTTCGGGATTAGCACTAAAAACATTGCATTAAGGCTTCGAAAAACAGCGTTCTGCACATGGAGCTCCTTAAACACCTGCATCACTTCCCCCCCAACTATGGGCCAACAAGACTTCCAGAAAGCTAGCGTAAAGCCATTCGACCCTGGCGCCTTATCTCCCCCCAAATCTGAGAGAGCTTTGAAAACCTCCTCCTCCGAAAATTGCCCCTCCAATAACTCATTATCCAAGGAATCCAGAGTTTTAAAAAGACCTGACTCCACCTCAGGTCTTCTCCCTTGAGATTCCTCAAACAAGGATTTAAAATAGGCCCCAATCCCTTCTTTAAGCTCCTCCTCTTTATCCAGCCGAACACCCCTAACTGTCAAGCTACTGATAAAATTTCCCCTTCTCCTAGCATTAGCCATACAATGAAAGAATTTGGTATTGCTATCGCCCTCCTTCAACCAAAGAGCCCTTGACTTCTGCCTCCAAGAAATTTCCTCAAAGATGGCACAATGACTAAATTCGTCTCTGGCAATCTGCTAACTCCTCCTATCATCCTCAGAAAGAGGACCAAGTCCTTCTAAACCATCCCAATAGTTTAATCTTTCTAAGGCTGCATCCTTCCTAACTGACACATTGCCAAGAGTCTCCTTATTCCATATCCTCAAGTCATATTTCAGAGCCTGTAGCTTCTTTACAAGCACAAAACTGGGTGTCCCCCTAAAATCATAAGACTACCACCAGTCTTTCAATTTATCCATAAACCCTTCCACCCTTAGCCACATATTTTCAAATCTAAACGGGTTTTTACCTTTTCACATCCCTCCACATTCTAACAGAATCGGGCAATGGTCAGAAATAGGTCTTGGAAGAAGAAGTTGCATTGCCCCTGACACTAGATCCTCCCAGTCGCCTGAAAACAGAAAACGGTCTAAACGAGCCTTTAGGGAACCTCCTTCCCCCCCACTCCACGTGAAAGCTCCACCTCCCAGTAGTGGGTCAACTAAATCAAACTCATCAATAAAACCTGAAAATTCTCTCATCATGTTTGACATCTGCCTGTCATTACTCGTTTCAACTGGGAATCGCACCACGTTGAAGTCCCCTGCTATACACCAAGGGTCATCCCAAAGCCCCTTAACAGCTGCTAGCTCCTCCCACAACTCTTTCCTCTCCCTTCCTTTGGTCGGGCCATATAAACCAGAGAAAACCCAAACAGAACCCTCCCACAATTCCTAAAACGGCAAGAAATAGAAAAAGAGCCCATTTCAACCTCCAAACCTTCCAAAACTCTCTTATCCCACATAACTAGCACCCCACCTGCCGACCCCCTTGCATCTAAAGACACCCATCCCAAATTCCTACCTATCCTCAAACTTCTGACAATCCTATCAGACATTTCCTTCATTTTTGTCTCCTGAAAACACACCAAATCTAGTTTATGCTTTCTCACCATCGACTTAATGACCATCCTTTTATCAGGGTCATGCATGCCTCTAACATTCCAGGACATTAGTTTAAGCTTCATAAGGGACCACAGTAATTTGCCTTCCCATCTCCCCTTCCTTTGCCTCTCTTCCAGCCAAACCATCATAGTTAATTGTACTGACGAGCTTCTTCAACTCTCTATCCTTCCTTGAGCCTGATAACGTTCCCCTTTTGCTCTCATTAGGCTTCTTGATAAAGCACCTCCTATTCTCAATCTCCTTAAGGATTCTCAAAATGTCCTCTTCGAAACCTTCAATTGAAACCCCCACAGACTTACAAAACCAAAGAAATTTCCTATTCACCCAAGGGGATTTGTCCTTTTCCCCTTCACTTGCTTCTGTGATGTGGAGAAGTGGCGTCTCCACCTTCGAAGAAGTGGGAAAATCATGGGCGATGGGAACCTCAAAATCCCGCTGTCTGAGGGTAACCGCCTCCTCCCCTCCCTCTGGGCGACTGGGTCCGACGTTACCTGGCAAGGTGATGGAGCGTCCATCCTTGAGGATCATGCAGAGCGGCACCTCAGAATGTAAGGGATCTTCAAAAGTCTCTGCTGTTTCCGTTGCTCGCAAGTACCCCACCGAGACACCCATCCCCGAAAGAGAAGGAGTAGAAATGCCAAAAAAATCCCCAGACACCCCCCCAAGAGCAGGAGAACACGACAAGGGGAACATACCTGAGAAAACACTTTTCAATGGTGAAACACTGAGGGCTTGTTCCAGCTGCGTCGCCTCCAGATTTGATAACTCCTTAGATGGAGCTTGCTTCGAGATCTCCGACTCCCCAGACTCAGAGAACGGGAGCCCTAGGAGAGAAACTTGGGTCAGTCCCTTCTTAAAGCCTTTTTTTCTATTGGGCCTGTTTGGCTCAGCCCAACGCCCTTCCTTATTAACACAGCCTAAACCCACTTTTTTAAAGACAGCTTGGCCCAATGGATACTGGGCTTACGCACCCTTAACGGCCCTCCTAAAGAAGTCCTACACTTCAGCTTGGCCCACTTGGAGGTTTGACCCCCCTGGCCGCCTTCAGAACACCTTCCAATGCCAACAAACTGCTTTCCATCCATTCTTACCAAGACAGACCTCTTTCTTTTTGTTGCGTCAGACGTCTCTTTCACCAACCTGGCATCCTTTTGCAGAAAAGCAGGACCTTCACAGTCTAAAAGTCTAGCTTTCTCCTCGGGAATCCGAATCTCCACTCCCATGCCTCTATTGCCTACATCTGCAGCAAAAGTACCTTCTCCATAGAGTTCCTCATCCACACGCACCACAGAACGTGAAACACACCCCCTTTCTTCTTGCTCGGCAGGAGTCTTGCTCACTAGTTCAACTTCTCTCTCTGAAGCTTTACATCAGTCGCCCCTTGAAGGGTCGCGAACCACACCGAATCCTCCCATTACAACGGAATGGAAAACGAAGCAAAGCCAGCGATCACCTCTAACCTCCCAGGCACCTCCTTACCATTATTTTTAACTAGGATTCTAGCCCCTTTCCTATAACAGGGCTCTTTGGTCTCGTCATCCACATCTACAAAACCCCCACAAGCGTCCCCCACCTTTTTAAAAAACTCCAAGCTCCAGAATTGTAAAGGCAGCCCTGGAATTCTCACTGAGGAAACATCCCTCTGAAACTCCATCCTAGAGCACCCCACAGTAGGGGTCCACCAGTCTAGAGATAAGCGGACGCCATTGAGGAAGCGACTCCCTATCTCCAAGACTTTTTGAGCATCACCCGACTTGGAAAATTCAAACAGAAATAATGTATCACTTAAAACAGCTACGTTCACATGTCCACAGAAGCCCCATTGGGTGTTTGCCCAAATCTCCACCACCCTTAAGTCAGGAACAACCTCATCCTCAATATCCCATCTACCCACCAAAAAACGGCTAAGATCTTTCAACTTTGAAGTGTACGCCTCACTCCCAACTTCAACCCAAACTTCCTCACTCCTTCTTTTTGCCTTACTCATAGTTGCATCTACAAAGCTTACGCCAGGCTTAACAAGAGAAGATCCATGCCCTCCACCACAGGCGCACGGGACCTCTGCTCCAGTCCTAGGGTCGTCTCCAATTTTAGCTAACTCCTTTAACTTTCGTCTCAGGAAATCCCATCCCAAAAGATCAAAACCCTCTGGTATAATAATGAAGTATCTCCTATCATCCTCTGAAAGGACAGACAACAAAAGGTAACGTCCAGCATCATTTTGACGCATTTCTATCTTGAAACTCCTACCTCGATCATTCACTTCTCCCTTGAACAGCCTCTTCCCTCTCCATTTGCAGCAAACTTCCAGCGACTTCAAAATCCAACCCACTACCCCTCTACTCGCTTTGATCCATCTCCGAAAACCCTTACCTTTCTCCACTATTTGCACCTCTCCCCTACCCTTTGTCCAATCAATCCACAACTCAAAGGATTTGGAGTCGATGCAGAAGAAGCATGAGCTTTCTTCCCTGGAGGCATCTTTCATCTCTCTCTTCTGGCTAGAATATGCCTCTATTTCTAAAAACTTAACCTCAAATTTTGTTCTTCCTATTCCTAATTTGTCTTGTAATTTGTTTTCAGTCAGTAAATTTACTAAAGATAGTAATTGTATTGCTAAATTCTCTATTTACTTTGTTATCAAATTCTAAATGGAAATTAAAGCGACCCTAAGGATAATATATAGAAGAATAAAAACTTCAAAGAATAACAAAATTAAAAGATTACTAAAAATATTTAGGAAAATAATAAGAAATCAAGTAACCATAAAATTTATCAAATCCCAAGCATATAAAGTGATAGACCTAGGATTTTAAAAGCATGATTTCCCTTAAAACAATGATCCTAAGTCTTAAACTCATGAACACAAATATACTCCTAATTGTGAAACTCTCCCCCTATGTTCATGACAAAGATTCTAGCACACTAATAAAGAAGTTTTAAGAAGAAAACATTGAAAAATCTTAAGGACTCCTAAAAGTGACATGGCACTAAG
The DNA here is from genome assembly GCA_030254885.1 of Vitis rotundifolia. Lineage (NCBI taxonomy): Eukaryota > Viridiplantae > Streptophyta > Magnoliopsida > Vitales > Vitaceae > Vitis > Vitis rotundifolia. The sequence continues at coordinate 17,465 of CM058163.1, forward strand.
GATAAGGATGCAAGACCCTAGGTTATAGAACAAAATGTACTATTGAGAAGGAGAAGTTCCTAAGGATTTCACAGGAGATGAAATCCTAAGAGAATCTAAAGGAGTAAAAGAAGAGCAAATTAGACCTTTATTTTGAAGTTCACCAAAGACATTTTTTCTAATCCAAATTTATCTAATCTTAGGAACTCTAAAAGATGAATTTGAAGTATCAATATGACAATACTGAATATTCATCTAGGCTTAGCTTGGGTGGGAGCTTTTGAAACCCATTGAGTTTTTTTTTTTCTTTTCCTATCAAAAAGGATTTTATCTTTTAATGTCTTCGACTCAACCACAAGCTTGTTAATTTGCCTATGAAATTCATCAAACTTCCTAATGTAACACCTATCACTAGTGTAACCGTTTCTATGACAAAACGAACATGTATGCTTATATCTAATTGATGTTTGGACAATAGGAATTACCTTTTTAGCCTTAACAAAATCAGTCTTTCTGTTACTAGGACTATGGATTCATCAGGATATCCTAGGCCTTTCTTATCTCGAATGAACTTCCCTTTACGAATGATTTTATTTATCTCTTAGTCCCTAGATGGAAGACTTCATTTTTATGGACAAAGTTGATGAAAACTAAAAAGCTTTTATAGCTACTATCCAAGTAAACTACAACCAAGTTACTCCAAACACCATTGGAGCCAAGATTTCTAAAGGAAAAATCTAGGAAAAACCCTTTGCAAAAAACTGAAACCAGGAACTTCTGGTTAATCACTTTATATATTTTTTCTAGTTAATCATCAAAAGTCTTTACAATAAGCAAGTTCTTCCCTTTTACAATGACAACCCTCAACTACTTTTTGAAGGTTTCCAGGACACCATTAGTAGCCTTTAATACCAAAAAGCTGTTTTGATTCCAGAAGCATCACACTCTACTTCAAAGACCCTTTTAAAATCTGGCAGCACTAGCACCAGGGCTGAGCTGAGCATCCTTTAATCTTTTGAAAACTTTCTTCAGCTTGTTTGGACCATTGAAACCTCCCTTTCTTCATGCAATCGGTTACAGGAGCAATTATCATGCTGAAATTCTTGATGATGCCTCTATAAAATGAAGCTAGACCATGAAAACTGTGCACTTCTCCAACTGTTTTTGGTATTGGCCAGATCCTAATTGTTTAAACCTTACTGTCATCAACTTTTATCCCTTTAGCACTAACAATATATCCCTAAAACATCAAAGAATCAGTGAAGAATCCACACTTCTTCATATTGGCATGAAGCTTTTCTCTTTTGAGAACTTCTAATATTCCCTTCCAGTGTTGCAATGAGACTCCTTGGATGGGCTATAAATAAGTATATCATCAAAATACACCACCACAAACTTTCCAATGAATGGCTTCAAAATTTAATTCATCAAACGCATAAATGTGCAAGGTGCATTTGACAAACAAAAAGGCATCACAATCCATTCATAAAGCCCATATTTAGTTTTGAAAGTTGTTTCCCACTCATCACCTTCCCAGATCCTAATTTATTGATAGCCACTTTTAAGATCAATGAAACTTTGCTCTATGCAACATATCCAACATATCATCTAGTCTTGGGATCGGGTATCGATACTTATCATTATCTGATTTATTGCTCGATTATTGATACACATTCTCCAAGTACCATCTTTCTTTGGAGTTAATAGTGCTGGAACTACACACGGACTCATTGATTCCCTTATATATCCCTTTTGCTCATAAAAAATATCTCTTGCAGGCAACATTTTGTTATAGAAGTGTTAAGCAGAAAAGTGTTATTGTTTTTTTTTTTTTATAAGTAAAGGGATTGTATTAAAAAACCACCAAAGCAGTGGCTTAAATTACAAGAAAGAAAACACCCCTCACACCTTAGCTGAAAGCCAAGGCCAGAGGAGCAGCACTACCCACACCCTTAACGAGTTGCCACCCAACCAACTAAATCAACTAAGGTCGAGGGACCATCTTTTATAGACAATTTCGTCTCCGACCAAAAAAAATAAATAAAAGAAAACTTAAGCCTTTGAATTGACAACTCTTCTTCCTCAAAAGTAACTTTCTTCCTTGCCTTCCAAACCGTCCAAAAGAGACACAAAGGACTTGCTTTCCAAACACCCTTCCTTTTCTTTCCCACAAATGACCCATTCCACCCCAAAAGCATCTCCTTAATAGTGGCTAGTAGTACCCACTGCACCTCGAACATAGAGTAAAGCAACGCCCAAAGAGTCCTTGCCTTTTCACAATGGAGAAGAATGTGATCTATTGATTCTTCGTGCCTTTGACAAAGGTAACATCTGTTCACTAGAGCCCATCCTTTCTTTTGAAGCTGATCCAAGGTAAGGGCCTTCCCCCAAGTTGCTCCCACCCAAAAAAACTCACTCCAGGTCGTACCAAGACTTTCCATAGAGCCGATGAAGGGAAGGAGGCTGGATGGCCTGATACTAATGATTTGTAAAGAGACTTAACTAAAAACTTCCCACATTTAGTCTCTCTCCAAATCACCCTATCATCCACTGCTTGCTGAACTCGCTTCCCGTTTAAGGCCACAAAAAATCTGCAGACCTCGTCCAACTCCCAATCATTAAATGGTCTAGAAAAAAGCGGGCTCCAACTTCCCCCACCCTCATTGCACCTCCACACATCTTTAACCCAAGCATCCTTGAAAACAGCTAGAGCAAATAAGAAAGGAAAAGAAACACAAAGAAGTTCATCCCCACACCAAATATCTTTCCAAAACTTTACCCTTTGCCCATTCCTCACAACAAAAAATAGTCTACTTCTTACAACATCCCATTCCTTTCTAAGAGTTTTCCACAATCCCACACCATACCCTCCCCCTCCCCTCCCTTTGCTCCTCCCCATACTTTCCCCTAATCACTTGGTTCCAAAAAGCCCCTCTCTCAATAGCAAATCTCCAACTCCATTTAAACAAAAGAGCCTTATTGAGGATAGAAATGCTCTTTACCCCCAACCCCCCATTACACTTCTCAAGGCAAACCAAACCCCACCGAACAAGATGAGGCTTCCTTTCAAAAGCCCCACCTCCTCACAAAAAATCCATCTGAATCTGTTCTAACCTCAATTTGACTTTTCTAGGCATAGAGAGCATAGACATATAGTAAATGGGCATACTCGCCAGAGTACTCTGAATCAAAGTGATCCTACCTCCTTTGGAAATGTATTGGCTCTTCCATCTAGTAAATTTCTTCCTCATTCTCTCCTCCACTCCGTCCCAAACAGCTAGCGATCTATGAGGCACACCTAATGGCAATCCCAAATAAGTGATCGGAAGACTTCCAACCTTACATTCAATAGTTGCAGCCAATTCCTCTGCATTTTCCACACTACCCACCGGAATTAGCTCACTTTTGTCTAAATTAATTCTCAAACCCGACATGGCCTCAAACCACATTAAAATCCAACTTAAATACAACAATTGCTCCTTGGAAGCCCCATAAAAAACCAAAGTGTCATCAGCGAACATAAGGTGTGACACCTGAACTCCCTCACCACCCCTACTCCTCGCCTTACAAGCTAACACAAAACCCCCATCTACTGCACTCCTTAGGAGACTACTAAAAGCTTCCATAACCATCACAAAAAGGTACATAGAGAGAGGATCCCCCTCCCTTAAACCTCTAGAGCTTTGAAAGAATCCTGAGGAAGACCCATTAACCAAAACGGAAAAGCTAACTGTGGAAATACACCACTTCATCCACCTAATCCATTTCTCCCCAAAACCCGTCATGCTCATGACTGAAAACAAGAAAGACCATTCCACATGATCATACACCTTTTCAATGTCCAACTTACACATCACCGCCCCTTCCTTGTTTTTAAAATCGAGTCTATAACTTCATTAGCCACTAGGACAGCATCCTTATTGTTGTATGTCCCTAACACTGTTTTCTTGCTTTTATGGATGCAGCTCGTTATACTTATATCTCAAATCAAGGTGAATTCTATTGCAATTGTCCGCATGAAATTCATGGATGGTTATAGTCCACTAGATCAATCAGTGAACTTTTCACCTGCTGGAGGGGCTTTCACCAGCAACATGGAACAGGTTTGTGATTATGAATTGTCATTGCAACAATAGTGGGTTGTATGTATACAATATGAATTTTTAAGAACAAGCTAAGGAGGATGAATCCTTGCAAAAATATGAAGGATGAAGGAAAAAAACTACAAAGAGAAACAATATGGAGAGAATTACTTAACAAGAGCAACAACATAGCTATACAGTTCAAGGATAAAACAAAAGAATGTGCAACATAGAGAAACAACACACAACTCAATGGGTGTAAAACATCCATACAAAAAAAACCCTTTGCTCAGCTCCTTGTTTTGCTAATTGATCTACCATATGACTGGCTATATCAAAAATTTGGCGAAGCTATGTATTGTACTTCTAAAGACCTCTATCTGACTTGGATGCTCATGAGATCACAACAAAAAAATTCCTTTCCACCCATAAATTGGGTAAGCTTAATGCCCTTGCATTTTTAATAAGTCCTCTGACAGTGCCAAATTTTCTATCTCAATGGTCAAGCCCTCTCCTGTGGGTTTTGAGAAGGTTCTCAAAGTTTAACTTAACCAAACTCTCTGGAGGTGGAACCAATACAAGAAGGAACCAACTGCCTAACGTCTTTGACCTGTAAGTCAAGTTCCAATAAAGCTGTAGAATGTTGAAAGGAGTACCCTCAAAAGCTGTAGAGGTAGAAGTCCACATAGAGGAATAAAAATGCATAGACTCTAATATCCACCATCTAACTAAAAATTCCTTGTGTTCCTCTCCCTCTAAACTATTCCTAACAAAGTAAGGCAAGCCATACTGCAAAGTGTTTTTTCTCTTTGAGAGTTCCCAAACCTCTTAAAATATATAAGCATCATATTAAATATTCTCTTGGGTGGAACCTAATCCATCCTAGCAAGCTGAACAGCCTATGCCAAAGCTTCAAAGTCACTAGGCAATGTAAAAAAATAATCAATATGTATCCCACTCCTTAGGCAAATAATGCAATAGTCTAGGCCTATGATGGTTGAACTCTTCAAATTACATGAAGTACCCATATCGATATGCCATGAGAAGAATACCAGTGTGGGATCCATCTTGGAGCCTTAAAAGAAAGCAAGTATTTCTTCTGGTTCTAACAACAAAACAACACTTACAAAGAAAGGAAGATAATCAAGTTTTGTTAAAGAGTTGTATATGCATTGTGAATCCAAATCCTACAAGCTTGAACTTTTAGGAAATTTGGTAGTTCAACATGGTACCAAAGCTTGGTTCGGCAGAAGGTCAGGTGTTTGAGCCGCCTCTACACAATTTGCATATTTGTTTCCCCCATTCGCATGTAAGTCCAAAATAGGGTTATTTGCAATTGTTTGCCTTCGGGCCTATGTATCTCTCTAAGGGAAGGTGTTAAAGAGCATGATATATATTGTGAACCCAAATCCTACAAGTTTAACCTTTTAGGAAACTTGGTAGTTCAACAAGCCTCAACCATTGAGACAAATCCTGGTCAATGTTGCCTCAACCATAAAACTGGTGAGGATGGTAGACTCCATACTTGGCTGGTCTATGAACAAGGAAGAGCACTGGCAGATGGTTAGAGATCTGGTGGAAGGGAGACCCATTGATCTTTTAGTGAAAAAATGTTGGGAATAAAAGTTGATATCATTTTTTTAATTTGCTGGGTGGTAGCTTATTGGTTGAATACGAATATATACATACATACATACATATATATATGAGATGCAAGCGAGCATTAATTACTTTCTCTTGGGTAGCCAGAAGTTATCATGAATTTATCTTGGGCATAGAAGAATCATAACACCTACTGACCTACAATGTACTGCTGGTTATGATTGCACTTTCTTAGGGGTATGGAAGCAGAATTAGTTTATTTATTTGTTTAGATTTTTGGTTAGAATGTCTTGCTCGAGCTGATAAATCCATAATCTGAATATCATCATCCATTAACTGCTCTTGAATGCATAGTATTTCAAGTTTTATATTTGTAGCTCAAATTTCTGGAGATGAATTGAAATCTGAATGAAGTATTATGAGTTAGGATGAAGTACTCAAAACTTGCATTATGGAAATAATATTCTACATCCCTTAAAAAATGCATTAAAAGGGATGTTTTAATTAGTGAATGACTAAATATTTTTGTTCAGATTAAAGAAAAGAGGTTTATTTGAATAAATAAAATAATAATCAATAAAATTCTATAAATTGTTATATTTGTGAGACATATTTCATATTCATAATTAAATTTTGGATCCTTTTTAGCCAGTTTTCCATATCCAAAATTTTGTGAGAATATGACCACTAGATATGCACCCATACCCGAGTTCAAGCAACATAGGTCCAAGCTAAGAGTTTTGAACTGCCTTCTCACCTATACCAAATCATTGGTGTAGACTTTCTTATTGGCTCCAATCCCTATAAAGAAAAGGAGGGACTTGAATCAAGGACTTAGAAAGGGATGAAAAGGACTGTATAGAAAATAAACCTAAGGAAGTTAATAGCCAAATCTTCACTTCCAGAAAGGAAGGCGACAGACACAAGGATAAGAGATGATATGAGAAAGTCAAGCTCCTCGATTTTCAGATCAGTAAGATTTCATCTATAAGGTTTTGTTTTTCTTTCCAAACATGTGCCTTTTTATTACATATTTTCTAGCAGCACCTGTACAGTTAAATAGAATAACTCAATGTAGCATCAAGCAAAGACTCTAGGCATGCCATGTTATTGGCCTCAAATTGGAAAGGCAACTGTATGAAAAACCTGTTTGCTTTGACAATTTCATCATTGATAAAGCCCCAACCCACAAGATGCAGTTTAAATATTAAAGTTGTGGAGAACATGCCTGCATTTCCAGCCAGGTCCAATTCTGATTTCAGCCTGTGTACATGTTGATTGTTGATTTTCTCATGATCAACCAAAAAGCATTTGAGAAGAAAACATCTTTAGCGACACTTTAAAATAAACTTGTTTTCTTACTAAAGTGTTTGAAGATCTTTGAAAGGGGTAGGTTGCTTTTTTACCTAGAGGCTTAGATCCGCCAACCAGGTGATGGATTGGTTGGCTGAGAGGATCTTCAGTGTATCTCTTATGTCCATTTTTTATTAAAAATTACATTTTTCCTGTAAAAAGATGCATTAAAAGATAATGTATATCCCTTTTTTAATGGTTGTGGAACTTTTGTCCCCCCTAATGCGTATTTGATTAATGTTCATGGTTGCCAGTTTTCTCTTTGTCAGTTGGGATAAAAAGTTGCTTTCTCTAATTATGTTGTTTTCTTATGTTATTTCTGGTAGATCAGAGTGGGACAAGCTATTTATTCAGTTGCCAGTTTGTTTAATCATTCTTGCCAGCCAAACATCCATGCATATTTCCTCTCACGTACTCTCTTTCTACGAGCAACAGAACATGTGGCAGTAGGGTGTCCCCTAGAGTTATCTTATGGTCCACAGGTATTCAGACTCTTGACAAGTAGTATCTCTGATATCTCCTTCTTCTCTTTTTTTCCAGGAATTTTTATTATGATGCCACAGTAACTTAAATTCCATTTTGATCCTCCTGAAATTGCCAGTGATTTTGGTGCATATGTTTATCTCTATATTTTGAAATAACACATCTGACGCACAGCAATGGTCACAACTGGTAATTTACATTTTCAATTTGCAGGTTGGGCAGTGGGATTGCAAAGACCGCCAGAAGTTTCTCAAAGATGAGTACTCATTTAGATGTGAATGCAGTGGTTGTTCAGAGCTAAATGTATCTGACCTTGTTCTAAATGCATTCCGGTGTGTAAATCCAGATTGTTTCGGTACAGTCTTAGATAGCTGTGTGATCAAGTATGAAAACGAAAAATTTGAGCGCTTCCAAGGTGTTCCTCAAGATTGCATCTCAGGACCTCATTTGCAGGTATTCTATTTTTTCTCAACTGAAACCTGTGAGTTTCTTTCTGACAAAAGAACCATTCTCTGTAAAGTGGATTTAGTGTAAGCTTCAAGTATACAATAAGCATTATTCAGTTGCATCCATATATCTCAAAGAATAACCGCAAGGGAGTTATTAGTCAGAGTTACCACCAAGAGTTTTTGTCTAATACAAAATCTCTGATCCAAATTGGAACCAAGTGTATGGGCTTAACCATCTACTGTTAGACAACTGCAGGAAAAAAAAAAGTAAATAAATAAAAAAGAAAAGAAAAGAAAAGAAAAGAAAGCATGCCAGAACAATATATATTTATTGGAATTGCCACATAAAATTGAGCACAATATATCAATTAGCAGGGTTTTGGGCTGATACAATAATAACTGCTTACTTATGATATATAAAAGTTAGGAATCAACTTATGTTTGAGGGAATTGAAATTATGGTGAAGTTATATTTGGAAATGATTGGTGGTGGAACTTGTCCTCTGTATATGCTTCATATAGTTGGAATGCCACATGTGTCCAATTTTTTACAACCTTTCTGATGTTTCAATGGTTGACAAGTTCAAAAACGTCCTCTGTATATGCTTCATATAGTTGGAATGCCACCTGCGTCCAATTTTTTACAACCACTGGTTTATTATTATTCTTATTCCTATTCCTATTCTTTTTATTCTTTTTGTTGTTCTTGTTGTTATTATTCTTAATTTCTTAGTAATATTATTGTTGTTGTTGTTGTTGTTGTTATTTTTAAAACTGAACTTTGTAATGTTTCAATGGCTGACAAGTTAAAAAATGATGGCATAAGAGAAGTGGCACACCGAGCATTTGCCAATTCCTCCTTTCGTGCTGCACCTGGATATTGTTTACATTGTGGTGCTTATCGTGATCTAGAAGCCTCACATGCAACAGTCAGGGAAGCTGGAATTTATATCAGTAGGTACGGTCTGCATGTATTATTGAAGCCTCTGATTGTACAGTGGAGTTAGTAGATCTCTTTTGTGCACTTATCACAGAATGTTTCTTTTAACCTAGAAAAGCCAATCATTTGGTTTGGTCTGTGTTGACCATTTATCTGATTTCAGCAGATCCTTGTTTATTACTAACCATTCATCTTTACTCACTCCCTTCTCTACTGGTTTGTCTATCAAATTAGGAGATGTACAAAAGTCAACATGCCAAAGACTTTCAAGACGGCAAAAAGAATTCCAACAAAAGCCATAGAAATGGGAACCCCTTTTTTAGCCACATATTGTGATAAATAGAACTTTTTTTTCCTCTAATGATATACCAGGTGTAGGAAATATCAATATCGTCAAAGTAATCATCACGGCTAGAAGGAAACCACATATTGTGATAGATAGAACTTTTTTTTGCTCCAATGATATACTAGTTGTAGGGAATATCAATATCATCAAAGCACTCATCATGGGTAAAAGGAAACTCTATCTTGTTTGAACTTCCTGTCTTTGGACATTCATCGAAAGCCAAAAAGGCTTCCCATTAAAAAAATTATTGCTAGCCATCATATCATAAATAATTTCTTCTAAGTTATTCATCAAACACTTGATGAATGCCTAAATGCAAGCAAGAAACTAAGAAAAGTTTCGAGGATGCCTTCATTGTGTTTGTTTTGGACCATTCGGTAAAAGAGAAATTGAAGAATTTTTTAAGGCTTAGTGCGAACTGTTTAAACTTTCTAGGACTCTTTTATCCAAACCCTTTCTCTTTGGTACATTTTGTTGATTGTATGAGGTGCAGATAGTATTACTGGTTCTTTTTCTTTTTGTCCTTTGGCTCCCCTTGTATGCCTCCTATCTACTTGGAGTTCAGCCCCCTTTTGTTGAGCATTTTAATTATTATAAGATAAGTTGGAATGTGCAATGATCTTTAATTTCCTTAAATTTTCATATGTTTTCTTAATTATGATTTTATGTTTTTATGTGTTAATTCTGTACAATATTTTTTAGTTGACTATTCTATTTAGGAAAGCTAAGATTAAGGAGAATCAAGAACATGGGTTAACTGTAAATATTTATTTTCCTTTTTCTGTTTGTACCTAAGCTATATATATTCCTTTGTAATTTCCAAAATCAATAAGAAGGTTTTTCACACAATTTCCTCTCCTTTTCAACGTGGTACTCATTTGCAATCATAAAATTGTTAGAAGATGAATATGATCCATCTGCATTACCATCATCAGATTGGTGGAGAATCCAATCTATGCATCCTTCTAACTCCAGCAACCTCAGAAGGGGCACTGGTACTGTAGTTGCAACGAGACAATTTCACTTCATAGTACCTAGCAGGAGTGAAAGTTGTCCAATAAAGTTGTTGTAGGCATTGGGACTTGTAGATGCCGAACAGAGGAATGGAAGTAGCAGGCTCTAACATTGTTAGTCAATACCTTTATTTAGGAGAAAAGCCTCTAAGAACACAATCATTGAGGATCTATCGTGTCATTAATTTTACTTATGATGGCTACATGGTTTATATTTGTAGTAATATGGTGCTATTAACAACATGATTTTTGAGAATGCTTTCTTGTGTGAGACAAATCTTACATGAAATGGCGGTTACATGGCATACATTGATAGGTCCACATGTCAACTCAAAAGTAGATATCAATAGAGGATAGCATTAAAAGAGGGGGAAATGGGCATTCATCAATATTGTGTTTACACTCACATTAAACTCTAATTTTGGTGAAATATACATAAAACTAATGTCATTTTATACATGTGACTAAAGTCAAATACAAGTATTGTGTCAAATTATTGACAAAAAATTAGATGGGGCGTAGTTAACTGATTTTAAGGGATTTGATAGTGTGATATCCCACATTGGATAGGGGAGAAAGTTTCTAGCGCTATAATTATGGACTCCTCATAACCATGTTAACACATTTTAAAGCCGTGAGAGCCCCTTTAGGTCCCAAAGCGGACAATATCTACACAGTTGAATGCAAGTCGTTACAAATGGTATCAAATCCAATTCTCAACCCCGATGTGGGGGTTTGTTTAGCCCCTTGAGGGGTGTTTGTTTGTTTGGCCTCGATGGGGGGTTATTTGTGATATCTTACATCGGATATGAGAGAACATTCTTAATGCTATATAAGTATAGACTTCTCTTAATTATGTAGACGCGTTTTAAAGTCGTGAAGGGGGGTGTTTATGATATCTCACATCAAATAGGGGAGAATGTTCTTAAGGCTATATAAGTATAGACTCCTCTTAATTATGTAGACGCGTTTTAAAGCCTTTGGTCTAGAGTAGACAATATCTACATGGTTGAGTGTGGGTCGTTACAAATAGAGCATAGTTAACTTTCCTAAAATAATGCATCTGTCTGATTATGTATATACTAAAAGGTTGTATCAGTTTTTTATTTATTGAAAATAAATATTCTGAATCCTTTTCCAACAGTATGTACTTGTATGGAATTTGAATTTATTTGTTTATGTACCATGTCCAATTTCTTACTCAAAGAATAAAAGAAAAGATAAGATCTTTAATAAAATTATTCATTTTTCATTTGCAATCATTCTCAAGTTTAAAAAAAACAACAATATTATAATCTTTAAATACATTCTTGGCATCTTATAATGGGCATCAATTCTGAAAAGTTTTAAAATGCCCTGTACAATTTAGTGAATTTGAAAGGATAAAAAAACTAAATTATGATTGAATTTTCTAGGAAGGGTCCCAACAATTAGTTGTTCAGTCTACCTTTATAATGCTGATAAAACAAGGTTTTAATATGCACTTAATGGTGTTGACCACAGTTAAGTGGACAAAGCCTAAACCTCCTTATTAACTTTTGCCCCAAAAAACCGCTCATGACACACCTTAATAGGTCAGAATGGAATATTATTCTAATTAACTAGATAAAAGTCCATTCACATTGCACTTTTCATTTCCATTTTCTTGATTTCCTCACACATATTGTGGAAGGACGTCTCAAACTTCTTGACTTTTCTATTATGAGAAAAGACTTAGTGTGTTTCTGATTAACAAATCTTGTGTGTGAGTGTGTATGTGTGTGTGTGCGCACTTTACACTTCTAATTTCTTGATTTCCTCACACATATTGTGCAAGGATGTCTTAACCTTCTTGATTTTTTTATTAAGAGAAAAGAGCTGTGTCTTCTCAAACATTGAAAGATCTAGATTTCCAAATTCATCCACAAACTTTCCCAAATTAATATGTCAGACCTTTGTATTCTAATTGTTTTTGACTTTTGGAAAATTCAGCGAATTATTGAAGCTCAAGATGATATTTTGGAAATCTTAGGCAAGTTTTAAACTTAAGTATAGTATTTGGCAGTTCCAACCAAGTTTTAGATCTCACAAAGTAATTTTGAAGCATGACAAACAGGGATGCTCATCAAGTGCTCTGTTCATTTACCATGTAGCATTTCAAGTTGCAAACTTATGAATGAAATTTAAATCCTATTAACAAAAATTATTTTGTAAACCATTCAAGATGGCTTCTTGTTGGTTTTTGCACTCCCACTCCCCCAAAAGTAAATAAACCAATAGAAAGAGAACTCTAGCTCCACTACTGTGTACATACGAAAATACATCTCCCTTACACTTTCTATCTGCATAATATTTTTTTGTACTATTTAATTCTTGCAGGCTGCAGGAAGCAATAGTTTCAAAAGAAGTTCCAGCTACCACATTTTCAGATGCTTTGAGATCTCTTGATCTACTGAAATCAACGTTGCATGCATATAACAAAGGCATTGCAGAAGTGAGTTCCAGCTATTCTCCAATTTGCTACTTCTGTTTTTATGTGGCACTTCATTCATGTTTCCAGTGGAATGTATAATTTTTATGTACTTTTGTGGTTTGAATGCAACTTGATCAAGGTTTTGAATGTAAAAATCTTCTGTTTAAGTGTCCGGAAGTGTTAAGTGAAGAAAACCCAGCATGAGTATATCTCAGTTGTAATCCCTCTAATCTTCGTCTAACCAGCATAAATGCTGTTGAACAATTCCAATTGTAACAACTATGAATTGATACTGAAATGCTTGACCCTATATGATGTAATATTTGCAGGCAGAGGACTGGCTTGCACAGGCATTTTGTATGATTGGAGAGTTACAACCTGCAATGCACCATTGTAAAGCATCAATTGAGGTAAATTTTCCAGCCATTTCATTTCGTTTTTTCTTTTTGTAGCGTACAGTTGTGGGTGGACATGCACAAAACAGGGAAACAAATTATTGATTTCCTATAATCTTAAATTGAACTGGAAAGGAATTAATTCGATTCCTTTTGAAAGCTCAAGTTCATTGATGGTAATGGCATTAAGGTTAATATCTTGTATTTGAGCTTTCCTGCTTGTCATGGTGTATGGGATATCTTAAGCTTTCTGGTGTTGAGCCGTGCACATTTTCTTTTATTTCCTCTTTTTGTTTCATGTTGTTTGGTGAGTGCTGCTTGTATACCTCCTCTGTACTAGGACTGTTGTCACAAGCCCAAATTTTGAAGTCATAAATCAATCCACTATAAGTGGATTCCATTAGTGTGTCTAAAATCTGAGACAAAGGGGGTGATGAGTCTCATCTTAATTTGTCTGGAATTTAAGGATTTGGTGACTAATGAACATGAAACAAGCTCAAGTTCATTGATGGTAATGGCATTAAGGTTAATATCTTGTATTTGAGCTTTCCTGCTTGTCATGGTGTATGGGATGTCTTAAGCTTTCTGGTGTTGACCTGTGCACATTTTCTTTTATTTCCTCTTTTTGTTTCATGTTGTTTGGTGAGTGCCGCTTGTATACTTCCTCTGTACTAGGAATGTTGTCACAAGCCCAAATTTTGAAGTCATAAATTAATCCGCTATAAGTGGATTCCATTAGTGTGTCTAAAATCTGAGACAAAGGGGGTGATGAGTCTCATCTTAATTTGTCTGCAATTTAAGGATTTGGTGACTAATGAACATGAAACCTGCTTTAATTTAGGACCTGCTAAATATATAAGATATAAATACATTATTCATATCTTATAAACCAAAAACTGTTTTATTAGCTATTTATACATCCTACATTCACAGTCCACATTGGGTAATCCATAATTACAAGTTACAAAACATATTAATATCTCATCACCAAAGTAGCTTAGTCACCCTTTATTACAAAGGCAAAAGCCTAAAAAATATCTCAATATAGATAAAATAGCATCAATTTAGCACCAAATCCAAAGCTCTAAGTATCTTCCTCAATTAGTGCATCCTTACTTGCATCTAAATGTGGAAAGAATAAGATGAGTTCACAATTCAATGCGAAAATCTATGTTCATTCCATGTATATCCTCAAGAAAGCAAATCGAACTATGGCAAACATATAACAGCATACTTTTAATTTTGTAATTATTAGCAAGAATGAAATAATTTCAAAAATGAATAAATGTAGTATATGGCCCAATCTGCACATCCGTTCTCTCACATATAATAACCTAATAATTCCCCCTAACAAAAATACCATCTGTTAGACTGTTCATGCTCCAAGATGATACTCCGTCACAAAGAATCACTATCTTGGCATGACCACTCAAAAACAAATCACATTTCATATCTTTTGGGACTTATGCCAAAAGGACAAATCTCATACGCCCACATCTAAGTGTCTTCCTCAAGGGCTTAAGGGATGTTCACCCGAGGACCCATTGTCCCACATAAAAAATATAGCAAAGGTTGTTAGTATTGCACAATGCTTGATATGTATTGTGCAATACATATCATCTCAGATTGCAATCAATATGTACCATACAGTGTATCAGAAAATACACTCTGTCATTAAGTATTGTAGCCAATAAATTGAACTCAGCTACATCTCCCAATATGGAAGTGCCCAAACCGGAAGCTGAGAATGTAGCCTTACCTCTTTATAACATCATAGCTTCAATGATCTTGAATCTTCTTCAAGAAACCAATATGCTGTGCTTACTATTTCATTAAATGATAATCAGTTACTTGTATGTCAGGTTCAAAGTTTATTCTTTAATAACAGGTGCTAAACATGTAGATGGTAAATAATAATTTTCTCTTTTTAATCTGCTATATTTCTATTGTTTCACCAAAAGTCTATTTTTAAACCTATCTTATTGCATACACTCACTGTGAAACAGGATGGTTTTAACTTACCTACTGTAAATTGGTCCTGTTTAAATGTGGATATCACCTTAGAATATCTTAATGTTGAATATGACTGATATCAAACACCTTTATTTAGCATAACAGTGTTACATAATTTCCTTTCTTTGACTTGATTTAACAAGTTTAAATGTTGATCTTGATTGCTCTTTACAATTTACCTTTCACTTTTTGTCATGATTTCCAAGTGATGGATCCTGAATGAGAATTTCATGTTTTTACTGAGTTGACAGATCCTTGAAAAGCTCTATGGTTCAAATCACATTGTCATTGGATATGAATTGATGAAGCTTTCATCCATTCAGCTAAGCTTGGGTGATACTGCTGCAATGAAGAGCATAAGCCGGCTGGTTGCAATATTTTCATGGTATTATGGCCCTCATGCAGACATGATGTTTCCATACCTGGGAAGCCTTCAAAGAGAAACTTGCAAACTTGTTCTATGAGGAGTCTTTTATGCTATTTCTGAAGTGGGCAATTCCCAGTTGAGGTTTTTCCTTCTACTGAAAACTTATATCTTTTTTTTTTTCTTATTCCTCACCATTTAGGTTATTGTAATACCTGTTTTTATTGACATAAATGATGGGATTATAACATGTTTGATTTAATCTTGGTGAGGTATTCAAGTAGAATTTAAAAAAAAAAAATAGATAAATTTCTTAAACCCTTTACCACATCCTTCAATACGCCCTTCTCTACCCTTTACCACTTGAACCAGGCCCAAGGTTGGTATTTAAGTAGAAAGCAGCAAGAGGGAGATGATAAACAGCAATGAACCTATGATTTTATTGTCTCTGGTATGTACAAGTTTTTGCAGTTTCAGGTTGTACAGATGTAACTTAGAATAAAATCTTAGCGTCAGCATGATTGATTAATTTGTGTTGATTTAATTACTATACTGAAAACCTGATAACTGCCATGCACCCCAATAGGTTCTTTTCTGGCATGACATTGGTGCTAGAAGAGATCAATGAAAGTTAGGTTTCAAAACTTGGTGCCAGAGATCATTGGAACCCGAGCTTTGTTAGGAGATGCAAAACTGGGAATTAGAGGGAGAGCTCATGGAACAGATGTATATCAGTCAAAGCAGGGTTCCTGTTAAATCTGTGTTAGCCCATGGATGATGAGGCAAGAGTTGACTTTCTGGAAAAAAGAAAAAAGAAAAAAGAAAAAAATTCTCTTGTAACAAGAGTGCCATGGCGTATGTGGACAGTGGCTTGGAAAAGGGATTTAACCATGGAAAATTTATCCGATGTAGGGTGATGAGTCGGGTGCCTCCATACTATGAGGCAGGCATCAGTTGGTTCAATAGGAGGTGCTGCAGGACATGATTTACTTGCATGGTGCATTTGGAAGGACTTAACGAGTCATTTGCTCTGCAATGAAAAAACAGCACATATGTCATATTTTCAATTGTTGCTTAAAAGTGTATTGTTTTCTCATTGCAGAGCATTTATGTGGTCATGCAAGTGAGCTCAATATATGATCCAAAGGAATCCAACGATAGATTGAGTTATAATCACACAAGATAGTCATTCGTTAACAATGTACTAAATAAATTATGAATTATGAATTCTTTGTTGTTTTACATCCTGAGTGCATGCCTTGCCCTCTAGCTTGGGGTTACAGGGAACAAGCCAAATGTCCAGTAGGATGAAGTCTTGTTATTAATAAGAAGATTCTTCCTTTACCCAAACTTCCCCTGTAATGCCGTGGGGAGTGTAAAGTTGTTTACAAGTCTTACAGTTTTGAATTCTCCTTTGAATTAATGAAGCTTCGTCTCATTTGGTTTACTGCCCCTAAACGCTGAAAGAGAGAAGAATGACCTTGTTGCTGGAACAGAAACATGATAGAGAACATCAGAATCCATTGATGACCATGAAATGCATGGATTAGAAGAAAGAAAAGAATTTACTCTAGGGATGTGCATAAGAAACACAGTAAAATCAAAAAAAGGAACAGGCAAATTAGGAAAGAAACTGCAAGTACAACCAAAAACAAAAAAGAAACTGGGAAAGTAGAGACAAAAAATACCAACCCTTAGTTGTGGGTGCTGCGGCCGAAACCTGACCCTCCTGCAACTTATGGGAACTCTGAGCATTGAATTTGCTTATATTTGATTGGGCTGCATGTATCATATCCTTCATTAGCACAAGGCAGGAGGCACGACAAATGTGTCAAACAAAAAAGTACAAATTCGTTGCTATCCTGATGATTTGCTGAAAGAGAAGGATAGAAAAGAAACTAGAGCTACAGATGTGAAATGGCTATCATGCTTTTGATCTGCAGGATATCTATCAGTTTTCCACTTAATAAATACAGATATGTGTTCTAGCTAGTAAGGATGAAAAGTGGAAGACATGAGGTAAATTACCAGAGAGCAGTTCCCGAGCAGCCACATTTCTTTCATACCCTCCAGATAATGAAGATTTCTGTTGCCCATAGTTCTTTGCATGAAGAGTGGCTTTCTTTAGTAGATTGTCCGCATTTCTCTTATTAATAGCTTTAGCTTCCTCAGCATCATCCTCTCCTTCAGAAAAGGCAGATGGGCTGGACCAACCAGTTGTATTTGCATCCCCTCTACTCTTCCGAGCAAACTTCAAGAGCCTCTTGAATCCTTTGGGTGCATCTTTGTGGTAGACGACTGCAGGAGGATTTTCAGCATTCCCCCACTCAATACTATCAGGTTCACTACTTTCTTCTTGCAGCATCTGTGACAAGGAGTGACGGACACGAGGACTTGACAATGCCACTGGAGCAATGCTGGCTGGAGATATAGGCTCAGATGTAATGTCATCACATGGTATATGTGAGTCTTGATGCTCTTCTATTTCCACCCATGCAATGGGAGAGATTGCTGATTCTTCTTCACCTTCAATTTTTAGGGAAGATTCCACCGTTTTCTTTAAGTTAACATAGCCATCAGCTGTAACTTGATCTAAGTTTTCTATGTTGCCACATTTCTGAGGGCTATTTACCCGAGTTTCTGATTCTAACTCAGCATCATGATTTTCCAATGCTACAAGACCCCCATCCTGCTGCTGGTTGACCAGATCACAGGCATTAACAACAGACTCATTCTCTTGAGCTTGGATCTGATTTCTGCTGTTTCTTGGAGATTCCTCAGACTGAGAAGAAACTTTTGTTTTGTTGCCAGTGGAACCAACTCCAGGACCAATTCCAGAGCCCTTACGAAGAAATGGCTTTGACTCCAGCGGTACCACACTGCTTTTCTTCGCCGCCTTGCTATAGAAAGTAGGCCTTGCAGGAACCACAGAAGAATAATCCCCAGAACTAGTCAGAACTTTTGTTTTTGTTGGTTTGCCACTTCTTGTCACTGTTTGCTTCTGTTTCTCATTCCCGTTTTTCAGGCTTCTTTTATTGTTCATCTGGGTTCCTTTTACATTTTTCTGTCCCTGCTGCGATCCTTCAACTTTTGGATTTGACCTAGGAAGTGACGCTGTTGGCAGGGGCTTCCGCCGTGTTGGTGTAGTGCCAGCAGAAGAAATTCCAGTGGGGGTTTTAACTGGTGAAGTCCCTGTGGCTCTGGGTGATGGTGAAATTCCAGTGGGAGTTTTAGCTGGTGATGTCCCTGTGGCTCTGGGTAGAGGTGTTGATGGCCATGACTTACGCACTGCAGGCAGGGTTGATGCTTTAGATGACACCTTTTTTGGAACTGAAGGTTTTGGGGCTTCCTTTTTCAGATTTTCAGATGTTGATGGACTCTTACGTGATTTCTGGGGCCTACGCAAAGGATATTTTTGTTTTTGCCCAATATCATTCGCAGTAGTGGAGGCCATTTCAGCTTTCCTTTCATCAAGAATTTGTTGCATGGCTCTAAATTGTGCTTCCTTCTCTGCTCGTTTTCGAGCATTCTCTCCACGAAGCTTCTCGTCCCTCTTCTCCTTATAGTGGTCATAAAATCCACCTCTTTTCTCATTTGGAAGATTTTGGCTTTTTCCAGTTTCAGGCTTTCTATACTTAGCAGGCTTACATCCTGTCATTTTTGTCAGCATCTGATCCAACTCGACTTCCTTCTTCCGACTCCATTCAGCTGAGGCTGTTAATTTTTCACTGGTTTCCTCCCTTTGGCATAAGAGACTATCTGCTTGAACACTTGTTTCATAAGATGCTCTTTCATCACCCGTTTCTGATCTTACATCAACTTCATCAGTCTCAACAGAATTGTGACCTCCAGAAACAAAATCAAGTTCCTGTTTCACTTGTATTGAATTCATTGGAATCTCTGCATCCACTAAATTGTGGGGAGCCAGTCGGTCAGAATCTTCAGAAACAGCATCTGGTAGGCACTGGGTGGATGATTCTCCTGTGCCAGCACTCCACCTTCTCAATACAGATTTATTTGCACCTATAGAGATGTCAGCTAATGACCTCCTCTTCTGAATATCTGCAGCCTGATCTTTCTGTTTGCTTTCAAAAAGATTAATTGCATCTTGAACGCTCATCCTTCCTACATTATTTTCAGGTTTTTTATAGGGTTGCTCAGATCCTTCATCCTCGCTACTGTTTGCAGCAGCATCTCTATGTGATAATACCCTTTCCCTGGCAGGAAAATAATTAAGGCTCTTAATGGTTAAGGCAGTGGCCCGGCGTGATCCAGTTCGCCCTATTTGTATCCTTCGCATTGGAGATGCTGACCTTCTAGGTGATGCTGATCGTACGATAGCCCGACTTCTTTCTGTTGGTGCTTGATCCTCACCACTCGAGTAAGAAGACGACTCCTCACTTTCAGTAGAGCTCTGTCGCTCAACCTGGGCAACTTTTGCAGGGGAGACATCATATTTTACCGGTTTAACTGAATGTATTGGTTTAGGAATCTGAGAATTTCCATCTTTATTATTTATGCTGTCATTCTTCGAATGGCACATGACTGAAGACTTGTCATCATTTAGGGCATCAGAAATCTGGCTGTTTTGGCTTGGTTCTAAAACCTTGCACAAAGAATTCCTGGAAAGACAATTAATAAAACAAAATCTTAATAACCATAGTTTTTTGTTATGAAGTTGGGTAATTAAAATGGTCATTAAGGAAAGAAAAAAAAAAAAGTGGAGCATCACAGTTAAACTTGGAATTTTTTTAAAAGCAACTTGAAACTTGATAGACCCAATCACCCCTAATCTCTCGTTTTCTTTTGGGTAGGTGACTTACTTTAAATCTATCGCTCCGAAGTGGTGACAGAAGCTTGCTAAATCATTGATCTCTTTAGAGGAGCAGGTGGCTCCAGCAGCCTGGTTGAAAGCTGCAGCTAACTCTCCTCTGAGCGCTGTGAGTCTCAAGTCCATTGCTCGCAGCAATTCATTCCTGGAAGGATTCATTCATTTTTATAGATTAGTGGATGTGACCAAGGAAAAACTGCTGAGTGAAAGAATAAAAATCAACAGAACATACTTTGAAGCATCTGATGATACATTTTCAGCATCAGGCTGTTGACATCTCATAAATCATATTAGTCGCCAAAATGGAAAGATAATTCAATAAATCAAATAAAATTTGTCCTCTTAAAAGATCATAAAGAAAAACTACAATCACATTGTCGTGTCAGAACTTCAAAAAGTTATAGAGAAAAGCAATTACTTTGGTTGTTGGCATCAGGTCCTTCAACTTCCTCCCATCTGTTAAAGAGGAAAAAGTTTCCACCTTAAAATCCGCTCAAATCTGGAACAGAGAGAGACAAAGAGAGAGAGAGAGAGAGAGAGAGAGAGAGAGAGAGAGAGAGGTGCAATGCCAGAAACCAGATATATGGAGGGAAAGGGGAAGGAGGATTGTGGGATGTTTAATAGTAAAAAAAAAAAAAAAAATGAAACAAAATAATCTCACAAGGTTAAACTTAATTGGATTGAACCCTGGGATTCAGGAGGTGGCGACAACACCCTTAATATTAGGTCTAATACGGAAACTATCAGGTTATAAACCAATGAGTGATGTGGGAAGGTTTTGTCTTTTAACAAAAACCATGGAAGTTGTGTATTTATCTGCCACAAAGTCAAAAACAGTTACAAGTGCTAGTAAAAGGACAATGTCCTAAAGTCAACCTGTTGTGAAAAAACCCTACAAACTGCAAATACCAATATGTTTCCACTTCGTTGATGAAACACAAACACCGTGAAATCATTCTAAATGATAATTATCCATTGGATAATCAAGCAAAGCACCAAACTAAGTTATAGGACTATAAATGAGCAAATTAAGATAGATAATATATAGACATATATAATTACTACTAAAAAACCTCTCAAAAAGCCCTAGTATGCAACATTGTCATGTTGGAGAATTATGAAGTAAGGTGAAGAGTTCAAAGCCAAGGCTTGTGCAAGTTTGAGATTAAAGATGATATCAGAGATCTTCAATGCACAAGAAAACCACATAAGGAATTTTGACTGAAAATGGTATATAATAATCATGGTTCCCCATACACAAACTTGGAATAAACATGTTCTTGATATATAAGAAACATGTTCTCTCATTGGTATATAACAATCAAGCATGTTCTTGGTTGATTTGGAATAAACATGGTTCCCCATACACTAATTGAATTTTGAAAATGGAAACATTCAAATATCTAACAGTTTGAATCTTTAGAGATGCCCTAGAAGGTGGACAAGGAGAGTTTGTGGTGTGACTTTAGGGATCAAGTACTGTGGATCTAGAACAAGAGACAGTAGATGTGGTATTTCTTCACTTAGGACTTAAATTTCTAATAAATATGATTCAGATAAGTTTCTAGATAAGAGTATGATAAAATATTGGAGGAATCATCTGAATTAGTGAGATACGTGGGGGAAGCATGGTATTGTGGAGCAACTAATTTGATGGAATTTGAGCAAATGCAGAGGCTATTAAAAAGAATCTCAAATTCCTATTTGGTACATATTCCTTTTCGTAAAGCATATTATATAAAATATTTTGTATGTTAATATTGTCTTACAAAAACAAGTATCCATTTTGAATAAGGAAAAGTGTTAAGAATTTCTTCATAAATATTCTTGATAATGAGGGGAAAAAAGTAATGAAATTGAGATAAGCTTCTAAAGACTATATTGGATAGCCAGCCAAAGATGTGAGAAAAGTTGGGACTCTTGGTAGAACAAAACTTGAGTTCAAGTCATGGATACTAGGAGCAAGAAAATAGGAATTATTTCGAAGCTTAGGAGTCGTATCTATTTTCTCTATTCTCTATATGTTCATTATAACATAGTGAATTGGTTCTCTCTCATTCGTGAATGTAGATATGGTAAATTGAACTACATTAAAACCTCATATATTTTTGTGTAAGTTTGTTGTATCTTATTGCCATTGCACAACTCATCAGTTTAAAGCTTCCACTAGCACAACACAAGTCCCAACCCCACAGTACAAGTCCTTAAGCATGTTGGTTTATAAATAAGAAACTCCTTTTACTATTCTATGAGACATGAGATTACATGCCCAACCAACCCTTCTCATATGCTTTCACTAAGTCAAGAACAATGCAGTACTCTTTCTTGCTCTTCTGAAGCTCTCTGTCAATAACCCAGGTAAAAGATAAATTGATTAACTATCTCCTATGAATGAAAGCAAATGATTGTCCATACTGTTATTCCATGGCCTAGTCCTTGCTTAATCACCCGTCCCAAAGTCAAATGCAACTCAGATGTTTGACTTGATTTCTTCATACGTACAATAAAACAATAAGCTTAGGGTGTCTCTGGACATTCCATGGAAATTAAATGGCTCCATTGTACCTTACATAGCATCCTGAGGTAGAAACCCCTGATAATCCATCTCAAAACTGTTAATAAAACAAAAATGTACATTTCAAGAAAAATGAAAAACAATCCAGTTTTCTCACTTCAAGTGGTGTACTTTTACCGTGGAATGCTACCATAAAACACAACAGACGCATTAGAACTCCCTGAGGTGTCCAAACATGTTCTTTGACTATAGTACACCATAATCACCATCCACATCCTAGCCTCTCTCTGAAATATCATTAGGTCCTATATCTTTTCTAGTCTTCAACAATGTTAACCCAAAAAAGAAGGGGAAAAAAAAAGTCAGACACACACAGGCAATGTGCATATGGAATTCCAATCTCTATAAAAATTCTAACATTAATTCCCCTAAAATTTTCACAGAACCAAAAAGCCACTGACTTAGTGATCATCAACAATGATCTTGTTTCCCTCTCCTCTCTCAAATTCTAGAGATCTTTGGAAGGTTTTCATGGTTAAAGGTGAGTAAGTGATGGGGTCAATAGAAGAAGGCATCTTGACAAATCAGGGCTATTTTCAGTAGCATCATTTTGCACCTCTTTGGTGTTTGGTGGATATTGGGGACAGTTCATCTCCCCTGAGGTTCCCTTGGAAATCCTTGGGTGGTCCTGTAGTGTGGTTGGAAGCTATGAAGAAGAACCTAAAACCAGATGGCTTCAGAAAAATGGTAAACAATGACAGTACATGCAATTATGTGTTAGCACTCCCATGTTCGTATAAATACAAAACCTCATAAAAACTAACCTGAATCTACACTTCCAACCTGACCCGGATGACCCTGAGAAAGGAAAATCAATGTTGTTGATAAGCAACGATATATATTCAGAGAAAGATTTCTGAAAGAATGTTATAATATTTTACCTGGGCATATAAAGAAAGATGAAATAATCTAGCTTCTTCAAGTTGAGACATCTCTCCTTCAATAGCATGGGTGGTATTTAACAAAGCCAGAGTGTCAACAATATGTAGGAATCTGAGAAAAAAATATAATAATTGCAGTAACAGAAGAATTAGCAAGTGAAGTTTGGTCCATAACAAGCAGAAAAGGAAAAACAGTAGAAAAAGAAAAAAGAAACACTTTAAAGATAGGAACCTGTTTAAAGTGGATTTAGTGGATGATATTTATTAATAACTAACAGATAAGGCAGGAAAAGAAAGAGTAACTCTTTAATAATGTCAACCTGCTTAAAGTGGATTTTGTGAACCATGCTGCACCATTGAGATGTTCAGGTAATTGGAGTTTAAAGTTAGCATTTGATCCTTTATGGTACAAGTCTTTTACTTCAGGTAAATGTAGCAAAAGCGGTTCCAAAAGCCCAGCAGCTAGTTTTTCAACTTTTTTGCCACTGCATACTACTGCCTCAAATCTGTAACAGAAAGAGAGCACTCTACAGTATATCAGATAAATTTATTTGTTGTAAACAGAAGATTCTATAAAAAAGAAGAAAAAAAAAAAAAAGAAGAAGATAAAATACACATGCCAGAGAAATGCTAAATAGGCCTCGAGTAATGTAATAACAGAAGCGACTTAGGCTTCAGCTACTCCAGGATATCAAGCACTAGATCCAATAAAAAAGAAGAAAAAAAAAAAAGATAAAACGCACGCGCTGGAGAAATGCTAAATAGGCCTAGAGTAATGTAATAACAGAAGTGACTTAGGCTTCAGCTACTCGAGGATATCAAGCACGAGCTCCAGGAATGGTGTTGACTGACAAAAGAATGCAGAGCACCACCTCTTTGTCATGGTTTTAAATTCAGAGTAGCAGTGGATGATCAAATTAAATAAGCATTTCTTTTTTTTCTTTTTTTATGCAGAGCAAACTTTTATAGCAAAGCAAAACAATCTATAACAGAAGGAAGCAAAAAGATGAGTACATTGTATACAAAAGGCAAAAGTTAAAATTAGTCAAAGTAAAAGGCAAATCTTCAACTTCGACATTGCCAATCTTGACTGGAATCCTCCTAGAGGCATAGCAAAAATGTTGGGAATTTCCTTTCAGGGCTTTGGAAGCCTTCCAAAAGGGAAAATTCTTTGGCAGGTGGTTGATTTATCTCTGATTTCGTTTCTTTGGTTGGAGAGGAATACAAGGATTTTCGAAGATAGGTAGAGATCAGTTGATGCCATTTGAGACTCATTTTTCTTTTCCTATTCCTTATAGGCCTCAGTCATCAAGCCTTTTGCAGATGTTCCATTGCATATTTTAATGCTAGATTCAAAGAGTGCTTGCTACTCCATCACTTTGAAGGAGGCTATGATAGACTAGTTACTCCCTCCAGTAGATTCAATAAAGTTAAATTTGATGGATGTTCAATGGGTAACCCTAGACAAATAGGTATTGGAGGTGTGATTAGAGATCATTCTAGTATAGGATTGAGAGCTTTCTCTAAGCAAGCTAAAATGGGGTTAGCCATCAAGGTAGAGATATAGGCAATATTGGAGGGTTTAATATAGGCAAAAGGTTTATCTCTCTCCAATCTAATTATAGAAAGAGATTCTACCGCTGTTATATCTTGGGTGAAAATAAGGAAAGGGATTCATGGAAGTTTGACATTGGATGTGAAAAATAAAAAATACTACAATTGAGTTGGGTTATTCTTTCTCTTGGATTCCTCGTTCAACAAACCAAGTCGCAGATCAATTAGCCAAACAAGGAGCAAAGCATATGACCTACTTTATTGGAGATCGTCTTCCCCCTTGAGTGTCTAATGTTTTTTGCTTCTATTTATATTGAGGTTTTTATGAGGAGGAGCTAGTTTTGTGGTTCTAGCTTTTCTTTTCTAAGGCAAATAAGAGTATGTATTTATATATATATAATAAATATATAAAGGGAGCCAAACTAAAGTGGCGAATATGGTATAACGGAAGTATATAGGTGAGAAACAAAAAACCGACTACAGTAGCTATAACCCTACTTTAAGAAAATGAGCATAACCATTCTATAAAATCTAACAAAGAACCTCCCTGACCATCTCCTAGAAGGAACCCTCAAAACCACATATACATATTAGTTATAAGGGAATCCTTGAGAGCTTGGATAGTGCATTGCTCCCCTTCAAAGGTTCTTTGATTTCATCCTTCCAAATTGTCCATAAAAGGCAAAAAGGAGTTGTTCTCCACACCTTCCTTTTTTTTTTTTGCCCACAAAGCTATCGTGTCATCCTTTTAACAAATCGTTGACAAAAAAATGGGAGAACCCACGAGATGCCAAAGAAGGAGAAGAGAAAGTGTCATAACTCTCCAGCTATCCCACAATGGATGAAAAGATGGTCTACCAATTCATCTGCATCTTTGTGCATACAACAAAAACTTGCCAAAACCCAAACTCTCCTCTTAAGTTGATCCATAGTTAATATTTGGCCCCAAGTCGCTTCCCATGCAAGAAAACTCACTTTGGTAGGAGCATAGGAACCCTAATAGTCTTTGAGAGGAAAGTCACTTCACCCTCTGTTTTTAACACATTGTTGAAGGACCTCACAAAGAACAACCCACTCTTGCTAGCTTTCCAAACCATTTTGTCTTCCTCACCTCTAGTTCTACCAGACTCATTTAGTTTTAGAATAAAATTTTGCATACCATCTATTTCCCAATCATGAAAGTTTCTTGAGAAGTAAGGGTTCCAAGTGACCATCCCTCCTTGTTTTTGCATACCATCTTTTGTACATCTTTGAAGGATTGCTTATCTTTCTTGTATTTATCAACTGTTTGATGAATGAAAATGTTTGTTTTCTGATTTTTATTTTTATTTAAAACAAAAAAATAAAAAAATAAAAAAATAAAAAAGTAGCTCTTCAAGAGTCATGGAAATTTCATTGAAATGACTGTCTATAGAAAAGCTGAGTTAATCTATATTTCAAAATGGCCGTGTCAAAATGAAATTTTGAAAATTTTAAATTGCCCTCATGAGCCAGCTCAATCAGCAGGAAATTGTGATGCCTACACAAACTAACAACAAGGTCAGATACTTTCTTGTCATAGAACCATCTTACACCAAATAAATTCCAGCTTGGAACCAAACAATAAGAATGCATGGTGAAACTAGGAAAAGAACTGTTTGACAATCTTCATCTTAATTCTTATAGGAAAATACAGTAACCTGTTTTGGTTTGGCAAAATCTGAAATGCAGCATAATCTAATGGTGCAATAGCATCAATTCCACCCTCCATCTCAACCAGTTTGTCTCACAAGCAAACAGATGCCTGAAGGAACAAGAGAAAACAAATTTCATCATCCACAATACGAGATCTCAAACCACTCACACACATAGATTAAAGGAGTGGGTGTTAGTACGAGGGAGGTTAAGTGGAAGGATTAACATAAAAGGAAGGGTCATTCATGGGAAGTGATTTAAATAAACAAACAGTGATCAAAATTAATAAACATGAGCAAGGTGATAAACAAAATAAGCACATACAAACCCAGACACATCCGCACAGAAAGAAAGGCAAGACAGCACTAGATTATAATTAGAATTTCTATGAACAACTACGTTGCAAGTGACAAAATCTAAATTTTAACAATAGATACATGGATTTTTTGGTAGGAAACTGTAAAAAAAAAAAAAAAAGTAAAATTCCTAAGTAAATCAATGACATGAGAAGACTAAAATAAACGGAAAACACCACTCTAACATATATGTACAAAGAAAAGAGCAACTATACCGAAATGGTAAAGGAAGCTCCTCTATGATAATCAATTCTTTCCAAATTCAGATTTCTGCTCAAGTCACAAGGCTAGTTCAGAACCCATGCTCCCTAAAATCAGATTTGAAGATCAAGCAGGTACAATAAAATGAAAAGATGGAGAATGGTAGAAAATGGCATACTGGAAGATCAAGAGGCCAAAACAAACATGTGTAATGTCTTACTTTTGACCAAATCTATGGCCAAAATCATCAACACGATATTTTTTTTACAAGAAAAGTACTACTTTTTTCTTGCATTACCGTCTCCAAGATCTACATGTTTTGTGAAGACCAAACAGCATGCACTTAATTCTGGCTTTTGACGCAGAAGGAGTAACCCTATAGAAACACTGAACAGAAACCAGATCTGGCCGAACTAATGGCCCTAATACTAGC
Source organism: Vitis rotundifolia (assembly GCA_030254885.1). NCBI lineage: Eukaryota > Viridiplantae > Streptophyta > Magnoliopsida > Vitales > Vitaceae > Vitis > Vitis rotundifolia. Next base: position 45,441 of record CM058163.1, read on the forward strand.
AAGTCACCGACAGATGAGTCGCAGCTTACCGCAGTGTTAGAAGCCAAATCTCATTTAAATTTCAAAGACATTCCGGTGGTCGGTGATGATGAGGCGCTTGAGTTTCTGTACAGAGAAGTGAGCGAGGGAAAATGCGAAGCAAAGAACGGAATAATCAACAAGAAAGAGCACAGATCTGAGTGAAAGAGACGCGTGTTGATTCCAATTTCCAACAGCTCCTGTCCGACCACGCTCTTCACACTCACCTTCAAAACGGTTGGTGAGGGGGGGAGAGAGAGACAACAGCCACAGAGATTATCCAACAAAGCCAAATAAGTAGCGTGGAGATGAGATATATAAATAGGTACAAAGGCAGCTGGGGTAAGTGGCGTAGGAGATAAAAACTTTACTCTCAAGGCTCAGCTCAGTGTACCAGGAGACAGCCTCCCAGTAAATTTTTGAATTTTGTTTCACAAATGTGATGAGGGCTAGACAAAAAGAGCGGGCCTTTCCCCTTCCAAGACTACAACTATTTTATTACAAAGCCAATGATTTGCTACTGCCGCTTGTTAATTGGCATTTTAGGAGAAATACAACGCTGGAAGTTAAGTCCTGTTCGATTGAAAGTAGGATTTTTAAATAAATATATATATAATTTAAAAATGATTGTTCAGCAAATAAATACAAAAATATCGTCTTTTCAAAAAAAAAAAAAAAAGGTCAATGCTATAATTTTAGAATTAGCCCTTGAAAATATAATATCAAATTGTATAAGTAAAAAAATTATGATATAAACAAATGAGATAAAAATTATATATATATATAAAAATGAAAGAGATCATATAAAAAATACAAAATAATAAAACTCAAAATTATATATATAGCATCATCCGATTTATAACGTTTTTTTTTTATGGATACTTAATTGGAAGCACAAGGGGGTGGAAATTTTAATGAAGTATTGTACCTAAAATCAAATAGGGAAGTGTTGTGGGAAAGACTTAAAAGGTTGGTATCTAGATTGAACAACCCAATTTGAAAACGATTCTTGGAAAATTGGTTTTTAATTTAAAATTTTGTTCATAATTTAAATAAAATAAAATAAACAGTTTTTCAAAATTTTGCTTTTAAAATATGTTATTTTCTAGAATCAAATTGAAGTACTTTTCATGTATTTTTGTAAAGTCTCATAGAAAATAATTAAAAATATGAAAAATGTTTTGAGAATTATTACAATATTGAGTATAAGTGTACATTAGCATTACGAGAATAAGCAAAGAAAACTATTTTTAATAACTGAGTTTTCAAATATGAGTTTGTTCAAAAAATTATTGTTTTAGGATTATTTTCGTAAATAATAACAAGAGGCAGCGTTTATTTTTTTAATATAAATACATGATCCCTTAAACTACTTAACTTGCTGGTCCAAGCACGATAGCAGCGGGAGGACCATCTTTTGCGACTAGTATTCAGAGAAGTGTCAGAAATATGAAATTGCAGGAAGAATGAGATGAATAAAATTAATGTGTAACTTGTGGGGCGAAACGCACATTGAGTGTAAGGTAGGAGAGCAATATAGGTTAGCAAATCGCAAAGCATATGTGGTGGAAAGATAATGGGTTGCCATGTGAAATGCAATTGATACGTTCCTTCGTTCGTAAGCCCCATCAGGCACCAACCAACCTAGCTTCTTTTCCTAATTCCTCAGCTTGTCACCCGTCTGCCAAGTGCCCACCAAAAAGATATCCATCCATGCATGTTTGCAACTCGTACAAGTTAAGACAACAGTGGTCAGGGCGGTGCGATTGCCAATTGGTGCTTTACCATTACTATAACAGCCCATCATGAAATGATTTGCTCATCATACGCCAAACTCATTTATTTATTGAATATGCTCATCCCCAAATATATTCATTCTCCAAAACCTTATGTTTTGATCCAAATCAATCCACGATCTCCTTCTGCACGAGCAACACAAGATAGTTAGTTCGAGGCCTTTTTCTTCTTAAGAGGTCTTATGTATAAAAATAAAAAAATCAAGTGGCCTCGCAAGCGAAGAAATAAACTTTTGTGAGAGTCCTTGGTTCCAAACTTCTTTTGTAGGGTAAGACATAGTAGACTTAGCTTTCAAAGGGCTAAAACTACAATGTTTGATAAGAATAAGATGTCTTTAATAAATCGACAAAAAATGTCAAAATAATTGAAAATTTCAATGGTGGGAGATATCAAATCAAATTTCATTTTAGATGTGTCCGATATCGGATATTTCGATGAAATGTTCCGATATTTTCATCCTTAATTCATTATAAATTTTATTCAATGTGTAATCATATATAATAATGTACTCATCATAGAAAAATCATTCTAATGACCAAGACAAATCATCATCCTAATTAAAAATAATACACTACATCTCATATAAATTGTCCAAATCCATAAATCAATGATGAATCACTAATCATCTTATAAGAAACTCATGAATTGGACCATATGTGTAACTCATGTACAATACAAGTGATATGGGTATAAATGCTTATATAATAATTAATGCTAACAAGGATAGAAAAGGAGAACTAGAATCCTAATAAATAAATTCATAAATAATACTTTATTTTGTTACATCTATGGATTGAAATGTTGGAATTTTTCGACCAAATATAGGTTCTCAGAGCAAACCGACAAGATATTCCCCATCGATAATCAATCGACAGATTTATCATCGAAATTCATCAACATTTCTGTCGATAAATCGGGAAATTTCCTGATACTATCATTGCTACAGCCTACCCGCTTCCCCTGCCCTAGTGGTTGCTACATACACATACCACCCCTACTGCCTTGCCTTTCAAATTTTTTTGAATGGGTTACATCATTGCTTGGGGGATTCAAACCCAGGCCTTGGTTGCCACTAAGCCAAGCTTCCCCTTATTAATATATGTTGATAATAAATTTGTAAAAGTTCTTTATTAAAAAATAAATTAATTAATTGTATTTAATTAATTAGTAAATATATAAAAATCATCATTATAAATTTTTAACAATATTTTTTAATATCATTTATATATTAAAAAATTATATATGCATCATCATTTATTTTATATTATTAAATGCATTTAAATTAAATAAATTATAGCTTTAATATTAAATGTATCATTATTTATCTCATTAATCCTATTTTAAAAAATTATTATCACTTTACTTTAAAAAAATTTATATGTATCCTTATAATTTTATTTAATTTTGAATGTTTTTATTTTAAAATATTAAAAATATAAATTTATTCTAAAAAATACTAAAATATGAAAAAAAAAATTATGAAGTTATAATGTTTTATAAATTAAAATTAATTTGATTAGATAAATAATAAATTATTAAGATCGATTTATCCTTATGAATATTTTTCTCTTTGACTATATCTATGTCAATTCTACTTAGAAAATAACTTTAACACATACATTTTTATTTATTTGATCATTTTTTTTTTTTTTCGGATTTTTTTCTAAATATTCCATGAATTTTAAATAATTCTCGTCTTACTAATATTTTTGTCAAAATATTCATCGATATTTCTCCAATATTTTCGATATATCCATAAAATTCAAATATTGATATATTCATGTTGACCAATATTTCAAACCATGCATGGTTACATCATGTAATGCTTTTAAGGGTTTTATCATAATAAGGATCACATATATATCTTCATTAAAGCACATAACACTCCAAAACTTGTCTAATTGAAGTCAAATTGTTTTAAATCATTTCAAGAGTTAGAAGAAGTATTTTTCATATGAAAACCACCTTTGATTTATGTATTTCATGCTTAAAAGGATTTTCAAAAAGTTATACAATCAAAGAGTTATGAGTGTTGGATTTTAAAGGCATCAAACTAGGGGGGCAATTCAACCAATTTGTTGATCAAAAGGTAAACAGAATTGATATAGTAGTGTTCCCTTGTGTGCTTCATTTGGTAGTGAGTTATATGTCACGGACTTAGTCTTATCCTAAGCTCGTGCTGCACTTAGATAAGTCAAGACACTTGATCTTGCTAAGTCAGTCTTACTCACAATACTTAGCTTGCTAAGTTAAGACGCTTGTGACTCGAAAGTTGTAGAAGGCGTAGTAGGCAACTCATAAAGAATGGAAGCTTTATTGCTTTCAAAGGAAGTTATATAATGCTTGGAAGCTCACTTGCTTGGTGCCTTGGCCAAATGAGGCTCTTACCTATTTATAGGCATCAATAAAATTCTCTAAAACCTTAGAGGATTCCTTACAAATCAAGAAGATTCTAAAACACCCTACACCATTCTATGTACAAGAGACCTCTAGAAGTCTCTAGAAAGCCCTGAACTCCTCTCATGCCTTCCACCATAGTGTAGAGATGTGTGGACTTCTCTAGGCATCTCTAGAACCTTCCACACGCTTCCTACTAATGGCTAAGTGTAGGAGTCTCCGAAGCTTCCTGAGCTCTATATAAACCCATGGGGAGGCTCATTTGAAACATCTTGTGTCATATAGTTACTTTTTCAATTTGACTAGCTAGTCAATTGGATGATCATGTAAGTCTCCAATGCTACTTGCAATGTGCATTAATTAATGCCTAGTGGCTAGCTAGGTAGTCAATCAAGCAATTGCCAAACTTCAAGAAAATATTTCTAACAACTAGTTGGCCTTTATTTTATATAAAAAGGTTTTTAACTCTTTTTTGTTCATTTCAATAACCATGTATTAAATATCAATCAGAGAGTTTTTTTAGTGTTTGACTATTCAAAATCTTACATGTCCAATTCATGCACATTAATCCTAGTTTCTTTGTATTCATCTAAACCAAAAAAATTAAACTAGTTTTTATCCCTGTTAATTCAATCTTTTATGCTTGTGAGAGAAGAATCGAAGTGTAAGATACAACTTAGGAATTCTTAAATTGAGGTATAATTTGTGAGATTTTCAAAAGTGAGGTATCTCTTGAAAGCAATTGTAAAGGGAATACTAGAATCACAATCCAAGTGCAAAGAGTTCAAAAGTTTCAACTTGAAAAACTTTGGAGCTCTAATATTGGTTGTAGTTTGAAAAAAGTGAACGTAAGCCAAATTTTACTAAATTATTATAAAAATCTTAAGTTTGCAATTTCTCTATCTCGTTTTAAATCATCTCTTATATTCATTTTAGTTAAAATTTGTTAAAACCTTAAAAAAGAAACTAACACTCATTTCACACCACCCTCTTAGATGTCTACTAAATTTGAATTAGCATAACTTAATATTCACCCTTTCAGGGAACATTCCTTTTTTATAATATAGATGCGTTAAAGATCATACAATGAGTGGTTGTACTAGAGTATGGCAATGTTATAGAGAGGTGGTGAGATTAAGGCAATGCATTTGATGCGCATTAAATATGCCTCACACTCCTAGTTTTGTGTTGGATGATAGAGGCATAGGGGTAATGATGTTGAATGGTCGTTCCTCACATGTGATGGTGCCATGTGGATTAAGGGGTTCTTAGGACCCCTAAAGTGTCACATATATCCATATAAGGTTTGCATGACTAGGCCCTCTCTACTTAAAACTTACCAAAAAAAGATGTGGGAATTTTTCTAGAGAAGGCCCTGGCCATTTCTTACAGTTACTTGGGAAAGTTGTATAAGTTGCAGGGGGATCAAGGTTTCGCTATAAATGTTGTGTTGTTTTGTATGCTTATTGCTTGTGCGTCTTATGGACCTTGTAAAGGGCTAACTTAAGAGGCTTCTAATTGTTGCATAGTGCACAAAATTTGAGGGTAAACTTCATGTTTGTGACACTAAGCTTCCTATTTTCTTTTCCAAACACACTATAGACCAATTGAGTATGAGAGGTTTCTTCTCCAAAGAACTGCTTCCCCAAAAGAAATGCTCGTGCACTTTTTTTATCTCGTATTAAAAAATAATGAGTAAAATGGATAAAGTGTTTTTTTATAATAATTAATTATCATCATTAGACAAATAATGGGACTCCTAAGAGGCTAACCTTTTGAGGAGCCTCTTCTCCATCACATCCCATAATAAAAACCTAGCATGTGGAAAAAGACTAAGGAGGCAACTGATGTACCTCCTCCCAACCCAACAAAAAGGCTAATTCTTCAATAATGGGATTCCCCCAATAGTGACTAATTAACTTTTCTCCAAGTTCCTATTCAATCTTAAGACGACTCGAAATCATAAGAGAGTGGAAGGTCATTTGCCAACTTTGAGTCTTGTAGACATGTAAAATCTTATCCAATGAATTCACTTTTTGGCCAAACCCCTTCTTACTCATACCAGGAAAAAGAAATTTTATTCTTCTCAAACTCGTCAATCTAGAATTAATTTCACTCTTCCCAAACTCGTCAATCTAGATCCTATGACTTCATTCACTCTCAAAGCAATGTCTAAAACTTAACCTTCAATAAAAGCATGCTGAGTCTCTTTATTTTCACCACTCTATCAGGTCACAACTTTTGCCAATATTTTGTATGGCTCCAACCAAAGTAATGGGCATAAAATCCTTCAGATTTTCTGTTCTCCTCTCTTAGGGTTAGATACTAAGAAGATGGTGTAAAGGTTTTTCTGAAAAGAGCTAATCTCAAAAGAACTCTTTGAACATGACGCCTAAAATATCCCTTTCGCTGATTAAAAAGCCAAGCGAATCTATCTGACCGGAGAGGCTTGCACTCATATATGCTGTTGATCATCCTTTTAGTTCTTCCCTACAACAAAAGGCATCTCTGCCCCAATGCCTTGGACACTAATCATAGACTTCAAAGCAAAATCTTTTGCAGAGGCATTATTCATTCACTAGAATCTAAAAACAAATGGGGGGAAAAAATGAAAAAAAACCAACCCTATCCTCCATCCGTCATTGTTAAGCTACATTACATTCACCGTCGAACCTCACAAGCTGATTCCTTCCAATCAGCACTTATCATTATATGACAGAACTTGATGCTTCTATCACCCCTTTAAGCCAAAATTCCTTGGGACTTTGAATTGTCCCCAAGAGGCTTCCCCCAGATCCTCCCAATAACAATAGTCATTTAAAGCTATATCCGTTGTTTCCAATTCCACCTTTGTATAAAAGACCTCAATTTTACAGTTTGTCTTCAAGCCAACAACATTTTCAACCCATAAATTCAATGGAAGAGAAGCCAAATCTTCAACCTTTCGTGCTTTAACTTCTGCATTGAACTCTCACCTCTCCTTTTGAAATAGGTTGTTAACAGGACGATTCAAGATTGAAAAGATTCTACTATTGATCAATAACTGAGATTACAATATAAGAAGCATGGAATTACAAACTCATTGCATCATGCTTATAAATTGATACTAATCCCGCAAAGGATATCTCCTCCTTTGAAACCATCTAAGCTAAACGAAATCAGCAACCAAGTTTGAATTTCAACAACGGCAGCAACCAAGCTTGAATTTCAACAACGGGGTGAGAGGAGGGAGGGGGGGGAGGGAGGGAGGGAGGGAGGGAGAGAGAGAGAGAGAGAGAGAGAGAGACGGCAGCTGGTGCTCCATAGCAACCTAGAATTATAATGCACAACTACAAAAGTGAATATGATTTTGTAATCTCATCTATGACAACCAACAACATGAAATGTGAACACCAGATAAACAAAAGAATAAAAATGAACTAGGACAAGCGCATTTAATGGTACAGTTCCACCAAGTTCCTGCAGTGGTGCAGCGTAATGAATTCAACCATCTGGAAGGAAGAATCACAGAACTGACGAAATACATACTTCAGTTGGACCATACATGGACCAGGCCATGCCTGTTGCCAGTATAAATCTCATTGCGCTCTTCATCATAGAAAAGAGCAGTAATGTCTTCCAAGGCTTCTGCAACCGTGCTCCTAATCCTAGAGGCAGAGGCATGAGCTCGTCTCTTTGAGCCACCGATGCTGCTGCTGCTGCTGCTGAAATTGCTACTGCAACTGCATTCATTTTCCATCGGGAAATTGTTGCTTGCTTTTATTTTTGCTAGACATTTGCCGGTCAAAATATTGCTTATGTTTATCGAACCCGCTGCAAGAGGGATGCAAACACTCATTAGAGATGGCATAAATCAGACATCAGAACACAACCATGCATGCAAATGTAATAATGCAATGCACAATACATCATAATGTAAAACTACCCTAATAAATTACAACCAATTCAAAGTTAGGCAATTTTTGTACATTTCTGTATTTTTCAATTCCAATCAATTTGCAGCCCAACTGTTAATCCTGCAAATCAACTAGGCCTTCGGCCTGAAAAAGCAGTATTTTCCATAAAATATAGCATGACAAAAAGGAAAATACCATTTCCTTCTGACAAAGGGTCATCAGAATCAGCCTTGCAGTAAGAAATAATAAGATCCTGGTCACTTGTGATGTATATGTTGTTGGTGTTGCAATCAGGATGCCACAAAAGGTGATCCTCAAACGAAGTTACAAGTTCACCTCTGAAGTTCCAAACAGCCACTGTTCGATTCCTAAAAGTCAGGAATAATTGATTCTCATATAGAAATATAAATGCAGATGGCGTCATAAATTCAGTTCTGCTAACTTCTTTTAACTCGGAATTGCGTACCTGCAAAGAAATAGCATCTAGATTTCATATGTAAATAAAAGCTTGCTGTTTCAAGACAAAGACAAAGATTCTTACATCAAGAATCTGGAGATTCTCGTTTTCTTGCTTGACAAGTAGCTTTTCATTGAACTGTTCAATAAAATCCACCTTCTTATTCCGATGAAGCAGATGGTTGAAAGATTTGAGAACAGTACCATCCTCTATTGAAAGAATCTTGAGAGGAACATGGCTACTAGCTTTGGTGAAAATTAACAACATAATGCCTGGACTGTTTAAGAGGAAATAAAATGGTATAAAGATAAATACTTACAAAGACACAGAACCAAAGCAGATGAAATAGAGGGTAAAAAGAGGGTGTGTCATTTGAATACAGGTATATGAACCACAGACCAAAAAACTTATGGGGTCAATGCATTGTAAGCCATATATGTGCATGCGCTTGAATGTTCACTTGGGTCACAAGTCATCAAGGTAATCAAAACAAAAATAATAATAAAAAATAAAATCACACCCTCACACACCACTGGTGTCAAAGTCCAATTTGTTCCACAATTGTGTGACTGAAGCATCATGATCATCAACTAGCCAAAGGCAAACACTGAACCATAAAAGTTTTTCTTAAGGACCCTGACTTGACGTCCGCTGAAACTTGCCACCAGGGAAAACTCTTATTCCATACCAAGCCACTTACTAGTTGCTATGGGGAAAAGCGTAAGAGGTTCACTACATCACACATGAAATTGATAGCCTCATATTTTTTCAAATAATTATCAAGGCATACACACACAATTCTTAGTTGTCGAGGGTGGGGGTGTGTAGGGGTTGGTAGTATGGGGAAGGTGGAGACTGAAGCTGATCAAAAGTACTCTTGCCAGCTTCCCTATCTTTTTTGTATCACTGTTTCTGTTCCTTAGATTGTGCATCTTAGGCTCAAAAGATTTAGATTAATATCCTGCATCAAGAGGGTCTTTACGGAGGAATTGCACTTAATGAAGTAGTACTCATCAGTCTGTTCAGATAGGGCGTCAGGCATAAGAAGATTTTTGGTTCTAAACAAAGCTTTACTGATTAAGTGGCTGGGGAAGTTTGCACTTGAGTGAAATAATTTGCGGAGGCCAATCATTATGGTGAATTCTGGGGTGGATAAAAAAAAGTGGTCCAATGAGGAGAGGTAGGGATATTGCATGAATCTCGACTCTTAGGGAACCTATTAGAAGAGGTCAGGATGCTTTTTACAGTAGAACAAGATTTTCAGAAAGGGATGATCTCAAGTCTTTGTTTAGTTTGATGCCTTAAGTGGATAATCTTAGTTAGAAAGAAAGTTTCTTTATCTTGCTTAGCATTGCTTTGCATAAAAATATTTGGGTTGCAGATTAATTGATGAGGGTGGTAAAAGGAACCACTTTTTGGGCCGTTCTCATGACTGAGAATTGGAAATAGTTGCCATTTCCTCGCCCCCTTCAGTCGGTCGTTGTTACAAGTGATTTAGGTATAAATTAGTGCCAAAACATGCTAAGAGCAGGCGTGTTTCCATTAAATCTGCAGTAAATACTTATTTTGCGTGCTTTCTGCTAGTTTCCTAGGGAGGTATGGGGTTGGAAAACTCCTTTAAAAAGTCTGTTTCTCTGCTCAGGAGACAGTATGGAGAGGATTCTAACAATCAACCATCATATAAGAAGTGACTGGTTATTGATAAACTGATGTGCCTGTACAAGCACAATGAGGAGCTAGCAGGTCATATTCTCATCCATTAATGAAGGCCTGCATCATGTGATACATCTCTATTCTCTGTAGGATGAAACTGTGATTGGTCAAGTTGCCAATTGGCTGACATGGCCACATGGGCATTTTGTGGGCAAAAGAGGCAAAAGAAGTGTGGAGAATGACCCCTTTATGTTTGTTTTAGCATATTTGGAAAAAGTGAAACAGTAGGATCTTTGAAGACTTAAACCATTCCGATCAAGTAATGGGAAGATGAAGGATCTCTGAAGATTTGAACCATTCTGATCCCTAAAATGTTGTTAGAATGGTCCATAGATCTTAAGATTTGCTATTCTCTCTTTCATAGAGTTCAATGATTGCAAGGGGAGGGCTTATGTTGATGTAGTTTGATGATTGATGATTTGCTATTCTTCCTTTGGGTGCAGTTTGTATGCTCTCAATGTACCAAGCTTCTCCCCCCACCCCCCAAAAAACACAAAAAGAACTGTACTACCTAATACGATCCAATGTTTTAAAAGACTAAAGCTAGCCTTGAGGTGTTTTGTCCAAACAAGGCAAAGCATGAGCGACGACGTGGAACAAGGCGTTAAGCCTCAACTTTAGCAATAATAAAGAGAAAAAATTCTTAAAAACCAGAAAAATACTAATAAAACACATGAAAATTAAATAATAAGAAAACTATATAATGTATAATAATCAAATTAATTGTATATCATTTTCAATAACTTCTAATTTAATTTTTGTCTCTCTTCTAAAATCCAACTCTCTCTCATGCACTTATCAAATAATCTTCAAAACTACCATCACTATCACTAGTAGGATTCTCTAATAAATCATAATTATATCCAATTACTCTATTATTTTCTCTATCAATATCAATGTCAATCCATTTTTCTTTTTTTATCCATTAATTACAATGATCTTTTTCCCTTTATCCATCAATAATAAGATAATGATTATATATAAGCTCGGTTACTACAGTGACCAACAATTCTTCTATTTCTTCTTCCCAATCTCTTTCTTTCGTTTTCATTTAAAGGGTTAATTGGTAGTCAACTGAGCCCTTATTTTTTAAAGAGTTTAACCCTAATCTTGGTGCAAGACAAAACTTATAAATCTATACTAAAACCCCGTAAAAGCACATGTTACTTTAACCAATAAATATTGAGGCTTAAACCTCCTAACAAATGCATACAAAAAGTTGATAAAGGCCCTAAACCCATTAAAACATTTTAAATATTTGAGGCTTAAGCCTCAAGGCTATAAGCCCCAATCAGGTGAGGCTTCAACCTCAATTACCATTTATCAAGGCTATAGCCTCAAGGCTAATTAATTTGCATAGCCTCGCCTTGAGACGAACCTAAAGGCATAAGCCTCAATAGCCTTTTAAAACACTGCTACAATCATTAAGTCACAAAAATATATCCCAACTACCAGAAGGCAGGTGAACTAGGAATGGACTGGCTGATTAGCAAGACGGTAGCACAGGAGACCAACCGGTTGCCTGAAGTACATGTCATAGTTGCCATACATAATATGAGGCAAAACATACTTCATCACAAATCAAACTTCTATAGATGATTTATTGCTTATATAATGGAAGTACAAAAGATAATGCAGGATGATTTCCTTAGGACATGTGTTACATGGACTCTGGTTATATGAAATCTTGAGTATGTTCAGTTCAAATTAGTGAAACAAATCAAAATTAGATCACAGAACCTTGAAGATGTAATGAGAGGAGAACCAGAAAAGAAAAGAATATGCTGTTTTATCCAAATAAAAAAAGGAAAAGAACATGCTGTCAGGCAAAGAAATCATATACCTGTAGCTAATACTTGCTTTTCCCTATCAGGAGAGGATAGTTAACAAAATCATACAAATACACACACACACACACACACACATACACATATATATAGGTTTGTATGAGCAAGAAATATTACCTGATCTTGATTTCTTGAACATGTTTATCTGATATGGAGTACAACATTGTATAGTTTTTCAGGTCAAAGACCTTGTATATGCTAATGGAAAAACAAAATAAAGTATCAGAATCAAGAAGAAAACTGCACACCAAATATTCATAGCCAAGTGCATAAAAACAGAGAAATAGCTTAATATTTACCTATCTTGTGCAGAATAAGTGAGTACCTTCCCATTTACATCATCAAACTCTACAAAACCAGGCCATTTAAGTGACTCAGATTCAAAGAGAGCAAAGCCAGCATCCGGTTTGCCCCTCCTTATGTATCTGGATAATTCAACCAGATTTTTTCAGTTAAAAAATAAAAATAAGATAGCAAAACAAATTGTAGAAAACTAAAGCAAAAAAATGTTACTTCATTTGTTTATTTATTTGGAGGGTGGAGAGGAGCAGGGAGAAGGGAAGGAAGGAGAGAATATTTAAAGAATCACGCACTCAATCCTTGTGGTTCTGCATTTCAAAGAACTGAAGTTGTCTGAAGCATAAACTGAAACTGTGATAAGGGAATCATTATTTTTATTATAAAATAGGCTTCGAATAACTTCATCAGGACTGACATTCAGAAAGCATATCCTCTGGTTAGTTTCTGCATCCAACAATGGACATGTTATAATCCTCTTTTTAACCTTCAGAAATATAACCTCAATACGAAACACATCAATGGTAAAATTAGAAAATGATGATCATGACTACTACCTCGGCTAAATGCTGCACATACACCAGATTGGGCAAGAGCAAAGACAATGTCACGTGCTGCTACTATCTCAATAATTTTTGACCTCTTCCTCAGAAAGGGCAGAACCAGGGTACAATGTCCCTTCGGATCATGGGTATCGTACTCCTCCTGATGGATAGAAATTTATCCAACAATATATCACAAGCAGATTTTAATCAATAATACACGATAGGCTAAGAATACCTATTAAAAAGAATAGGCTAAGAATGCTTCTGAAAATGATAAGTTCACTCATGCATGCTAATAATTGTAAAGTAAAAGGATAAAATCAAAACTTCAGTATAAATCCTCCCACATATATATGGGAGTTTTTTTTTTTTATAAGCATGCCTAAAGCTAAGTTTTTAAATTGCAATGATTTGACTAAACTATTATTTGACATCCACCCAATTTCATCTCCAATTAAATTTGAGAAGCGGTTTGAGACAGCATCCATCCAACTACACTGCATTCCACACTAAAGTTTCAGTCTGAGGACTAGATATATTCAGAAGTTAGACATATGCCTAAGCACAAGTCATTTGATTTCAGGTTTATGTGTATGACTTAAGGATTGATTTGATGCACTAAATTAATTGATTTTTTCAGGTAAGTTGAACAACTATAGCATCAGAAAATAAAGTGGATAAATGCAGTGGAACTGCCCTTCTATTTGATTCCCAATTCATCTAAACATAAGGTTTCACAAATTTATCTCCATCACCCTGCCCATTCCTATACAGCACCATAACATAGAAAAAAAAATTACCAAAGATTATTACAAACTTCTCTTTGTCTTTTAAATTTTGATACAAATAAATATTTTTTTTCTATAGTAAACAAATCTATTATAGGAAAAGCAAGAATATATACAAGGAGAAAGGGCAATGAGTCCTTCACAAAGCAACCATAGATAAAGGAAAAATATGGAATAGCCAATTCTTCACCTATACAACTCCAATATAACAAATAATCTAATATGAGAACATTACTCCCCACAGCAGTTTTATGGACGAAAGCAAGATCGGGGGTTGAGAAAAATGATATTGATTATGGGAGATCTCATCCAAAACCTGTTTATTATTTTCTGTAATAAAGAAGTATATGTTAAGTGATTATCGCAACCCATGAAAATCTGACAAGAATTGAGAATTGAAATCCCAACCCCGCATAACCAATAAACCTTGCCCTGTTCATATCCTACCATGGAAGCAAGTTACTCAAATAATTTTTTCTTTTTATAGGTAAATGCAAATTATATTAAAACACCAAAAGATATTCTGAAGAACTGGAATAAAGAAGTGTTTGGTCTCATTGAGAATAAAAAGGGTGAAGCTCTCAATCAGATTATGTACTGGGATGAAAAGGAGAAAAGCGCAGCTCTAAGTTTGGAAGAGTGTGAAGCTAGAAAAGAGGCGAGAGAGTCTTATAAGTCCTGGGTGTTGAGGGAAGAAATTTCCTGGAGGCAGAAGTCCAGGGAATTATGGTTGAAGGAGGGGGACAATAATACTAGATTTTTCCATAGGATGGCGAATGATCATAGTAGAAGGAACTGGCTGTCCAAATTGAAAGTAGATGGCTGTTGGCATTCGGAGCAGATTAATTTAAAAAACAGCGTGGTGGGGGCATTTCAAAAGCTTTACTCAGAAGAGGAGGGGTGGCGTCCAAGTATCGAAGGGCTGTCTTTGTTGAGTATAAACAGAAGTGAAGCTGAGAGGATGGAGATTCCTTTTACGGAAGAAGAAGTCTTTGCAGCTCTATCAGATTTAGGCAAGGATAAAGCCCCTGGACCGGATGGTTTCACCATGGCTTTTTGGTCCTTTTGTTGGGATGTGATGAAGGATGAGCTTATGGGTTTTTTTTAGTGATTTCCATGAGAGAGGCAGATTTGTAAAATCTTTGAATGCTACCTTCTTAGTTTTAGTCCCCAAGAAAGGGGGGGCAGAAGATTTGAAAGATTTTAGGCCAATTAGCCTTGTGGGAAGCCTCTACAAGTTGTTGGCCAAGGTGTTGGCAAATAGAATTAAGAAGGTTATGGGGAAAGTGATTTCGGAGTCCCAAAATGCCTTTGTAGAGGGAAGGCAAATTCTAGATGCAGTTTTGATCGCAAATGAGGCAGTGGATTCAAGGTTGAAAAGCAATCAAGGGGGTGTGCTGTGTAAGTTGGATATAGAGAAGGCTTATGATCATGTAAGCTGGAAGTTCTTGTTGGCAGTACTTAAAAAAATGGGCTTTGGGGAGAGATGGTTAAAGTGGATAGAATGGTGCATTTCTACTGTGAAATTTTCTGTTCTAATAAATGGAAGTCCCTCCGTTTTTTTCCAAAGTTCGAGGGGATTGAGACAAGGAGACCCCCTATCCCCGTATTTGTTTGTAATAGCCATGGAGGTGTTTAGTTGTTTGTTAAGAAGGGCTATTGATGGGGGTTTCCTATCTGGATGGATGGCGAGAGGGAGGAGTGGTGAGGGGGTTATGATATCGCACTTGTTATTCGCGGATGATACATTGGTGTTCTGTGAGGAGTCCCAGGACCAAATGACTTATTTAAGTTGGCTTCTCATGTGGTTTGAGGCTGTGTCAGGGTTGAAAATAAATTTGGAGAAGAGCGAGCTGATCCCGGTGGGAAGGGTGCATAATATAGAAGATTTGGCTTTGGAGTTGGGCTGTAGAGTGGGTGGTCTTCCTTCTTGTTATTTGGGTCTTCCTTTGGGGGCCTCCTTTAAATCAGAGGCGGTTTGGGATGTTGTTGAAGAGCGATTTAGAAAGAGAATGGCAATGTGGAAGAGACAGTACATTTCTAAAGGAGGGAGACTCACGTTAATCCGAAGCACTCTCTCAAGCATGCCGATATATTTCATGTCTCTCTTTTATTTGCCCAGAAAAGTTAGGTTAAGATTGGAGAAGATTCAGAGGGATTTTCTGTGGGGAGGGGGAGCTATTGTGGAGAAGCCACACCTTGTTAGATGGAATCTGGTTTGCATGGAAAAAAAAAAAGGTGGGTTGGGTGTGAGAAATTTAGCTTTGATGAACAGAGCTCTATTAAGTAAATGGAATTGGCGCTTTGCCAATGACAGAGAGGCTTTTTGGAAGAAAGTTATCAGTCAGAAATATGGGGTGGAGGAGGGGGATTGGTGCACGCGGGCAGTTAGTGAGAGGTATGGTGTTGGGCTTTGGAAAGCAATCAGGAATGAGTGGTTGTTTTTGAAGAGTAGACTAGCCTACCAAGTGGGTAATGGGCGGAGAGTGAAATTTTGGAAGGATAAATGGTGTAGCGATGAGCCCCTTTGTGAGTCATTCCCCTCCTTGTATTCTATGTCCCTGACTAAAGACGCTTGGGTGTCGGAGGTTTGGAACTCAGAAAGTGAAGGGGAGGGTTGGACCCCTCTTTTTTCAAGGGCATTTAACGATTGGGAGATTGCAATGTTGGAGCGTTTTATGCTAAAGATCCAAGCTATCAGAGTGCAGAGGGAGGAGGATGATAGAGTGGTTTGGACGGCTTCAAAGAGTGGGGATTTTTCGGTTAAGTCGTTGTATTCTATCTTGGAGCCTGGAGAAGCTCATCTGTTCCCCTGTAATGGTATTTGGAGAGTGAAGACACCTCCTAAGGTAGCCTTCTTTGCGTGGGAAGCTGCTTGGGGTAAAATCCTAACTTTGGAGCAAGTTCAGAGGAGGGGGTACTCTATGGCAAATAGGTGTTTTCTATGTCTCTCTGAATTAGAGACGGTAGATCACCTTTTACTTCATTGTGTAAAGACACGGGTTTTGTGGAACATTGTTTTCTCCCTGTTTGGTGTGGCTTGGGTTCTTTCGTGTACAGTGAAGGAAACTCTACTTGGGTGGCATGGAACTTTTGTGGGGAAGACTCGGAAAAAGGCTTGGAAAATGGCCCCCTTGTGTATTTTTTGGTCAGTCTGGAAGGAAAGGAACTTGTTAGCTTTTGGGAATGAGGAGCTTTCGCTTCAGAGATTGAAATATTCTTTTGTACGTAATCTCTGGTCTTGGGTTAGGGCGTCTATAGTTTTGTGCCCTTCTTCTCTTGTTAGTTTTTTAGATTGGTTAGGCTCTAAGTAAAGGTTTTGAGCCTTTGGGTTTCTTGTGTATACTCCCTGTATACGTTGAGGGCACTTTTTTTGGTGTTTCCTCTTTCTTGGAATACATATCTTTTTACTTATCAAAAAAAAAATATATATTAAAACACCAAAAGGGGCGCACCAAAGTACACACGGTGTATACAAATGGCTGCCAAAAAGCGCCACAGTGTATACACAGTGTACTCAAATACGGTCTACTCTCATCTCCAACCACCACCTTATTTTCAAAGTCGACTCAAATGACTAAGATATCTTTGCAGCATTAAGGTATTCAGTTAGTGGAAAGAAACATTTCACCTTCAGAAAATTACATTCTAACCAGTTGCCGAAACTTGAATATATGATGCAATACATTTTTTTATGTAAAATGATACATATTGAACGTGGTAAAACTTGGTTTTGTGAGATCTATTTGGAACCTTTGGGTCACAGTGAGTTCTTCCAGGGGCAGCCAAGGAATTGGCACTGGATAAGCTGTAAATGGCTCCTCTCTGCTTGTTGTGGTGCATCTAAAGAGAGCCCAATGGTCAAGATTTTAACGAAGAGGAGCTTTTTTTATTAAAGATTGAAAGAAGTTTTCATCAAATCCCTTATATGGTAGCCTAGTGTCCCATCAAGGATGGTGAATTGCTCTCTATTGAATTCCATTGGTGATTTTAGCTAGAGCTTTTGTTTATCTCCAAATCCTTCCTGTGTACATAGGTTTACCCTGCTTTTGTTAGGCATTTATTAATACATCTCTATTTTCTAATTAAAGAAATCCTGGTTCATATCTCATCTTTAGTGCATCTTATACTACCCACACAATCCTTGATATGATGCAAATTAAACATGATATTATGATATTATAAATATGGTAGATTATGCTATGATATAAGCACCTTTGGCTATTTCTAAAGCATTTAAAAAAAAAAAAAAACCAGAATTTTTCCCTTTAAAAGAAGCTTTATATTAATTGTTCAAAATGTACTTTAAGAAAAGAAACAATTGACAAAAAGAAATATTTTAAAAAGCTAAGAGAATTCCCTGTTGCAGTTACTAGATCCACTAAAATGAACTAAGAGAATTCCTAGAATGATATGAAGTCATCAAGAGCAAAGGAATTCATGAAGAACAATAACTGTGGATCAGGATTTGATGCTAAGAAGAGACTTATTGATACTCCTGTCCTCTTTTTAAGTCCAACATAAATCCATCCCATGGTTTTTCCTTAAATATTCATAAGTGGAGTTTCCACATAAATATTGTGTATCACCTCTTTATTTATCATTTTTTGCATTTTATTCTGATTCATTGCCATGATGAGAAAATCTCGCTTGAAAGAAATTTTATTTAGGGACTTGATTATTGATTTGAGATTAACAAATATTTAAAATAACCCCAATTCAACTGAGACCTACTCCCAGCATCCATCCAAACAATCTAAGTACCATTAAAGGATGACAATGAATGAGGAATTTTCCTTCATAGTTATGCATTTCCTTTGGTGGCAGTGAATGATGATGTACTAGGAAACTTAGAACTTCAAACAAGATATATGAATGCACGCACAGAAGTATATATATGCCAATGGACCATACAAGTACATAATTATACTTGTATATGATCATATTTTTTGGTATGTTGATTGAGACATTTAGGAAATTAGAACTTGGAATTGTTAAGTCAGCAATGTATATCATGTCAACTTGGGCTAAAGTCTTACACCCTGCTTCACAGGGTCCTTACAAGTATATGATCATAATTGTATATGACTATAGTTTCTTTTTTGATATATTCATTGAGACTTTTAAAGGAATTTACAACTTCATGGGGTCTGTACAAGTATAAGTCTATACTTGCTTTTTGATATATCGGTTGAGAATTGAAGGCATTTACAACTTCATGGGGTCTGTACAAGTATATGGCTATACGTATAAGAAACAACATATAATTGTATATGATCTTCTTCTTCTTCTTCTTCTTCTTCTTCTTCTTCTTTTTTGTCTTAACTTGGCATTGTTAAGCTAATAATTTGATCCAACCATCCCATTATGATGATCTTGTAGTAGGCAATAGCAGGTATTTCAGCTTCAAAACTTAATAACATGTAGAAAAGATGGGAAGTTTGGTTCTGCTCTTTCCACTAGAGTCTCTAAGAAATTTCTGGAGCTTTTTATTATAGGTGATAGTTATTTCTTCTTCTTTTTTGTCTTAACTTGGCATTGTTAAACTAACAATTTGACCCAACCAACCAATTATGATGATCTTTTTTCGTAGTAGGCAATACAAGGCATTTCAGCTTCAAGACTTAATAACATGTAGAAAAGATGGGAAGTTTGGTTCTGCTCTTTCACTAGAGTCTCTAAGAAATTTCTGGAGCTTTTTATTTTAAGCAATAGTTATCAATTCAAATTGCAGTGGAACATTTAGTAATATACTGATCTGGCACTCCATTTCAAGTTTATTTTGTATACAAACAGAAATATAGCCCTGACAATCCTTTCTCCTTACTATGAGGAGTGCCATAATTTATTCATAAAAAAATTATCCTAGTAATGAATCAGATTTCTAATTACAGGATTCCAGGAAAATGCAAGTGCTGAATCATGGGCATTCTAAGTAAATAGCAAATACAATATTCAGTGGAAATGAATTATTAAAAAATAAATATAAATAAATAAATAAATAAAAGGGAACTCTAATGCTAATAAAAACAAGGGAAGAGTAGCAGGGGAAAGCTCAATCCTCGACTCTAAAACTCAGATTCAATGGAACAATGAGAGCAGACCATGTATTGTAGTTGTTCAAGATCAGATTCAACGTCTTAGGGCTCTTTCAGATTTCTAGTGTTGTCAAAGTTGGGAGAAAAAAATATTCCTCCTTTAACAATCCTGATTTAATAGCTATGGTTTACATTTTGTAAATAATCAAAGCAGTCCATGTCTTATATTCTCTCAGAATGAGATTAAAAAATGTCCGTTCTTGAAATTTCTAGTGAAGTCAAAGTAATGAGACTGATTCTAATTTCCAAATCGACAAGGGGCATAAAGAGGGAGCTTTTCTTACTGTCGCTATGCTTCTCTTTCAGTTCCCCTCACCGATTTTACTAAATTCCCACAATTTACTACAAAACAAAAGCTTTTCTTGACGCAATTTGGAGCAGCTTAAAAAGAAATATAGAAAGGAATATATATGCTGGTCAAAATCAAATTGCGACTTTGATTTAAAAAAATAAAATAAATTCCTTGGCGCATGTGCAAGAAGGCTAAAACACCCAGACGAGAATATGGTTTTAGAACCCTAACATCTAAGTTAAACGCCAAAGATTGTGAGAGATGACCGGTTTGAAACACAACTAAGCTGCAATAGGGTATTTGATGATTGATCCAAAACAAAATTCATAAAACATGAAAGGAGAGAGATTGGAAGGAACGAATATAACCTGCAAACGTATATTTCTGAACCTTTCCTGGGCGTCGCTCATACTGAAAGAACGGTCACGCTTGGAACAAATTTCACGCCTCTGAAGCTTCTTAACGCTGTTCACAAATCCATCATTACGAGGTCGCTTCTTGGCCACAACTCGCCGGCCACCGCCAGGTCGAGGATTCACCGCTATCCTCTTACCCTCCATCATTTCACAAACACTTCAAATTAGTAATTACACACCACTTTGGTGCATCACCATCAAATTCCAACAGGAAAAACCAAAAATATTTTTTTTTTTAAATTACAATTAAAGCCTAGGGCTTTTGACTACGAGAGAAAAGCAAGACCGCCACCAAAATCCCTACTACAAATGATGTCCGAAGATTCCGAACCTCCCAAATAGCGCTCTGAGAAAGAGAGGGGAAGAGAGGAGAAGAGAGGGAGAGAGCGGAAGAGAGAGAGGATATTATATGTTAGATTTCAATGAGTTTCGCGTCCGATCGGTTTTCAAAAAAAATCCGAAAAATACATACAAAGGGTCGGGCAACCCAGCCTGAAGTTTAAACCCAGTCATTCAGTAATTTGGGCTGGGCTCGGCCTGGCCTGCAAGCAACATATCAAATACAAAACTAATAAACATCCATTCGAAGTTCGAACCAACACAAAGCCACTTTCCAGTTTCCATTGTACAGAAGCAATTATTTTTTAGAATAGCAAATTATTTAGTTAAAAAATGTTTTAGTAATTTAGAATCTATTATTTGGAGGTTAATTTTTCATAAAAATGTTATAAAGTTTGACTTCAAAAATTATTGTGGTTAGTCTTTTAATCGAATATGTAAATACTTCATTTTGTAGTTTCTTTTCATAAAAAAAAGTAATTATTTTTAAAAATAATTTTTTATTAAAAAAAGGTTAAAATTCATGATTAATACATAAATAAAAAGCACCTCCCAAAAAAAAAATATATATATATATATATATATATATATATATTTATGTTTGAGTTCTTAAATAAAATTTTATTTTTCAAAATAATTAAGAACCGTATTTACATTTTATTGAATTGCTTTTTATGATATGGTTATATGCCAATTTGGTATTGAATGAAGTGATTCAAATGCATGATAAAATTTAAGTTATTGTATAAAAATACAAATATATATACACACCCATATGAAGTGAACCAAATCCAAAACATGGAGAGAAAAATATACAAATCAATAAAATGCTAAGTAAGATTTTTGCAACCAAGGCCTACTTTTCCGGTTCAATAACGAAGGTCGTAGTCTGATACTTGAGCCAAGCCCCACCCACCATTTTACTTAGAAGAAAGCTAAATGGAGTAGGCAGTACAAACTAGGCATGGACATTGTGGCTCCAACAAGGACAGGCGATAAGACGTCGAGTGTATCACCGTACTTGGCATTTGGGCTGGGGTTATATGGACTCGTGGGCTGTGGGTTGGATGTGGGGTCACCTTACCAAGTGTAAGTTGACCAGAAGGTCTATGTTATAGGGTGAGTTGATCCAGCAGCTAGCTAGGCGCGGTACTTTTTGTGATCTAATTTAGATGGAAAAAGTTACAGATATGTTTGGGGAAAAAAATTCTTTATATATGTATTCTAACTTAACTTATTTTATACATTTTAAAATATTTATTAAAAATAATTTTCATTTTCAATATTTTTTCTATTTATATTATTACTTTTTAAAATACTCTAAAAAATAAGTAAAAATAATTAAAATATTTTCCTATAAAACTCCCTCTCTCTAAAAAGTTTTTAAAAAAATTATTTTTGGTCAATAAAAAATTACCAAATATATTTTCAAGTTTAAAAACATTTTTTTATTATTAAGAACAAAAAAATTATTTTTAAAAATAGTTTCAAATAGACTTTTAGGCTATTGACCACGATTTCAAAAATAATTTTTAAAAATAGTCTAATGATAATTTTTTTAAAAACAAAAGTTCTTTGGAATGATATTTCATGTATATATTTGAATAATTATTTTTTAAAACATACCCAAAAAAAAAAAAAAAAAAAAAAGTAAATGTTGTGTTTTAGCCTAATCTCATAAAGACGTCAAAAAGTATTAAATAAAATACAAATTAAATTAACCCATAATATATAAGAAATGGCAAGAGAAATATAGATTAAAAGGGGATGGGCTTCAACGCGGAAGTCTTCCTAAGTCTTTGAGCAAAATCAAAATCACAAAATTAAATTGGAAGGGTTTCCACATAAAATTGGTTAAAGGCATTGACATAGTTTAAAACTAATGATAAAAATATATATAATTATGGATATATTAGTATTTGGATTTTTAAATATATTGGAGATATATCGATGGGGATTTTGAAATAAAATATCGATAAACCAAAAATTCATCAAAACTTATGAAAATGTAAAAAAATAAATAAATAAATAACTTTTAAAAATGAAATTAAAAGTATAATAGATATTTGAAAGTTGTTTTGTTCAAAAAATTAATATATATATATATATATATATATATATATATATATATATATGATTTGCGATATTAAATTTAATTAAATAGTGTCGATCAATAAGAAATGTGAATTTTGTAAGTGTAGATTCATTATGAAGTTAAATTATTAAAAATATACTAATTATGTGATTTAAATATATTACTATATTAAATTAATTTACTTACCTCTATTCAAAATATATTAATTAATTGTAAATATGCACTAATTTAAATTCAATGTTATACTAATTTAAAGATATACTAAATTAATTTATTCTCAATATACTATTATTACACTTGAATATCAAAATAAAATAAAATAATTAATTTAAAACTAAATTACTGCAAATGTACTAATATGTTATTTAAATATATTTATGATTTCTATTTTAAAATATTGGTATATTTTGATACAAAATATTTTTATTTAAAAATAATGATAATTTTATTTAAGATTTTATATTTGTTTTATATTTAATTAGTATATAAAATAAATTATAAGATAATTAAAATTAACTTATTTATAATAATTTATTTTTTTATCGATTTTTCACCGATATATTTCCAATATATTCAATATATTCCCGAAATTTTAACAATTTTTTCTCATTTAGGGTCTATATTTTGCTTGTATCACTAATGTATCCATGATTACCAATATATCGTCTTACCGATATTTCGTAAAACAATATATATTACCTATATATCGTATCCACCTTCTCCAATACACGATATATCACGATATTTTCATCCATGGTTAAAACCATGTAAATTGTCTAAAATCACTCTAATAACTCTACTTAAAGTCATTATTACTAAATGAGCTGAACTTGTTTACTGGACTCCGAGGACAAAACCAATTTAAAGTTCTTATGTGACAAAGACTCTTAACATATAACAAATTATCAAATTATAATCATTGTAAGAACAATGATTCATAAAATAGTGAGTAAAAAACATATACTAATGAGAAAATAAATGCTAAGCTTAAATGAGAAAAACACCTAAGAAGGGAGTGAATTGGGTTTTTTTTTTTAAATTTCAACACAACAAATTCAAGCATAATATAATAAAAAATAACGAGATAGAATTAGAGAATTTAAACTCATATTTTATAGTGATTCGACACTTCCTTGCCTGCATTCACTCCCCTCAATCTCCTAATCGAGTGAGAGTTCTATTAATTTGAAGCTTCAATCAAATTTCTAATATCTTTTATACTTGGATTTCAGCTCCAATGAGTTCTTATACAATCTCTTCAAAATTCAACTTTCTTGAAGGTTTTAACACTCAATTTTTACAAGAATGAATCCCTCAACCGACCTCTATGATAGCTCAAATACAAATAAAAGCTATGATGACCCACAAAGATGCACTAAAAGATATGTAAATGAAAATTTAATACACCAAGAAATAAATAAGAGCTTTTGAGGCAAGAACAAGTGGGTAGACAATTGATTGCAAGTGTTCTTTATGTCATAAATAAAATGAAGCTCTCAATTTATAAGTTTCTAAGGTCGGGAAACCAAAAAAAACAAAAAGCAGCCTCAACTAATCAAGCTGGGGGTTGACCGGTTCACTAGTTGTTGGAACATTTAATGTTTTTGGCAGGTTACCGTTGCCTCGATCGAAGGTTAACTGGGAAGGAGGGTGCCTCAACTTGGAAAGGAAAGCTATTGGATGAGAGAAAGTGTTTTTGACACTCCTCGATCGGACCTCGATCGAATAAAGGCAACCGATTGACTGATTCCTTGGCCAATTGAGCCGGTTGGCCAGAGTTTCGACAGGTTGAGCCTTTTGGCCCTGAAAACCTATATTTTTCAGTTCTTTTATTTTCTAGCACTTAGGCAAGGTCTTTAAGTCAATTAATATGTTAATTTTAAAACGTTCTGCCTCAGGTATATTTGATAAAACTTGGGTTTTAATGAAATTGTAATTTTAAATAATAAACTAAGTTTTCAAAGATGTATGAAAAGATATGTAAAATTTAAGTGCACTCATGTATTCATTTTACATTTGTTTCATATGATTAAAAGTCTTCAAAAAGTCTCGATCTTGTATCCATTTGGTCATTTGATGAATTTTCAAATTTATACCTGAGATTCTTTACAATTCAAACCAATTAGTCACTTAATCATGATTTGTTATTATCAAAACTTGATTAGGAGAACCATGAGGCTAACAATTAAAAATAATTAAAGTATATTTTTAAATATCTTTTAAAAATTACTTTCTTATAGCATTTTATATTTAACAATTTTTCATATTTATATAATTATTTTAAAAAATATTGTTTTCTACTTTTAAAAATTGAAAACTATTATTTTTTTAATTGTTGAATGCATTTTCTTGTTTTATTTTTTTATTTTGGATAATGAAAAAACTATTTTAAAAAACTATTGTAATTAAAACTCTGCAAACTATTTTTTGTTTTTTAAAAACTTAAAAGCAGTTTTTTTAAACATTTCCTAGGCAAAGTCCTAAGCTTTTGGTTTAAAGTAAGATTTTTTATTGTTAAAATGTATATTTTAGCCCTTTTCTTAAACTATCATTCAAAATGATTCTTAGGCTAAATATTTTATTTTTAAAATTTTTCTTTGAAATTTTGTTTGAAATTGTATTTTGAAATTATGATTTTAGCACAAATTTAAAAATTGCATCTTGAAACTATAAGACATATTTGTAAATCATATTTTGAAACTATGGTTTCTAATTTTTATAAAAACCAATATTTAATTAAAAAACAGTTTCAAACCAATTTAAAGAAAAAAAAAATATAAAAGATGCTTATTTTAAACAATTGTTTTGAAAAATGTAGGTAATTGATATCACGTCACGTTAATTTGTAAAATATGTGAATTTCACCCCAAATTAAAAAATACAAGCATCTAATTGCTATCTCCTAAAATTTAAATTTAGGTGATTCAAAAACATCTGATAAAATTAGACTAATTGAAGGATGATTTGTTATATGCTATCACAATACAAACAAATGAAATTGACAAATGGAACAAAAATACAAGCAATGAGATCAAGATTAAGCCCATGTCTGGAGTATAAAATGACGGGATTCGGTATATATATATATATATAAAAGCAATAAGATGCTAATAGCATACGTAACACTATGTGAAGCTTTTTGATAGGGGTATAAAATAATGGGATTGGGTGTAATAAAAACAATAGGATGCTGATTGCACACATTAACTCTATATGAAGCGTTTTGATAGGTATCAAATTAATATAAAATAATGGGATTGGGTATATAGATATATATAAACAATAAGAGGTTGATTGCAGAAGTTAACACCATGAGAGGCTTTTTGATAGGGGTATCAAATCGGAATCGATACCATGGTAAGTAGTAACCGTTGCCACGACTCCAAGTCCATGACCCAAGCTGGGATTAACCTGAAAGGATTCCAGTGTCAAAGCCTCTGACACCTACAGGGGCTGAGCCATGAGCGGCTCCACGGGCGGTGTCGTGTCGAGTGCGAAGGACGGCGTCCAAGTCTTGAGTGGGGCCTTGGCACTTGGCTAAGTTGTTAAGGTTTGTCACTCCATCCGGCATCTGTTGCTGAATCCAGATGGGTCATGTGACAACCTGACAGTTCAAAGCCAGCAATGTGATCATTCAAAATCCAGTGGTCCTAAACCCCATCCAACCTACACGCTGAAAATCACGTCTGGTGGCCCAGCCCCCACAACCCACCCTCATTTCATCCAATGCCCTCATACCACATCCCCAACATTACCTGGAGGTCTGTTCCCAAAACTCCCTGACACCATCTAACTACTTTGACCCGATTTGTCGGTATTGCGTTATCCCATGTGATACCTTCCCATCCTAAATTATTTCTAAGACATAGTTCATCGGCACGCCCTTGTTGAGCTACACTCTGATTCAACCAAATCATATGTTGAGTTCGTATTTTTGATGTAAAAAATAAAAAATTAAAAAACATTTTTTAATATTCGTTTGGATGTAATAATTTCTCAGTGGAAGCAATTAATAACATGATTCTTAAAATAAACTTCCGCCAGTTATAAAAAGGTTTATCCTATTTTCGTTAGGATATATATTTTGAAATGAGATAATTAAAATTGAATCCGAATAACGAGAACGAGGTCCGCTGATGGGTCATCGGTTGTGATGTCAAAAATGAAATAATGCACACTTTGCTAATAACAGATTGGAAACCCCATCAATAATTCAAGAATTTGAGACCTTGCTCTTCCCAGATAAACAGGCAAGTGAGATGTCCACTTCATAGTTTTTATCACTTACTGCATATATAACAATTTTGCTATTTTCTTAGATCTTCTTTAATGCTCCATTATTGCCCTCGGAAGTATAATATGATGCTGGTATGTCCATTCTCAATCCGTTGGTGACCTTGAGGGGAAAAATAGACAAGTCAGTCCTTTGCGTCCAATCATCCATCCAAGCTGATAAAGAATCAGGGTGGTGCATCTTGTTTGTAGCTTATTATACTCTGGCTCACTGCATGATAGTTGGGCTCCATATTTGTATAAAAGCCTGCTAGTGGCTGTGAGGTTGGCATAATCAAAAAGGATTAAGGAAGCCTGCAGCTGGAAGAGGAAGAGCAGTGGTGAGGAAAGAATGGAGGAGGCAGCTCTTGTTGTGAAGATGCTTTGCTCCGTGTTGGTTGTGGGGGTGTTCTGCATATTCCTTCATCTCTACAATCTTATGTGGGTAAGGCCGGAAAGGCTGAGGGGCAAGCTGAGGAGGCAAGGCATCCGAGGGCCTCCGCCTTCATTTATATACGGGAATGTCCCTGAGATGCAGAAAATTCAATTGTTGATGGCGATGAAGCCTCCCAACCATGCTCAGATTGTGGCCCATGATTACACTTCTACCCTCTTCCCCTACTTCGAGCAATGGAGAAAAGAATACGGTACAATGCCCTTTCCCTTCATCTTTTCTTTTTCCTTCGCCGTTTTCCAAGACTGTATTTTTCTCTTCTTGTGTGCTGCTGCTGTTGTGTCTCCACTTTGCCACTCTACCATTCACCTCTCCTTGAACATGATCTGATATTTTCTGGTTTTCTGATTTTAAAAACTAACTTATAAAAGCTATTTGACATTTTTTTTTTATAAATTTGATGATTTATTAGAATAACTTTTTTTTGGCACTATAATTTTAAGAGTTTTAATTCATGCATTTTCTGTAACACATTTTCGTAGAGTATTTTTATTTTCATTTTTTTTTAATATTATTGTTTTGATAGCAACGTTATTGAAGTCTTGTTTGATAAAAGAACATACAATAGCTTTTTAACTTAAAAACATCTTTCACAAAATTTTAATTTATTGACTTTTTTTTTCTTCTTTTAAATAAAATTAAAAAATTATTAGAAACAAGAAAAATAAGTAATATATATATATATATATTTTAAAAAGTGAGAGTGCTACGATTACAAAAGGGGTAAGGGAAACAGGATTCCGAACGAGTGGAGTCTCTCAACCAAAATCTTCTCACGCTTCCCATTACATTCAGATAGGTCTACGGAATCAGTAGATACCGATTATATCTCTATCCTATTATTTAGAATTATAATTTGCCCTTAAAACAACTCTTAATTTGAGTTAGGTTTATTACCTTAAAATTTTCCTATTAAATTTGTAATTTGCACCATAATTCTTAGCTGAGAGCCTGAGACAAAGAATGAAAGAAAAAGGAAAAGAAAAAATAGATGAATAAATAAAGGAGGGCCTTTGGTGAGAAGACTGAGAAGAAGTGAGATGAGAACGTGTCAGGAAGTGAGTCACCATGAAGTGATTGATTTGGGACTCCCACTACTCATAGCTTGCATTGACCCATTACATGTCTACAATGTCCTCTTCTTATCCATCACTTTTCAGAACGCTAGCTGGATCTGCATTTGAATTGAAAGGACAAGTTTCAGCAGTTTGGCAGTGCAAATAATAAAAAAGGAAGATTAAACGGAAATCTGTCTTCGAAAAAATCTGTTATTTAATAATTTGTTTTTGAAAAAGCAATACTTGTAATTCAAAAAGGCTGGAAATATATACGATGGGTGTAGGTCCTGTATACACGTATTCAACTGGGAATAGGCAACATTTGTACGTGAACCATCCGGAAATGGTGAAGGAAATGAATCAGAGTACGAGCTTGGAGTTGGGAAAGCCTTCTTATGTGACCAAGACCCTTGCACCAATGCTTGGTAATGGCATTCTCAGGTCCAATGGCAATACTTGGGCTCACCAGAGGAGGATCGTTGCACCCGAGTTCTTCATGGACAAGGTCAAGGTAACCTTACTTACCAATGCTTGATTTACTTCTTACTTCTATCCTGTATGGAGAGATGAAGATGGAATGGGCAGAATGAAGGTCCGCCGGGTCCTTCACCCAAAGATGTAGCCAAATTGGCTAGGCTGGATGGCTGGTTACAATGATTGCTGCCCAGACCGAGCATGTGAATATTTGTGTACCCCCACTAACATTGAACTGGTTGGCAGGGGATGGTGGGACTCATGCTGGAGTCAGCACAGCCACTGCTGACGAAATGGGAGGCCTGCATTCAAGCCCATGGTGGAGTCTCAGCGGATGTGGTTGTGAATGAGGATTTGAGAAGCGCCTCAGCAGATGTCATCTCAAGGGCTTGCTTCGGAAGCAGTTATGGTAAAGGCAAACAGATTTTCTCCAAGCTCAGGTCTCTTCAACAACTCATTACCAACCAGGCTTTCCTTTTCGGTGTTCCCAGTTTCAGGTATGCCCATTGTTTGACCATATTGATTTCTTACATGGAGAGCCACCTTTTCAATGGACGTTTACATTTTAGATATTACCATGGCAGATTTCTCTGGGCCAGCAAGCAAAAGGAGCTAAAAAACTTGGAGAGAGAGGTAGAATCATTGATATGGAAAGCAGTAAAAGAGCGAGAACAAGAATGCTTAGAGACATCGACCCTATCATCTGTCAAAGATCTGATGCAACTGCTATTGGAGAGTGCCATCAATGATCCAAATTTGGGCCAGGCCTCGTCCAAGCGTTTTATAGTTGATAATTGCAA
This sequence comes from Vitis rotundifolia, assembly GCA_030254885.1. NCBI lineage: Eukaryota > Viridiplantae > Streptophyta > Magnoliopsida > Vitales > Vitaceae > Vitis > Vitis rotundifolia. Next base: position 75,494 of record CM058163.1, read on the forward strand.
AAGCATATACTTTGCAGGGCATGAGTCTACAGCTGTTGCTGCCTCCTGGTGCTTGATGCTATTGGCTTTACATCCAGATTGGCAAGCTCAAATTCGGGCAGAGATAGCCGAAGTTTGCGGGGATAACATGCCAGATGCAGATTCAATCACCAAGATGAAATGGGTAGTGTTTTGCTGTCTCCATTTTAATAATAAGTATATATAGTAATGAGTAATGAGCAAGCAAAGGTGAGATGAAATATAACTGCCCATGGTGAATCCTGATGCAGATGACTATGGTGATTCAAGAAACCCTGCGGCTGTATCCACCGGCAGCATTCGTGTCAAGGGAAGCGCTGGAGGAAATCCAAGTGGGTAATTTCATTGTCCCAAAGGGTGTATGTATATGGACCTTGATTCCAACTCTGCACCGGGATACTGATATCTGGGGGCCAGATGCCAACCAGTTCAAACCAGAGAGGTTTGAAAATGGGGTCTCTAAAGCTTGCAAATTTCCCCAAGCCTACATTCCATTTGGATTGGGTCCTCGGCTATGCCTTGGTCGCAACTTTGCCATGGTCCAATTGAAGATTATCCTCTCCCTCATCATCTCCAAATTTACCTTCACATTGTCGCCTACATATCGTCATTTTCCTGTCTACAGAATGATTGTAGAACCTGGTGATGGTGTACATATCCGTATTCAAAAGATCTGACCATGCAATGCCCCAACTCATCTGAACACCCCTTTGGTTCTTGGTTATGTATAAAGCTCATATGTAAACTTTGTATTGCAAAGAGTCTCAATGGAATGTTTACATTTGCACAATAAATGGCTTCTGCTACCATAACAAGTGGTACCAAAACTAGATTATGGGTTCAAGTCCGGAGAGTCGTATGTGGGGAGTGGTGTTGTTAGGCATGCTCATAAAAGAAAATAATGGTTGAAAAATGGTTTTGGATGGATGCGTAAAGCCGAAGAACGAACGGGTAGGATACGATAGTATTGGGGGATTGTTATGCATACAACAATGCTGTTCGCAGAGAAAATGAGTGTTAAAAATTGAGATGTGCAAGGGTTGGAGTTGGTTAGATCCCGTTACAAGTCTTGGAATGAGTTAAAGACCTTGAGATGAGTCATGAGTGTGCTATGGAATAAATAACAATCAAGCCCGAACTTTGGATTATTAAGCCTTTATCACAAGAGTGTAATAAGAGTATGACATCAAACCACTCAAGAAGTAACATGAAGCCTTATATTTAAGTGGGATTGCATTGGAAAGTCTGGGTGCTAGGGCCTTACAACAGGATTCCTGATTACTTCTCATGCCAATCACATTGTCGACCTCCCTTTACAGCTTTCTAAATTATTCCCACAAGAAGAAACTTAATGCAGTTCTTATGCATTCAATCGTGACAGTTGGTCCATCAGAGGTAAATATAAGTTTTGTTGTGTGATTAATGGGTTATAAAATATAAACCAAAATGTAGTATAAATAACGTTATTTGGAAATTTTATATGACTTACAAATCTTTCACTCTTGAATTGGAAAGAAAATTGAACAAAAAACTGTTTTAAAGCACAGTTTTTAGTTTTTACATAAAAATAAAAATAAAAACCTTACATTCCTTGCTCCACAAAGTTCAAAATTTAAATTATAAGAATGTCATCTGTTTATTAGAAAACGAGTTTTTTTTACAACATTTTTAAAAGCAATTATTAAAAAAAGTTTTTTAGAATAGCTTTTTAAAAATGCTTCAACTTTTTTTTATGGATAAAATTATATTTAAGAATTTAAATATAAAAATTTTAGATTTATTTTTTATTAAGGTACTGTATGTTACATATGATGTAAAAAAAAATTTGAGACATTTTTATTTTTACTATATATATATATATCAAAATTTATTCTGAAATCTAAAATTAAAAAAAAAAAAAACTATTTTCTAACGCCAAATATTGTAATTACTATTATGTTGAATATTAATTTCACTCGAAAAAGGAAAAATCGTAAAAAAGTAGGGGTGCAGTTTGGTTGGAAAAGGATTTGTTATCCTTGGGAAGGAAAGTGGGATGGCGGTTGCTCCGGCCACAGTCCAGCGCTATGCGGACAAATTAAAATGGGGGGCAAGCAGAAAAAGAAGCAACGGCTCAATAGTAGCAGCAGCTGGTGGAGCGCGTAAGCCTCCGCTGCCTCCTATATTCATATCCACAAACCCATCTCAGATAAATCTACACGAACTCAGAGACCTCTACAGCTCCTCCAATATCTCATGCCATCGTTTCCCCAATGTGGGTTCCGACGGCCGTGTTGAGCCCGTCGATATCCACAAGCTCCGGATTGCTCTCCGCCACAGTTCCGTTGTCGTCTCCGTCTTCTGCAGACCTTACGATAACGATGATTGTACCGCCAAATCATCCCCCATGATGGGGCTGGGAGATATACTTCGGCGGGCGATCCCGGTGACGCCATCCAACGGCCAGTTGGTGGGCTTTGGCCGAGCCGTTTCTGATCAGGGATTGACGGCCTCAATCTACGACATCATGGTAGGTACTTGATGTTCCCCGCCCCTTTCATTTCAATCCCAAATCTCAAATTGGGCATCTCAAAATTTGGGATTTTATCTTCAATCTTTGAATTTCAGTGCTGCTACCCACTTAAGTTGAGAATTCCTTAGAAAGATGGATGTCGACGCCCCTTTGGAAATGAATTATTCACATGAATCATTGACTTTAGCTTCTTGTTTCCCATATTTATAATACCTATCTTAGTATTATTGGCTGTTTGTGCACTACTTTTCAGGTTATGCCTTCACTGCGGAGAATGGGAATTGGCAGAATGATAGTTAAGAGGATCGTAAGGTTTGTGGTTTATTCCCAAAAATTGTGTTATAACCCTAGAGGCACCTTAAAATGCAGCAGACTACATTATTTGATGTCTTCTGGATCTTAATTGATAATGTTATAGATAGACCTAAAGAAACATGGTAGTGTTATAGATGGTCTTATTGCAAGTTTTCTGAGTGCTCACTATTGGTGTGATCAATGCTCCTATCATCAGTTTCATGCAGCCATTAAAATCATATATTGAATTGATAGAGGTTTTCCTTTCTGGTTTTATGAGCTGCTCAGATATATTCATTGCCCTGATCCTAATCATTCAACACTTCTGAATTTTCTGTTGCTGCTGCCAGAATACTCACAAGTAGAGACATTTTTGATATAGCGGCCCTCTGTTCAGAGAATGAGAGGTAAATACACTAATCCTGCTAGGAACCGGTGGTTAACCACAATACTTCCATGAAAATTGTCTTATTTCCCTGTAATATCCATCTACCGTTTTAAAACTCATCCAAACCCCAACTTCTGAAGCTCCCACCTAGCTGATTTATAATGCATGCCTGTAGAAATAATCACATTAACACACACATGCACTCCAACTAAAGCTCTCTAAGCATGGGCCTCGTTAATGGTCATTTCTTCCCCTGAAATGTGCTTCTACCTTTAGATTTTGGCCGCTCAATAGCCTCCTCAAAGCCCTTACTTCCCCAGCCCCCAACCCAAGAGATAAAGAGGAAAAGGAGGGATAAAAATGGACCATTTTATGGTTATGGAATTTATGTCTGAGGAATGTTAAATACCCCACTTTTAAAAAAAATAAAAAAAATAAAAGAGCATCGTTAAGCCCATGCACCTGTCTCTCTATACATCCCCACCCATTTTCCTTTTTTTTTTTTTAAAAAAAAAATTATATGTGAAAGGACGAATTGCTCTCTTCTTCAACCTGCAAACATTCACCCATCCTGAACTCTAATTTCATTCTTCTCCTCTTTTCCTCCCTTTTCCTCCTTTTTTCCCCTTCTATTCCCTTCCATCTTCATCCTTAAAAACTTGGTTTTTTTTTTCTAACACTAAGATAAAATAAAAGGAAAAAAGAAGAAAAAGATGAAGGAAAGGAGGAGGAAATGAAGGAAGAGAAGAAGAGAAAATGGAAAAGAAAGGGGTTAGGGTTTTGTAGGGGTGGGAGGTTGAAGAGGAGGGTATTTGGGGTATTTTGTATGTATATTTCATTTTAAAAAAACGAAAATTTAATGAATGTAGAGTGTTTTGGTGGATGCAATTAAAATTTCTCAAAAATAAACTAAAATTTAAGTGTGAAAGGATAAAAATGCTCTATTCTTCTTCATCCCTATCCCACCCAAAACTTAATGGTACCTCCATTTTCCTGTTCTTTAATTTTCTTTCCTTTTCTTCCTCCCATACCTTTTTTTTTTTTTTTTTCTCTTCCCCTTCATCTTCTTCCTCAAAATTTCTTTTTTATTTTTTCAATAGAAGCAAAGAGAGAGAGAGAGAGAGAGAGAGAGAGAGAGAGAACACAACAGCAGCCCACAGCACCCAGTTTTTTTTTTAGATTTAGTTATAAAAATAACAAAGAAATTTTGAGTAAGAAGATGAAAGGGAAGAGAAGGAAATAAAGGAAGAAGAAAAATGAAAGAAAGAAGAGAAAAAAGAGAGTGAAAATGGGGAGGTGGGGTTAGGATTTTATAACTAAAAAATAAAATATAATGTTTAAGAAGAGGGCAATTTTGCCTCTTATACTTAAGTTTTATTTGAACAAGATAATTTTTTATTTTTTGATAAGTAAAGAATAGTAATTGTATTAAAAAGGGGCACTAAAATAGCGGCCCATGAAATATGAGAAAGATATACTCACCCCCTTACAGCTGAAATAAAAACTGTCCAAAAGGATATACAAGAGACAACTCCTCCTTCAAAGGGAGCCCACCCAATCAATGAAATCTATTAACCTCGAAGTGAGGGGAGAGATTTTAATTGGGGGTATTTAATGTTTCTGTTTTTGTCCCCATAATTTGCACTCAACTAAGGAATTTTGGGCACCTAATTTAGTCAATAGATTTCTACAGATTCCTTGTTGTAAGCTGAGAGTGAAAGTTTTAGGCTCCTGGAGAACTTACCTTTGACTTATGGAATGGTTGGCATCCCTTGGTCAGGCTGTTATTTGACAATTGCGCTGGCAAGGATAGTAGATGTTTTCAATATGCCATTGGATTCCTCTCATATCATGGTAACATGGTTGATAAGCAGAGGGACTGAAAATTTTCATCATGGTAACATGGTTGTTAAATTGTATGCCGTTACCAAATATTTCTATTAAGCAACAAAAAACTTAATTGCTAATTGTGATTCCCTGAAATTTCTATCAGGCTGTTCTTCCAAGCATGTGGATTTGGAGATGACATCCTGGGCTCCACCACAATGATGTATACCAGGACGGTTTCAAGCTACCCGGCAAGTGATCAGATGGTCAAATGTGCTGGCCGGAGGGTGTTGCTAGCTCCGTCATTGAGGCAGCCCTTTGCAAGTTAAATACCAAAATTGTCAGTTGTAGCTGCACCATATCTTGTTCAGTTGAAGCATTTTTATGCAAAGATGGGATGCTTGTCAGCTAAGAATGGGGTTTGGATTTTGATGTCCTGTGTAACAGAAAAAACCAGTACTAAAATCAAACAATGTTGTAGAAAGGAAGAAGGAAGCAATAGGTGAACAGGGAAAGATGAATGGGAAGAGAAGGAATAAAGAAGGAAGCAGACAACTAGATTGTACCAGAGTTGGAATCTGTGAATATTTTAGAAGTTGTTGTACTGTAAACATTTGTATTAGTTGTTGAAGCCTAGAATTTGCGTGCATTTCTACCCAAGTTACCAACATGTTACATTGTATGCTATCTAATCGATAGATTCCTGTCCACCTGTGAGGCACTACAAACCAATGGCAGGGGAAAAAGTCAGCAAAAGCTTACCTCCTAACAGCGCTAAAGTCATTGAGGATTTCCTTGCTATTAAAGTAAAGTAGCCTTATAATTGATTGAAAACAGATTCACTTTTCTTCTTCCCATCCATATCCGCTTTGTTAAAAGAAGAACCTTTCACAGGACAAATTCTCCCATCGCTTCCTGGGTCTTTTTCACCAGAGGAACTCGCCTACAATGGGGAAAATCTGGATTGAAGTTTGCCTGATTTCAGCACGGGGTCTCCAGCGTTCATCGCTGTGGAAGCTCCAATGGTTTGCAGTAGGGTGGGTTGATCCTAACAACAAATATTGCACCAAGATTGATGCTTCTGGGAATGCAAACCCAGTTTGGAAAACCAAGTTCTCAACCTTGGTTGATGACTCTGAATCGAAGTTCCAAGATCTGGCACTATATGTTGAAGTTTACAGTAGAGAGCCCATTTTCCTCAGAGAAAAGCTTCAAGGGACAGCAACTGTTAACTTAAAAGAATTTCTGGCCAAGCATATTAAGAATTCTGAGGCTTCAAAGCCAGGGACTCAAGATGTGGGCAGCTTTCAGTTGCGGAAAGGGAAATCCAGCAAACCTCATGGATTTGTTGATATTTCAATTAGGATTTCAGAGGAGAGGGAAGAGCCAGATTCTTACTCAGGTATTCATACTCGTGACGCATGCTGAACTCTTCTCGGTTTTCCTTTTTGTTCTTTTGATAAGTAAAATAGTCTATTTGATCCTTCACACAGTACTAGGTTTAAACCACGCCTAAACTCCCTGCTGGTATTCTAAATTTTGTTTTGTAGGTAAAGAGGAAGGGTTTGAGCTTATGGATCACAGCAGTGGCATCACCTTGGCTCCTGCAGATGCTTCAACCCAGGCTTACCCTCCACAAAGGCCTCTGGCGCCCCTTGGCCGGCCACAAAATCCTCCACAGACAAATTTCCCATATTCCCATCCCATGTCATTCCCTTCAAACAATTCCAATCCAGCTCTGGGTGGACCAAGCTATCCATCTGCAGGTGGAACAAGCTATCCTCCCCCACGAAGTCCTCCACCTCCACCCCCACCTTCTAATGTTGGCTACATCCCCACTTTTCTCCCAAGAACGGATCATCTGCCAGGGACTTACGTAAACATGCCATCATCAGGATCTGGCGCTGGAAGCAGTCGTGGACCTGGTTTTGGAATGGGGGTGGGTGCTGGAGCATTAGCTGCTGGTGCTCTGATCTTTGGGGATGATTTCATGTCAGGATTTGATTTTCCTACAGGCTTGCAGGATGCTAGTCTTACCATATCCACTGATCCCTTGTTCTGAGAGGACTTAATACTTTTTTACTTATGTGTTGTAATGCAATAAGGATCATATTAGATTTCGCTATCAAGTTGAAAGCCAAATTGTGGGTCATGGAAGCACGGGTTTTGTAAGGTCTATATGCGGATGCTATCCCAGCTATGCTGCAAAAGCAGAAAATTAGAAGCAAAGACAATTGAATTCTTACTTTTAATATCTTATTTAAATTTTTTTTATTTTTTATAGGTAAGGTATTTTTAATATCTTTCACAATTGGTTAATTATAATAGTCAGTTACAAACATTTTCAGATTGACAAAAAGAAGCTATTCTTCCTTCACAAACCTCGTCACCTACTGGAAAGAGATCCTACATTCTTTAAGCCTTTTCATCATCGAAACTACATTCTCTCTGCAAAGGTGTGTTTACATATGTGTCAGATTTGATCCTTCCTCATCTCACCCACCAATCTACTTTAAATAGAAGTAGAAGGGGGATATAAATCGTGGTGCAGATTTCAAGTTGCTGCTATGCTGCTTCTCTGAACGACCAAAACATTTTGCAAGAATATTCTCAGTGAGGATACCTATTATAATAATAATAATAATAAAAAAAAAAAAAAACCTCAACTGAGACCTCTTTTACCTGTTCTTTGTTGGTTTCAATATACACTTCAACTTGCTCCTTGCATGCCTTGCTTCTCTGGACCACCAAAAACTTTTTGCAGAAACTTCTCAACAATTGTAAGAAACTCCTCCACCCTTTCTTCGTGGGGCAAGTGACCACAATGCTTGATAACTTCAAAGCAAGATCCTGGAATGGCCCGTGACAGTCTCTCAGCATTCCAAGAGGGGACAAGTCGGTCATTGTCACCCGTGATAATGAGGACTGGGTTTCATTCAAGCATGAGAATAAAAATCATCATCACAAACTTATCCTAATAAATTTGATCTTATTCGTGAGTTGTTATAAAGGTAGACAAATCTCTTGCTCAATCCATAAGGCGGAGTTGACAAATAAATTGTAATGGTCCAATTTAATAGAAACTATTTGTTAAACATGCACCATTTGGACCGAATCAACTGTGTGGTCATGTAGAAAGGTGTAGCCTGAAAGTTGGACCAAGGCTGATTGAAGAATCCTGATCCACTAACATCCTTTTTGCTGTGGCCACCTTTTTGTTTTAGATTTTCTTCCTTTTGTTCACTTTTTTCTGTCCCAATGTAGCCTTGACAAAATTTAGATCAGAGGCTCAACTGCCTCATTGGATGAATTCATATGACTAAGATGCACTAAGCCCTATCCCAGCTTGGCTACCAACAAGTTAGCTTATCCATTGCCACCACTGGTAATGATTTCTCATTCCTGATTGGACTTCTCTTGCAGTCTAATTCTAGGCTATTATCTTTCTAATTGAAAATTTTCACACAAGGATTTCCCTCTTTTAATGCATTCATTTGGTTAGAACCTTGGAAGTACTTTTCTTCATTTTGGGATGAAAGAATTACATTTTGATTATTGACTTAAAAAAGTACTTCCAACATACTAAACAAACAATTCTTTAAGTGTGCAAGAAAGTGTAGAGTTCATAATTACCAGGACATGAGATCTCATCGAGCCTTTTTACGAGAGGTAGCTTTGATTCAGATGTAGAATCTGTAAGCATTGCTGCTGTGTATTCCACCAGAGCCCTGTCCCAGCCCTTAGTCCTCAATGGCTGCATTTCATAGAAACATTGAGGTAAACATGATCTAGGAAATAATAAATCGACATCATCTATCCTACCTCAAAACCACTTATCGCATTCTACCTAAACAAAACTGAAAAAAAAAAAAAAAAAAAAGGGAAAGAAAAAGACGAGAGACAGATATATAAAGATAAATCACCTTTGTGTAACCATATAGGACATGGTCAGTGATTTGACTTGAATCATGCCATGCATTTCGAATGGCAGCTATACCAAATCTATCAATAATCATCCTCACCTGAGAAGCATATAGGAAGCTGCTGTTAGATATGCAATGCAGATAACAACCAAGACTGCATCATAGATTAGGTTTTGTCCAACAAAAACATTGGACATGGACAATCAGACAATGTTTGATCAAGCAGATTTATTGTCATTTTTCAATCAAATACATTTTTACTTTACCCTTGTTAACCAAAATCCTGAGAAAAGGTGACTTTTTTTGTCCAAATCCAAGTAGCATGAATAAGGTTTTGTTGAGTTGAGCTACAAGTAGTTCAACCTACTGTTACAAAAAGTTTTGCAATAGTTAAAGGGCGTGTGGTCAAAACTTGCAACAGTTGTTTGAAATTTCCCAAGAATGGTATAAGTTGATTGATATTTTGATTGTATGGACTGAAACACTAATTGGAAATAACTCAAATCGAATTATAGAACCGTTCAGAAAGAAATTTTTTTACCAGCATTACAGCAAAAGCAGAGCGCAGGATTGTGGATAATGCCTTCTTATACAAAGAGTTGAGCATATTTGCTGTCCTTTTCATCATTTGCGCTATTGCTCGGACAATGTATTTAGAGAACTTTGACAAAATCTTGCAAACCCTGATAAATGGATTCTCATGAATATTCGAATTTGAGCTATCTTCTTGGATCTGGTCATCTCTTCCCAATTGATTTCCTTCAACTTTCAGCAACCTATTTCCTTTAGCAACCTTGCACACAGAAAGTGGGGCAAGAATTGCTGGGGCAACAAGGATCAGAGCAGCAACACGTTCAGGAGCTTCGAAATATGAATTAACTGCTACAATAGAACCAGCTGAATGCCTGGCATATCATTTTTTTCCCAACAGTTCAGACAGATTTCTGCTTTCAGAAAGAGACACAGGAGAAGAGGAGGAAAACTCCCTGCTAACTTGATTTTAAGATCATCAAAAGGCACCAAGTACAGTTTAATTTTAATGGGAATAAAATAAGTAAAAAGGGTTCTTTACAAGGAATGCCAACCATATTGCACAATGACAGGAGTAGGGCACTTATGTTGCTATTTTCCTTTCCTTCAACCAATGCATGCACAACCTTTCCATTTTTCTCCCTTTTTCCAAAACACTGAATGGAAGCTCTGATAAATCTAAAGACTTAAGCAAGACCATGTGTTTTGGTGACACAATCTGATTTACCCATTATTTAGAGTTCAAGGATGATCAAACAAACAAATTGCAAAAGCAAGCTGCACCCAAAATTCAACGAGCCTAACCAAATTTTACTAATCATCCATCCAGAGAATGCTTCAGACATTGGAATGAGGAAAAATTGCAAGCCAAATGTTGGGCTTAAATTTGAAAGTTTTATGAGGCTATCTTCTACTAATAAGATCTCCTAAGTGGGAACTGCCAAAAGATTTTTACTGCTCCAGCTCTCTGCTATAAGAGGTACTGAAATCCGCATTCCTATCTAAAAAGGCTGGTGGCATTAATAGTCTGCTCTCAGATGAGAAAAATCCAATCAACAAAACAAGAATTTAATATAAGAAACGTACATACCCCACTAGAATTGCCTTGTCAGCTGCTAATAAGTCAATGAAGCCCAAGGTTGCGAGCACCGAAAATGCCATGGAGTAAGGATTCAATGGCCTTGTATCCTGATTACTAGGAGAAGACTGCTCCAAAAAATTCACCCTTGATGTCAACCCAAAGGCTGGTCTATCAAAGGCAAGGACTTTTGAACCAGTGACTAGTGCCAAAGGCTTCATAACTCGATTCCACGAGAAAACAGAGGCTCCAAAGCCGTGCAACAAAATCATAGGAAAACCAATTGTTTTAGTTTGGTTGGCAAGTTGAGAAGGAGCCTGATTCTCTAATGGGTTGTGTGCTTGTGGGTCTGCATCACATACCTTGTGGTGTATCATAACCCCTTTAAACTCACAAAAACAACTGTCTGGATCAGCCAAAAGTGTTGGGTCCAGTAACTCATCCTGATCTATTCCAGCAATTCTCCGTCTTTTCTGCTTCGTCTTTGCATCCACCCATTGCCCTAGAAGTTTCAAATGATTACAGAAAAGACATCTATAGCTACTAAAAAAAAAACCCAGAAAGTCCCCAAATATTTGAGGTGGGTGGGGAATATGTTACCGTAATAATCCGCAGCGGAGGAGGCGGAAGCAGCTTGAAGGAGGGCGTGCTTGGGCGTGGAGTGCAGGAGAAAGATTTTGTTTTCCGCAACTTCTGAAAACAGTTGATGAGGGAAGTTGTTGGCATGGAAGACCTGAGACGCAAGCTGAACCACCCCACTCATACTATCACTCTCTCCTCCAATCTAAAACATATGAATTTTGCTCTGGGATCCTAATTAAATACCCTCTACCCAGTGGGCCATCCTTTCATTTTTTTATTTATTTTTCCTTTTTTTGTATTTATCGTTTTTTTGTGGGTTGGTCAAATATTATGTAGTAATGAGCATTGGACGCCCAAGCTTACAACGAAGAGGAACGAGTGTGTAGGTGGGGAAGGCGAAAGCAAGGGTTTTGTAAATTGTGAGGCATCAACAATGGAAGCTCTGGTATGCAGAAAGGTGGGTGATCCGACCTTGTCAGATGAAACTTCCCCAATCAGCGTCTCTGCTAGTCACCCAATACCGTCTCTGAATTCTCCCACTGCGGTGAGAGTAAGGGTGAGGGCTACCAGCCTCAACTATGCCAATTACCTCCAGATCCTTGGCAAGTACCAAGAGAAGCCACCCCACCCCTTCATCCCCGGCTCTGATTACTCCGGCATCGTCGAGTCCGTCGGACCCAGTGTTTCTATGTTCAAGATTGGCGACACCGTTTGTTCCGTTGCTGCCCTAGGCTCCTTTGCTCAATACATTGTTGTCGATGAGACCGAACTGTGAGTTGTCTTCCACTTTCAGTTTCAGTCTTTTTCTTTTTTTTCTTTCCGCTTCCATATCCCCAATCTGGGAAATTATTTTCTAGGTTTCGAGTGCCTGATGGATGCGACCTCGTTGCCGCTGCAGCACTTCCTGTTGCATTCGGGACCTCGCATGTAGCTCTTGTTCACAGAGCTCAATTGACCTCTGCTCAGGTGCCATCTCAACTCCAGGATGCATCTCTTTTCAACTGCTCAAATAAAGCCTTTAAAGTTCCAAACGTTTTCCATTATCCTATGCTTTGATAATAAACAATGGAATAGGGTGTGGAAAGCTTTCCCTCAACCTAATTTCGGGTGTGTTTCCAAATTCTAGGTTTTATTGGTTCTAGGTGCGGCTGGGGGAGTTGGGCTTGCAGCTGTCCAGATTGGAAAGGTTTGTGGTGCCACAGTGATTGCTGTTGCTAGGTACTAGTTCTTGTGTAGAGCAGTTCAGTGGTCTTGATTCATTCTTTTGTTAGTCCTCTTCTTGCATGCACTATTTGCAGAGACTTAACTTGGGTTTGAATTGTATTTCTGAATTGCAGGGGAGCTGGAAAGGTTCAAATTTTGAAGTCATTGGGTGTGGATCATGTGGTGGACTTGAGCATCGAAAATGTCACTGAAAGCGTGAAGAACTTCCTGAAGGCAAAAAAGCTCAAAGGGGTTGATGTTTTGTATGATCCAGTTGGAGGCAAGCTTACAAAAGAAACAATGAAGCTTTTGAACTGGGGAGCACACATTTTGGTCATAGGATTTGCAAGCGGAGAAGTCCCTGTTATCCCTGCAAATATTGCTCTTGTTAAGGTATGCCAGGCGATTCTTTGAAGTTTTGGGCAATGTAATTGTATCATTAAGCTTATTTAGATTCATGGGAAATTGCTTGATAATTGTTAGCTGTCTTAAATTTACCATTACTTAGAAAAGTGAAGTTCCTTGCTTAAGATTTTGATATACATTAAGAGGATTGAATTGATATATCTTTGGAGGATTTGAAGATTGGAGTTTTTTCGTTTGTTATTTATTTATTTATTATTGGAAAGATTGTGCATTTCCTCTTCTTTATAATGAAAATTCATGGAGAAAGGAAGAAGGGATTTAATCGTACACATAAATTGTACCCTGATGATGGGGAACACTAAGGTGAGGACACAATAATTGCACACTCATTATTAGAGTGGTGTTTCTAGGCTAGCAAACCACCTTGCTTGCTTACAGAAGGATGTTACAATTATACCATATTGTCTAGCAGTGTTTCTGAGCTACTTTTAAATATTGTCTGGAATAGAAGAACTATTTAGTTTTTCTCTATTGGTGGGGTGAAGTAGGTTCTTAAACAGCCCAAAAGAAATGGGTTATCCTTTTTGGAAGCATTCAACCCACAGATAAGTCATCCCTACTTAGTTTCAAATCTTCGTTGGTGTTATGTGGATTGTTTCCTTAGAAAGTTAAAAAGGGTACACACCAACATTGACTAGGTTTTATCCATTGATCATTCAATAAAACATGGTCTATGTAATTGCTCTAGTAGTGTTACTAATGATGTTATTCCTAACTTCTCTGCAAGACCTCCCTGGAAAATGATGAATGATGGAGCCTTTTGGATTTTTGAGATAATTTTCCAAGTTTGGCGTATCTTTTAGGATAAGCTTTTTCCATTATGTATCATGTCAATGCAGATGGAGAAATCAGAGATGGTTCACACTCAAAAAGGTTAGTTTTTTGGATATAATGCCTAGTGGTGTGTGGCAAAAATGTAGAGTTCTTGTGGATTTAAAATAAAGCAACCATTTGGAAAAATACTAAATTATGCTATAAAGTTTGTAGGGTAGGATCTCTGGTTAAAAGCAATCAAAGGTTGTAGGAAAGAATGAATGCATTACATGGTCCAATTTGTCTGTTGATTTTTTAATTCAATGAGATGGATCACGAAAAAGAAAATTTATACCTGCATTGAACAATTCTTGGATGAAAATCCATGAATTTCTGGAAGATAGATGAAAAGGAACATATTCAAAATAGTGATCAAGTTGACATCTACTTTTCTACTTTAAATGGTTTATCTTTTTGACTGTTAACTTCACATATATCATGGTTTAGTTATGTCAGCTAGTCATAAAGCCAGTGGCCAGTGTATCTAGTCTTTGGGTCATGATTGGGAATAGAAATAATTATATAAATATATATATTTTGAAAAATGATTGTATATATGCTTATCAGTTCTCATGAAAATTTCTTTTCATGCCAGATCTAATGCTCATTGGTTTTGATATCCTTGCATGTTTGTGGTTATCCAGAATTGGACGGTGCATGGACTTTACTGGGGTAGCTACAGGATACATCGACCAGGGGTACTTGAAGATTCTATGAAGGAGCTACTCTCTTGGTTAGCAAGAGGCTTGATTGAGATCCACATTTCTCATTCTTACAACTTGTCAGAGGTGAGGAGTTCCTTGCATTCTCTAGTTGAGGAAAGTTTGATAAAGGAAATGTCATTGTAGATGTACCCCATTAAAATAAATTTTGAGGAAATGCATGAACAAATGCATCTTCTTCAAAGTCAATAAGATTTGAGATGGGTTTGAGACTGGGGAGAAGTATCTCCTTGGTCCTCCTTCCACTGATTACAAACATACAATACAGAGTTATCTCCACAATTCACGACTCTTCCCTGGCTGATGGTGTCCAAGCTTCTGCACCACCACCATTCATATGTTTTCTATCACATTTGAAACTCAACCTGGGTTCATATATCATAAGAAAAGTTTATTGTTAGCTGCCTTATCTATATCTATTGTTTCCTTTTAATCATCATAAACTTTTCCACCCAAAAAATGATACCAAGTTTTATTTTCTAATTAGCATATACTATGTGTAATCTGATCTACTTAATTATTTGTTATTTACAGGCTCACCTCGCCTTTTCTGCAATTAAAGATAGGAAAGCAATTGGAAAGGTGATGATTGCTTTTGATGATCACAAAACTGTAAGATCTAAGCTTTGATATGATCAAGGTTCAGCTGGAGGTGGGTGGCGAAAGTTATCTTTTACCCCATGAATATCTGGATCTTCCCATTCTCATAACCTCCCATCAACCGCATTAACCCTGATTATGTTATAGTTTATTGAGTACAGATTTGGGTGATGTTGGCAAGTCATGGATTTCCATGGGAATGCAAGCCATTGCAAATAATGGCAGCAGTGTATCATGCTGCTTTTGAATAAAATAATGTGTTTCAAAAGATGCATTAAAAATTATAGCTTGTAGTGCAGAGTACCTCTCGGCACTCCACCATTAAGGACAGGTGAAAAACTAAAAAAGAAAGTAGTGAATACTTGTAGATGATATATGCATTTGCCTGGTGTGTGGGATGATGTTGTGCCTTTTGGTTTCTGCCATCAGGGCAAAAGAAGTTTCCTTATGCGGACTTCCAGTGGCAGTTCTGTTTGCCCCATAGAAGTTCTAAATTTGGTTGTCATGGTTTCAATCCTTGCACTATGTTTATTTCACTATCAGTCTATTCAACCCTCTAAAAAATGAAGTGACCAACTGCAGATACAATCTAGTAGTTAGGTAGAGAAAAATCAGGGTGTATACGTGGAAGTAAAAGTATTTTTTTCACATAAAACTGTTTTAGGCGAATCAATACACCAAGTAAAAGGGCTCTATCTCCGTTTCTTCTAATTCCGGTGCTCCTTCAACACCCTTTTCCAGATGACCTTCAATAAGGTGCTGCTGCTTCTCTCTCTCTCTCTTTCTCTCTTTCACATCATCCTCAATAAGCTGCTGTACATTATTGGATACACAAGCTAGGATATCATATATGCATAAGAAAATTTTGCCCGTAGCAATATATTTGCCAGTTAAGGAAAAATTATTACCATTAACAGGTCCTGGGCCTGGGCCTGGGCCTTGCATATTTCTTATTCCGTGTATATCATACAGAAGCACGCATCATTTTTTATGGGATCTGATATTCACAATGGCAAACATTCAAGTCTCACATTTACAGGGAACATATTACCCTAATCCAAGCTATCAAGATTCAAGATGACCCTTCTTTAGAAAGCTGTGGTATTCCTGTTGCAGCATCTCCCCTCCATTCAAGTGATCAAAACTGCACCTGTAGAAACTGACAATGGAGGAAAACAAGGATGAGAAACAAAGATAGAAACTGACAGTGTGGAAAACAAAGATAGAAACTGACAGTGTGGAAAACAAAGATGTGTCAGAGAGAGAGAGGCCTGCAGCCGGCATATTAACTAATGTAGAAATAATATTATTATAGTTGTGGCGTTGTTGGTTTCCTCTTAGTCAATCCGATATCTTCCAAGGATAATTGTCATTTGTTTTGTCCACCATTAAGAAGCACTAGGCATAGTAGTCACCAAACCTCCAAAGGAGTAACAGAGACTGACCAAAGAAACGATTATCATGTGCTTCATCACATCTCTTCACATGGCTAAATAAAACTTGATGATTAAGGAAGTATAGGGGCTTACACATGGGGGATTGACCCCAGGCCATACAACCACCATATCACACCAGGGTAAGTTTGCAACTATTTGCCTAAAGCCTCTAGCTGCACTCTCTTTTGGGACATGCTGAGGATACAATCCAGCTTATTAGCCGGTGACAATTATCAGTTCAAATTATATTTTGCTAAAGGACCAACTACTGATTAAATGAGAATTTTAAAGCTACCAGTTAAATTGGAACAGGCATGCAACACAACACTGCCAACCCACTAGGGATGAGGGTTTTAAAAAATAAATAAAGTACTAGAGGGAATTCTAGCAACAAGTTCAAGTAAATTTAAAGTTGAAGTGAATGAATGGATATAGGTTTATACCTCCCGTCCATGCCAACAATAATGACAGTGTTCTGAGATCCAAATGTTGCAATGAATTGAGTGTCTTCAGGTACACGGAATTGTGCAAATGACCATTCTGAGCTAAAATATTTTGGTAAAAACCCTGAATAATGTCAGAAACATGAGAGGTTTTCGAGATGGAAACAGTTGAAAAAAACCATTCCAAGCTTAAATTTTTTTGATAAAACTACCAGGCAATTTCAGAATAAGATTTGGAATGTTCACAAATTCTAAATAAAATTACATTGGACGTCAATTCAAACAATCCAGGACTAAATTCTTTATTTAGGTAATTCCAAGTTCATGTTTGAAACTCATTATGGGTAAACTTCTCTTACCTTTCATGAAGGACAATGATGAACCAGGGTTGGCACCAGCATTGGGAGAAATAAGGGCATCAAGGGAATTTGAAGAATTACGGAAAAACGGTGCTGGACCTTGCGCAGTGATAGAATGATTTGATGAATCCTCCCCTACCACTCGAACTCTGAGATTGAATATATGAACAGTACCTTTTTCACTTGACACAGCCAACCACTGAACATTCGGAGAGAGAGCAATACTATAAATTTCCGCGTTGTCTGAACCTCTACGCACCTACAAAGAGGCCAAAGAATGGAATAAAAAGAAAGTTTTGGCTGTAACTGTCATCATAAATATTTTAGATTTTGATTGAGAGACCAAATGATGGATTCAATCCTTTCTTCACGAAGAGATGGCTATTGCAAAAGAAATGAAGTTTGCTACCCATTAAAAAATTGGGTACAAGTAGAAATTTAAAAGGTTAAAAGGGGAAACAGTGGAATTTGAAACAAACTTTATTGTTTTTCTAAAAAAAAAAAAAAAAAAAAGAGTTAATTACGTTTTAAAGGAACAGTGAATTTATCACGTATATCAAAATATGTTGGTGAGACAAATTTCTCAAGTATAAATAGGCCTAAAAGAAAAAAAAGAATAAACTAGAAAGAAGAGTATCTTAAAAAATTATTTTGTTCAGTATAATACCTCTTGTAAGCGAGTCCCATTCATTGTGTTGAAAATTCGTATCAAAGTGCCTTTCGTACTAGCAGTTGCAAGAAGAAGCCCATCCATTGTCAAAGTAAGGCATGCAACATGAGAATCATGAGCCTTAATTAACTTTGTCATATTCAGCCCAAAGTGTTCAATCCGAACCAGTCCTCTTTGAAGACCAGGGCAAGCCAACACAAATGTATTTGAATGGTGAGAAAGGCAACAAAGTCCCCTGGGATTTGCCAGAGTCTCTATCTGCTGAAGAAGCTTCAGATCTGTAAAATTGTAAACATATATCTTGTGCTCAACGACAACAACAATGCGATCACGTCTTAATTTCACTGCACGAACATCAGATCTAAATGAAAATTCACCAATACATCGCCTCTCATAATCATCCCAGATTACAACTTTGCTTGGAGGGTACTGGGAATTAGTTCCAGCACCAACTAGTGCTAGAATGTTGGAACGAAACAGCATCTCAACAATCCCAAATCCCCCACTTTTCAAATCACGTCTGAAAATTTCCTTGAAAGGATCACAACTATAAATACGAAACCCGTGGGTTGTGCCAGCAGCAAAGCAACCATGGTCCTGATTCCAGGATACAGAGAGCAGACCTGTTTCATCAGTGTCATTGAACTCCGGTACTGATTGACCAAAAGAACCAGGAGTCCCAGAATTTGATCCATGGGCATCAAGCCTTGCTGATGGAAGCATTCCTCGAGATGTTGAAACACTAGAACTCATGGCGGATGAGGGAACAGTCATAAGTGCTTGAAGCAATTATAGTCTGAAGGAAACCATAGGAAGCCACAACATCAATTGTTTTGAATGCCACAAGAGTGCCATAACAAAGAAGAACCTCTAATGACAATGGTTGCAACAGAAGGAACCACCAGTAACAAATGAAAAGTACTTTCTACCTTATTATTTACAAAGGCTGTTGATGATGCAAATAATAATGAGCTGAAAGCTCAGAAATAATGATGCAATAAGCAAGTGAAACTTCTGATCTGGAAGGTAGTGATCAGCAAACTTAATTTTGCGAGTTACTGTTCTGGTTACAAATCAGCCTAAGAGTGTGAGAAATGTCTAAAGTCCTTGTCATAAATCAATCGAGCAGTCAAAGTGTTTTAAAGATTCAATAGATATATGAAATATAAAATGTGCTTCTTTTCTTTCTTATTGCCATAACACCTAAATGTTCTTGTTGTATGATGAAACAGGAAGAAAATCCAACGCACAATCAAGTGATAAATATCATCATTAACTATAGACATTATAACATCATCCAAATAAAAAATTAATTACAAGAACCAAACTACATGAGAAAAAACAAGATTGATAGAAGATTACATGAAAATAGACATACGGCTTCCAAGCTCAGTTGGATAGAGACTAGGGGATCCCAAGTTATCTTCACAAGCAAAAGGCTAGGTTCTGGTGGAATAGAAGAGGGCCTGTTACAGAATCACAGGTGTTTATACCCAATGAGGACCAAAAAATTCCAGAAGAAAATATTAAGGAAAACTGAGTTCACTCAATCCTACAGCTCTCTAATTGAAAAAATGTGATTCCAATCTCATCGTTTGTAAGATCAAGATTGCTGAGTATCAATTTTCACTACTACAACAGATATGATCTGTTCTATTAAAGATGCTATGGCCATGAGCAGAAGTGAAGGCCTTTTGCTCCTGTCCATACGCCACTGCTGGGAAAAGACCTGGGCCCTAGTGAGGAAGGCATGGCAAATCTTCACCATTTGGAGGAACAATAAAATCCAAAGTGCATCAATCAATAGCCTATGAAATGAATCAGCAAAGAACAGCCTATATTCAATAAGAAGCAACAAGATATGTCTGCTCTGTTTCAGAGTTCGTCACAAATATTACCATGAAGGTTGAAGTGCAACTTTTCAAATCAAAAAAACCAAAAACTCTTTCTGAATAGATTGACTTGACATTCTGTTTCTGTTGTGTTTGATTGACCTCAGGAAGGTTTACGGTTTTCAAGAAAATTACGGTCTCTGACATGAATAATCAGCAATTCTGGCATGTTTACGCAACTTCTTGCACTACACCCAAGAACACATAAAGCTATAAATATTCAGCTTGGCCACTGTTATAACGAGTTTGCGCTGTGCTCTCCAAATAATTATCTGGTGGACTCCATGATTGTCATCTCATTGAACTTCAGGAATCCAAAGCATAACTAGTAGGAAGCAAAAAGAAAAGGAGGATTCTGCCTCTCAACTCATTAGGGCGTCAATGTTTCTTTGGTGGTCTTTGATTCCACCCCTTCAATTCATATTTCTTCTCTATGGTCAAGAAAACCCACCTCTTACAATCACGGCTGTTGCAGCTAAATAATGAGAGCTCGACTGGAATAGAGTAAATGCAAACTCTACTGCCTTAACGACTCAATTTGGGCCAATCATCATAACCAAAAACATCAAGCCCTTTAATAAAATCAGCATCAAATGTAAAAGCATTTTGATGGATAACCATATACAAGAAAAGCGTAAACAACAAGATTCCAAAAATAAGCTCCCGAAAATTCAATTAAAAACACACAGGCGCCGAACCCAGTAAAACCAATGTGGAGTTCTTTGGAGGAAAAAGCCAAATACCAGTCAACCTCAAATCAAAAAAGTTAAACAAGAACAGTTTAGAAATCTTCTTGGGGAAATTTCAGAGTTGAAAAGCCTAATCATCATGAGGACATGACTAAGATCAGGAATTAAATAGTAGTAATATTCATGTATATATCATCAAGTTCTCGAATCTGGAATTCTCGAAAATAATGGAAGAAAGAAAAACTTACAGAAGGCTTGAAGATGGAATGAACCCAGCAGCGCTGATCATTTCCTGAATCAGAAAACGCAAATTGAGAGAGAAAATAATGGAGAAATATCAAGAATGGGAATGCGAATATGATTATGATGAATCTCCACCTTCCCTTCTCTCCCAGATTCACACGGGATGCAGATCGTTACTCTGGATCGGAAATATCACGAAGAGAAGAGGCTCTTCTTTTCTGTATTTATTTATTTATTTACTTTTTCCTTTTTAATTAATTTTCTCTACTTCCCTGCTTGCTTCCGCACCAAACAGTAGTGAAGCCAACAAAAACAGATATAAATAATCAACCGCACTATGCTGCGGAAATTTCGATTGGAGTTGTTCAGATATATAATGAAATCTGGACTCCCTCTTGAAACCTATGGAATTCAATGTTTAATTTCAAAACAATAAAACAACCTATAAAATAACACATCACTTATTAAGTTACCAAGTAATTAAATCTAATAGGATCATATGTAAATTATAAAATAATGAAATCCCTAATTCAAAACAATAGGATTAAGGGGTACGCATCATGACCTCTAATTGGTTTTACATTTTTCAATACCATAAGGTTAAAATTACTTTTCATGGTTCAAAAGATTTTTTTTTTCTGTTAAAGAATGGAAATTAAATAAAAAAAATATTTACTTTGTTATAAAATATAAAAATTTATCGAAAAATTTGTGGATAATCATTCATATTGATGTATATCTTTTTATGACTCCTATAAAAAGGAGATGCCTCTAATAAAAATCTATTCTATTATCTTCCTTCACTCTATAATTTTACAACATACTTATCATTATTAATTATCGAGCAAGGAAATTTTCTTTTTTATATATATCTTTTTCTTTTTTATATATATCTAAAATCCATAGTTCCCATTTTTTAATCCAGACCATTTTATATGTATATCAAAATTTAGATAATAACTACAAATACCAAGTACTAAGTTGCACAATAATGTGCCCAAGGTAGGACCAAAGTGCACACGTGGCAACCCCCCTCCATATTCAAAAATGCTATGGTTCCAAAACCAATGTAGAAGTTGGATATGCGTCATCGCCTTTGTTGGGTTGAGCGGTGAACATCAACCTGGTAATGATTGAATTGATAGGTAGAGTGAGGTATTTAGGCAAATTGTTGCCTCCATTCTTTTAAGTACCGTAGTCATCGGAATTATTGGCAATTTATGAAATACAAGCAGCAGTTGCAGGCCAAAAGCAGAGTACTACAAGTGGGAGATTGCAAATATTGTATCACTCCATCACACAGAAAACATGAATTGCACAACCCAAGCCAAAGCAGCAATGTATGCTACTTTCACATTATCACACACCCCGTTCATATATATTCAAGAAGAAACAAAATAACACAGCAAGCAGGTTCTTAGTTCAGCCTCTCCAGTTGTCCTTCTGCCGCCTTATCTCTTGTAGAGCATCTATGGCCGACTGGGAACCAACCCTCTCCTGTAAAAGAGGCAAAGTTCTAGTCAAGAAAGCCATATGACATATTAGACATATTTTGTCACGATACACTACACTTGGCTACATTATTATGCACAAGTATAAGGAATCCATTGCAATTCTGAGTCCACATTTTATGAATGCCTGGGCAGACTTGATGCATTTCAGCCCCATTACGTTCTCTTCAAACACCATAGAAAGGTTACTTCAAAGGGATAACAAAGCCTACCTGAAGCTCTGGTAGGTCCACCCGCATGAATGGGTTAGTCTCCATCTCTTCATCAATTGTTGAGGGAATGGTGGGGAGGCCAGCTTGTCGTTGATGTTGTGCCCATGACAGCTTTTGCCCCACCCTCACATTATCTGGTTCAACAGTCAGAGCAAACTGCAAGTTCTTAACTGTGTACTGGAGAAACATAAAGAAAAGCATTACATTCCTTGAAAATGAAGGAAAAAGATATAACAAGAGAACTGCAAGTCTCTTATGATGACTATTGAAATTAGATTGGGATGACTTAAGTTAAAATGTCTTCCCATTTCAGAAGTTCTACTTTCCAATTTAATACCAAGTGTCACAATGCAAAATGATCCACTTGATTTGATTTTGGGGCAAAGAAGAGCTCGTATTACACAGGAATTTGTGCTAGAAAAAAAGTCCCAATTGTAACCCTGAGTGGCATACTGTTAAAACCAATGTATTTGCTATGGTCAATTCACAGGGTTTACAGAGTCATTTTATCTGTTGGCACCAAAACAAATCAAAGTAATACAGGCCAACAAAATATGTCAATCCCACATGTGTGATCAAGTTAAGATTTTTCCCATCTCCACATACTTCGAGTGATTTGATTAAGGATGAAATTATATTACTTGCATTCATTTTAGTACTACTGGGAGGAAAAAATGAATAACAGTACTTGGTTAACTGGGAAAATTCCACTATGTAAACCAGTGACTGATGGAAAAATAAATAACCAGCATCAGTTCATTCCAAACTGTTCACTATAAGTACCTTTTGCCCTTATCGAGGAGAGGGACGCTTGCTCCAACTACCACCCTTAGTCTCCCAGCCTCTGACCTCACTATATCAATATCTGGTGAGGTGTTTAAGTTGATAGCGAGGGTAGAGGAATTTTTTGATTTCCAATGCAAACAGTCATAGCCCCAAAATTTGACTCAATCTAAAGCAGTGGAAGTGCAGTCAGAGCTTATGAAGCGGGGTTGGTACGAGTTCAGTCCCATCCATATTCTCTATGGAATTCGAACCTGAGCTCTATTTACGACCCTCTTCAAGTATAGTTGAGCTAAAGCCCTCAAGTTGTCTAGCATAAGCCTGAGGTGTAGCACATGTTCCTCAAGGCTCTTGCTGTACACCACAATCTCGTTTACATATTAAGCGATTTGATTAAAAATGAAATTATATTACTTGCATCATTTTACCACTGTGAGGAAAAGATGAAAAACAGTACTAGGTTAACTGGGAAAATTCCACTATGTGAACCAATGACTGATGGAAAAATAAATAACATCATGAATACCTATTACTAGAGACATCTTCCATGGAATATCTCAGACAAGTAATGCCACATCACTTTTCTTCGTCAAACAACAACAATGAGAAAACTAGAGGGTATTGTCGAATTCCAGGAATCTCCAAAATGAATGTATTAAGAATCATTTTACCTCATGGCCACAGTATACTCTAGTTGGCTTTGGCAATGAGGCCAATGTTACACATAGTGATTGATACATCTGTTCTGCTGTGCCTTCAAAAAATTTCCCACAACCAGCAACAAACTGCACATGCATGAAGTAACCACTATTAACTGTTTAACATCGTAACTAGCAAGTCATAAAAGAAAAAGATTTTATTACAAAGTAAAGGGATCCAGTCATTCACCAACTAAAAGCCTTCTTAAAAAATAACGTAGTCCAATGTATGTTAAACTTATGTGGTTTAATAATATTCATAGCCAAAGGTGTTGCACTCAGAATGCAGTGCAAGGATGGTACCAAGATGTTCTAAGGATGACTAACTCAGACCATCCCACCTAAAGCAATTTTTTCCAGAGTTCTATCATAATGATTCACTCTCCCAAAGAAGAAAATACAATCCCTTCCGAGACCATGTATATCTTACATAGCTCAGTTCTCCGGTTCATCTTGATGAAAATTGACTGCGGAAATCACTATGAGATATTTTTCTCCCTTACCAATGTGTCTCCAGTGAAAACAGCTGGGACATCTTCCTCTTTGCCTGTCACATAGTAACTTATGTGACCCTTTGTATGACTGATGAAAGCAAGGCAGAGAAAAAAAAAGTGAGACCAAAGTAATTCAGTTCAAACAATGGAACAGAAATAAGTTTACTGGAGATGCATATGCAAATAACAGGAATCAATTCTCTACCCAAGGTATATTTTATATTAAAGCAAGCACAAAGCATCTATGGTTGTGCCTCTTGGTAATATATTACAGATTTTGCATTTGCAGAAGCCCACGAGACACATGAATATGAGAATTTAGGCCATCAAAAACCAAACAAAAAGTAATGCTATTCTCCAAAAAGATGCAGAGGATTAAGGCCCTGACTTTGCAAAATGTTATAAAACAGGTCACAGAGTGTATCATAGAGGCATTGGGAAGGAAAAAATTGAAACAACACAAAGAAAAGTTCATTTTTCCAAGCGAAATTAGAAAAAGTAGTGCTAAACGTTGAGAATCAGAAAATCCAAATGGGGAGGCAAGAGAAAATTACCAAGGAGTGTGAAGAGCCAAAACGGCGAGATCAGAGCCAAGCGAGAGCTTATCACCATTTTGGAGTGGATGGGTGCAACCCTTGACGTTGTCGACAGACCCACCGTACACTTCGATTCCGGGCACCAGCTGCTTTATCTTTTCGTTCCCGCCGGCGTGATCCCTACCACATATCAGCAATTAAAACAAAAATAAATAAATAAAAACCGAACCTACCCCCAAAAAAAAAATGGAGGAAGAAATTCAAGAACCAGTGATGGTGAGTGGTGAGGACGAGCTTGAGATGGAGGCCATATTCATGAGCAGCTTGAAGAACCTTCTGGGGCTCTACTGGATCAACAACTGCTGCTTCTTTAGAAGTCTCATCGATGATCCTGTAAATCAGTCAATCCCACATTTAGCCACAAACCCTAACCCTAATTCACCTGTCTTTAACTTATGGCCCGAGAAATTAAATCCGTACAGGTAAGAGTAATTGTCTTCCAAGCAAGGAACTGGGACGATCTTCATATCGCCAGCAAACCCTTTACAGTTGTCCGACTGATCACCCTCGTTCCATTTCCATCTACCACACAACGACCGCCGTCGACACGTGTCCTCCAAGCAAGCAGTATCCTAGTTGGGCCGCCTGAACTGGGCTTCGTTCATTGGGCTAGGTGAAAACTGTTGTGTAAAACGTTTTCCTAGTCTTTGGAACGTGAAACAGTTTTCTAATTTTAAAAATACTTTTGATAAATTTTGAAAATAGTTTTCTGAGAATTTATTTTGAAAACATAGTTTTTGTTAGAATAGATTTGATATGTTTTCAATTATTTTCTAAAATATGTTAGGACAATAATTAAAAATATGAAATTGCAATCTTTGAAAAACAAGTAAAAGAAACTGTTTTTATATTTGGGTTTTCATATAGAATTTTGCTTTTCAAGACAATTGAAGATTGTTTATAATAACTGACAATCTGTTTTTTAAAAACTATGGTTGTGATGTAAACGTCCTCTTGGTATTATTGTTTAGTTTGTCACATGATCTGATGCAGTTTGAAGTTGTGCCCTGATTATAGGGTTCTTGGCAGCTTGATGTGTAAAATTTTTTGCTCTAATCTTTAATCAAAACCAGTTGAAATGCAGTTAATAAATCTCCACAATCAACTATAGAAGAGTTCCACTTCAAGCTGTTGTCATAGTTCATGCATCGTTATATTGTAGTAATCTCTGCACAAACCATTATCCATGCTATCTTGCCATATGGCCATATGGGTATGTTTATGCCAGCCCCGTCTGCTTCTTGGTATGCAGGTGTGCAGGTGTGCTTGAAATTCATAATATATGAGAAATAATTTTTGCCCTCCCAACTGCTTTTATATCTTCTCATTCTTCCTTTCTGCATTGGATGATCATCTGATGGAATCTTCCCATATTTGAAATTATGATATTTCTATTTAGGCCAGAAGAGAGAGACCCTAATCCAAACAAAGTGTAACAGTGGATCTTACTCTCACGAGATTGATTTTGAGAGAAGGGGTGGTGTTATGGCGATGGGGTGAGAGTTCTCCTATTTCCAATGCTGCAATTGAGGTTACTAACTTACTATAACCAATAAATATTGGTTATACTCTAGTGCATATTGCCAGTCTTTCCTTTTCACTACTTTCAATGAATCAATAGCATCTGATGCCATTTGCTTATTAGTGGATTGAGCCGACTGGTTTCTATTGGTTTAAAAGTAAGGAAATAAAAGACTAGCCCAAAAGACACAAACAAATAACAGAATGAATAGTAAGAAAAACTTATTGGCTGAGATGTGACAAACACTGTCATTGAAATAGATTCATCCTCCTCGAATACGAACTCGGTGCACTAGGGTACCAGTGGTCTACCTCCAGATTCAACAATCATATCTCATCTTGGGTGCATTCCGTAAGCGAGACGTGTACAGCTCAGGTTTTGAAAAAATTCCTCTAAATAGGTGTATGAAAGGTTCTCTAAGAAACTCTTTGAAAATTTTTTGTATTAAAGAGAGTGAAAAGTGATTTGCTTTTATGGGCCACTAACACAGTCTCAATGAGACTCTAATTATAATCATAACAAGACTTAAAATGGAACGAGATTCTACTTATAAATGGAACGGGACTCCACTAGCATAATCCTAATAGGACTCTTCCAAAAAATATAAGACTAATAGAATAAAATAAAATAAAATAAAAATTATTCTGAATTTTGTAAAAATTAGCCGAATTTGCTAAAACATTTTTTCAGATTTACACTCTTCATACAATCCCTCACACAGTGTAGATGTGAAAAGAAAAAAAAATGGAGGAAAAAAGAATCTAATGCATCAGTATTGGTGCCCAAAGGCTATTAACCAATTTTAGGACAAATAAGTATTGAATCACAAAACACGGTGAAAATAAATTTCTATGAACTAATGTTTCTTTATGTAACTCAAGGAACCTTTATCCACATTGGTTTTCTCAACTTTACTATGAGCTGTATAGAATGGGTTGACACAAATAGGTCATTTACCCTGCTTGGATATTCATGAGAGTTCCAAAGAATCTGCCTAAGTTCTCATAGGAAGCGGCCCTACCTCCACTCTCATATAGGTGAATCCATCAAGCATGTTTTGCATTTAAACATACCATCCATAAGAAATATGGTATTCATTAAGAGTAAATACTCAACCTTAGTCAATGCAAATTATGCTCTATCTACACCATAAGGATAGACTCTTATACAATTAAAGTCGATAGAGCACCTCAAGTCAACAAGTCATTTGTTATTACCCATATGAACCTACTTCATAGAATTTTCATTCTAATAGGTTGGGTTACCACCACTCTTGACTTCTATAATAGGCATAAGGCACATCCTCTTCGATGTTTCTTCCACTACTTTCTTATTTAGTGGTTTGGTTAAAAGATTGACCAAATTCAACTCTGACCTCACAAATTTTAGGGATATAACTCTTATTTCAAGCAATTGTCGCACAATATTGTGTCTTAAGCGTATATGTTTATTCTTCCCATTAAATATTTTACTCTTAACCCTAGCAATTGCAGCTTGGTTGTCACAACGCATAGACACAGACGGGGCTGCTCTTGTCCATAAAGGGATATCTGCTAAGAGTTTTCTAAGTCACTCAGCCTTAGAACTTGCATTTTCTAAGGCAATAAACTCAGCCTCCATAGTAGACTAAGTGATGCAAGTTTGCTTGGCAAACTTCTAAGAAACTGCACTTCTACTAAGGATGAAAACATATCCACTAGTGGATTTCATCTCATCTGAATCTGAGATCCAATTTGCATCACTAAATCTTCAAGGACACTTGGAATTCCATTATAGTACAAACCATAGTTAATGGTGCCTCTCAAATACTTAAGGACTCTACGAACAGTAGTCCAATGGTCCTGATTAGGACTTTGGGTGTACCGGCTCAATCTACTTACTGCATAAGCAATGCCAGGTATGGTATAGTTCATTAAGTACATTAGGTTCCCTATGATCTGAGCATACTCTATTTGGGCAACACTATGTTCTCTTTTTTTCTTCAACTATGAGTTGGGATCATAAGGAGTTGACACTAGTTTACAATCAAAGTGTTCAAACTTCCTTAGGATTTTTTCAACATAGTGCTCTTGAGAAAGTTTAAGCCTATTACGTGTTCTAGTTATTTTAATTCCTAGATTCACCTCTACCTCTCCTTGGTCTTTCATATCAAACTTAAAACCTAGGAATTTCTTGGTCTCACACACAACCTCTAGGCTTGTTCCAAAGATCAACATGTCATTAACATAAAGGCAGATGACTACACATGTGTTATCCTCATACTTGCTGTAGATACACTTATCAACATCATTAATGGAATATCCATTAGTTACTAACACACGATCAAACTTGTGGTGCCACTGTTTGAGAGCTTATTTTAACCCATATAGTGATTTAACCAACTTACACACCTTTTTCTCCTTCTCTGGAACTACACAATCCTCAGGTTGTTCCATATACATTTCTTTTTCCAAATTCTCATTCAAGAATGCAGTCTTGACATTCATTTTGTGTATCACCAAATTATGAATGGAAGCTAGAGTGATCAATACTCTAATTGATGCTATTCTAGTCACAAGGGCAAAAATGTCCAAGTAATCCACATCTTTCTTTTGTTTAAAGCCTTTGGCAACTAAACGAGCTTTATATTTCTCTATGGACCCATCTTGTTTTAACTTTATTTTAAAGATCCACTTACAACCAATCTTACAACCAATAGTCTTTGCACCATGAGGTAAATCTATTAACTCTCATGTATGATTATACATGAGTGAATCGATTTCATTGTTAATGGCCTTCTTATAGAATGTTGTATCAGGAGAAGTTATAGTTTTTTTGTAGGATCTAGGGTCCTCATCTATTAGGAAGATGTAGAAACCATCTCCAAGGTTTGTTTCTTTCCTATCTCTTTTACTCCTTCTAGGTTTAAATTTAAAAGATTCAATAGACTTGACTCTACTTGTTTTCTGAACTTGTTGTTCACCATTTAGTTTCATATGAAAGATGTTTTCAAAGAAATTTGCATTCTTTGTTTCTATTATAGTATTGACATCTACAAGATTGTTTTCTGACTTAGTAACAAGAAATCTATATGCCATATTATTCTCAGCATAGCTAATAAACATTGCATCAAAGGTTTTATGACCTATTTTTCATTTTTTATGTTCAGGGAAAAAAACTTTAGTTAAACACCTCCACACTTTCAAGTATGCTATATTAGGTGCATAACCCTTCCACAACTCATAAGGAGTTTTACCAATTTTCTTATAAGGTATTCTATTTTGAATATGACATGCAGATATGATAGCTTCCCCTCACAAGTTCAAAGGTGTTCCTGAACTTACCAACATTGCATTCATCATTTCTTTTAAGGTCTTATTTTTCCTTTCTGCTACTCCATTAAACTCAGGGGAATAAGGAGAAGGAGTTTCGTGAATGATTCCATGATTTTCACAAAAAGAATTAAAGGGGTTGGACTCATACTCTCCTCCATTATCAGTTCTAAGCCTTTTAATTTTCTTACTTAGTTGAGTTTCCACTTCATTTTTGTACTTGATGAAAATATCTCTTGTTTCACCTTTGTTTCTCAAAAGATATACCCTTGTATACCTTCAGTAGTCATCTATGAAAGTTACGCAAAATCGTTTACCACCTCTAGTCATTTTATTTTTTGGGTTTCCTAAGTTATTGTGTATTAAACTTAGTAGATCCGATTCTCTTTCAACTGATTTGCAAGATTTCTTTGTGGTTTTAAATTCTACACAAGATTCACATATTCCATGGTTTTCTAAGGATAGTTTAGGTATTAAACTCAATTCAACCATTTTCTTTATATATGAAAAGTTTACATGTCCTAGTCTACCATGCCAAATATTACAAGAATCAACTATGTAAGTAGAAGAAGAAGATGCATTATTATTAATAATATCATAAACATTTAACATAAATAAACCTTGATTACAATAACCCTTCCCCACAAATGCATCATTCTTAGTTAAAACTATTTTATCAAAGTCAAACAAGATCCCCACTCCTACTTTTCCAAGTAGAGATATTAACACCAAGTTCCAAAGGATATTTGGCACATGAAGAACATCATTGAGGGCAAACACTTTTCTAGAGGTTAACTTGAGGAAAACTTTCCCTTTGTCAATCACTAGAGTAAATCTAGAATCACCCATGAATACTTGTTCCCCTCCTTCCTTTACAGTGGTATAAGAAGTAGATGCACATCTGTTTCCACAGATATGCTTGGTAGTCCTAGAGTCTACCACCCAATCCTTCATATTGGTGACCATGCTCACCTCAGAGGAGACTACTGCTAAGATCACCTCTGTCTCTACCGAATTTGCCTTTGAATTGGACTTCTCAGTTCTCTTCTTATGGCGACATTGAGCTACATGATGTCCAGACTTGTCACAGACAAAACAGTTACGCTATTTTTTAATAGTTCGGTTCTGGACCTTGTTTGATGCATTGGGCTTGGTCCTAGAGTTTTGCTTTCTGGACCTATTGTTTTTGGGTTTGGGTTTTTCTTCTACTACATTAGCCTTAGAAGACAATTCCTTAGATTTCTCAACATTGTCCCTATTTCGGTTTTGTTCCTCAATCCCAATATGGATTATGACATCCCCTAGGGACATCTGTTTCCTTTTATGTTTAATGTTATTTTTGTAGTCTTTCGAAGACTTTGGAAGAGTCTTTACTAAATAACCAGTCACAAAAGGTTCAAGAAATTTAATGTCTTCAATAGCTAAGTCATTAATTAACTAATGGTAGTCATGGATTTGAGATGATACATCTTTATTCTCGGTCATTTGGAAATTTCTAAAATTCTGTATGGCATATTTATGAGTTCCTGCATCTTCTAAAATATATTTTTTATTCATTGCATCCCAAATTTCTTTTGCAACTTTAAATTGACAATAAATATCAAAAAGTTCATTAAAAAGGGTACTTAGAATAGCATGTCTAACTTGTTTATTTCCAGTTTCCCAAGTTGGTAACAAATGAAAACCATCTTCTAATTTTAGGTCAGTCAAAATGTGTCCCAAGTTTACTATATCAATTGCAGAGAAAACCCTTTCCTGTCATCTCTTAAATAATGTCTCGTTGAATTGATCAATTTTAGAGGTGTCAAGACGAGTGTGAACTAGGGGAGCTTTCATTTGGATATATTTCAAGGTTGTTGGTTTAAGGGTATGAAAACAAAGGACTAGCCTAAAAGACACAAACAAAGAACATAATGAATAATAAGAAAAACTTATCGAGTAAGGCGTAACAAACACTATTCTTGAAATAAATCTACCATCCTCGAAGACAAACTCGATGCACTAGGGTACTAGTGGTCTACCTCTAGGATTCAATAGTCAAATCTTGCCTTGGGTGCACTCTGTAAGCGAGACATGTACAGCTTGATTTTTAAAAAATTTCTCCAAATAGACGTATGAAAGGCTCTCTGAGAAACTCTTTGAAATTTTTTGGTATTAAAGAGAGTGAAAGGTGATCTGCTTTTATAGGCCACTAACACAGTCCCAATGAGACTCTAATTGTAATCAAAACAAGACTCAAACTGGAACAGGATTCTACTTATAAGTGAAATAGGACTTCACTAGCACAATCCCAATAAAACTCTTTCCAAAAATATAAGACTAATAAAATAAAATAAAATAAAAAATTATTTTGAATTTTATAAAAATTAGCCAAATTCACTAAAATACTTTTTCAGATTTACACTCTTCCTATAGTTCCTTCACAACAGGTTGAGTTGGAGCCTTTCTAGTGTTATATGAAATAGCTTACAATTTGGAATTTTGCAGCTTCTTCGATGTCGTGGACCTCTGGCAAATCCTATACCTGGAAAGGCATTTTTGCCTGCAGCTGTCTAGGATGGCTCCTTGAATGTAATGGAGTCTTGGCAGCTGATCAGCCTGGAAGATTGGTTTTGCCTTCAGCTGTTGAGGATATTATTATAGACATCCCTTAAGAAATTTTATGCAGGAACAGTAATCAGTTTATTACCCAACAATCTAAGTCATTGAATTAGCACCTATTGAAATTTAAATTTGACTTGTTCACAGTATATGTTAGAATATACATTGATCAATAAGAGTACAAACCTATTCAACCACGGTACAAACAAATTGTATCTATGTAGAAACCAATGAGACTTAGATGTAAAACAATAAAATCATATATGAGAAATATGGAAATAAGATTTAAGTGAAAAAAAAAGTAATAAGACTTCAATTGCATATGACATCATGTGATTGCTAATGTTTTTTTTTAGTTACTGAATTAGTGCTATAACCCATCTAGTTTCATTAACTCTTCCAACGACCTTATTTATCCTCATAAAAGAATTCAATCTTTTTTGTTGAATTTTATTTATATTATTTAGAAAAACTTATTAAAGAAACAATTTATTGGGACTTGTTAACTTTGAAATGTTTACTCATCAACATCACCCAACCTTATCTTTTTGGTTTTTGATCTCTCGTTGAATTAACTTGTTTGTTTTACAAGTTTTTTTTTTATAAAAAAGTATTTTAAAAATAATTTATAAAATGAGTTTTTAACTGTTTTTAAAAAGAAAATTCATCTATAAATTAAAATATAAAAGCATTTTTCTTAACTTACTATTCAACAGCATGTAAAAATTTTAAAATATATGTCATATTTTAAATCATTTTAAAAACATTGAATTAATTTGATTCTTCTCTCATCAAGTTTTAATTAAATATACATAATCACATTAATTTAAAATTTTATCAAATATTTCTCCTATCATTTTTCTTTTTTTCTTTTCACTCGTTTTTTCCTTTTCCTTCCATGCAAAGTAATGAAGGTATATTTATTGAAATTTCAATCCCACAAATAGAACCAAAATATCAAAAGAAGATGGATGAAATTTGCCTTCAAGATATTCTAAAAGATTATGTAGAAATATTTTAAATTTATTTTAAGATATAACTTATTTTTCAAATATATTTACATGAAAAACAAATTTTCAGAAACAACTTCAAAAGAGATCTTAAATCTTGTTGTTGTTGTGCAACTGTGATCTAAAGCGGCCAACTTATTTGCTAGAATTGACGTATTCATCAAAGTTGGCGATAATTAAGGCCTCTGAGCCTCTCCATGGATCATCCTCTCATTTTAATGTGTAACAACTTTGTTTCTAAGAAATATGATGATATGTTTATCAGGTGAAATATTATTTTCCAGGAAAATGTTTATTTTCATCGTGTGATTGGATGGAAAAGAAATGAAAATAGATTGGGTTTTGTAAGAACTAAGGAGAGTACAACTTTGAGATAAAATAGTAAAATACCGTTTGTTTTTCATTTTTGGGAAAAGAAAAATGAAATGCAAGAGAATGGAGACCGGAGAGGCATATATAACATGAGTATCATCGTTTCCATGGTCTACTCTTGAGTTTGTGGCTCGGTGAATCTAAATCTGCACAAGAAGGAAGAAAAATGGCAAAGCCCCCACAAAGACTCTTCCAACACCATTCTCAATTTCTGGGTCTCCTCAGATCACACATCAATCGTCTTCATTTTCACGATAAGCCTTCCATCTCTCTTCCCGCCGCCGGCTCCCTTTCTCCTTCCTCTGCAATTCGCAGCCCTGATCCACTTTCTACAACCCTATCCTTTTCTTCCAGAGTTGAAAGCTTCCAAATTCAATCTAAGCGGCTCTCGAAACCCTGCCC
Source organism: Vitis rotundifolia (assembly GCA_030254885.1). NCBI lineage: Eukaryota > Viridiplantae > Streptophyta > Magnoliopsida > Vitales > Vitaceae > Vitis > Vitis rotundifolia. Next base: position 109,655 of record CM058163.1, read on the forward strand.
GATTCCTCCGATTTTCTCTTCTGGGTTTGGTGCTAGACTCTACGCAAACTCATCAGGGCTTAGGTACTTCTCTTCTGGGGGTTGGAACTTGGGTAAAGCTCAAACCAATGCTAATTTCCCAAAGGCATTTCTCGATCTGCCACTGCGTTCGCTTCGTTCTGCTTTCTATCGTTACCGGGAAGCTGTTGGATTGCAGATTGAGGCGTTTTGGAAGAGGAATTATGTGTTTCTGTTGGGGGCCGGAGGAGTTGTGCTGTGCGCTGTGCTGTGGAGGGTTATGTTTGGAGTTGCAACCACTTTCGTCGGCCTTTCTGAAGGCATGGCCAAGTATGGGTTTCTTGCGCTTTCAGCATCTATAGTTGCTTTCTCTGTAAGTTGCTTTCATATTTCCGGCTCACTTTCTTGTTCTTCACATGCTGATCCACCCAATACCTCTCAATCTGTGTTTGAGCTTAAATTTTTATGTAATTCATGTGTTCGCTTCTTCTAGATTTATTGATTGCATATACAAGTGGGTTCTTTGATGGTCTGGATAATAGTGAGAATGTAAATAATATGCCTATCTTTGTAATCTTACTTCTGGCCCCAGCTACACACTCTCTCTAACATATTATTAGAATCCATAAAATAAAATAAAAAGCTGGGCTTTGCTGATGGGAATGCTACGGAACTCAACTTAATGGATGTTGGTTTGATAAAGAAATGATGTTAACATTGACAATGCCAATGGCCCAATGTTCCTCAAATCTGCATTTCATCTAGCAGCCCAATCATTGCTTTTAGGTATTGAATGTGTACAGATGTTGGTACACTGCAAGGATTTTGTTGAAGTAAGATTGACAGGTCACATGATTCATATTCCAAGTCTTCAGCAGGTTGACTAGCCATACAGATCCCCCAGAACCTGGTAACCTGAATTCCGTTGTCGTTACCTTCTATATAGTAAATTGTATTGTTTTTCATGTTATTGTCTGAGCCCACATAGTGCATATTGAGGAAGTTCACTGTTTAGTACCTGTTATCCCTGTTGCTTGAGTATGCAACATCCATGGGAAAATACTCATCCTGGTAGAGATGTTAGCCACCTCATTTAATGACATTGATCACTCAAACCAAGCAATCTAATCTCCTTTTATGTCTACCTTTTTGAAATGGGTTAGAGGGTACATAGAAGAGCACTTTATGTCTATGGTAGGCTTTGTAGATTGGTTGAGCTTCAAGTAAGGAGAGAGAGTTTGTTTTCTGTTTGTTCTTTCCTTGGTTAGCCTTTTGGCGCATATTTTATACATTGTGTGTACTTCAATGTGTCTCCTCTTAGGCTCTTTTAGTCTTTATATATATTTTTTTATTGCCTATAAAAAAATAATTACAATTTATTACACAGGAATTGGTAAATGATATGAGTTCATTCTTAGGAACTGTCTTTTGACTACTTCTAATAAGAATTTTGCCCTTTTTAAAATTTTGATTTTCTCTTTCAAATTACTGCAGTCATAATGTGTATTTTTACTTCCTTCAATGCACATCATGAATGCTCACCACCTAATCTCAACGAAGTCGGGATTGGCCACATAAATTATTTTTATCAATTTAGCTCTATCTAGGGCCATATTATCTATGAAGCAATTGGAAGCTATGTATTTTCTCACTCCCTTGACTTGCATTCATTTTGGCTGTCTCTTGTCCCATTGATGGCTTCAACTTATATCAAGCTCCTCTAGTTCTTTTATCAAATTTTTGTGTCATCTTAGATTACTTTCCATTATCTCATGCTCAAGTGTGCATTCCCAATCAACAGTCAAAACCTCATGAAGCATTGTGCATATTCTGCTGATTGGAGCTGGATATGTTTAATGGGTTTAACATTTTCTTAATGGATAATAATCGGTTCTCTGTATGTCATTTTTTTGTTTTAAGGGCCTGTATATCCGTTCAAGGCTCACAATCAATCCTGATAAAGTTTATAGAATAGCCATGAGGAGGCTTAACACATCTGCTGGGATTCTTGAGGTTATGGGTGCCCCTCTCACAGGGACAGATTTGAGAGCATATGTGATGTCAGGAGGTGGACTTAGTCTGAAGAAATTCAAGCCAACTCTTAGGAGCAAGCGCTGTTTTCTTATCTTCCCAATTCGAGGTTCTGAGAGAAGAGGCCTAGTAAGCATTGAAGTCAAGAAGAAAAAAGGCGAGGTTTGCTTCTATACTTTCTGCCCCCTTTTCTTATTATGAGGCATTCAAACTTCTTATCCTTGGATATATTACCTGTTCCTATTTTAACTGCCTTCTGTAACAATAACAGGGGACTATTTCCTGAAGTTCAACCAGATTTATTTCCTCATAAGGAGGGTCTGTCTGTGAAATTTTTATTGCAGTTGTTGGGTACCACTTATAGGACTTTTCTGGTCAAAAAATGGCCCAGCAAGAACCACAAATCAGGTCTATCCCAAGTAAGACCAAAGGGCATCCCTACCACCTACCTTCATGATTCTTATATCACTTTTCAGACAAGCTTTTGAACACGATGAGATGTCAGATCAAAAGTTGGAATGTTTGTTCCTAAGTAACCTCTTAGCATGGGCAGGGATGTATATTAAGGAAGACTCATGCCTTTGATTGATTTTGTTAATTGGTTAGGATTTTGTTGAGAGAGAGAGAGTTGTTTTTCGTGTTCTCTCTTGTGTGGCTTTGCCTTTTTACGCCCATTGTGTATGTCCTGTGCTACTCTGGTATACTCTTTTCTTTTGCCATATATGTACAGCTTTTATTGCCTATCAAAATATATAAATAATTGGTTTTTGACCCCATTTGAACAGAAGAAAACTATGGGTATGTGGAATTTAACTCTACATTACTTACAGAAGTGAAAACCCTGTTAGTGCTTGGGCATATTCACTGACTGAATAGACTATGGTTCTTTTATTGTGTACTCTCGAACACATTCAATGGCTAAGTTTTGCCTGTACCCAAGCTGAAGAAAGAATGCCTAGCATGACCATTTTAAAGCTTTCTAAACATGGAATATGGAGACCTAAAATTTTCTTTTATGAAACCTTGAACTGATAGAACAAAACATGAAAAATATATCTGCCAGTAGAGGGGTGCTCAGATATCTAGTAATTACTTATTCAAGGATATGACGTTTATCTTCATTTGCAGTATGATATGAAGCTACTGGCAGTTGATATACCTATGGCAACAGGACCTGATCAACGTTTGTTCCTGATTGGGGATGAAGAAGAGTACAAGGTTGGTGGTGGACTAATATCTGAACTAAGAGATCCTGTAGTAAAAGCAATGGCAGCAACTAAGGAGTTTGAAGAGCTTGACCAGATAGAGGAAGAAGAAGATGCTGAAAGAGAACTTCAGGAAGCAGAAAGAAAGCACAGAGAAGAAATTGAAAAGCTTGAGAAAGGTGCCCCCCAGTGATTGTTTCAAGAGTTTTTGGTTCTTAGTTTCTCGCTAAAGTTGTTAAGCCTGAGGTTTTGACCTAGGATTTAAAAGAAAGTGATACAGGGCTCCCTGCCTCTGTATCAGAGTTGAGTTTTGCAAGGATTGCTTTACCTTGTAAAGCTAATTAGGGCGTTTAGAAATGTCAAAATTTGCCAAACTAGGATGAATAGAACTTATCATTGAGGCCCACCCTGAATAAGACCTACCTTTGCTTTTGTGATGTTTCATGGCGCATTTGCCTTATTTAATCCATAAACAGGTTCCATTCACACACACATATTTTGGCCTAAATGAAATGACCCTATCCAGGGACTTCCTAGTTCTGGTTGTGCCATCTTTTTATATCTTGTCATTGGTAAGGTCAATCACTGCATCTGCATAAGCATATGCTCCGAGTGGCATGTGACAAGATGACCTCCTTGACACTAGTACATTCTTGAACCTATCATTCCTACACTGGGATTTTTGCTCATATTGCAGTTATAGTTAGCATGATGTATGGTGCTAGTGTCCTCGAAACACCAGAATACTTAAGTTCAACACTAACTAAGAACTGCTGCATTAACTAAAATTCAGCAGTGGTAGGCCTAAATGAAGTAGTCCATGATCTATCGTCTATAGCCAGCAGCCTAGTCAAATACACTCGGCAAGCCAGCAACCTTAATTGTCCTTCCTGATATTCTACTTATCAGTTTTAAGAGAAATATATCATCACTTCACAACTCTTATGGGGCCACGTTGCCTCATTTCCAAGGTCAATACTTCTTATAGAGATGACTAGTTCCTCCAAAGAGACGCCACGGTGACGCAAAACGCCCAAGGTACAAGAAGACTAACAGGCCATCCGTGGACTTTTTTGCCATGTCACTTTGAAGTTGATGCACGCGCTGAATAGAAGTGACTACAGTAAAAGTGCTTTTTTGCCGCCGTATTTTTGTCCGTAGCATTTCTATTAATGGCATTTTTATGGAGGCGAATAATTACTACATAAATCACAAAGAATCCATTACTATTTGGATATAATGTTTTTTTCTTTTTAAAAAAACCGTACATACTCTGAAAGTGTTTTTGGTAACTATAAGAAAAAATGATTGTTAGGGCAAAAAATTGCTTTAAATTTTTGAAAAAGATTTTAAAAATATTATTAAGCACCTAAATTTAATAAATAAAATAGTTTCAAGTATCATGAAGCACTTATAAATTCCAAATATTAAAATGCATCTAGGAATGGTTGCAGTTAAAACGTCTATTCTAAATATTAAAATACATCTAAGAGCGTGAGTGGAGTTAAAATGTCTTTAGTTTATAATACTTTTTTAACTTGTTTTTGTTATAAATGTTTTTAAAAAGAAACATTTAGTGTTTGGATGTGAAAAAGAAAAGAAAATAAAATGTAATGGTAATGTATATATTGGAATCATCCAAGGAATGATATCTTTTTTTTTATTTATAATCGTGGATGTCTAGACTAGCTTACGCGCACCTCAACTAATCCCACGGAGCCCTAAAGATAATGATCGAGTAAACCTCGAATGGTCCTAAGGGGACTCGAACTAGTGATCATTGGGGAGTAAACTTAAGGTTGGACCAACTGAGCTACCCCTTAGGGTTTCGTCCAAGGAATGATATCTTTTTGGATTTTAAAATAGTTCTAAATTATTTTCAAAAATAAAATTCAATTTAAAAACTTAAATATGTAAATTAGCTTTCTTGATCTATTCTCTACGAAGAAATTATATATTTATGTGAAATGCAAAAGTTTTAAAAGTATTTTTCATATTTTGAATTATTACTCAAAACATAAAAAACAATAAAAAAAAAAAAAAAAACATTTTAAATTTGTTTTAAAAAAACATGTTTTCCAACTAAATTCTTATTAAACCATTTTCTGTCAAAAAATTATTAAATACATTTTTTGAAGTAAAAACTATTTTTCTATTTGAAAAAATATAAAACTATTTTCAATAATATTTTTTAAACATATATAATTTTTGCAGAAAAGTAATCTCAAAATTACTTGCAAACAGAATGTTTTCTTCCCAAGTACCATAAAATCTTTGGAAGCTGGTCGTCTCTAATTCTAAATATTCCATCTCTTCTTATCCTTGAAGTCCATGAACTCAGTTTAGCATTACTAGACAGGTCACGAAATCATTTTATTAGATTATCAACCTCCATTTGCTGAGTTGCCTCAAATAAACAATGGCATGACCTAAATAAACTATAGTCAACTCAAACCCAAGCTATTAGAATAAGGCTCCTCGAGCCTATCCACTCTGCAACTTGATTAAAATTATAATAATACTAATTTCGTACTCTTCGGTTAATATCATTATCCTATTTTTAATATCACTTATGGCTTTAGTTTTTAAATGTTGTTAACATGTCAAGCAAACCAACCTTTACTAGTTTATACTAATAAAAATTTGTAGTGACGAGTGTGGCACACCTAACACGAATAATGACAATTCCTGGCACTACATCATTATCATATGAAGCAGGTGATTACTTTTCTAACACTTAATTTCCAAAGATCTGAAATTTGCTGAGACATTGACTATGACTGCGCGCAATTGATGATCAGATCGAGCAAATAAAGATTGAAGAGGTTTAACCTTAAGTGGGTGTTATTTTCACCATTTTCCAAAGATGAAGAAATTCATTTACACATTTCACAGCTTCACAGTCACAGTCATAGCGTCACCTCTTTCTTGATAAATAAACAGCAAGTGGAATGCTAGAGACATTACATTATACCATAAGCAAACAGATAAAAGTGGGACAAAAGATAAGAGTAGGTTTTTGATGCCCCTTGATCAACGCCCAGCAGCACTCATCATCACTTGGACTTGAAGGGAATGGCTCTGATCACCACCTGGTGGTATAAAGCTGCTAGTGCGGCCCCAATGAATGGTCCCACCCAGAAGATCCACTGTAGCATGAGACAGTAAAAGAAAAGAAAAGAAAAGGCAACCATAAGCATTAGCACTATTGATTATTGTGAGTTGACTAGAAGAAAAGGGAAAGGAAAAAATGAAGTAGAGAAGCCCAATTGGTGGCTTACGTGGTCGTCCCATGCGTGGTCCTTGTTGTAGATGATGGCCGCACCCAGGCTCCGAGCTGGGTTGATGCCGGTTCCGGTTACGGGGATGGTGGCCAAGTGCACCAAGAACACTGCGAACCCGATTGGCAACGGTGCCAGTATCTTTAACACACATTCAAAATAATACATCGCCCACACCGACAAAGGCAATAATTAATTAACTTGATGACAAAGTGAGTGATTGAGTGGGTGATCATGAGAGTCTGAGAAAGAGAAAGACAGAGAGATGTATAGCTTACGGGGACGTGGGAGTCTCTAGCGTTACGCTTGGCGTCAGTGGCGGAGAAGACAGTGTAGACAAGGACGAAGGTGCCAACAATCTCAGCACCAAGCCCATCTCCTTTGGTGTAGCCAGCGTTCACCACATTGGCACCACCACCCAGCGTGTCGTACTTGCTCTTCTCGAAACCCTTCACTACACCCGCACCACATATCGCACCCAGGCACTGCATCACCATGTAGAACACTGCCCTCGTCAGCGACAGCTTCCTTGCCAAGAACAGCCCAAAGGTCACCGCTGGATTTATATGCCCACCTGCACCGCCACCACTTTCCGTCTCATCACAGAATTCTCATATTACAAATATGAAATAGACAAAAGGTTTTTCGAGAAAAGGCCATCACCTGAGATTCCGGCAGTGCAGTAGACGAGAGCGAAGATCATACCACCAAAAGCCCAAGCAATCCCTTGAATCCCAACCGTGGAACACTTGGAGTCAGCCCTAACCACCCCCATCACCGTCAAAACGGAGACGTACAGGAACAGAAAAGTGGCTATGAACTCCGCTATCCCAGCCCTGTAAAACGACCACGAAGACAGCTCTCCAGGCTCGAACAGCGGCGCCGGTGGCGGTTCCTTGTAGTCCTTGTCATCTCCCTGAGCCGCCGTCCCTATCGGCTGCCTCTCTGAGAACTTGTTCGCTCCCACTCTCACATCCTCTTCCTTACCTTCCATCTCTCTTCTCTTCTCTTCTCTTCTCTTCTCTTCTCCTCTCTCTCTGTACACACCTCCGATGCCTCCACCGTGGTGATGGCTGGGTTATATAGCCAGCCCTCTTCAACCATTGTGGCCCCACTTGTGCTTTCATTTTCTTATCTTACGACCGACCACTCATCCTTCACTACTTCTATCGGAATGACTCAAATGCCCTCACTTCATATATGCTTTACCACCTAGACATCAGGTCCCGTCCTAGCTGGCAAGATTTTGTCCACAAACGTGCCAGATGAAAGTAAGGTCCATCTGAGATGATGCGCGAGTTACACCACTGTATCAAGTTTGCCTCGTGCTTAATCAAGATTGGCTCCAAATCCACCACTCACATGCTGACAGGTAAAGGCCCGATCCTGGGACCCATTAAAATCAAATTTAGAATGTTTGATAAATACCTAGTAAAGGATACGATGATTGTATTAGCTCAATAGTATCAGATTAATCAAGAAAACCAGGTCTATAGTGAGACCCCATTATTTTGTATTTAGGATCCATTACCTTTATATAATGTCTTACTATTTTATACTTTAATTTAATTTTATATCTTAATATAATTTCTTCACTCCTTAATTCTATCTATTGATATTCGTATATTATATTATTCATTTTTATTTTTATTTAATGATGCAAAATTTACCATACATTTGAATGATTGAATAAAAAATTAGTATCACAAGTCCCATTTAAAAACTATTTTAAAATAAAAAATGTTTTTTGACTTAATGTATATATATAAAGATTATAATAAAAAACAATATTTCAATAATCCAATCTCAAATAAGTTTTCCAAAAAACAATTTTTTAATAATTTGTTCTTCAAATAAGTTTTTTTTCAATAAATTTAAGTTGTTTTAAAATATTTTAAATAAAAAAATTAAAATATGAAAAGTAATAGTATATATGTATAACAATATATATGAAAATAAATAAAAAATTTATTTTTCCGACCAAGAAATATTTTCAAAGAAAAATCATAGACACCTAAACCTTTGATGCATCTCCTGATTTTTTTTCCGTAATGATGACTGAAAAGAAGAAGAAAAAACCGTGATTTAGAATGGGAGTTTTCTCTTGTCAAAGCGTATGTTTTTTCATCCAAAATGTCCGCCGGGGTGTGAATTAGAAAAAGGAGGGGGCGGTGGGAGATGGTGACAAGGACGGAATTTTAATTTGTATTGGGTGGTTAATTATAATGGAGTACCCTTTGGTGGGAATGATGCTTTTCGCTTTTACTTTTGTTTTTATGTGACCCAATCATTATCTAAAAATGGTTATGCTGCCAGCCCTGTCTGCAAGGTTGGCCGGGATTGCACCAATTCTATTATAAATAAAACCAAATTAGTTTACTCCTATTAATTTTTTGGGGAAGTAAACCAAAGAAACTAATTAATAAGCGAAATGTTGCATCATCATTTGTTAATTAGCGTAAATACAGTGGGGAGGGAGAGGGGGAGGCGGAGGATGATGTTATGGATAAGACATGTGGTTAAAAAATGAAGTGTGGGTCAATCATTTGTGAGCCTTACATGTATAAATTAGTATGTTTAGTGTTAAAATATGGTTTTGTGAATAAATATGTGGATGGCACTTGTTGGGCATACAATAGCTCCCACTAATAAATATGCGGATATGAAACCCAAGCTTCATCATATGCTGACAACTAATATTGGTTGTTTAATTTTTTCAAATTATATGTTGTATAAGATTGTCTGTTTGTAGCCAATTCAATCTGTTGAATCATGGCCACTGCTTTTTGCTGAAATGCGTTCTTCTCTATACTGCATACTTCATACTTCATACCCACTCCCCTGTAGGGTACATGGGAAGTTAACAAATACAACATCCATGAAAGTTTGAAGGGAATTAAAGGACATCGGATATGTTTAAAAGAAATTAATAAATTCTTAATACTGTATATAATTTTTTTTAATTGGATAAACGTGTTTATTTATTATAAGTAATGTATAATATTTATACATAAAGATTGGGCCTTTTCAAAATATTTTGAGTCTTTTTACATGTAAAGGATTTATTTGTTGCCAACGTAACTTAAGTTGAAAAATTATTGTAGAGGCAGATGTGAACTGTTTGAGTTGACAAAGCTATTGATATAATTAAGTTTTAAAAATAGTTTTGATAATTTTTAGTTAAGCACTAGAATAAAAATTATTTAAATTTTTTAAAACTTCGTCAAACACCTTATTATTATTAATAAAAGATGACTTTCAACGATAAGGTGCATCTTAACCGCTCAGTCGTTCATTCATGGCTTGTGCAGCTATTTTGAAGAGAAGCAAATAATGATGTGAAAAATACCCATTCCCATCTCTAAAATTTGGCGGAAGTGGGTAACAAATATCTAATTTTCCACAAGATACGGAATGTCTCATGGCTTATCATCATAGCTTGAGTGACAAGGGAGAGAAGAATGTGGCGGACAATATCATTCACTGAGGCATGCCCTAGATTTCCACACCTTTTCCTTGACGAAAAAAACAAAGAAAAGAAAGGGAACAGAAGGGCCCACAACCCCAAGCATCGCGTGACTTGGACAAATTTTTTCCCACTCTTAACCTATTTTTCTGACTAAACATTAGTTGAGGTGAGACAACAAGTAATCCATTGAGTGATGTATTGTAGCAAACTATACAAATTCTTAATTTAAAAATCTATTAAAATTTTGGTCGAACTATTCTATCCAATGTAACCATGACTAATGTATGTCCAGTGTCTCATTATTTTATATTATACTTCCATTTTATTATTTTGTACTTATGTTTACACCTTACCTTAATTATTTTATATTGTGATTACATTTTTTAGTTTTGTATACTTTCATTTCGTCTCATATATTTATATTTTTATTTCACTAATCTTAATGAAGTGTTTTTGTTTTGCATTAAATTAAGCTGCATGCATCATTCCTTGTATGGTTATATTATTAAAATGTGTGGAATCTAATTATTATCTCGATGAGCAGATTAATCTTACACAAAAATAGCATGCAAATTATTTTGTGGCAAAGTTGTGGGAAGGTGGTAAATCCCCTTTAATTGAAGATAGTAGAGCCACCTAGACAAAAATTTTATTAGGGCATTTTAAGTTGAAGTATTTTGAGGATTTTACATATATAATCCAATTACCTTAATTATGTTATGTTTAGATAATTAACTTGGTTAGATTATTGAGAATAATGAAGAAATGTAAAAAGAAAAATCAAAAGGATATTAGACTTTTTATAATTTTCTTGTCAGTTCATTTCATCAAAGTAAAAATTTACAGTGATTGCAAATGAATGCAACTCTTATATTAAAAATGAATCACTATAAATCTTATATATTTTTATACAAATTTTTTATATTTATTTATTATCATTTTAAAAATAAGATTAAAGTGTTTTAATCTAATACTGGTTACTTTCTTTTGAGTGTCATTCTAGCCAACATAGTGCTACAACATGATACTCGGTGCATTAGCTACAATATTACATGGCTTAATGAGCACATCACTTAATCTCCTTCGTTTACGGTTAAGATTATTAAGATATCTGATCTCATTTGTTTTTTTTCATGGCTAGCTTTGGTTCCTCGATGTTAGTGTCACGGTCGGCTTAATAGAGTGCTTCCACGGATGGTGTTTTTTCCTATTTCTATTTTCTACACTTCCATCGGTTTTTTGCACTCCGGAAAATTCTCATCTTTTAATAACCTACCCCACCCCCAGTGAAGGGACAGCATATGGTAAATTAAACTGACCGTCGGTAGTACTATAGTCTTGTTTTGATGGTTTGACCCGCAAGCTTTTGATTGGTGAGGGATAAGTAGTTTTGAAAACCCAAATGTTGTGACAAGGAGTAGCTCTGCTCATGGCGAGAGTCATGCGATATTTCTTCAACTCTCTGTCATCACACTGAAACCTGCGATATTTCTTCAACTCTCTGTCATCCACAGATTATGTCGACAATTTCAGCCAATTGTAAAGCCATGATGCTACATGGTGCTTAGTTTTTTTGGGCCCCACGTTGACGAGATTGTAAATTTGAGACTATCCCACCAATGAGCAACACAAGTTTGTAGTGGAAGGTGGGTGTTGGGGCTGTGCCTTCAAATTTGACTCATTGGGTCATGGCTGTCATGGAATATAGAGTCGGCAGATTTGCAGACAAAATAATGGTGACCAAAGTGCATATATGCCACCGACCCCTCGCACCTAGCCCAGCTTCATTATTGTTTTCATGATTGGTGTCTTGGGTTGTACAGTAAATATGAGTTGTGTCTTTCTATTCATCCACCTCCACTCTCTGATCGTGAATCTCTGATGCTGTGCCAGAGAAGACATGTGCACCAACCCCATCAGCCTACCAAGTTTACATTAAAAACCCGGTTTCAGCTCATACATTCGTACAACAAAATATTTTGTACTTGTTTGATAATTTTTATTGCAAATAGTTTTCTATTATCTTAAATAAAAAATAGAATTTTAAATTTGAAAGTATTTTTTTGTTTTTTTGAAAAACATTATTTTTTTAAAATAAATTCAAGATGTGTTTTCCTTTTAAATTTTTGTAAAGTGTTTTTAGGTAACCCTACAAAGATGATGAATATTTCAAATATATATGAAATTATTGTAAAATTATAAAGTGAAAGGAGAAAAAAACAAGAAAGAGAAATTAGAATGTAGGAAGATAATAGAATTGATTTTCATTAGAGGTATCTCCCTTTTATAGGAAGTCACAAAAAGATATACATCAATATGGATGATCATCCATAAGTTCCCATAATCCGATAAATTCTCATATTTTATAACACTCCCCCTTGGATGATCATAAGAATATGCCTCATTAAAACCTTACTAGGAAAAACTCTATGGAAAAAATCTTAGTGAAGGAAAAAGAGTACAATATTCTTTTGGATTGCTACAACTGCCTCGTTAAAAACCTTGCTTGTAAAACCTAATGGGACAAAACCTGGATGAAGGAAAAAAAGAGTGCAGTATATCAAATTATCATTCTCCTCCTCATGTAAACATGATTATGATTTCTTCAACATTTCAAATGGTAAATCTCCCAATCTTCGTATTCCAAAGTTATACCTTAACTTTTTCAATGTGATCGAAGGTAACTTAGTTAGATTATTACATGACCGAATTTGTTGAACATCAATTTCATCTTTCTTTTGGAGCTCATGAGTATAAAAGAATTTAGGGGAGATATGCTTAGTTTTGTCACCTTTTATGAATTCTCCTTTAATTTGTGTAATACAAGCAACATTATCTTCAAGTAACTTGGTTATATTGCTTCTGATGGAAGGTAGTCCACATGTTTCTTGAATATGTTGGATCATTGACCTTAGCCATATACTTTCACAACTTGCTTCATGAGTTGCTAGTATTTTTGAATGATTTGATGATGTCGTCACCATTGTTTGTTTGATAGATCTCCATGAGATAGCAGAACCATTGTAATTAAACACATACCCTGTTTGTAACCTACCTTTATGTGGATCTGAAAGGTATCATGCATCTCCATATCCAAGCAATTGTTGCTTTGATTCCCTTAAGTAAAATAGACTCATACCAGTAGTTCTGCTAAGATAACACAATATATGTTTGATGCATTTCCAATGTTTTCGAGTTGGAGCAAAACTGTATCTTGCTAATAAATTGACAAAAAAAGCAATGTTTGGAACGTATACAATTGGCAAGATACATAGGTACACCAATAACACTAAGATATGGTACTTCAGGACCAAGTAATTTTTCATCTTTTTCGCAAGGACAAAATGAGTCTTTTTTCACATCAAGTGATTAAACAACCATTGGAAAACTTAAATGATGTGCTTTATTCATATAAAAACACTTCAAAACTTTGTAAATGTATGTTGATTGATGTACTAAAACTCCATTTGGAAAATGCTCGATTTGCAGGCCGAGACAAAATTTTGTTTTTCTAAGATCTTTCATCTCAAATTCCTTTTTCAAGTAGTTTGTTGTTCTTGTGAGCTCTTCAGGAGTTCCAACAAGATTTAAGTCATCAACATACATTATAATAATTGCAAATCCAACTTTTGATTTCTTAGTGAAGATGCATGGGCATATAGGGTTATTCACATACCCTTCTTTTAGCAAGTATTCGCTAAGGCGATTGTACCACATGCGTCCAGATTGTTTTAATCCATACAAGGATCGTTGTAACTTGATTAAGTACATGCTATGAGGCTTTGTACAATTTGCTTCGGGCAATTTAAATTATTCAGGGATTTTCATGTATATATCATTATCCGTGGATCCATATAAATATGTTGTAATAACATTCATGAGATGCATATCTAGTCCTTTTGGCAGTCCCAAATTAATTAAGAAATGATACGTGATTGCATCCATGACGAGAGAGAATGTTTTCTCATAGTCAATATCAGGTTTCTGACGAGAAACCTTATTCTACTAATCGCATTTTATATCTTATGATCTCATTATTCTCATTGCGTTTTCATACAAATACCTATTTGTACCCAAAAGGCTTTACATCTTCAGGTGTTTAGACTACAGGTACAAAAACTTCTCATTTTGTTAATGAGTTTAACTTTGACTGTATAACTTCTTTCCATTTTGGCCAATCATTTCTATGTCGGCATTCTTCCACGTTTCGTGGTTCAGGATCTTCATCATTTCTTATGGAGGCCACTTGGAAAGTGAAAATAATATTATTTTGATCCCATTTTTCTCCTATGTATACATAACTTACTGAGATCTCACAATTTTCAGGTACTTGTGCCTCTTCAGGGGCTTCTCGTTCAATATGTGCCTCTTCAGGGACTTCTTATTTAATATGTACCTCTTTATGGGCGTTCTACATTATTTGTGCCTCTTCTAGGGCTATAGATTTATTAATTTTGAACTGATCAGTTATTTTTTATGGCCTCTTTTAGAGTGCCAAGTTTTTCTTGGGTTCTCCTCTTCTATGGAGTTACATCATTTGAGCCGACAAGTCTACCACGCTTTAGGCGTATCTTAAATGAATTTGTTAACTGTCCTATAAGGACATCAATCCGTGCTGAAGTATTTACAACTGGGATATATGACTTTGTCATTTTCTTTGTATCAATGAATGCATTTAGTAATTGATTTGCAAGATTTTGTAAATGAATGATCCTTTGAACTTCTAATTCACATTGATTTGTACGAGGATCAAGATAAGTCAAAGTCAATGCATTCCAAATAATTTCACGTCGTTCTTCTGGAACTGGCTCTTCTCCCCCTAACGGGAGGGAAAATTGTCTCATTAAAATGATAATCTGCACAACATGTCATTTTACCTTTTAAGTGTATAGGTAGACTAGTCACTAAATAAAAACTTCTGGTTTTATAATGTATATCCATACGACCTTTTACCTTGGGGGAGCAAATTGGTCTTACAAGATTCTTCTGGATCTAGTATCGTATAAAGTGTCATTTACATGGAATAAAATACTACTAGTGACATAGTATAAGCTCTTCTGGAGCCTTTAATTAAGTTTCTATCACTTGATATAGTATTAACATTGTTTGTCATCAATGTTGTGCAATTAATGAGACGAGTTGCATCAAAGTAACAAGTCATAAAACATTGTCATAAAAACTTCGTCTTTATAAAGTTGAATAAATATTATCATAGAGAAAAAGTTAAAATCATTGGAAAAATATTAATCATCGATGATAACTTAACTTAATAAGTTGTGTAAAAACAATAAGAGCATATATAACACAATAAAACAAATATGAAAAGATAATTTAAAGTTATATATTTCTTAAATATCTCACACATTTGATTTTGTAAGTGTGGAGTGATTTATACATGAAATAACTAGGAAATATTTCAATAATCAAACTAATTATAGTGATAGATCAATAATTTTATTCAAGATATTATTATGATCTAAATCAATGTGCAAAAATTAATTCATAAATCAAAATTTCAAGATAACATATCATGATTTAGAGCATCTTGTTGTCTCAAAACTTTAATTGAAATACTACAAATCCATTTGAACATATATGTAAAGATATAACATAATATATTGAGAACAATAGTTGAACCTATTGTAATTTCAAAATTATTTTGGATAATGAAATTATTGCATTAATAAAAATACCATATGTGCCAACATGCAATAATATATGTAAATTTTTCTACTAATGACAGTATAACTTCTAATAATAAAAATTTATAAAAACTATCAAACACTTGCCTATTTGTATAACTTGATATACAAAAATATTAATCTTTTGATAATATGTAAATATTATCTATATGCTTGTTATCATAACTTCAGGTTATAATATATTTCATTATAACTTTTGGTTATATAAATTTCATAAAGTTGTACAAAATTGTTAACTAACAATTTTGTTCTCTATAGCTTCTAGTTATAAGAAAGTACATATTAACAACTTTGGCATAACCTTTTATTAGCATAAAGAATATTAATTTTCTTATTTTCGTAACTTCGGGTTATGAATAATAATATTTATATAACTTCTGGTTATATAACAAAATTAAAAAAAATTATGTATCTTCTAGGTACATAGTTGTTCATTGACAATTTTGTTTTGTATAACTAAGTTATACAAGAGAATTAGAAATTGTATGCATAGCTTCTGGGTATGAAACAATTGTTAATAAAAATTGTTTTCCATAATTCCTATTGTGAAAAATAAGTGAGTACGAAATAAAAATTAAAAACCAATATTTTTCATAACTTTGAGTTATGATTATTTTGTCAAAATAAGAAAATATTCAAATTTATACATAGTTTCAGGTTATGAACTATTTATGTATAACTTCTAGTTATACAATATAATTAAAATAAATTAAAGAAATTAAAAATTAATATCTTTCATAGCTTCAAGCCATGATTATTTTGTTAGAACAATAAAATATTTAAATTTGTACATAACTTAAGGCTATGAAGTGTTTTTTATATAAATTTGTGTATAGTTTTAAACTATAAACTATTTATTTGATAGATTTGTGCATAACTTCAGGCTATGAATTTTTATTATGTAGATTTGTACATAACTTTAGGTTATGAACATTTATTTATTTATTTAATTTATAACTTTTGGCTATAATATTGTTTGATATAACTTTTAGTTATACTGTATAATTAAAAATAAATAATTAAGGATCATATACATAACTTCTAGTTATGTTTCTGTAATTCTATAATTTTTCCCATAACTTCTAGTTATAAGAATTACATATATTTTTCATAGCTTCTGGTTATGAATTTACTCCATAATTTATAATTTATCCAATAACTTCTGGTTATAGGAATTATACATATTTTTCATAAAAATAGAGAGTCAAAGGGTAATAAAGTAGAAAATCATGATATAAATTTATCACATACATTTTTGTAAGAAATAAGAGAGAAGATCTTTCTATTTCTTTGAAGGGAAGAATATCTTTCTATTTCTCTAAAGGGAAGAACATCTTTCTATTTCTCTAAAGAGAAGAACATCTTTCTTATTTTTTTGAATAGAGAAAAATCTTTCTATTTCTTTTGTAGAAATTATTCGTATTGATAACGTGTTGTAAAATTATAAAGTGAAATGAGAAGAAAATAAGAAAGAGAAATTAGAATGTAGGAAGATAATAGAATTAATTTTCATTAAAGGTATCTCCCTTTTATAGGAAGTCACAAAGAAATATACATCAATATGGATGATCATTCACAATATCCCATAATCCGATAAATTCTCATATTTTATAACAGAAATTTTATTCTTCAAAATAATTAAAAATTATTCTTACGAATCATTCTCGCAAAGTATTTTTTGATATATAATTATATATTTAAAATATTATCAAATAGAATTTCTTAGTACCAATAAAAGGAAAACACTAGGAGAGACCGAGAGACATTTCGAAGTAATGATGATTGTTTTTAGGTGAAGTGTGAGAGACAGGGATGAGTTTTGGTGAATGGGCATTGTGTGCCAAATACGATGGCCATATGAGTTGGATTTTTAACGACAGATGGGGAAGAAGTGAGCTGTAGTTGATCTAGAAGCCAAGAGCTTCTATAATGTTTTAAAATAACTTTAAACTATTTTTTATATTTTTAATTATTTTAAAGAAATACAAAAATATCTTATATTTGTTTTAAAGATCTATACATATTTTAGAATAAATAAGTCTTTAATTAATAAAAAAAAATTGTAAAAGATGTTTTTTTATGGAAGAAAACTATTTCGTATTCAAAGGATAGAAAAATGTTTCCTAAAGCGCCATGATGAACAATAATTGTTATTACTATTTATCAATTCCCATCATTCAATTTTGTTTGTACAATATGTAGGAAGCAAGAAGGTTATCAAAGTATAACCAAAGATAGAAAAAAATGCATACATATGAAATGTGACGGAAATAGGGAGAAAGTATACGTTAAAAAATATCATCTAAATTCGAAATCTAAGCTGATTTCTTTCCTGTACGTATTAGAATTTTCTCAAACTTGAAGTTGTTACCATATACCCCTCTTTATGTAGAATAAAACAAAAGCAATATTTTATAAAATCACATACAATAATTTATACAAATCAACAGATTCGAAATTGAGGAATCTAATGGTATCAAAATCGAAGTATGTTAGTTAGAATTAATCTATCTACGGTCTATTTAATTTATGTGACTTGGAGTTGGAGTAATGCTTGTTGGATACCGTACACATTTTTTTACGCAAACTTCATGCTAATTGGTAAGTTACACTCGTTTAACTAGATCGCGTTTATGAGACATCTGGATTGTATGAGCCGACTCACCGCAACTACCCTGTGTTAACTCGGACCCATGGAAGATTCGCCAAAGAGAGAGAAAACGACGTCGTCGCCTTCTTTGGAACGTAATCCCGTTGTTTAGTCTACGGTGAAGGGTCCAGAGGAGAACCGATCTAATGGGAATGTTTGTGGTCAACAGACGAAATCACCGTATGATGTGCGATCCCTGGATCATCCAACGGCTTGGAACTGGCTTGCATGATGCTAATGATTACACTCCGTGTCTACCTCTTTTACACCCTAGAAACCTGGGCATCCCGATTTTGAAACGGATACTGACGCTGGATTCATCGGACATCGGACACAAGAGCGACTAAAGAGAGCGACGGCAGCGGCCTCCAGTCAGCAAACCACAGACCTCCATCGCAGTTAATCTCGTGATGCTTGGTGGTTTTCAGATCTGCTGCCGGAACCGGAGGAGCAGGGTGAACGGAACGTCGTAGAAGCAGGCGAGCGGTGATGAGAGACCGTAGGACTGCGATGCAGAGGTTCCGTCAGGGGGCGATCTCGGCTGTTGGATCGGTGAAGATTAAGCTTCTGCTCTGCAGCTGCATCGCTTTGTCGGTGTTCGCGCTCGTCAGCCGCACCGCGGATTCTATGCGATGGAGTCGTCGTACTGATACCCTCGATATCTACCCTGTTTCAAGGTCCTATGCTCTCTTTTTAGTGTCTATTTTATTAATCACTTTTATGTTTTGTAAATTTAAGGGAATTTTTTCCTTTCCTCTTTGAATGCGAGGCTTGGTCAGTTGGTGCACAAACACTTTTGAAAACTTAGTTTTGATTTGCAGTTAAGTCTATTGGATTGAATTTTCCATACCTCTCATTTTGGAGGTGATTGGGGAGGTCTTGTCGAGGAAATATAGGAAAATCTAGGAATGATTTTACAAGTATATTTTTGGATTATCGGAATAGTCTCCTTTGCTGGAAAAAATACATAAATAAATAAACTGAGGAGGATGAGATAGTAGTACACAAAATTTGAAAGAAGGATGTGATTGTTTTGAAAGGGCAGAATTTGATAAGACGGCGTATTGTGGCGGGATAGTGGAAGAAAATGGCTAAATGCCCCAAACCTAAGGAGAACTCAACAAATTTACATTCATTTTAACTAAACATTTTCATGTTGACCTGTGTGAGTGAAGGTTTTTGTGATTTAAAGGTTTATTGCTCAAACTAGTAAGCTTTGAAGAACAGTAAGTAGGTGGATTTAACAGGCACTATTATTCTGCTTGAAATTAGTAACCATATTTATCCTTATTAAGGTCAATTTCACTTTTTCCTGGACTCTTATGCTGCATGTCGTATTTTGCGTGCAGGAGGGGTTATAATATTGTGATCAACACTTGGAAGAGAAATGATCTTTTGAAGCAGTCCGTCTCCCACTATGCATTGTGTTCTGGGCTTGATTCTATACATATTGTGTGGAGTGAGCCTGATCCTCCATCAGAATCTCTCATTAAATTTCTGCACCATGTTGTGCATTCTAATTCTAGAGATGGTCGAAAAATCGTATTGAAATTTGATATCAATAAGGAAGACAGTCTGAACAACAGATTCAAAGAAATTAAGGATTTGAAGACAGATGCTGTCTTTTCGATTGATGATGATATTATATTTCCTTGTTCTTCCGTAGAATTTGCTTTCAATGTCTGGCAGAGTGCACCAGACACAATGGTAGGATTTGTTCCCCGCATGCATTGGATTGATCAATCGGTATGTCTTATGTCTCTCTGCTTTTTTGGTTCTTTTTAGTCTTACTATAATTCCTTCTTTCTGAAAGTCCATCAGTATATATCTTTTATGCTTATCCTTGGTTTCATGGTCTGAAAAATTTATAGTACTTGTATTCTTGTTGAATTCTAAGCTTTTGTTCAGCATACCCTGTAGCTAGGTGGAAAATCGTTTTTCATAAAAACAAAATGCATTAGAACCATCATATTTATATCCTCCATGACAACTCAGTTAATATGCCTTGGAAGATTCAGAAATTTGCAACATTTGATCCTAGCTTGTCTGAAAACATAAGGATGTCTTACCAACCTCATGGGCATGTGAGCAGACATCCTAAATAGTTTATTTAAACACCCAACAAACACCTCCCTCTGGCATAAGGTCCTTGATAATAATTCTGGAATGCTATCAGAAAATAATGATTCTGGAATCTCTTTCCACTTTCAAGTGCTTATGGGAAACTAACTTGTCTAAAAACCTAAGGATGCCTAACTAAACCTATGGGCTTGTGATTAAGCATCCTAAATAATTGATTTAAATGTTTAACAAGAACCTCTCTTTGGCATGAACCACCTCAATAATGAGTCTGCATGTATTGAAAACTATGTTTACATTGAAATCCATAGGCCATTTTTATCTGAAGATGTGATGCCAGATAAGGTTTTTCCTTTCTCTGAAAAGAGAGGAGGGAGGAAGAGAGAATCTAGTGTTATCAACCATCCTGTTGGATAGGAGGGAGATTTGGTGGTCTTGTAGAAGGGGAATTGTTACAAAAACTGAGTCTATGGTGGAGGGGGAGTTGGTTCTTGTTCTTTTGTGCTTGTCTCGGTATAGGAGAGGGCTTCAGAGGTATGATTTGTAGATCAACCACATTGTTGATCTTTCTAGAACCCTAGGATGCTGCTTTGCTTGGAAGACTGGGTTATTTGACCAGAAACTAGATAGTTTAGATTAGGGGTATCCCACCTTATTTAATGCATTTTTGTGGGACTTCTTCCCTCTCAAGTTTTATTGGATTTAATCTTGAGGATGGTTGATTTTTCTAGTGCTGCCTTTTTTGGATTCCCTCTTTGTTGCTTTCTGCTGTTTGCTTGAAGGGTGTTCAATCCCTATATTTCTTTTGTCATCATTGGTGATATTTTTCATCAAAAAAAGATTCTCCCAATTATCTTTATGAGTTGTTTGCCTGCCACTGCCATATCTGAACAAGGCCTTGTAACTTGAACTCCAAAATAAGTCAATACCAAAAGTCAGGAACAGGAACCAAGTGCTAATCTAATACCTGCTAACGTCAAGTACCCTGATATTTAAGACATTGATTTGGTTAATTTAAAGTTTTGGAATGTTGATATATTGTCATACCAGTGAACTTACTTTTTTTTTGTGTTTTACATTTTATTTTAAGTAATCAGATTTTTTTTTTAGTAGAATATTCTATCCTCTTCCCATTTCATTATCATGTATTTTATAATTGGATCTCTGGCATGAATTACTCTACTGTCAACTTGTGAAGATGTACATTGAAGAACTTGTGACACGTCATCCTGAGCTTCTTGTTGTTGTAGATGGTAAATAATTGAATGATGTATTTTTTTCCAGTGATTTATGGTAAAACTTAGGACTTGGAAGTATCAGTTTGTGGGTCAAACTTTATTTTGTTGGCATGATCTTTCATATCTGCAGTCCACGGTTTTTCCATTGGATTGAAATAGGAGCCAGAAAGCCAGCTGCCTGAAAGATGTTATCTATGTCAAACATTCCTTCTATTAACTGGCATTTTTTTATATGCAGAAAGGCAATACAGGTTCCTATGTTTATGCTGGATGGTGGTCTGTTTGGTGGACAGGTACATACAGTATGGTACTTTCGAAGGCAGCTTTTTTCCATAAAAAGTATTTCAGTCTGTATACGAATGAGATGCCAGCCTCAATCAGAGAATTTACAACCAAAAACAGGTTTCTTGTCCCCTTGATTAATCTACATATAGCATATTGTTTACCATTTTCTTCCCTGATTGTTGAATTGCATTGCTCATGTATTCTCTTTCTCCCCTGAATATTGGTATTGGTCCACCAGGAACTGTGAAGATATTGCAATGTCATTCCTTGTTGCAAATGTGACTGGTTCTCCCCCTATATGGGTGAAAGGTAAATGGTACATATGAACTAAATTGTGTACTTCTTTGATTTCTTTTTCTCATCCTGTACTTTTTGTTTAATCATTTCACTAGTGCTTTATTCCTTGCAATGCACAGAGATCATAGTTATTAATATGTTTAGGAGAAACTGACATTAACAACAAAGGGTTGCAGTTAATTGAAATGAAAGTCAGATTGCTGCAAACTGCAAAAAAGAGATCTTGTTTAATGAAGTAATACACAATTTAACACAACAAAACCTTTATACCCTCTATAACTTGGGGTTGGCTGCATGCTCTATTTCTGGCCACGTCTATTGTTAAATGACAGGCCATTATGTATTTTTCTTATTGCTTCAATCCACATTGTTTTTCTCTTCAACTTTGCTCATGGTCTAACCATCTTAGCCAACTTTCTCTTATCTTGTCCTCAATTGATGCAAACATTAGTTTCTATGCATATTTCACACCAATCCCCTGGATCCTCTCTATCCTGTTAACTCTTCCTCTTTAAGTAATGGTGAGGAATGCTGTACTTGTACTTAGCATTAGGTAATGGAATTTTAAGTGATAGTAAGTTGCGGCAGAAGGAGTATGCTCCAATGTCTGTTTGAAATTGCCTTTTTCATTTCTTTTCTTAATTAAATTTATTCTGAAGATGCATCTTGACCTGCCATTGCAGGTAAGATATTTGAGATTGGTTCAACTGGAATCAGTAGCTTGGGAGGTCATACTGAAAAACGATCCCAGTGCGTGAACAGATTTGTCATGGAGTACGGACGAATGCCCTTGGTATCTACTTCCATGAAGGCTGTAGATAGCCGGAACAGCTGGTTTTGGTGATGCTGGAGTTTCTCCTACGCTCAGTTGTTGATTTTCCTCTGATTTTGTTCAGCTGGTTGGGTAATTCCAATTCTTCTTTTTCCTACTTGTATAATACTGAAGTTCTTATCAAATTTACGCCATTTTGAAGATAGAAGCTGATTCAGCATTTTCATTTAGCATGATATCTTGTATTCTTTATATAGTAACTTGATGGGCAGTCACCAATTTTTGACATTTCTCATCATTGTCAGTTTAATTGAACACGCTAGGGTTTTACTTGCAGAATTCCTCTTTCATGTTTGATGCTGACTATTGTTTGCTTTTTGATACCATAGTAATACCCAAATTGTGATTAAGCATTAGTGATTTTGCAACAAAATGTTGTTGAGTGGGATGGTCAGTAGCCTTCTTTACGCACACAATAAGCTAATGCTGTGGAAATGCTTAAATGTGAGAAAAATGAGTAAAAATTTTGATCTTAGCTTGCATTTAAAAAGACAATTAAAATAGAGGGTCATAGACATAATTAACAGAAGGGAAGCAGGTATCGGAAATGAAAGAGAGAAATGAATAGATGAAGTATGCCACCATTTGGCTGTAGCATGAAATGAAGAACAAAAATGCTCACCCAAAGAAATGGTCTAGAGCTTGAAAGTTTGGGTAATATGAGGCATCTTCACATTTAGTCGTCTTCCTAGTTCTTTTTCCAGAAATGAACATTTTATTTCACTCCGCAGTTGAGGGACTGGGGAGATGGCTAAGATCGGGGAAAATGGTTGGAGAATTGTATACTTCTCATGTTTATGCATGCCAACAAACACCTCTGATGGGCACCCACTGGAGCAGGGCATGGTTTTGATGCTCATCATACGTGAGGTTTAATGTATAGATATTGGGAGTAGAAAATTTTGAGATTATTTCAAAGCTCGAAAGAATAATTCCAAGCTACAAATTATTCTTCTTTTTTCTCGCAGCAAATCCTAAGGCAAAATCTTCTTCTTCCAAAATTGTTTGTCAAAAAAAAAAAATGCATTTGAATTAGGATTTCAACATCTTTTATGCATTTTGTTTTAGTCCATACGCTAATATTCTGTTTGTTCTACACGAAAATAATTTAAAGCTTATTATTTCTGTAAGTTTTGACAAATATTTGTTGCAAAAAATAATTTTAAAAATGTTTATAAATAATTTAGAAGTGAAAATATTTGAAAAAATAGAAGAAAATTAAAGAAAAAAAAAATTATGCAGTGCGGGAACTGAAAGGTCGGACATCAAGGAGGCATCCAAATAAATTGTCCAACCCTACACTTTTGTATGGATTTTAAAGATATTAGAAGAGAATAAATGTAAATAGAAAAAAGAAGGTAGATGAAAGTTGAAGTTTAAGGATATTTTGGTTTTTTTATTAAGGGGTATTTTTGTTCTAGAAAACTCATAATCCTGAGTGGATGCCACGAGTGATGCATGTATAATTTCTCATTCGCTTCTATAAGCATGGATGGTAATAATATAGGGGTAGGAAATTGAAAAGAGGAGTAGATATTTAGTTGATATTTTATCATACTTTGCATAAATATCTTATAAAATTTCAAATGTAATACAAAATAAATTCAAACAATTTTTTATTTATGATAAATTATGAAAAGAAATTAAAATAATTATTGTTATCTTACAAACATTTTTATGATGTTAATATTAGTACACATTGTTTTATCACATTTAAAAATCTAATCTTACATGGGCATTATCATTTTTCAAAATTTCATTTGTAATTTTTATTTGTTATTCAATTTCTTTTGAATTTATTATTTTATGTTTATGAAAATTTTCATCTTCATCAATATTGAAATTTCCTTCCATATTTCCATAAAAATCACATCATTGATATTTGTCCATCAGTTACGGATACTTTCATCACCCATGATCGCGTGTAAAGGTTCCAAACAAACACATCCTAGCACAAGCATTGATGGCCAAACTTACGCCTCTAAGTTCTAACCCATAAATGTGCATCTCAACAACCTGAGAATCCTGAAAGCTTTTAGAGTGAGAGAAAACAGGGAAGAAAATTACAGTAAGACTAGGAACAATTCCCGCTTCTGGGGAGACCTTGTAAGGAACAAATTAGCCAACAATCGTTCTCTCATGAAAAAACACATTCGGCCCCGAATTCGTTTAAATAGAAAGAACCCCTAAAATACCTCCTCTAAATTTCTACCACAATTATTCACTGAATTTGACCCACATATACTAGTAGTCCACAATTACGCTTGTCATATTGGACCATTGGAGCACCCAACATAGAGCAACCATTTTCATCCTCATTCACTACATTGCTACTCCTTTTTAAGATAGTGCATTTAGTGCATACCAGTCATGTACCCCAAATGCTCTTTGTTGAAACCGCATTTTTTTTTCTTTTGCTGAAATCAAGAAATCAAGCAAAAGATTAGGAGCAAGAAGGGCACAAGAGAGTAATCTAAATTCTCTTTCCACTATTAAGCCTTCTTCTTGTTACAGCTGGGATGGTTGGAGAGGAAAACAGGTATCCCCACCCCCAGTATTCCAAAGGAAAGTGGCATAGTTGGAAACATGGTAAGGGTTTCCTGGCTCTGCTGCCATGGCTTGCAGAAATCTCTCCTCTGCTCCCCACAGATCCTTCCTTACCATCCATAAGAAGTTTGCATATTGGTTCAGTGCCTCTCCATCCTGTGGTTCCACCTCTACAGCCCTCTTGAAGCATTCCTCTGCCCTGTTAAACCCCAACCACACAAATTCATCAGCGTATCACTATATATTTCGAACCCATGTGGCTAAAGAGCTTCTCTATCCTCCTGATTGTTTTTGAATTTGAAAAATGGGTAGTGAAAAGAAGCGAGGGTTCTAAACTGTGTGTCCATGGATAGATATTGGAAGAGAGTATCACTTTACATTTTATTATGACACAGAAAATATGCAGAGAATGTAAAATGCCCTTCAAGTAAATTGAGTTAGAAGTTCACCTGTCCTGATCACGAGCGAAAAGGCGGAGGAACTGCCCGTAATTACACAGCAGAAGGGGATTATTGGGGTCCTCAGATATTCTAATCTGGTACAGAAGATCTGTTCTGAAATACTCTATGTAGTCATCTGCTTCAAGTTCCACGCCAACCGGAGAGACCATCCTTTGAATAGTCTCGTGATCCAGAGCCTCAGCCCCTGATTCGGCCGCCATCCTTGAAGCTTCCTCTACCACTGAGTTCCACAAGTTCACCTCCTCCATGTGGGCCAGTTCCTCACTCCCATACTCATCAGCAACCACATTTGAACATAGGGTCATTGGCAATGGTCTAGTACCGATGCTAGTCTTCACAACCTCATTTGGAGAAGTGACTGATGATGTCTTAAGGAAAATTAAAGATTCGCAATTGGGTTGTGGTTGATTCTCTCTCTCTGTCACTGAGAAAGTCTCAGTGATCATATATGAGGTTGGAGGAATAGAAGTTTCTGCATTCTCAGTATCATCCATCAGTGAATGTACTGTGAAATTTGCTAATAGAATCATCAAATACACCATGAGAGTTGGTGTTTTGGAGAACACCTGTTGAAAAAGCCATACAAAGGATGCATGCAATTCTCTATGAACCCGGCTCAGAATCCCTTGTGGATCTTCACAGTAGAGAATTTCCTTTATCTGTAAGGAGTAGCTCTGCAGCTCCCTAATTATGAATACCATCGAAGAGAAGGCCTTCTTCACAGAACAATAAACAGAATCTTCTCCTTTTGTAACACCCTCTTCCCATTGTTGCTTCCTCTTAATCATCCGCAGAGACACAGGGATATCAAACCTAACCGCCTTTCTTTCGATGCTTGCCTGAATAATCTCATCTCTCCCTGGCCAGTTGGGCGGCTCTGGCCAAATTTCTAGCCAAGAAGGCCTCAAAGAGTCACGCTTGGAAGAAGAAAATGATGCTGAAAACCCCATGTTGCTACTTCCATCATCATCTTCATTGTACCTTGAATTTTCAAAGATTTTGGACACTGCATTCTTGTGGTCATTGTCACGGTAATCATCATGATCATCCAGTCTTTGAAAAAAACCATCATCAGAGAATTGATCTAACTTGGCACAGCAAGCTCGGATGATGGCACAGCCTTTTGAGAGAGTAAGCCCGCGAGCTACAGCTCTATCATTGATCTTAAGTCTTGTCAATGGATATAAACAAACGGTAGAACCCAATTTCTGGGAAGAAGAGATTGAATAAGGGGCAAAAGGGTGTGACTTTGGCCATCCAACCTGCACACCCATATCTTTGATTACGATCAGAACCCACTAGTCTACAGATTAAGAGAGAGTACTGGGAATGATGGGTGATGAGAAACTGGTGAAAGGAGAGCCTGGGGAAGAAGGAGAAGAAGAAGAAGAAGAAGAAGAAGAAGAAGAATAAGGATTCAAATAGTCAAAGCCCCAGAAAGTCCGTGAATGAAACTGAAAGCTTTTGCTTTAAAAGAAAATATGGTGCCGAATCAGGAGAAAGTCTAGAACTAGCTGTCATTTCAAGCCTACCTGTAAACAGATCAACCATATCCCTCAAGTCAAAATCAAAGTACACCCTCTGCTTATGACTATTTCCTTCCACCTTCCTCACGCCAAATTCTATTCGGTTAAACAAAAAAGGAAGAAATAAAAAAAAGGAATTGAGTTCAAGGGAGGAGAAAAAACTCAATTAATGTATCAGATGCAATGTATTAGAACAGAAGACAAATGGAAAGATGATGATTAACCATAGTAGTCACTGCATATAGATATAGCTTCCTCTGGTTAAGGTGACAAAACGGTGGAAAAAGAGGAGAGAGAAAGTCCTGCTATGGACACCTGAAACTGTTTGTTTCCGGAAAAAATGAGATTCAGCTCGACAGATTGACCGGGCGTCCTGCATGGAAAAGTAGGATTTACCCGTGTCCAACAAGTGCATGATCACACGCGGGGACGTTGTCTTCTTGCCACGTTGCAGAAACCAAACAACATGTGGCATCTCGGTATTTATTCTTGACATTTGTTTCTTGGTAAGGGTTTAGGTCAGGCAGGCTTGACCCTTGGGCTTTCTTAAACTGTTTTTTTTGAGGTAACATCACGTACTAAATCCAAATGTCAAATAAAAAGGTATATTAAGTATTTTTATGTAGAAAAACTCATATGACAGTTATATAGATATTTGCATAAGCTTTTAATAAAATGTATTTTCGTGTGTCTAAATTTATTTATACATTTATCGTAGGAGTCTCTTCATTTATTTTGTAAGGAAAACTTTACTAAAACGATTTATTTGACATTCCGGATTAGAAGAAGAGTAACATTACTTCAGAAAAAAAAAATGATTTTTATAATTTACCCATGGAATTTTGAAGGATTTTGGTGGGCATCTGGCGGATTAGGCTTGGGCGGCGAATGATGGAGCATAAAGTCAACCCTAATGTGACTCTGGAGGGTTGGGCTAGCCTCTACCCGGGTTGGTCTGGTGGGCCAAATTTTGGACCCCTCTTCTTTAACAGATAAAAACATTGGACTCTGAAGGAGCCCAATCTGCGGGGTTTTTTTGGGGTTCGGGGAAGAGCCCCTGTCCCATAAGACATAGAGTAGGTGGTAGGGTGTTCTGGGCCTTAGCCATAAATACCATAATTTCTAATCGTTTCAATTGTTTAGCCAAAATACAAACAAACAAAACCGCATTGAAAACTGTTGTTAAGAGTTAGAAACAATATTTTTCATTTGCTGATTGATTGTTGAATCGAAAAGGTTACCAGTCTCAATTTATTAATTGGATGGTTGGTATAACTATGATTGAAGCATAATGCTAGCAACGACTTTATGAAAATATAATTATGTAGTTATTAAAAAATAATAATTTGGAAGAAATTGAAATATATATTAAAAAATAATAATTTGATAAATATTATTCTAATAAAAACATATTAATATTATTCAATTTTATTAAATAAATAAATATGTGTGAAAATATATTAGAAAGTTTATTATTTAATTTATTTACGTGTCAAAAAGTTATATATCCTAGCATTCTGAGTTACAAACAAAGAAAAAAACTACCGAACCAGTGTGGTGGTCCAGCTGATTTAACCATTCTTTGGCTTAAAATCATAAAATGGGAATCGAACCGGTCAAACACTTGTGCAAAATATCTGAAGCTACCGAATCAAAATCAAATACAGTGAATCTATAAATATATATTATGGAAGTAGAAAACAATGAACCCAATAGTAGGCAAATACAAAGCAATGATACCATTTATGTGATGGTACTTTTTTGGATAGGTAAGAATAGATATTCTAACCAAACCGAAGACTTCCCTCATCACATTACATCGACCATCGACCATATTTTATTTTCATTTTGGGCTAACCGGGAACGTGCTCTTTATTTTGAAACAGTCCAACTACCGTCGTTGCCAATTTGAGATGGACCACCCAATCACATTTCATTATTAATCAGCGCTGAACAAAAATGTGCTTAAAACACGTAAAATTGTGATATTGACCTGACCATTCCACCCACTTTGAACTGGGACTTGGGAGGCTCCTTCTTCCTCCCTTCTATATTTTTGTGGATTTTTAAATCATTTTGATTTAACAGCTCATCACTTCCATTTCTTTAAATATTAAACCTTCTTATTTCTAGTAATGGTTTATTTTCGCTCTTAGTTTTCTAAATTGGATAACAGCTACATCAAATTTCAAAACTTTAGTCTTTTAATTATTTTTCCTACATGTTTTGAATAATAATAAAAATGACGAAGAATATTTAAAATAAGACTGTTTCTAACAACTATTTTCAAAAATAATTTTAAAATATTACCAAAAAGAAAAAAGGGGACTCTAAACGTATCCTTACTTTTGATAGGATGTTACCGTAAGGTTGAAAGTAAGGGAGATGCTGTCGGTGCTCATAACATTAAAGGTTTACCAGGTGGTGGAGGATTGGACTTTAGTTTTACTTGCAACGAAATCAATCCTGGATTTTGCATAATTGATATTTGCTACAAGTGATTATCCACGAGCTTTCAAAATTACAATCTTTAAGAATGACATATAGAATATTTTACAGGTGAAAAACAATGTCATACGTTACAAGTAATAGAATTTTCAATGCAAGCCTATAGCATCTGGGAAGAAAAAAACACGAAAAGAAAAAGAAAATTAAAAGAATAAATAATTTCTTCTCTCCCACGTATGTGCATATGCTTTGCAAATCCAAGTTTGGTCACTCGATGCTGTGACTCGGTATGAATGACACACGGGTCCAATGAATTGACTCCTCAGAGAAGCCGAGTCAAGCCCCCCACCTTTCCTCATTTCCTAGCTCGACCTGATCTATTGGAAGCGTAGGCGCCATGTTGATGGTCCCAGAAGTCTCCCAAAAACGTCTTTGCCGCATCCAAACTGGGATAATACGTGGGTTCCATGAAGATTTGAGACAACGAGTCCGTTGAATCGGAACTCAACAGTGGCCGGCTCACCTTCGCTTCCGAACTTCCCATGACCATCACCACCACTTGCTTATATGCATAGAAAAACCTCTTCAATGCTGATTCAATCGCCTGCAAAGCCTGAAGTAAATGAATCTTCTCCGACCCTACCTTTTCGCGGTACAGCTTCATCACTGCCTCCTGAACCCTTGGCCCTCCCTTTGGATCCACCTCAACGCCCAAGACGTAGGGAACCTTCTGTTTCAGATCTTTTGACGATTTCGTGATCTCAACGAGCCCTCGTGATCTGAAGCAGAATGGTTCTGATTCCGGCGAGGATTTGATCGAGAGCTGCTTCTTTAGCCTGAGAAAATCGTCCGGGTCCATTAGGAGATGGAGGTCTTCGATGTCTGCTAGAAGTTTCCAGATTCGTTCCAGCAACCAACAGTCGCTTGAGGCTTTTTCCAAGTCTCTCTCCTCGATTCTCTCTGCTATCCGTTTGAGAAGCTGTTGCGCTGTGTAGATCCATGACTCCAAGATCTGGTAAGTGGTGTACAGCGTCTGGTTCTCATAGTTCTCGACGTGATCGAACGGATTCCTCTTCAGAGAATGAAGCTCTGATGGCTTGCAGACTAGGTCGTACTCCAGGTTTGGCTTCCCTACGAGGTTCGGTTCTCCCAGACCTAGCGTGTACGGACACCCTCGCATCTCGCATTCAATCGAGTACATGATTTTCTGTGCAATATCTTCTGATTTCGGCCACGTGGCCAGCCTTGGAAGCAAGCTCGCTTCGCTGGTTCGGCTCACCACCGGTGTCGCTCCCGGAACCTTCCAAACCTCCGCGAAGCTCCCATCGCGGGCCAAAACGCCGTTCGATGAGCTTAGATCAAAGATGGGTGCAGTTCCACGCATCTCCCCTTCTTCTTCCTCCTCCTCGCACAAGATCGCTACGAGCTGAATCTGATTGGTCGTCAAGGACTCGAGCCTCCGCTTCCACTCTCGACGATTCGCGTACGGCCTAGGGTCTGAAAAAACGGTGGAAACGAACCGGAACGTGAGCTCCAACGCTTGCAACGCCGGCCTGATAAGAGACTCATTCTTCCAATTCGGAAACTCTCTCGAATCCCACAGCTTCTTAAGCTCCGACAGCCGAAGGTAGTGCTCGTACGCTGAACATTCAGGAGAAGGAGCGGACGATAAATCACCAGCACGAAACGCAGAGGGGATCGAAACCTGAAGCTTATTTGAAAATTTGGGCGACTTTTTGGGCATATCAGGTGAGACCATTTTCGCTGTACAATCTAAATCAACCATGTTTAGGAATAGAAATGAAAACCGTAGACGACTTGTATTTTCTGGTTTGCTCTAATTGAGGAGGCGAAGGGATGGAGGTATTTATAGGGGGAAGAGAGAGTCGATGAGAAAAGCGTGTGAAAACTGGAAAGAAGGCTCACGAAGCACGAGGAATTTCAAAGTCGCCGCGCAGTGAATAGAATTAAAAATTAAATAAATACAAAATAAATAATAAAGCACATGATGCTTATCCATTAGCCATGCATCAGGATGCTTGTACCTTGATCACCAAACTACCCTTGTAGGATGGCGCCAGGGTTTGTACCCTGCGGATTGAATCGTTGAACTTGGACCATGATCATCTTCAAATTAGTCCGCCGAGGAGGCAAGTCACTAACCACACTCGTTCGGATTTTTCCCAAATCTCTAATCACATGGGGACACGTGGTAGGCCAATAGTGTGGTTCCCATACTCTGGTGTTTTCCTGGGATGATTCCTCAGTGTTCCACAATCGGACTATTCGTTGAAAGGTCACAGCCGACTGACCCAATTAGGGATATAAGTGCCCCTGATTCTCCCCCATAATTACAGGTTTGACAGTGTAGGACTCCGGTGCGTCCGCTCTTTTAGGGGATAACGACTTGGAGTCTTTAACCTGGCGTAAATTGTTAAGAGTGCAGGGAAAACTTGAAATTTGACAGTAGCGCTTAAAGAGCCTAATTGAATTCCTTAGAAGTTACTTCATTTGTTGAATTATTTCTAAGGAAGATATGCATTTGTGTGTTACATGAATACCAATTCATTTATGATCCAAAACCTATTATTGTGAATTAATGATAATTGAAAGAAAGGTCAAAAGAGACATGTTGGTGTTGGTTCCATTTTTGGGGTGGAATCACAACAATTCTCTCAATGGCTTAATGGAAGGCGCAGTTGGATGGGGTTTGGTAAGTTTGTCTACCAAGTCATCCTCCTAAAAAGCATCAAATCTATAGCACAACTCTCTTTTCCGTGCCGCACAACATGGCACTTGCATGAATGTGCAAGTGCAACATCCATCCACATTAAATGCATCGTGATTATTGACTGCGCTTCATCTTCTGCCTTTTGGATTGTCAAATATTACGTCCAATACCATGTCCGGATTCGTTTTAACTTGTAACAAGTAACAGCTAAAAGATTTCTTCTAATGCTGTTGAGCCTAATTGCCAACCACGATAAAGGGTGGCTTCTGTTCCTGTAGATGATCCTTTGGTACAGTACTGATTTATGAAAAGTGAAGGAGCATTTTCCATACATGGGTTACTATGCTGTGACTTGTTAAGTTGGGCTGGTGGGATGTGGATAACTCTCTAACTTTGTCTCCTTGCTGAAATTTCAGCCTTTCTAAGGGTGGCGGGAGAAAGAAGCTTCATTTCATCCATTCCTAATCCACTTGCTTGGACTCGTTCTCCGCGTTTACGCCTTCAAATTCGCTAATCCCTTTGCCATGATTGGGGCCACGTGTCCTCCATGATTCCTCTCTCGCCGTAGTGGCGTCCAACTCGGCATCTCCTCTCCGCCAGCCTATCACGCGGCCCAGCATGTGACCTGCTTCTACCACCGACACGTGGCATCCCTTTCTCCTCTGCCCGCCTTTCTGTAGCAACTCTTCCACCTGTCTGGATATATCTGGACACATCTCAGTCGTTTGGCGGTGCCACCCAGCCGCTGCGATTGCGCCACGTGGCGGCTACAGGCACACTCTCCCCATTATTTGGCTTCCACGTCTTCCGTCGCCCTCCCATGACCCCAACCACAAAGCCACAAACGAATTAAATACAGAATTCTTTTTATTTTGATTTTTTTTTTTTTTTTAAATTACTGGTAAATGGTGATTTGACTGTGAAGGCAGGTCAAAGGCGAGCTGCACCGGTTTCCTAACGAGGAAGCAAGCTGGCATTGTGACGAAACATGAGGTGGGGGGTGGGGGGTGGGGGTGGGCGCAGCGCTAACGTGCGCCGGTAAGTGATCAATCTCGCCATCCTGCCCCTCTTTTTGTATCTTCTAGATGGAATAGATAGGGAAGAATCTTGAATTTTTCAATTTCTTGTTTATTTTGGTTTAGATAACTTAGAAGATTCCACGAAGCGGATAATTTTACACGTCCGCAGAGTCCGTTGAACCACGTGGCAGAGTTATAAAGATTTTATTTATAGATAAAATTTAAATTTAAATATAAAAAATAATTTTTTCAATTAAATAAAAATATTTATCTTCTCAATTATTATACAGAAAAAAATCCTTTCTAATCTAATTTTACGAATAATTATTAAATAAACCTTTTTGAGACTCCTTTCTTTTTCCTATCCCAATTTTCAAATCTAGAACAGTATATTCCAATTTTTGAATAAATTATTGATAAGATGATACCAAAATTATGCGTGGAGAATTCATTGTGTTGTCCCCGTCAATCTCTAATCCTAATACACCCTTTGTGCTTTGCTTAAAATTGAGAATATTGTTGAAAAATCCAAATCAGTTAGTTTGGTCATCTCCATTATTTTATGAGACACCCTAGTTTTAGATCCCTTAAGTATTGACGGAAGGGAACTGGCTGTAACCAACCATAGAGGGCGGAGAATGAAGGAAAAAAGAGAGGTATGATCCTACTACTGGTTGAATGTCCCCGTCACAACATCATACATAGAGTGTACGCAATACAAGGAACATGATATGATATTGAAGAAAGTAACGCAATCCTATCCTCTGCCTACCATAAATTCATGCCCACTGTAAAGAGTTCATCGTCATCTCACGACTTACAACTTACACCGACTTAATTTAAAATTCATCCCACATATAATTACAAGAATTGTGCCTATGATCCTGATTTCCTCGTAACCAAACCAACCCAATCCAACCTAGTCCTTCTAATTAATTCCATATACAAATAATATGAAAGATTAAAGAAAGGAAAAGTCAGAGGCGGGCTTTGGATAACGGTTAATATAAAATTAGTGTGACAGAAGTAATTGTCTGGTTTAGGTGGAGAAACAAGGGCGTGATGTTTGGAGTGGCACGCTTTGGAGTTTGACGACAATATTGAGGTAAAAATGTTTGAATTCAATTCTTATTGAAAAGCATCATCTAATGATCAATTAGTCTGCAATTCAAATTTCATAATTTTGGGTATTATTAATTTATTATTATTATGTGTAGGTATTTCTAGATTTAAATTTTATTTGATGAATATCAATAAAGTTTAGGTAGATGAACATTACCTATTAGTGATGTGACTAAGTCCTCTCTAATTTAAAGGTCAGAAATCATTGAAATGACGTTAATTTATAGTATACCCATTGAAATAGAAATGGGAGCCATGTTTCAAGGTTTTGAAAAACCCGCTCCTCCTCCATACTCCATCCTTATCCACTCGCTTTACAAGTACGAGTACAAATTTCCTTGATTCTTTTTGACAAAATCGCTTTCTTCTGTCTGTCTGTATGTACATACGCAAAAACTAAAAAGTATCTTGATAGATATGATTCTATCCATGCGTGAAATAGGAAATAAACATATCCCAACCCGCACCCGCTATCTTCGTGTGGCTTGCAAGTAAGGGAGTCTCAATTCTCAACCTCATCTGGGTTTGTGGAGTTGGTGGCTCTCTCATCATCGCAACGTGCCTAGGAATCGTAAAGGCTGTTTAGCCCCCATGACATGAGTGGATGGTAGAGTTGCCACTTCCATTATTCCACACAGAACTCACGAATCATGATAAAACCAAAGATTAGATGTTGCTAAATTGACAACCACTTATGTTGGATATGCCTTACGTATTACGTATTTGTCGATTTCAACGTAACCAAAATGAAAAATATGAGAAAATCGTTCATGCTCTTTTATTCAAGTGAGAGGACATTATATTTTACTATTAGTTTCGAAAGAGAAAATAGCTTTATTATACATACATATATATCCAATACCACTTTTAACTTGAAATGCCAAGACCAAAGATGATAAAAACTAAAAGGGTCAACAAAGAATTGGCGAGCAATTAGTATTCAATTACCATGAGTCAGGTTGGAACAAACCAAAGACATCAAAGCATGCACCTATCACAAAATTAATCAATTGATTCGTTTCGGGTCAAAAACAAATTATTTGTTAATTTCAAATAAAATGAGTTATCTAAAATTGAACATACAAACCAACAAATCCTAACTACTCATATTAATCTACTAAAGCCCAAAGCCCAAAGCCCAAATTACAAATAAGTGTTAAAAATATAATAATATATATTTAAATTCATATTCGCATCCAGTTCAAAAAACAATTTATTCTGTCTACAGTGTACCAGGGAGGCAAACTGGGCAGGATGCATCATCCCGTGCGCAACAAAAAAGGGAACAAATGCTTTCTTTTATAAGGTCAAAAAGGTTCCAAATGCACACTGCTCAGTGTCAGATCGAAGACAAACTCCAAAGGCTCGATAAAAGATTAAATCATCACAATTTTACTGGGAATATTAGACTATTTTTTGTTATACAAAGTACTAAAAAAATGCTGATTTATAAGGAAAATTAAATGTAATCAAAGTAATTAACAAATTTATACATTTTTAACTTATTTAATCTTTACACAAAAAAATAAGTGAAATAAAATTTAAAAAAACATGAAAAATATCAATTCATTAAATTTAAATCCACTTTTCTTAATCAAATCAATTAACAGATTTATATATTTTTAACCTAATGCATGACTAAGAATTCTAAATCCGAATATTTTTTAACAGCCAAACTAACATGATGCTATAAATTATGAGACAAAAAAATCTTCCTCAGGAAAGAAATCAACTAAAGTATAGTGATAGTAGAGCAGGACATGATATCAAAAAGCATTAACGCAGAGTTCAGAATTGTCAAGTTTAACCATAACCATCATAAACTTAGTCGAACAAACTGAAGCCCATATCATCATCAGACTCTTCCGCAGGCTCTTCCTTCTTTTCTTCCTCCTTAGAAGCAGCAGGAGCAGCACCGGCATCAGAAGCTGTAACCGGGGCCGTTGCAACAGCAAACTTACTAGGATCCTGCATTCATTTTCGCTCAAAACAGTCACTAAACTGCTAAAAACGATTTCAGGAGCAATAAATTTAATTGACAATAATAAACAAAACCATTGCATACCTTTAAGTACTCCTTCACTTTATCTGCCTGAGGGAAGGAATACTCGGTTGCAACAGCGACAGCAAGAACATTCTTGTATGCATTGATGAACATGTGTGGTGCAGCTGCTAGGGTTGGGTATGAGATAGCCAATGAAAGTGAGGTAACCATAGAGACACCAGCTGCAAACTTCTCAATGAGATCCTCTTCTGTAAGATCAAGCACCTCAGGGCTGAAAACTGAGCCATTGTCATAAACAGACAGCACAACAAGACCATAAGAGAAGGGTCTTATCCCAAGCTTGGCAAGCAGGGCTGCTTCAGAAGAGCCCACCTTGTCACCCTTTTTTATAAGCTCCACAGGGGTGATAATTTCAACAGTACCCTTGTTAATCTTGGTAGGAATATTAAGCACCTGAAAAGAGGTAGGTTGCCTGAGAAACAACTTAGCCAGACCGGAAGAAAACACAGAATTTTCATTGCTTGACTACAAACCTGGAAGAAAGAGGTCTGGGAAGGGTCGAGTCCAGTGTTACCAGGTGGGACAATGACATCAATAGGAGCAACTAATCCAACACGAGCAGGAGCTCCAACCTATCAAATTATAAATAAAACATGATAAACTGGTATCATAAGCACAAGAATTATACGGACCCACCAAATACACTGATGTTCATTAAGTGTCAACAGCATAAAACTAAAGAAAAAAGTGCAATAGTGCACTACTGTAGTTCCATATTTTTAAAACTTGTAAGCATTTATGCTATTCCAAGTACCACAATCTACATCTTAATCACCATTCACTCATGTAAAGCAAAGATGTAACCCCAAAACATTATGATTGATCAGCTTTTGAGTAACCCACAAGTTGGCAAAACTGAAGCATAACCCAACTAGTATTAATAACTCATTTTCAGAAGCAAGATTACTCTAGCCAGAGTTCTACATTCCTCAGTATTGTCATTTCAGAAGAGAAGGCTACAGGGGTTAATGCACCAAAACAATCCGTCGTTATTCTAATTCTGCATTCAGGGTGAGTTTTGAGTAACAATTTTCATCATTCAAATAGGGGTCCTGTTGTGTACCAATTCGTTATGTCCATAACGAAAGGCACCAATAAGCAAGTATTGCCTTGTGTGTAATTCAGGTCGATTACTTTGTCGCTCATGTGGTGGTGCCATTCTTTTGTACCTTGGTCCATAGCTAATCTCATATGTTTGTACCTAGTCTCAAATGTTTGTAAACAGCCCAAAATTTAATCATACGCTATGAATGACCCGCATTTAAACTGTCCTTCGAATTGGTACTTATTCGGTAATTTAGATTTTTCCTCAAAAGAATATTAAAAAGAAAAAAAAAATCAAGACATAGCACCAAAACTGCACCTTGTACTTGGCAACCTCTTCGCTGACCTCCTTCAAATCACCCTTTGTGAAAATCAGACCCACATTACCCTAATTGGAAAGATAACAACAAGACAAACAAAACTTAGTAAACTCAGACTAAACAAACAATCATTCCTAGGAAAAAGAAGAACAGATGAGGATAGTGAAAACATACCACGAGAAGAGGAATGAGATTGAGGAAAGCCGTGTTTCCAGTCTTCTCAGCATGAAGCCTAATGGAACGCTTCATCATGGTATTCTTACCCATCAGAACAACAGAATCTCCACGCAGACCCTTGCGAATGTTCTGCAACTGGTTGGATCCAACATTGTCAGCGGCAGCGATCAGAATCTGACTGTACTCATCCAGAAGCTGGCACAGCTTCTGGTCGTATGCGATCTTCTTGTCGGCCTTGGATGGTTTCACAGCCATTGAGGAAGACTCGAGAGTTTCAGATGAACTGATAAACAAACAAAAGGAAAAACCCTAAGCAAAAACGAGGGCCAAGACGAAGCTCTAGCTCTGTCAAGGCGGACAGCAATACGACGCCGTCTCTTTAACCTCTCCCTACACAAGATCTACAGCCGCTTCTCAGAAACCCTAGACCTGGTTTTTGCTTGCAGTAGGGTTTTCCAATGGACATCTCTCCACCATATTATACTCCGACAATAAACCTAGATCCAACGGCTGATGTTAATATGGGCCTCAATGGCCCAAGAAGGCCCATGAAGCCCGGCCTGTGGGAGGATCTTTTGCTGGGCCTGCGACTACTAGACACCTCTCTCCCTCCGGTGTTTATCTGACTATCGATCGTAGTTCTCCGATGGCACCGGCCCCAATCAAACAGGGAAAATCAAAAGCAGGGGAAATAAAATTTGAAGGGTCTTGCTTTTGTTTGGAAAGGAAGGGTGAATGTCTAACTGGGTTAGCGAGAGAGTTTGTTCGAGAACCAAATTTTTGCTTTAGTAATTGCATCAAACAAAAGAAGATTCGGATTGGAAGATTTGGTTTTTGCACTTTACACGTAATGAGTTTGTTTTACTAGTGTAAATATATTTTAAAATTAACAATAATATCTATACTGAAGGAAATGGGCATGGGCATGATGTACTTTATTTTCTTATTTTTCATCTTGCTATTAGCTCTGTGAAAATATATGACAAATGTCTCATTTGATGATAGTGTCATCAATCATCATGCCCACTTGAAAGCATAATTTTCACTTTTGACTGGCAAATGATTATCACCCCTTAAAGATTTTAACTTTGAACGTGGTACAGCGAATATATGGATGAGAATATGATGTGGGAATAGGCGAATAGGCTCAACAAGGTCTCTACTATAGGCCCGAAGTTGCATCCATCTCGGGCGGGCAAATGTGACAAATTTTCCACCCACGAGTTTTAGGGGTCGAAGTTTTTTACCTTAAAAAGGGACAACTCATCTAATATCTACATACGCTATTGAAATCATCAGTATTAGTGTGCTTAAATCACACAACACCACATTTCCTAAAATTATTTTGAGCATTTTCCTTTTTGAAATAATAATAGAGATTAAGTTGGTGCAACTATACTGAAGTTATAATTTTGATTTTTATTGGGTTGTGCCAATACAAAATAAAGCACGATTCCTATCAACAGGTTGCACTTAGTCGAGTGTGCTTTTAATCTTTGCCCCAATAGAATTCTTACTTGGACACACTGTCTTCTTCCAATCTTAAATTGAACAGCTTCTCCGAAACCCAAGACCGGGTCAAACGGGCCTCCATCCAGCAGTCGGTGTTTAATGGCTGATGTTAGTATGGGCCACCATGGCCCAACTATGCCCATATTTCATGGGCTCTGGCCTGCTCGAGGATTTTTTGCTTGGTCCCGCTTTCTTTTTGTCATCGATTTCACTGTTACGGATACATTTCTCCCCCTCCGGTGACTGTGACTGACTATCCGTTGCAATTTCCGATGACATCATCCGGAGTTTCCAGTTATCGAGATCGGACGTCGGAATTTCGATCTCTCTCTGAAAGAATGAAGAAGATCGGTGGAATGGCCGTTGCAAATCATGCTGAAGATGATCCAGCAACATCGAGATCATTGGCTTCGGCATCATCACGATCCGAATTCAACAAAAAGGCTTCACGAATTGGGTTAGGGATCCACGAGACATGTCTCAAGATCTCCAGGCTTGCCAAATGTATGCCCATCGCCTTCCTTATTTTCCTTCCATTTGTTAGTTTCAATTGAATCTTTGATAATTTATCGTTCGCTATGCCAGAAAACGAAAGCAGAGGCATAGGATTTTTAATTTTATCTTCTTTTGTTTTTCTATGTTTTCTTAGCAACGAAACGCCTTGCATAAAGAATCCAATGATTTGCTCCTCTTATTTGAAAATTAAGCTAACGAGAGAATCTAATACAAAATTTCAATCCCTTTTTGGTGAAGTTAGGGAAAAGGATGCAAGAATTTACCAACTATACCTCACTTCCAACATCCGAGCAGATTATTCCAAAGTAAATAAATAAATAAATAATCTATCTTGGGATAGAGGTTTGAGCAATCTGCAGAACTAATCTAATTCACATGCTGGGGTAGCAATTTCCATCGCCGCCAGCAAGCCAAGTGGTTTGTACCGGGTGAGGCAAATCAGCAGATTGAGACTTACCGGTGTATGGATTGGGGTGAAAATAAGTGCTAGCATTACAAGCTCAAGATGTCAATCAGTGAGCTACAAACCTGAAACTAAAATAGCTATTTTTTTAAAACCGAACTTCAAATAGTAGCTGCTGCTCTTGTCTTACGTTGAAGAGTTGAATCTCAGGGCTACCGCACTCTGCATTTTGTATCATCATGTGTAATTTCCCTAAATCTTGTTTTCATAGCCATATTTTGGAGTTGTTATTTCAAAAAGTCTGACTCATTAGGTTTGATATTGGGCCTGGAAAGAGTTCAAATTATTTATGTTACATGTTGTTGTGCTGACATTAAGTTTTGTGTTTTACATTTGCATCAACTTGCAGTGGCAAAAAAGTCATCAATGTTCAATGACCCAATCATGGAAATACAGGAACTAACTGCCTTGATAAAAGATGATATTACTGCACTCAATGTAGCAGTTTCAGATTTGCAAACCCTTCAAAACCTTGAGATAGCTGATGGAAATTACTCTGAAGATAGAGTTGTCCATTCAAATACTGTTTGTGATGACTTAAAGAACAAACTTATGGGGGCTACTAAACAGCTTCAGGATGTGTTAACAACTAGAACAGAGGTTAGTGCTGAATGGAATGGTGAATGTTCTTTGTTTTGCTTATCAGTTTTACTTAGCCTTTTCTTACTTGTATACAGCATTTCTATCATCCTGTATACCTTTTTTGACAGAATATCAAGGCTCATGAGAATAGGAAGCAAATTTTTTCCACAAATGCACCCAGAGAGAACTCTTTTCAGCAGCATGCAAAGACTGTGACTGAGCCGCCTCCTTGGTCAAGTTTATCTAAGACATCTGGGAATTTGCAACCATCAGTGTGAGTATTTCTTCTTAATTCAACTTTTTTTTTTTAATAAGCAAATAAGAATACTATTAACAAAGCCTAATCAAAAGCATTTCTTTGGAACTTTATATTTTATATATATATATATTGATAGGCAAAGATGAAATATATTAACAGGGCCTAACAAAAGGGCACACAAAAGCATAAATGGTATATACAAGGGCGCCAAAAGGCCAAACACAGCAGAACTTTATGTTAGATATATGTTTTACTGCTTTAGCATGAATTCCCTCTTCTTTGTTCTTCCTTTGCTATCAATGTCAAAGACAAATATAATCAAATGCCAGATGGTTGCATGAGTTTTTGTTCCATCTTTGTTCCACTGGGGATGAGATAATCCTTTGTGTTCTTTCATGTTGCCATATCATTCATTGTTTTTATTGTGTAAAGAAGTAATGAATCTTTTCTTTTTGTTGTTCCTTTCCTGTCTTTCTCTGACCAGGTTGCCGTCAAATGGAGTTCAAGTTGGCAACCAACTGAGGTATGTTTTATGCCATTATTCATGCCCTAGTCATACCAAGATCAGTTTTAATCTTCATATTTTTGTCAGTGGAGCATGCATTCTGTTGCTTGACCATGTACTCTGATTCGGATGCAATATTATCATATTATATTTCTGAAATATGAATCATTAACTTACAGAAACTCAATTTTTCCTATTGATGTTCCCATTGTTTTGAACATGTCTGAAAAACTTATTTTGTATCTCTGGTCTTATATTTATTTATTGTCCATCTTCAGTCAACAATGATATGACTGCAAATTTCTGATACTAGTGCAACCTAAGTTATCTGACTTCAGAACTAATTACTGGATGCTGGCAGAACTCACTCAAACTTTCCTGCATTCACCTGAGCATTTACTTTCTTTTTGATTTACTGAATCCATTTGTTCAGCCCTCTGATGGAATTTTATTTGGATCAAGTTGGAGAAAAATATGGTACTTATTGATGTAAATAACTATTTATAGATAGATGTGCTCTGATGCCATGGTAACAGCTTGTATTAAACCTTGCCAAGCCAGACGAAGGTTAGCTGTGGACAACACACCATCCAACCATATGGAAGTGTCCATGTTACAGCAGGTGGTTCCACGACAGGAAAATTATACACAAAGCCGGGCATTGGCTCTTCAGAATGTCGAATCCACGATTTCAGAACTAAGCGGAATCTTTACTCATCTGGCTACAATGGTTGCACAGCAAGGGGAATTGGCTATCAGGTCTGCTCATCTTAGTTATGCATATGTTTACTTTTTACACCCAAAATTTTTTTATCTGGCTTTTGAGGTCAGCTAAAAGAAACTCCCTTAATGGATGGCATTTTTGAACTAGTATCTGCTTACATATGCTGTACATCAAACTACATTGTTTTAAGCTGCTCTGTATTAATACCACATGAATAATGTGATCAGGATTGATGATAACATGGATGAGTCGTTGGCAAATGTTGAAGGTGCTCAAAGTGCTCTATTGAAGCATCTAAATCAAATTTCATCAAACAGATGGCTTTTACTCAAGATCTTTGCCATATTAATATTTTTCCTGATGATATTCATCTTCTTTGTGGTTTAATACGTTGTACTAAGAACTCACACTTGCATTTCTGCATGGGGTATCTCACCTTTCTTTTCCATCAACAACTTGCTTGTCAGGCATAGGTTTCTCCATTATGGGGAGCAATTACAGTGCCCATACCCTGTAAATTTAATTGGCACTCCCATTTTTCACTTATGTCTATAGCTTTCCCAGACATCTTTAGGGAAGCCTATACATAGCAATATCTATGGGGTTGCAGCTATATTGGAAGCAACTTTTACCCATCTAGTGACCAAGCTTTGATTCTATCTGTTACTGTGTGTAATCTTGATTCTGAGTTCTGCAATATTATTTTGATAATCATGACTGCTCATCATTATTCCTTTTCTTTACTTTTCTGAGGATTGTGTCCCCTTCTCCATGGAGTGTGGATGTATGCGGTTTGTGTATTTGCAAGCATTAATGACTTCAATTAAGTTGATGTTTGGGCTTTGGAACCTTTAATTTCTTGCGCTGCCCATGAGGATGAAATGCAATGGTTTGAATCTCCATGTATCCATTGACTGTTTTCCTATGGAGGGTTCAGTGCGGGAAACATCTGGCTTTGATTCAGATTTGAGAGCCAAAACCAAAATTAAATACTGTTTCCCCATCTTGAGGGAGGTGTTTCTCTAGTGGAATATATATCCTAGCATGCATTCCTAGGTGACTTATTTATAGTTGTGGAGCTAGTTTTTTGGACGAGTGCATAGGCTTTAGAATGTGGAAAATGAACAAGTAGAATATTACATTTGTGCATGACCCATTTCCCACAATAATTTTACTGGTGCTGAAAATCATTGTCTAGAATTTTTGGACTGCCATACTTTTATGGTTAAGATCATCCAAAAGTCAGTTTTGAACTGCTGCAATAACAAGTTTTGAGGTTATTTACTCATGGAGTATTTTCCCCTTTATCACTGATCCGAGTTTTCTCCTTTTTATATTATTTTCTTGTGTCTGGTTGGGGGTCTGCTTTGGTGCTG
The DNA here is from genome assembly GCA_030254885.1 of Vitis rotundifolia. Classification (NCBI taxonomy): domain Eukaryota; kingdom Viridiplantae; phylum Streptophyta; class Magnoliopsida; order Vitales; family Vitaceae; genus Vitis; species Vitis rotundifolia. Next base: position 154,118 of record CM058163.1, read on the forward strand.
GGGAATCTTTAGTTGTATGCCCTCAAATAGGCTGCCTAGGAACAGTCTATCGAAGGGAAAAAAGGCAAACAAATAGGAGCGTAGGATCAAGTCTTTGTGTCGGCATTTAGGCGAGAGTGTGTGATTACCTTATTACACACCATGAAAAATTATCTGCAGTATCAAATACCTCAATCCATATGTATTAGGACGTCTTAAAAAAAACAAGAAGGAAAAGGAAATGTCGTATCTCCTTTCCCTCAAGCCTAAAGTTCAATGGTTGGATTCTTTTTTGGTCTGTGTTTTTCATAAGTATGTATTAGTTATCAATTATGATTTATGGATTAGATTCCATTTAGTACGCAACAATGGTTGGTGTTCTAACTGGGTGTAGAAGATAATTAGTGCCCTGATCTCTACCCTAACAAGCCAAAGACTCGATGAAAACAGAATTTATGTGAGGAGTGCCTTAACCTCTACCCTTGTAGAAAATTGGGTGAGATTTCATATCAAGATTCACATCAAAAGAGAAATTATAGCACAAGGTAGGTGACCCTAGTGTACGAATGTGATGAGAGTGACTACAATATTTTCAAGATTGATAGAAATTAGAATGATTTCTGATATGCAAAAGTATCTTGTTCATCTAGTTTGTTTATTAAGTTAGTTGTACATACCTTGGCTGTGAATTGCCAAGTTCCTATTACTTTAGACCGGTATAGAGACCAATGAGCTAAGAGAAGGGAGGGGGTTGTTGTGGCAGGATGGAAGGATAGGGATGAGTCCTTGTTATTGTTGTTCGGATTTTCAAAGCAAGTCCTCATCAATCATACTCGAGCTGATAGTTCTTTTATGTCCAAAAATAAGGTGGGTTGGTTCATGGAATCCTGGTAGGATGGTATTGGTAAATGCGTTCATACATCGTACAACACAAGAAAAGAACATCTATAATGATGGGGCATAAGTATCCAACTTAATTTAGGTGGCAAGTTGCTTTCAGAAAATTGGCTGGTTATACATGCTTCATGTACTAGAAAATAAGGCACCCTTAACATATTAATGCTTGGACTTGATTTGAGCACTTTAAATTAAAAGGCTAGGTTATCTTGAATTCAGATTGAGGGGTTCTTAATTCAAGTTGGATGAATCACTAATTCAACCCAACCTGTTCAGGTTGTAGCCCTAGTTACCATATGTTGTTTGGCACATCCCTCTTATTCCGGAAAGTAAAGGAAACTAGAGGGGAAAATGAGAGACAAATCAATAAGAAATTTGATTGATTCTGTCTGGGGCGGTGAAAGAGATCTCTTTACATGATAACACCCCTGATGCTACATTCTTTTCTTCCTCTCAGTTTCCTTCCAATCAAACAAACATCAAGACAGGATGGTTAACTCGTAGCCTTGCCCTAACTTGTTTTCTTTAGAACAAAGAAAAATAGCCCTAGGTTAGATTTTCTTGGCATCTCTCTTCCCAAGCAATGTATTTTACTATTTTTGCTTACAAAAGGGAAGGATAGCTTTGCTTATAGGAGATAAGAGACTGTAGAGGAATGGACTAAAAGCTGGATATAAAGGAGAAAGTAGATTTTCTTTCACATGTGAAGATGGGAAAAGAAAAAAGTTCCACTTTTCCTAGTTTTGCAATACCCATGTTTCATTCCTACTAATATGACGTCCCACACTAGCAAGAATCTTCATTCCCACGAAATCTCTCAACAGGCTAAAGATAAAAGCAGTTGAAGGCTTTCCTGTCTGGTAATGTCTTTCTCTGTTTCTTGCTCAATACATGATCTCCCATTTGTATGACTCATATCCAAATCCTCTGGGTAAACCCCATGTTAGGATGTCCCTCAAAGGAGCCCCATGTCATCCCTACCTCTCTCAAAATTACACTTGTAAGGCCTCCTCACCTGTGATTATCATTTATCCCCCAGAGAGAGAACCCTGATTAGAGTGTTCATAGCACATGGATATGGAGAGAGTTTCAAACTCCCCCATGCTCCTTGATGTAATGGGGTCGTTTGTTTTTATTTAGACTTTTAACTCCAGCCTATCATTTAGTATAAAGAGAATGAAGTGTTGTTAAATGCAAGTGATCTCAAACAAGATGGCTACTAGGGGATCTATCCAACCATTCCAAAATGGCTGCTAAATTGATTCCAATTTCACCCAAAGTCCATTAATTTTCACATTCCTTTCATTATCATAATGCTTCTTTAATAGAAAGCATATACGTTTTTACTTTTTAATGGACATGTGAGTTGTGAGGGCAAGGCAAGACCATAAGTTTATTTATTTATGACTCTCTTTTTGATGGTCTTGTGTGCTTTGTTATCCATGCGCTGATCAAATTTGACATTCTTTCTTTTGACTATGAGAAAATTAGAGGCCGATGTTAAATCCTTGCATCTTTTCTCGCTTCATTCTTCACACCCATCTTTTCCTTTAAAATTTTTGCTTTAATGAGGTGGGTATGGTGAGAGGAAAGATGGTGTATTTAACAACACCCAAATCAAATTGTTTCCTTATCCTTTCACACGATCACATTACTTTTGAAATGGGCAAGTTTTTCCTTACCATTTTTTGATTGGGTTTCAGGACATCAAGTGCCTGGGTTTAATTGAATGATATTATCTTCTGACATCCTCAATGGCCCTCTTAAAAGTTTTTATGTCCCTGTATATACGCCTGATGATGTTACAGTGCCTCAGTTTTGTTCTTAAGCAATGTAGGGCATGTTTGGGCACTTAGCTGAAATCAATCCTTTCAATTTATTAACTACTCCAATTGATTGGAATCATTACACCTATCACATTAGACTATGCTTAAGATATGAACTTAGCTCAAATAATGAATGTCATTACATGATTTCTTTCCTATGACTCATCCAAACAACCCCTTATTAAATAAAACTGTGGGGTACAGGGGAGAACCCTTTTCTCCCCAAAAATAAGTCATTTTCATTTTTCCATTGCACGAGCATTTGAAGCAATATTTATTTTTCTATCCTGTGGGGTGCCTAAATGCCTTTAGTCATCATGGGTGTGGACCCTTCTATTACTTAATGACTATTGAAAAAAAAACTTTAAAATTCTCATGCTTAAATAAGTGTTTCTTTATGGATTTTATTTCATCTTTTTTTTATTAAACTAAATACTTAGTTATATCAAAAGGAAATTATTAAACTAATTCTGATTTGGACTTAACATTAATGAGGAAAAGATATTACTAATTTGATATATCAATTGGGTTTCTTTTATACTATGTTTGGTTTGAGGTGTAAAGTCTACAGCAATGTTGCTATTCTAGGAAATAACAATTGAAAAATAGGGTTGTAACTTGGGTGGTACCAATTCATCCAAGTTGTATTTATTTTGATGTTTGAATTGGCATTGACAATGTTTGAATCAAAATATTAGAGTTAGCATGTTTTTAAAGTTTTGGGTAACCTATTAAAATTTGAACCGATAATATTATCTATTTATTTTTAATTATAAAAAAGTGAAAATGATAAGACAAAGCTTATACTTTTTAGTTTTTAATTGTATTAAAGTTTAAGTTTATCATTTTTCTATAATTGTTAAATTATTTTTTACAATAAAAAATTAAGTTTATGAATAATTAGTTATGTTAAATTAGGAATTGATTATTCATTTTATGACTTTGGAATATATAATTTTTAATCTTTTATTTGATGATGTGACTTATACTTGATAGACTCTAAAATAATTATTTTATTTAATAACTTGTGGAAATCCGAATTGCTAACGAGATTAACTTGAATTAGGAGGTTGGAGATATTGATAAATGGATTTGTTGTGAGAAAACTTCCTACCCAACAAAAAATGATCATTAGGCCATATTGTAAATCGCAAGATGAGTTAAGGTATATATTATGTAGGATGGTTGTATCTTTGGATGATTAAATCTAGGATGCGTACGAATGAAAGCAACATTAAACCACATAAATAAAATAAATAAAAAAAGATTAACTTGACCTCACTAATAGTCAATTAATTGTTAAATAAAATAGCTAAATCTTTTATCATAACAACAGGAAAATACTAGAAAAGAAAAAAAAAAAATTTATATTTGATTTATCATTAAAAATATCAAATATAATTAAACTTGTTAGGAAAGTGATGTATTTTAAAATTATTTAACTTTCTATATAAAGGAAGAAAAATAATGGAATGAGTTAAAAGAAACAACTTTAAATTTATTTCTTATATATTTTTTCTTAGCATGGTCTCTTTCTTGTATCTTGCCACAGACCCTTGAGAGCCAAACATAAGATAATATCAGAATTTAGTTACTTTAAAGGTTTCCCATTTATGATGGCTTCCCCAACAACCCTTGGTCAAAAAACTTGATTATTGAAAGTACTCCGGTACTTCGGAAAGGAAAAAGAGTGGTGGGTGGGGTAAAGGGTGTGTTTGGTCTGAGAGAAAGTTGTTGATGCATACCCATATAATGGAGTTTTGTATTAATGTTTTAAAACAAGTAGATTGGATATGGTAGGTGGAGATATAGTGAGAGAAATGCCCCCACTAAGATAATAATAAATATGGGGACCCAAGCAATTTACCATGAATTATTATTAGTCAAGGATCATGGTGAAAGGGGGAGACAGAGGGCATATCATGAGAAATTTTCTAAAGCAGGGAGGAGGGACCCCTCCATCCACTATGTGGATTTATTTTGCTAATCATAAGATTTTTCATTTTAATCATATTTATTTTTATGATTTCATTATTTTCTTTAGCCTTTCATATTTATTTATTCATATCTACTGGTAATTTCCATAACTCTATATTGATTTTAATGCAAACATAAATATTTCATTTTATTTTCATCTTGCTTGCTTGATAAAAAAAATAAAATAATATTTAGTTAATTTTGTTATATATATGAACAATTTCTTATTATATAATGAAATCAAAAGAAAATATTAAAAGAAAAAGAAAAAGAAAAAGGAGGCATTAGCTATTAGTTGTAATGATGATAATAGAATTATGACACTACAATATGGTTGCTGTCATTGATACATAATGATACCATGTATGTGTATAGTAGATATTGTCCATAAATGATAAAAAAAAAATGCAATTATAGCAATTAATGGAATTAAAATATTCCATTATATTTATTTCAAGCAATATTAAAAAAGAAAAAAAAGGATATTTTTCTAGAAAGAAAAGTGGGTGTTTAATAATTTAGCATTATGAGTGATGGCCATTAAAATTTTAAATAAGATTATAGTAATCAACAAGAATTAGAAGAATATGCCATATTTCTTGTAAAGAGGAATTTTTGTTAGGAAGCAAGAGTAGATGATTAGCATCATGACAATTGGTATTACAGCAAAGGAATGATTATTATATACTACACATATATTGTTTAAAATGTAGCATTTGTGTCCAAAATTTATTAATAGACACCAATAAATTTCATGAATAAGAAAAAAAAAAAAGCTTGAAAATATAAACAGAAGAATTATCAATTCAGAATTCAAACAATATATTTTAATTTTTTTACCATAAAAACTAAAAAGGCTATATGGTGGAAGGTATAATAATTAATTAAAATCTAGCACTCATGTCCAAATATTTATTATAATTAGTATTAATAGGCATAATAATGATTTAAAATCCAGCACCTACTCATGCCCAACATTCATTATAACAAGTATTAATTAATATCATAGGAAAAGGAAAAAAAAAAAATCTTATCAGATACTTTTGAAATTAATTTTCTCTCTTTAAATGCTAACTTCTAATTTTGCTTTCTCTTTGTGAACAGAAACTAACTTCTATATATAAAGGTTTATTTCCCTTAATTTACTCTCCATTTTAGCTGTTTAATTTCTAATTTTATTTGATTTGTCTTTGAAATTTGTATACAAAAATCATAAGCTCGTAATTAACAAAATTCAATTTATCTTTTACAAAACAAAGGTATATCAAAATCCATAAATAAAAATTAAAATTTGTAATTAGGAAAATAGATACTCTTATTTAGAAATACATGGTAATTTGAAGAATAGATGGTCCATGACTCCATGGTTGTTAATACGAGTGACACTTTTAATTTCACATAAACCTATGATACTTATAATTGAGACGTGGAAAGAAGAAATAAATTCCAAACTCCTTTGAAAAGACTAGCATCTTCCTTGTAATTTTTCTTTTTTCCAACATGAATTGACACGACCCACATAGACTGGAATTAAAATTAATTAGGAAAGCGATTTCTGGGAGCTACTTTTACGGGGATTTTGGTCTGAGCGGCTAATGAGATAGACTCATCAAAGCCCATGTTAAAAGGGTTGATGAGGGTTGAAGCCTCCCAGGTTCAGTCTTAACTCTTAAGAGACAGCAGCTAAGCTATCTCCCTCTTCTCTGTACACTCTATTAAGTACTAAGTAGTAACAACAACAAAAACAGAGACCTGAGAGAGGGAGAGAGGGAGAAAGGGAGAGAGATTTCGTGTAGTGTTGTTTTCTCTGTTTCCCAAAAAGATTAGGCTGTTGGGTTTGTGGGTTGAGACTTGAGAGGGAGAGAGAAGCAAAGAAAAAGATAAAGAAGAGAAAGATTGTTTTTCCACCATCGGAACTGCTGGTTCTCATGAGATAAGATCACATTTAAGAGGATATACGTTTTGTTTTGGAAAGGTCATTTAAGAGCCTGCCCAGCTTGATACAAAGGAGGATTTTTAACTTGAAATTTTTGTAACGTCTCTGTGTGAGCGGTGCGTGGTCTGCTGCCACGACCCCCTTATCTTCGTTTCTTGGTAAAGCAAAACGAGAGAAGCGTTCTCCCCCTCTATAAAGCAGGTGTAAAGCAGCTGATTTGGGGGTATATCAAGAAGCAGAAGGGGTTTCTGCTTGGGTTTCTACTTCTCTCCATTATATACATATATATATCTGAAAGAGACCTCTCGAACCAGGTACCAGAGAATTGGTTTTGATTTCCTCGAGAAAAAAAGAAAAAGAAAAACCAGCTTTCGTTTTCTGGGAGTTGGTTCAGTTTTGTCTTATGTAAATATTTCTGTTTTATATTTCAGATCTGCAGGTTGGTGAAGCAATGCTACCTCAGAGACAAGCTGAAGAAGTCATGGTCTCCGGCCTCAACGAGACAGAGGGTGATGAGAGAGAGGAAGACAAGGGAGACGAGAGCCAGCTCAGCTTCAAAACCCTTCTCTGGCATGGTGGGTCTGTTTACGATGCCTGGTTCAGCTGTGCATCAAACCAGGTATACTCATTTCTACTACTATACTCTATAACCACACGCAAATCCCTCAAAAACCCCACTCATGTTTGGAAATGGAAATACAGGTTGCCCAGGTTCTGTTAACGTTGCCATACTCCTTCTCTCAATTGGGTATGCTCTCAGGCGTCATTTTTCAGATCTTCTATGGCATTCTCGGAAGCTGGACTGCCTATCTCATCAGTGTTCTTTACATTGAGTACCGCAGCAGGAAGGAGAAAGAGAACGTCAGCTTCAAGAATCATGTCATTCAGGTTTTCAAATTTCGACAACAACCTTACCTTACCTTACCCATCAAAAATTCTGAAAATTTAAACACCTTTCTATTCCAGTATCATCAGCTAACAGAAAAAAATGAGTTATCAATTGTTCTTCTCTTATCTGCAGTGGTTTGAAGTGCTGGATGGTTTGTTGGGTCCCTACTGGAAAGCAATGGGATTGGCCTTCAACTGTACTTTCCTCCTTTTTGGATCTGTCATACAGCTGATTGCTTGTGCAAGGTCAGTTCCATTTTCATTAAGAATGGTAAAAATCAGAAATCTGGGGTGGTGGGGAGGATTAATCTGAGGTGGTGATGAACTGGTGGGGTGTTTACAGCAATATATACTACATAAATGATCGACTGGACAAGAGGACATGGACCTACATCTTCGGAGCTTGCTGTGCCACAACTGTCTTCATTCCTTCATTCCACAACTACAGGATTTGGTCTTTTCTTGGTCTTGGTATGACCACTTACACTGCCTGGTATTTGACCATTGCAGCCCTGGTTCAAGGCCAGGTATTCTTCATTTTTTCTTTCTGGGTTTTTCACTCTTTACAATCATCCTTCACTGGATAAACGAATCACTTTCCTTTTATCTTTTGAAATTTCAACGGAAAGCCATTGACTTTGGATGGTTTTTACTGTTTTACAGGTTGAAAATGTGAAGCACACAGGCCCTACTAAGCTGGTTCTGTATTTCACTGGGGCCACCAACATCCTCTACACTTTCGGCGGACACGCCGTCACTGTGTAAGTGATTTTCCCATTTCTCAACTCCATCTCTCTTATATTTTATGCGTTTATTTTTAGTTTTTTAACTTTTTTCATATCCATATTTGTTTGAATAAAAATTGCAAAAAAGAAAAGGAAAAAAAAGAAGAAAATGTTGCAGCTTTTTCTTACCATTTCTGGGTCTTGACAGAAAAATCATTAAAAGCAACTTTTCTGATCCTTTTCAAGTAAGATTAAACTAAGAAAGTGACAATCTCTCTGAGCTGCATCTTCCATGCGTTTTTTCAATAAATACACTGACATTTTCAATAGTCTATTCTGCTTTTAAAACCACCTATTCTTCAAAGTGCTTTGTTGGATTTGGAGAAGATGAAAAATATTTATGTTCCAACTTTTATTAAAGTGAGCACTTGAGCTCCGTATAATATTCCAGTGTTCGAGAGAAGTTCCATATGCAGAGAGCAAGCAAACAACAGAAAAAATAAGTATATTTGGCATATGATTTCTCCCCCATACCCCGCAATCAATGCTATATCAAGTATAGCTTAAACATGGTACTGGCCCTACTGGCCCTACTGTCATTACTCATTCTTGGTCACTTGCCGAGTATGAGTGCCAGCTGGGGATATAATTGCATCTCACCCTCTAGTACAGCTGGGTTTTCTATGTAGTTTATAACTAGCTTGTGTAGTTTACTACCAGTAAAGTTCACTAGCTTCTCAAGAATATAACTGCCCATTTCAAACCAAGGGAAAGGGATGTGTCATATGACCAGTCTCATTTGAAGTGTCCCAAATGTCAGGACATGTACCTTTTGATGATTTTATTATTTATTTTTTAACATTCGATGCTATGCAAAAACTTGGACCCATCAGGTCTTTGAATTTGAAAATTTTCATACTGACCTCGGAAGATTTTGATGGCCATGGAGTAAAAGTGAAGTTTTTCATGGTGGTCCTTATTTTAGATTGACTTCAAGGATATCAGGGCACAAAAGAATTCATCTGTGATGGTCCTATAAGATTTTACACACTATTGTAGACAGGTTATTCCAATTATTAGCATTTCTCAACAAACTAATTGGGGTTCTGGGTTTTCTTTCGTTTTTTTTTTCTTCCAGGGAAATCATGCATGCAATGTGGAAGCCTCAAAAATTCAAGTATATATACCTTGTTGCCACCTTATATGTATTCACCCTAACAATTCCATCGGCTGTTGCGGTATACTGGGCCTTTGGGGACCAACTCCTCGACCATTCCAATGCCTTTTCGCTCCTTCCCCAATCTGGATTCGTGATGCTGCTGTGATCCTAATGCTCATCCACCAGGTCTCTATATTCTTTCTCCCATTGCCCAATTTTTATTGCCCATACTATTTAACATCTTGCTCAAATTGGTTATATATATCTTATTGCCCTGTGTATTGCAGTTCATTACATTTGGATTTGCTTGTACACCCCTGTATTTTGTGTGGGAGAAGGTGGTGGGGGTGCATGATACAAAGAGCATATGTTTAAGGGCACTTGCTCGGCTGCCAGTGGTCATACCAATATGGTTCTTGGCCATCATATTTCCTTTCTTTGGGCCCATTAATTCAGCTGTGGGGGCTCTTTTGGTCAGCTTCACCGTCTACATCATCCCAGCTCTTGCCCATATGCTCACTTACAGAAAGGCTTCAGCCAGAAAGGTAAATGGCCCTATCTTTTCTCCACCTCTTATCTTCACTTTTACTGGCATTATCTATTACCCACACTCACCACCCTTACTTTCTGGCCCTTAATGACCCAGATAACCTTTATGCATACACATTTGCTGGTTAATAATGGTGCCAAATTGTTGTTTATGTTTGATATCTGAGGGACATATTGGTCAATAGAGCATGCTTGAAGTAGGGTCACTATATTGATTTGCCAACCGGATCAGTGTAATCTAACCTATTCAGCCATTATACATGCATTGAATTGTGGGGTGAAGGTGATGGATATATATTTAGTGGGTCATCATAAGCCCCATTGTAATATGCTGGTAGGTACCACCATAGATTCTCTGATAGATTTCTTATGTCTTTGATTGATTGTGCTGTATTTATTTGGGCCAATTATGGTGCTAAATTGTGGATGAGTTTGAGAAGGGTTAATCACTAGGACACTCCCCTTAGTTTGAATCAATAGAGAGGAAAAGAAAAAGGTCTGTAAGGCTTCCCAACTCTTACATTTTGCTGGTATGTTACTGATGGAAATTCAGTTTGGGTTTTGATATTGCTGATGCAAAGTCCTTCCTATAGAGGTTGCTGCAGGCAGGAAATTTAGATGAAGTAGGCATTCTAGGATGCTAATTTCCCTCTGCTAAACTCCACTAAAGAGGGAAAGTAGATGTACATTAATACAGTGGTGTGAAAAACATTATTCAGAAAATAAGGCTCTATTTGAACCTAGAATTAACAAGAGAAAGGAAAAGAGATGGAGGGGATATCAGTTGTATTCTTTGATTATATTAGAAAATAAATTCAGTAAAGAAATTAAATGTATTGGGGAAAATTTGAAAAATTTTCAGACCCCCTGTTCTATGTTTAAAAAGGTAAGACAAGTTGGAAAAATAGTGGAGTAAAAACTTAGTGATTTCAAACATTGTTTCTTTTTCCTTCACTCTCCTTTCCTCACAATTCTTTTGGAATCAAACTAAGACGAAAGAAACAATTAATCCCAATGAAATTGTACTTGGTGGATATGGTTTTAGCTTTTGCATTTAGCTTTGAAGTGATTTTCCATGGCTCAGCATATGCCTACCAACCATGGTGTCCAGTGGTTGGGATTTTGGAAATTTATAGGACAAGGTTGAGGTTGGTGGTATTTCCTTATCATTCAGTTATATGCAACAGTCTCTCTCCAGTCTTGTATTAATGACTTAATGATCTGACTAACTGACCACTGATTGGAAGGAGCTGTGTAACTTAACCTATTGAATGAACACTACTAATATTGATCACCTCCTTGATCAATTTATTTCATCATCATCTCCATTCTATTCCTAACTTTCTCATCTAATTCTCTTAAATGCAGAATGCAGCAGAGAAGCCCCCATTCTTCCTCCCAAGCTGGTCAGGAATGTATATGGTAAATGCATTTGTAGTCATCTGGGTCTTTGTAGTTGGCTTCGGCTTTGGAGGGTGGGCTAGCATGAGCAACTTCATCAAACAAGTCGATACTTTTGGGCTCTTTGCCAAGTGCTACCAGTGCCAACCCTCACCGCCCCATCGTTGAGCGTTGACCCTTTTTTTTTTTTTTTTTTTTGTTAAATTCTCTTTATAAATATTGAATGATTGGTCTTGTATGATGGGGATTGATCCTTTGGTATGAAATCAATATGAGTATTCTATCTCTCAAATAAATACAGAAGCCACTGAATATAATCATTACTTGCTTCATATTCAAGTCTCAGAAAAAGCTTAAATGGTATGTGCTTCACATGGCTCTAGCATCCAGCCAAGTTGCATATCTATCCACAAAATCTAAACCTAGCCCCCCCACCTTGACTACCTCTTTTGTTCATCAGTCTCATTCATATGAAACCTGTAGTATGTGTTGTCTTGCTTTAGATATTTTTTTTCCCTACTATTGACTGGTCAAAATTAGAAGGATAACCTCCTGTTTGGGTGAATTGATAGGCCAACATTGATGGTTTCCTTTGTGTGTGTGTGTGTGTGGTGTTTATGGCTTTCATCTTTATTCCCCACCCTGGAAACATGTATTGTCGATTTTCCTGCTTCTTTTGTTTCCATTTTGGCCGTACAATAAAGGTGGATTTACACACAGGCAAGAAGATAGAATGATGAAAAATTTTGTTTTAGCTGCAGGGAAGCAAATTGCTCCACTGATAACGTATTTTTGCAGAAAAAGTTTGGCCTAGTTGAAATCTGTTTTTGAAAAACTTGATTAACTTTTGATAGAAAATAATTCTTTGAGAAATGGTTATGAAAACATATTAGTTTTTAAAAAGGAAGAGAGCCTTCATTTTTACTGTTCCTTTGAAGCTGCTTCTTGTTCTAACTTGTAAGTAGGACATACTCTAATTCAACGAATGGGTATCAGCTTTCTCTTATTTTCTAGCTGTTCAATTCAACCAGACAGAAAAACAAAGGAAAGGAAAATAAAAATGGGTCTTACTTGCTTTTGGCTTTTGGCTTAGAAAAGAAGGGTGTCCAAGTAATCTAAAATGGATGTCTAAGTGTAAGGTGGGGCGGGAAACGTTTTTTGAGGGGTGGGGGACTACCAAAATCTGTCCTTAAAAGCCATCAATCTTCTTTGCTTTTGTTCGGAATTGCATCACCAGCTTTGAAAAGGCGTTTGAGGGGAATGCACTTTATAACGATAAAGAAGGGAGAGAGGTCTCAGTGTCTCACACGTTTCCTCATTTGTTTTTTCCTTTTTCTTTGCAAATTATTGTATTTTTTCTGTCAATTTAGAGTATGTATGGGACTGTCCCATATAAAAAATCATCTTTTTGGATGTTATCAAAATATTTTCTTTTTAGAAGTGCATCTTTTTAAAACAAAAATTCTCACATTCAAAACCTAACATCAAGGCTTTTAAACTTGTTAAAAAGAAACACTCTATCCCTAATTACAAATCTTTAGTAAAATCATAAAAAAAATATATATTTTTTTCTTTTTCCCTCATGCTTTTTTTAACTTGGAATTAACTTTAAATTAATAAGATATTAAACAGAAAACATTCAAAATTGTTTTCAAGTATTAAAAGGGTATAATAAAATAAGTTACAAAAGTATTTCTAAAAAATCACTTTCAAACTTGGACAGTAAAAATGAGAAAGTCGTGGTTCCATAACTTGCATTTGATGATAGGGTCATGATGCCCATTTGTTATTGGCTTCGTTGAAAGCATTTTCACTTTTGACCAAACAATACTTATCTCCCTCACTTTAGATTTTAAATTCGAATGCGTTATGATTAATATTTGGATGAGGATGTTTATCACCCCTGCCCTACCTCCCTTAACTTTTGGTGAGGAGTGCTTTGGGCTTTGATACAATTCATCATTCACAACACTGCCTAAAAGTGTAAAATCACTCATGGTTTCTAGACAAGTCCTAAATAATATATGTATATATATTATTAAAATTAATTAAAATTTTATGTATTTTAAATTTATTTACTTTTTATGTAAAATTAAAAAAAAAAAAACTCAAGAGTTTGAAAAAGTATGTAGATTATGAAATTATTTGAGAGAAAACTTAATGCTTAGCTCTTAGTATTTATTGACTTAAGATGATTTAAGTAAGATTATACTTATGTAATCGAGTTAAAACTTATTGTTTAATTAAATTAATTTATCAAACACCCAATAAAAAGTGAAAATTAGCATATGTTTGCTCACTAAGAAATGGAGATTATGCCTTGTATATGATATTTTAATAGTGTTGACTATTTCTTTTGGATGTTCTTAGTCATTCAATTCTTGGTTGGAGATGTGTGGAGGGTGGAAATGTATAAAATTTGGGTGAATTTGGTGATTAGGAGAAATTTTTTTTATCCTTTTTAAAATGTGGCTAGTTTGACTTACAAAAATGTATTTTAAAATCGTAAATTAAAAATAGATGTTTTAAGTAATCTCATATTTTTTAATAATTTTATGCTTTGAGGCTTTGAGCATTGAGATGCAAAACAAGATTTATAGTCGTTTGGTGTCAAACTAGAAACATCATCATAAGGGTTTAGGATCCAGAACCAACCACCTTAGGACCGTTATTGTCGGATAACAATTTTGATTTTGTTTTGGGCCTGCCCAATAGAAAATAAAGGATTCTAATGGGACTCGTTTGAGTGGATGGAGGTGGAACTGATTGGCTGAAGCAAGTGCTTGTTTTCATCATTGGCCCAATGAAGTTCAGAATTGGGCCCAATGCGGTTCTTTCATCCTTGTGACCTTTGGCTGCTAACTCACTCTCGTCTCGTATTCACCTCTGTTCATGCCCCATCTACTCCGCTTCTTCCCGCCCCGGAATTAGTATAATTCGTTTAATATAATGTTATATAGATTAATACGTACTTTCAAACACGTCATATTAATTTAGAATTGTATATATATAACCATCTTATTTGAAAATAATTGTTAGTATTAGTCTGCCAAAATACTTTTCTATTGGAAAAATATATAAATACAATGTTGAGATGAGTATAAAAGGTCAGAGATACAAGCATGGGAATGAGTCAGGGTTTGAAATAGGCGTATTGTGTAGAATGCGGGTGATTTAAGTCCGAAGAGAGTGTATAAGGTGGAAGACCGTCAGACACCGTATCAGTGCCGGGGAAGACTCATACCCATTTATTACAAAAATACAACATTATCATTCTATAATATAAATATATAAATAATTCAAAGAAAAATCTCAGATGCTAATACCTATCAAATCTCAAATCCGGGTCAGGTCGTTCAAGTGTATGAACGTTCAAGGTGGGAGTAATCCATGAGCATGAATGTGTAACATGTAACTGGAAGATGGCGAGGCTGCGGTATAAGTATCATATGAGTCATTTCACAGGTGGTTTGAGGCTAATTGAGTAATTGACGCTGCCGTGAATCATATGCGTCTGATGGCCTTTCCTCACGATTTGATTTGCAAATCAGTCAAAGATCCTCTGAAAGACTGAAACTGAAACTGAAAGTAATGTAAACGTATGTTTATCTGTATTTTAAGCACCGTCCATTTGTACAACCCTAGAGCTCGTTCCAGCTCTGCTATCCGTCTCTGTTTTTTTTCTCAGGAAAACGCGAGAAAATTGCGTTGCTCATTCCTTGTACTGATAGCAGCAACGTTCAGTGCAAGTGTCTGAGAATGCCGCCCAGAAGGAGGGCTAAAAAGGTTGGCTCTTCCACATTTTGCATCCCCATTTTCCACAAATTTTCGTCTGTTTTCTGATGTGCTCTTGCTTCTCTCTTCTGCCCGGGATAACTGTGAAGGTGGGTCTCAAGCGAATGGACGCAGCCGTTGAAAATATGCGTCTTTTAGGGTTTTCAGATGAGTTGGTTCGCAGTACCATTAAGCGGCTGTTGGAGGTTAGTACTTTTCTGTCCTAATTGTTCTGTTTGGTTGCGTGGAAAATGTGGGAAAGCTAAAATGAAACAGAAACTCCACCCAAATGGCTGTAACGTCGCGTTTGGCTGCTACTTGCCGCAAAATGAAAGGAAACGAGAAGGGAAGAGAAACGGAACTTTGGGTCCTGTGCTTTTTATTGTTTTGTTCTCCACAAAAATAGTATTCAACCCGCCTCACCCAAATGGTCTTTTTAGTTCTCAGACTCAGACTCATTCCTGAAAGGTGAGTTTGCCTTTTACCATTCTCAGGATCATGTTTGGTCGCTGAGAAAACTGAGATTAATGGAAGAACAATGAAATGCTGAAAATATTATTTGTTATTTCACGAAAAATTTAGTGAATATTTTGTTTGTTTGAGTCTTAAACAATGAAATAGCTACCTTTGGATCACTGAAAAGTGAGGGAAAAGACCAGGGAAATGAAAAGGAAAGGGAAGAAAAAAGTAGGGGAAAATAAAAGTTTTAAGTCCAATTTATATTTTCTAATTTTATTTTCATTTTACGGAAACAAAGACGAAAATTTAATACCTAAAGTTTAATTTTCAGTATATTTTTGTTTCTATTGACATCAAACGTTAAAATCTTAAGATGTTTTTCTTTTTCTTTTTCTCTTTCCCTATAACTTTTCAAGATTTAAATGGAGTGTAAGTGAACTAAGGTGATAATTGGGCCAGAATGGGTGAGACACCAACCCCGATGAAGGCATAATTCAATACAAAGTCTTTGGTGCAACTCCTGAAGGGTGGAGACTTTTTCAACAGGGCAGCTGCAAATTACCCTTTTCTCACATTTTTGAGGCAGCCAAATGGTTGATGAATATCTATTTGTGGTTTGTGTTTTGTTTGACCATTAATGGGGCTTCCTTTTAGGTTTATGGAGATGCTGGGTGGCTTTTCATTGAAGAGGGTTCTTACAAGCTCCTAATTGACACCATTCTTGATGAACAAGAGAATGGTTTGTTCAAGGTAATTTGATTATTGCTCTGTAATTTGTTTTCAACTTTTCCTACATGCTTGGTTTGATTGCTGGAATGCTGTGGAGAAGAAAAATAAAGCTTGGGTTTCGATTTTTCTGTCTTCTTGGCAACTAAAATGAGGCATCCTGAATAGTTTGTTTTTATTTTTATTTTTATTTATGGAAACAACATCTGGAAAAGAGGTAGATATGAAGTGTTGGATCCAGAGCATATCGTGTCATTCTCTTTTTTAAAATGTAGACAAAGGGACTGAATATCCAGAAAGAACATGACAGAAGATAGACTAAGATATTATGTGATTTGCCCATGCCATGCCATGGGCAAAGATGATCTATGAGTTTATGTAATTAATATTGTAAGGCCATTTTTTTATTAGGATTTTCAAAGCACTTCTATTACTTTTAAAAGAAATGGTATTGATTTTAGGTTTTAAAAGTGAGAAAAATAGTTTCAAACTGCTAACCAAACAGTAGCTAAGTGCTTCAATGTTGCCAAACACAAATGAAAAATACCGACATCCTCATCTTGGAACTATTATATTCACCAACCTTGGCTTTGAAATCCTTGGTCTGAAAATTAGTCTTTATTGAATCTCCCAATTTGATATCTAGTACATACTTTCAAGTTGCAATAAATCAATGTTGATATTTCGTACAAATGCCTACGTAATTCGGTTTAGTTGAAGTGCCAGCAAGACAGCTCTTTCTGTGCTGTGTGACAAATTTCTCCATTCCCCATATCAGCAATGTGGTTTGGACAGTAATAAGTTACTTCAAAAAGGCTGCAGAATGATTTTTTTTTTTTTTTGTTTTTTGTTTTTTGTTATGGGTTATTGGGAAGGAGAAGACAGAACTTTTGATGGGTGGAGTGATTGAAGTTGATTGTCCATGAATCAAAGCTTTGTTCACATGCTTCTGCAGTTCAATCAGGAATACTAATCTTTGCTTTCTTGGGTTTGTTGTTAGATTGGGATTGGGTTTGTTCATAACGGAGTCGCTTTCCAAACCTTCTTGCATCTTTTCCCACAAAGGATCCATGCCACCTTAACACTTGTACATGCCATCCTTGCTCTTAATATTTAAGGGAACTATGTTGGATGAAAGGAAAGGAAACCACAACTCAAAGATTGATAAGTCGAAAAAATGCATTATTTGCGATGGATTGAATGACACTTTATAATCTAGTGCATTGAAATTCAAAAGATAGATTTCCTGCTTCTGCAAAGGGTGGATGGAAAAGGCTCATCTGCTCTCTTTGGTTAAGCTGTCCATGACACGAATGCCTTTTTCCTATAAATATCTATTCACCCTTTCCTGGTCTTGTGTCCTGTAACAACTGTCACATCTAGAATATCGAATCTAGCTCATAGTTGGTCTGGTCCAATCCCTCTTCTGTCTGATGACAATTGGGAATACCTTGCTAGCGAAGTAAGCAAGAAAAAGGTTGCCATTAGTTTAATTAAAAGGCACCCTTCTATTTTCTCGCCTGTTCCCGATGGCAGTTTAGGAGACTGGAATTCCTTATTTATATTTATTTTTAAATTTGATTCCTTTTGTTTTGTTTTGTTTTTTTATTTTTTTGGTGGCATGAGATGTTATATGGCTTACTTTATGGCTGTCTTGTGCATGACTGAGTGAACAAGTGGTGGACAATATGCAAAGTCCTGTCACTGATAAAAAAAAGAGAAATAAAAAAACAATGCCAAGCTAACGTTTACTTTTTGTTTGAATGATTCACTTTTAAAGGGTGATTCATCAAAAAACAATGCAACTGATGATAATGGCTTGTCATCTACTGCTATGCCCTCGACTGGAGTTGAAGATGCAACATCATGGACCAATGAAATAGGTAATTTGGACTATATGCTCATTTTTTCAAGTAATTGTGTTAAATTTTATCTGTAGTTGATGCAGCCCTTGTAATCTTTATTGGTTTGCATCTTTGACAAGAATGTTAACATCCTTGTTTTCAATTTTCTTGTACTCAACCAAACTACAAAAGTTGACATATTTGACAAGAATGTATTTCCTTGAAACAAAATCGAAAAGAGTGCATCCAAAGTTCAAACAGCCTCATATGACCATCATTTTTTACTGCAGTATGAGCACTTGTTTTGCAGGAAGTGAAGACTGTAATCCACCAGCTGAAGAAGAAAGAACCAATGAGAGAGACATCAGTTTGGACCAGAACCCTCTTCACTCTCCCCCACACTTGATCAGCTCTTCAGCACCAATAGATAGTCTTCTAATGCAAAGGCGCAGACGTTTCTGTGGGTGGATCAGTGATAATGAGCCTAATGATATTTGTACCAAGCAACTCATACCAGCTACAGTGATGCAATTGGAAAAGCTGATACATGGGACGGATACACACAGCAAGAGCAGGTGGGATGAGAAGCCTGAATAAAGACCTTTTTAGTTGTTCTATATCCTTTTTATGTTTTCTTTCTTCAGGAGAAAATGACTCTTTTATGTTTTTTTGTAGCTTTTTTTAGATGAATGTTAGTATGGTTCCTATGGAGAAAAGTGAAAAAAATAGAGGGAGGAAAGAAAATAATTTTTATTTTATTTTATTTTTATTCCCATTGTCCTCTAAAAATATCCTGGAAGATTTAATTTTCTTTTTTTTGGACGTTTTCATGGACAATCAAACAAAGAGAATAACTTTCTGAGAACCAAAAAAATGTAGGGTGTACAAGAAGATACTTTTGAAAATGTCTGAAATGTAGGAAGAGATGCCTCGGAGAATGCTTGGAAGGTTGAAATATAGAATGGAAATGACACTTGGAAGGTTGAAATATGGAATGGAAATGACAATCAAACCTATTGTACTTCTCTCACACACTAAATGCACCCAAGACAAATGACACATTAGAATCATAAGGAGTATAACATAAACCACTTTCGTTTTTTTAAGAAAGAAAACTTAGGATTTGTATTCAAATTGTTTAAATAATAGTTCTTATTATTTAAAATAGAAAGAAGTATTTTTACTTAGAAAATATATTTATATTTTGTTTTATAGAAGATAAGGAATGATAAGAGAATTTGTTTATTGTATAAATGTATAGTTTCTTTCAAGGAAAATAAGTCAATAAAATTGTTTTTTCATTATTTAAGTTCCCAATAAAGGTTTTTTTTTTCTTTTTAAGATTTTGAAAATTTCACACAAAAATAATAAAGAAAAAAGAATTTTTAAAATTTTATTGTCCATGATTAAATTATAGATGAGGAAAATTTCTTCGCCCTTCTTCTTTTTTTTTTTATATTTTTTAATTACATTATTTTTGCATTATCCAAATATAATTTTTATAAAAAAAACAAACGATAATTTAAATAATTAAAATTTATTTTAACTTATATTGATAAAATTTATACATATTAAGAATAAAAACATTACTGAGAGAGTTGAAACATGTTAAAATTTAATTTTTCTAGATATAGTTTTTAATTTTATATTTCAATTAAAATTTATTTCAAAGTTTATGATGTGTCCAAAAATCTCAAATTTGTAAAAATATATTTATATATCGAGTAGTAGCTAATTTTTAATAAATATAATGAGAGAATAGAGAATAGACTTATTTCTCATTATAATTTTAAATAACAAACTGAAAATCTAGAAATTTAGAAAAAATCTAAAAACTACCATAGCCGTTTAATCTGTGCAGTAGTCACATGTGTCATAGGCTGATTGGTTGAGCGAGGTTCGCAATTCGATGAGAAAGTGAGATTAGGCGGGGCTAGAAGCACTACAACGAACAGAAGCGAACGGATAATTCCATTTGAAGTCCCGAAAACCTCCAAATCTCTATTCTCTTCTCCCTCCAAAAACCCTAATTTCTTTAGTCTCTAATAATCCCTAGATTCAGAGCTTCAATGGTGCCCATTTCTCTGTGAACTGGAGCTTCTTGTGAACACAAAGCCATGAATTTTCCAGCAACTTTTCGCGGGAATTTCAATCCCTTGTCGCACTGCAGTTCTTGCTGTGATCTTCGCTTTCAGCCCTTCCTTTCTTCTCCGATTGTTTCGAGCCAGAAACGATGTCGTATCAGCAATTTGCAGGTGCACCAGGTTTCAAGGTAGCATTTTTGTTTTTGTGTGTGTTTTTAGATGCTATTGATGGAGAGTGCTGTTGCCAGGGTAGTTCGGTTGGTTCCGGGGTTGTTCGGAGTAGGTAATTGGATATCCACACGTGAGAAACGCTGGAAGGAACAAAAATAGCTCTGGCAGTAGCGCTGGCAACAATATCCTGATTTGAATGATGGTTTGGTTTCTGATTTTATTAGGTTAGGTTCTCGAAGGAGGCCAAGGATTGTTTGCGGCGTGACTGAGACAGAAACGGAACCGGAAAACAATAACGATGAGGTAATTTCAGTGCATTTCTTATTTTGAGGCGTTCTTCAATTCAATGAGTCATTTTCCAACCTTGAATGATCCTTTCTTTCAGTTTAGTTCACTCATAGATGTAGGGATCGTTTGGATGTCTCATGGAGTTCTTCAATTGCATGAGTTACTTTCTCTGAATATCATGTTTTGAGGAAATCTTCAATTTGATGTTGATTCGTGGCTCTTTTTTTTTTCCCTTCACATTTAGTACATTATCACTAATATTGAATCGTATCTCCCATTTTCCAGGAAAAAGCACATGAAGATGGAGGAATGCCACCTTCCACTGATTCAACTGTGCAAAATGACCCACAGCTTGATTCTCAGCCTCTAGTGGTTGATCAAGTAATTTCTTTTTCTTTCTAACTTCAACTAGGTTCTGATTGTAAATTCATGAATTTTTATTTGGAATTTCTACATGTTTATGATTTTTTTTCCAGGACAAAGACCAGTTTGTACATAACGCGATGCTTAATGGGGACAACCTGGGAAATAGTGATAATCAGGAAACTGAGGCCCAAGGCAATGTCCAGGTATTTCTGTTTGATTTCCAACATGACTGCAGCTAGAGGAAGTTGGAGTTCCTAGATTTACTCCTTTAAAAGTGATGAAAGAGGTGTGATGTCTAGACCATATAATAAGAGAAAATAGAGTTTCAACATCAACTGCTTTTGGTTAGAATTGATACTTGTGGCAATAACCCAACTTGATTATTTTTCATATATGGTGTGAGAAACTATGCTTCCTTGAAGTTGCTTTTGCAACAATAATCAAAATGAAGGGTACAGACTGTATTCAACAAAAGTGTTTCTAGGTCATTGCATTTTGCTCTTTTTTTTTTTTGATAAATAAGAGTATTGTCTTACGAAAAGGCGCTAAATTAGCGGCTTAAGATGCACAAGAAAGAGACACTCACCCCCTTACAGCTGAGACAAAAAAACTGTCCTACAAGATGTACAAGAAACAACCCTTCCCTCAACGGGTCATTGCATTTTTCTCTCTTAAGTGTGAAAGTTTGGTCCATTAGCCTGCATTCATGTTCTATGGAATAAAATTAGCTACTTAATTGTTCATGTGAGACTTGCTATCCATTGATGGTTCTGCATGGGAATCCTACCATGAATCATCAGCCTTTAGGCTGATAAATAGCAACACCCAAACAGTTGAGGCTGTCTGTTCGGAGAGCAAGGAAACCAACTTTCATTTGGTGGAAAGGGAATTCAACTGTATTTCCTCTAGCACTGATTGCATTAAGGTTTTGTTTGAAACAGGATTCTGAGAATATAGAAGTTGCAAGTGGATCACCTCTTCCAGGTGTGAAGGTGATTATGATTTTATCTGTGATGTTCTTTGTATTGGAGAACCTAAAATTTTGTCTCTTCCTTATAATATTGACTACTATTATATTTTTCTTTTATTCTGTTTTTTCTTTTACCAGCCACAGGTACTGGATGAATCAATCCAGATTCCTAAGGAGACAATTGATATTCTCAAGGATCAAGTGTTTGGGTTTGACACTTTTTTTGTGACAAATCAGGAGCCATATGAGGTTAGTTGATAATGTGGATTGGTTTGTTTTATTTGTTTCTCTTTTCCCATTTATCTTGGAATTAAATGATGAATTACAAGCCCATGTTGATGATTAACATTTATAAAGAACCACCTTTTATTATTCCAGTAGGAAATCTAAATTGGGTTACTCATATTGTCATATGTTTGGAATTCCTTTGGAACGGGAGCTTTTCTCGACACTTCTTATAGTTGCATTTTCTAGTTTACTAACATTTCTTGATCTTCATGGTTCAACTCTGAGAAAATGTAACAGAAAAAGATAAAACCTTTTTTATTTGCTCTTTTATCCAACAGCATTCACACCATTATCTACTAGAATCTAGGTTGACATGTTACCATTTAGTATTTTGATTAAAATCTTAATGCTGTTTGAGCTTCTTGGGTTTGCTATGTTACTTCACCAGGGTGGAGTATTGTTTAAGGGAAACCTGAGAGGGAAGGCTGCTCAAAGTTATGAAAAGATAACAATAAGGATGCAGGTATCTATCTGTATGAATGCTTCTTCATGTATAGAGAGTTATGATTGAGGCTTCTTATAATTCAATTTCGATGCATTTTATATACAGGACAGATTTGGAGATAAGTATAAACTTTTTCTCCTTATCAATCCAGAGGATGATAAACCAGTGGCAGTTGTGGTTCCTAGAAATACCTTGCAGCCAGAGACAACTGGTACTTATATATCTCTCACATTGGAAACCCCTTCCACTATTTTTGTTAAAGGATCATCCAATTGTTGGAGGATATGGGGCAAATATCACCATAGATGAAAATAAGCACTATAAACTAGAAAATGACTAGCCTATCAAAAAAATAAACTGGAAAATGACTATTTTGATATAATTTCTGCAGCTGTTCCAGAATGGTTTGCAGCAGGGGCTTTTGGATTAGTAACAGTGTTTACCTTATTTCTCCGGAATGTGCCAGCATTACAGTCAAATTTATTGTATGTGGTTCATTTTATTATGTTTTCCTTTTCGTCTTTTATTTATTTTCATATTGTAGAATTGCAAACTAGTATTTGTCCTCAACCTGGAGAAAAAAGTATAGCAGAACAATTTCGCTGTAGTTTCTTAATGAGATATTAAAGTTTATAATTCTATTATGCACTCATGATTTTAGAGGTCCAGATGTTCTTTTCTTTTCACTTGATGATTGAGAGTTTCTTAAATATTTATTTCTAGTTCACCCAGGCATCCTTTTGAGATTATTTATTTATTTATTTTGAGTGAGGAGATAACATCCAGATGGTTTTGTTTTGCCTTTATTTTGTCCCTTCTTAGCTCTTTTGAATAATTCTGTCAGAATATGATGCATGTTGTGGGTCCAAATCTTGACAGCTTAAGTTCTTAGAAAAGTTGATGACCCTATATGGTATCAGTCAGAGCTCTAGCTAACTGGAGGTTTCACGTTGAAATAAGAATCCTCTCCCATTGATTTATCTGCCAGGTCTCTTCACGTGCAACCGCCTTAAGCTTCTAGATAGTTGGTAGTTCAACAATTTCTTATATTTTAAAAACCTTGGTCAATTGTGCTCCTCAGTTTACATTTTTCGTAAATTTGTCGCTATGTTTTTTTGATCTGTTGTGGGTCCTTATGTGCTTTGAACTGTGAGATTTTATTGTCAGACTATTTTGTGATAATTCCCTCTTAACACTGAATATTTTAATGTCCCAGATCAGTGTTTGACAATCTAAATTTGTTAATTGATGGCCTCCCTGGAGCCCTTGTAACTGCACTTGTTTTGGGTACACATGAGATCAGCCACATTTTAGTTGCAAGAAGCACTGGGATTAAGCTTGGAGTGCCATACTTCGTTCCTAGTTGGCAGGTAAGAGATAAGGTTGCTTTGCAATAATTTTTTAGAGGGGAATTGTTTTCTTTTATCTTCTTTCTTTCTTTCTTTCTTTATGTTTATTTTTTTCTTCTCTTTTTATTGGTTGGATTCAGTAAGGCTAAATATTTGCTGCCATACAGGAGGCAAGTCCCCTCTAGGGTTCACAAAGCAATAACTCTTTTGAGCTTTGTTATTAAGGATATAGCCTTTTTGGAATCTTAAGATGTACCTGACACCAACTAATTGGTTTCTAACCA
Source organism: Vitis rotundifolia (assembly GCA_030254885.1). Classification (NCBI taxonomy): domain Eukaryota; kingdom Viridiplantae; phylum Streptophyta; class Magnoliopsida; order Vitales; family Vitaceae; genus Vitis; species Vitis rotundifolia. The sequence continues at coordinate 178,503 of CM058163.1, forward strand.
CCACAAGATTAATGTCTAATGTCCTGTTTGGACATGTATGATCTTTGTATTTTTTGGGATTACTTACCCTTCTTTGTTCCTTAGATTTCTATTGAGTTATTTTGTTCTTGTGCAAAGGTGCATTGAAATTCTAATGTGCTATTTTGGTGGCAGATAGGCTCTTTTGGTGCTATCACAAGGATTTTAAATATTGTTCCCAACCGTGAGGATCTTCTGAAGGTTGCAGCAGCGGGACCCATAGCTGGCTTCTCCTTGGGACTTGTTCTTTTGCTTCTAGGCTTCCTTTTACCACCCAGTGATGGTATTGGTGTTGTTGTTGATGCTTCTGTATTTCACGAGTCACTTCTTGCTGGGGGTATTGGTAAGCACTTTATGCTTCATATATTTGCATCTGTGCATCTGTGCAACCAAGGAAAGACCTTCTCAAGCTTGACTGATGTGGAATCTCATCTTTGATGGCTCAATATGTTGTTACTACTCTAGGTTGGCTCCTGCTTTATTAAGCTATGATCATGAAATTGAAAGTGAGTTTTCCTTTTATTTATGCAGCAAAGCTTCTTCTTGGAGATGTTCTCAAGGAAGGGACTCCCATATCTGTTAATCCACTTCTAATATGGGCATGGGCTGGGCTTCTCATCAATGCCATCAACAGCATCCCTGCTGGGGAACTAGATGGGGGCAGAATTTCTTTTGCCATATGGGGAAGAAAGGTAAACGGGTGCCAATCCTTTAGGAAATCTGATCTTGCTCCTGGTTGTCTACAGAAAATAGAAGGATAAAAACAGAAGAAAAAGAAGTCTTTCAAGTCTTAACAGAATTGGGGTGTTGTATATAGTAATCACACTTTTCATTTGGCAGGCTTCAGCTCGCTTCACAGCTGCCTCAATTGCACTTCTAGGACTATCCTCACTGTTCAATGACGTGGCATTTTATTGGGTGGTGCTGATATTTTTCTTACAAAGAGGGCCAATTGCTCCACTCGCTGAGGAAATTACTGACCCTGATGACAAGTATGTTGCCCTTGGAGTTGTAGTTTTACTCTTAGGACTTTTGGTATGCTTACCCTACCCCTTCCCTTTCACAAATGAAGTCACCATAAGTTTCTAGCTCTATGTTCCTAGTACAGTTCATTGTATAGTATCTCATAGGGATATCAGAGACTCCAGGCTACCAATATGCGTCAAAGAAAATTGTTAAAATTTGATTGGCTTATGAAGTAGCTGACAGGTTGTCCATATCATATGGATAATTTTTGTGGGTTGTAATAAAATCAATGAACGCCTGTCATATATGTTGCCTGCTTTGGTGTATATTTGTGGAAAGTTTAAACAGTACATAATAATTGTTTCATTGCTGTTCTTCTCAACTAAAACCACGAATTAGCGAGTATTTCACACACCCTCCTCTGGTTACAAAACCGACTGTTGGATGAACCGCACAGGAAAGCCTCAAAATTAAGTGAAGTCAGGGATTCAAACTTAACAACTGGGTCTATAACTCAGACGGTAAGTGACTTCGATTTTTGATATTATGTCTTGGATAATGTCATTTAAACTTTGGAGCTATATGCTTGATGATGGGACCAGTTAATCGAAGTTTGGGAAACTGAAATTTTTATGCTTTTTCATTGACATATTCGCCTTACCATATACGTATTAAGAAATCTCTTCCACAGTAGTTTCTTGGTATATATATGCATATATGTTTCTGGTTGCTGCAGTAGGTATCGGTTTCAGTGGGAATAGTATAGCAATGGGTTAAATTGAAAGTGAATACTCCGCCAGATTGCAAATAAATGGGCATACAGGGTCAAGATTATCCAATGTGTTATTCATCTGTCTCCTGAGCTGCGTAGTGGGCTACCATTAACCTACCTCACCCAAGGTCATAAATCGGAAATGGCCCTACATTACTTTTCTGCCTTTGTTAACCATATCTTTGAATCTGAAACCAAAGGAATGGCAAATAAGGAACTTAGGCTCTGTAGTCTGAATGAAGTCTCTGGTAAACTTTAGTAGGAATGCTTGGTGTTTGCTGCTTAGCATTCATATTCGCGAGATGCTCTTATATTGCCTGTTGAAGCCACAGCTCTCCAAGCCTCATGCAGCATAACGCAAGCCCATATGATTCTGCTTTGCTACTTGTATTCTCAAAAGATTTGCAACCAAAGGAGAAGAAAAAGACGGTAGACTTTCATGTTCTAATCTTAAAGCCATGGGCCATCAAATTTTATGTGAGAGTGAACAAAACACGGAGGAAGTTGGTACCCAATGGTATCAGCAATTAAAGTCAGTGAAATAACCAAAGACTGAAGTGCTTTGGAAGTTGTTACTGACCAGTAATGGCAAAATTTGGTCAATAGTGAATATGCCTTGCAACTTCAATACTATTATTACGTTTCGTGGTTGAGTTCTGATTGAGAAAAAAATGTGAATATTTTGTGAATGTCAAGTGAATTTTTTTTTTCAGAAGTGAATATTTTGTGAATCTGAATTTCATCTCTACGAATCCAATAAGTTTGCATTTACAAGTCCATATGAGCATGTCTAGAACATGCCTCATCACTAGATCCTCGATAATTCTTTTTCTTCAATGAGCGTTTCCTCCTTTTTATTTATTTATTCTGGTTTCCTTCCCTCAATAGCATTGGCGGATGGGTATTCACCAATTTGTATACATGGTTCTCATGAGATTTTGCTATGGTTAATGGTGGATACCCCTTGGCTACCTCAAGTAACTGGTGTGTCAACGGAATCTGGTCCTCGTTTATCACGCCTTTCAATTGAATGAAATAAAGATATTCTAATCTTATACGCCGAGGAACCTTGCTTAAGTGTTCACTTTGTGCTCAGGCCAGAGTAGCTTGTAGGATCAATCTGCAAATTTTAGTGACAGGGTAAAAGGCATTATGAAGGGGTTGCATAATAAGTGTTGAAGAAGGCTATAATGGATAGACAGGGTGATTCAGAATTTCTCTAGACCATAGAGCTGAAAGACACTCACAGTTATGTATAGTTTTTGCGAGGAAGGACTCATTTTCAGGAAGGAGAACAACGCATCAATCTTGCATTTGTCCACTGAATTGCCTATCCACTGCAACTCTCTTAAGTGTTCTAATATATGCAACTCAGAGGTTGATCTTAGCAATGGTCTCATCACTGCCTGCAGCAAGTAACGGAAAAAATTGACTGACTTGCATATGGTGAATAGAGGAGTGGGAATATGGGTGGTGTACCCAGAAATGCACAAGTTCAAAATCCATAATAAGTGCAGAACTGCAGAAAACATACCTCAAAAGTCCATCTACAATGAGTAAGAATTTGAACATATTCTATTGCTGATAGAAGTGACTCCGAATCCTCATAATTAAAGTGATCGGTTATCAGTTGGGCCTCCTCTAAGCATGACATCTTCCATGTGATAATAAACACATTCGGAGATAAACTTTGGAAGGAGCCCACGAATACAAAGGTTATTAATTCTAAAAGCCTTAATATGGAGAGACGTCGGTTGGAAACAGTTAGAAATCGTCAATTCTGAGAGGCAATGATTAGCATCAATATGCAAAGAATGTAATCCCGAGCAATCTTTGATTATCAAGCTTTGAAGAAGCTGAAATTTTGAAAGTAAGGAGGAAACTGTCTCACTGGTAAGATCGGTAACTGATATTAAATGGAGACTACTGATGAAGTTGGAAGGACAATGTGGAAGAGGTGTGGAAAAAGGTTCCGTCTTCATACGCCAACCAATCTCACCCAGAGACTCATTCATATCTGTGTAGAAATCAAGATGAAGTGTCCCATGAGGCGCAATGGTAACTAGGAGGAAACTAGCATGGCCAAAATTAAATTGAAGCCTAAAAAATAAAAATAAAAATGGCGGAGAAGATTTATTTGCAGTTTGGGGATTATGCCTCTGTTGTAGTTTCTTCTTCCCCATGTTGGATGATTCGCCTCTTTTAGGGAGTAATGAAACCGCTTAGCTTCTGTGGAGGAAACTTCAACTGTTTATGAAATTACAAGTGAATGCGGTTTGGACTTACATTTCAGAACTAACAATTTTCACGACACTAGGGATTTTCGGGATTCTTTCCACACATGTGGTCTCCTGTCGGTTTTCCCCACCCCCACCTATTTTTAATTTCATCAATCCATGTGAAATATGATATATTATTTTATATAAATATAGAAATTAAAACAATTTTTATGTTAAGTAAAAGTAAAGCACATGATTACAAATAAATGAAAGTTGAGATATCAACTAAGCAATAATGTGATTAGAAATAACATGATTTCAATATATTTTATTTTACATATTTCAAGTAAAGTATTGAAAATAAATTGATGGTTTTTTGAAAATATTTAGGTAAACTTTTTGACAATAATAACAACATTATTCTTGTTATTGAATATGAGTTTATTAAAGAAATAAAATTGTAGACCCCCATTTTGGGTGTCTTTTCTGCAGCTTACTTTTGCCAAGTGGAGCGATTCGGGAGAGCCACGTGTCAAATCCCTATTGATCCTCATGGAATCAGGTGGCGGAGCTGAGAGCTTATGAGAGATCGACACCTGTAAAGAGATTTTGAAAAAGCTGCAGACGGTTGAGGAGGAGCGTATGCCGTTAGGGAGGCAGCTGGGAGATATTTTTTTGGGGGGCAAGGGCATTCCTTTTCAGAGGGGAGTCTTTTTGGCTAGGACAAGCTGAGGGAAGAGGGAGGATTTTCTTGGGCCATTGGAGTTTTTTTTTGGCTGGAGGAGATTCTTGAGGAGGTTCCTGGGGGAGTGAGAAAGGAGCCATTTATGCTTGTTGAAGGAAGGTATTCAGAGAGAGGTGAGAAACTTTTGCTTACCGGGAGAAAGATATTTTTTGGAGAGAGCAGTGAATTTTCTGGATTACAGGGAGGAGGAAGCTTGCTTTAGGGGTGATATCCTTGAGAGACTGGTAACACAGAGAGCAGTGAGTTTTCTGGTTGCTGAGAGGAGCTTTTGGGAGTTACAGAGAGAGGAGTTTTTAAGAGTTTTCCTGAGAGAGAGGATCAAGGGAGGCGAGAGCATTCTGAAGGCAAAAATGGAGGAAGGGAGATAACAGAGGAAAGAAGCATCTGTAGGTGAGTTTGAGGTGAGTTTCTCGATTACTTTGATTCAAATATTTTCTCATCTCTTACCGATTTTGGTTAGATCTTCATTGCTCATCAATTTGAAGTTGAATAATATGGATTGCATGCTGAATTTTATTGATTTCTGGATCCTTTTTATGCTCTGTTATTGTTGATCTCATTGTTGTTTTGGTGGTTTGGCTTGGAACTAGTGGAACTCTGTTTCTCATACACTGTGTAAACCTAGCTCAAGGTCCTCCTACCCGTATTGGCCCATGGATGTCACCTGAAATGAGGCTTTATACATTCATGTTTTACTTGATTCCTAGTTCATCCTTCCCTCAGTCTTTTTGTTTTGGCTCCTTTTCCCCTCTTTCTATTCCTCTGTTGCTAGGAGTTTGTGCTCTGAGTATCAGAGTTGGGTTGGTCCTTGTTGAGTGGGCTACTTGGGTTGATGTGCTTCCATGAGGTAAATCTGGAGAATAAATATGGGTTTGAGAGCTTGATACAGGAGCCATTGCCAGAATCGTCAACAGGGATTACCATATCTGCATCAGCACCTCAGTTGTATCCTTGGGGATGACGTCTCGTGGTTTGTAAATTGTGGAGAGCAGAGAACTTTCTTCCGAAGTGGGTAGCCAGCCGATGTTGGTTTTGTGTAAGCTCGGATACTGGATTCGAGATTTTAAAGACGCTGGTGGGTTAAGAGGATGGATGAAAATGAGAAAGAGTCATGCCCCAGTTTTAAATACAAAATCAGATGCAGTGAGGTCAGGGAACAGGGGAAAATTCGGAGTTGATGAATAAAGTGTAAGGTCGGAGATAATAAAATGTGTCATACATGCCAAGCCCACCATCCTTTGTCTGCACCATTATCCTCTTTAACTACCTTGACTTCGATCTCTTACACAACTCCTTTATTTTTCAACCCGCATCTTTCATCACCTACTACCCCTCCATGGAAATCAGTCCTTAGCTGCTTCACTTTCTATGGTTTCCTCCTCTGTGCCTTATCCTTCTTCATTCAGATACTTGCTTTTGTCCTTGGGAATTGAGTCACTTGAGATCCTTTGTACTCCGCAGGAACATTTCCTCTAATGCATTCCTAAAGAGATCAGAGGACTTATGGCTAGGCTGGTTCTAAAAGTAAAGATTTCACGAGATGGCAAATGGATTGAGAAACATGCTTCTATATTGGCTCCTGGAGACGTTATCGGTGTCAAACTGGGAGATATTATCCCTGTTGATGCGTGCTTATTTGGAGGAGATTTTCTGAAAATTAGTCAGTTTGCTCTCATGGGAGAGTCATTCCTGTTAACAAAATATTCTGGTGTGGGAGTTCACTCTGGTTCAGCATGTAATAGTTCAATCAAGGATGGCAGTTCTGCAGATCTTTCTTCCATGGATCCAGAAAATCATGAGAGTTGCAAGTTCCATGCCCCATTCACAGATTTTGGAACCAGGAAGGCAGGAACAATTCGTTCATGTTGAAGTTACTCCATCTGATGGAATCCAGGGTGCTTATGAAGAATTATATCTTCATATATCAGCCGAGACATCTGAGAAAGTTGACGCTGCAGTCGCGCTGATTGAATTGCTAGCCACTCCAGTTTCAGGAAATCCAGTTGCTGTTTCCACCACACCCATCACCCTGTTCATCACCTTTCATACCCCCACATACCGTCTCTCATATTCTCATCTTTCCATGCTTTCCATACCCACCTTTCATAACCCCCTTACTCATCCTATTTCAATTCATCATTTTCCATCACCACAGCACACTTGCTGTTCATCATCGCTTCCCCACCCATGCCATCATACCCATGCATATACCTATTCGTCAATCCTCATGTATGCATGATCCTCATCATACCCATTCTTTTTACTCACCACCTTTCTCTCTCTAAACCCTCATACCCATTCTTCAACCTTCTCATGCCCATTTTTACCATCAATCTCACCCACAGCCAATACTATCACCGTATACACAGCTTCGTCATCTCCAATGTTTGCACCATCCCACTCAATCATTCATAACCTTCCTCACTCATGGTCTTCACTTCACCATCCTTTAAACCTTCACCCTTCGATACCCATTTTCACCACTGTCAAGCCCATATTCCCAGCCAATCCTCTTCATGTCCGACAATTTGATAATCAGGCGCCACCTGCTAATCATAAGGGCACAGATCCTGAGCCATGCAAACGTCAAACTGTTGAAGATTTTGAGCATGAAAGACCAATTTGGAAAGAACTACTCAGTTTGATTTGCAGCAAGACTTTGAGCAAAACTTCTCTTATGGTTCTCATGGGTACGGATGCTGTGATGGGGTGCTCAGTGAAGCTCCACGTTGAGAGGATGGGTGACAAGATCCTTCTCTGTCGCGTTCATTCACTCGTGGGAAACATATGGCTGATATTCACAAAGGGAGATTTGAAGGGAGTGAGTGACCAGGTTGCCAAGATGTTGTTTAATCTGGAAGCACCCTGTGCATGACACTAATCTCATTAGAGAACCATGCGAGTAGCCTGTTTGTGACAATGGTGATGAAGATCTCCATCGAAGACCACATGTCTAGATGGATTCCAGGAAATTTGAACAGGGATCACCTCGGCAAGCATCAATCTGGGCCTGAAAAACTATCTCTGCCGATTGTTCCCTGCGCTTCAGTGAGCCTCCAAAGTTTGAATGAAACTGTAAAATTGGTGAAGCAGAGAGGTGCATGGGCCTGAGGACTTCATGTCTTTGCTTGCTGGACATGCGAGGTGGCAGTTGGAACAGTTGAGATAGGAGAGGGGATCAGACTATGGGACCGCATGCATGGTTCGCATGGCCACCTTTGGGCCATATGCTATCTCCCATTTTTATCATCTTTGATTTTGAAAAACAATTTCCTCAAACTCCAAATTCTGGTTTTTCAAATAATTTTAAACCTCCAAAAATTCTCATCCTTAGAGTTTTTAGGTTCCAAAATCTCATCTTAAATAAAATTTGGTTGCCATTTTCTCTTCGGCAAGTCATTTTCACATCTTTCATGTTTTCAAAATGTTTTAAAATAAGCAAGAGTTCGATTTTGTAATTCCGATTGATGGAATTTACAGAATTGATTCATGCAAAAATAAATTGGGCCATGGTGGGGGCCCAACATCAATGGATGCTTCCTCTGAAAACAAATTTGATTGAATTGTGATATCTGGTAATTTCTCACTTTGTTTGATAACATGTGTGGCATATTCTATACTCGTTATTGTGCACTAACCCCATTTCTTGATAGCGCACTGTTGTTCGCCGCCCAGGTACGCATCCTCTCCCACTCTGATCATTTTCTCGTGCATGTTTCGACTTTTAATATGTGATCATGTCGGTATTCATCGATTTTCTTGTCGATTGCCACGTCAGCTTCATTTTATTAGTAGAGACCCAACTTTAGGGACTTAGAGGGGTGCTACGGTCATTACCGTACCTTCCCGATAAGTAACCTGACCCCCGATCCCATTTTTGGTTTTTCACAGACCCGCTTTTCCTTCAGGAGTCACATTTAGGGTTTTTATTTCTTATTTTGTTTACCCTTTAAAATAAAACAAAAATAAGTGGCGACTCCAAGTCATTTTTCAATAAATAAATCCTTTTTCAAAATAAAAAGCGAGTTCGCGCCATTTGAGTGGGAAACGCATTGAGTCCGAAATGCGGGGTCCACAAAAATATAAAAAATTTGAATAGAATGACTTTTGGATTGATAAATAATATTAATAATATATTTCTAGAAATTTTGATTTTTGATTTTTGATTTTATTGGAAGTGTGGAAAAAAATTTTATTTCCTATTTTGACATAATGGAAATACATAAAAGTAGGTGAATAGATATTTTTTTAACCCAACCCTAAATTAATATTTTGATATCTATTTTAAGTTTGTCCCTTTATTCTAATAAAATCAATAACACACAAATGAATATAGGATATAATGTAAAAAAACAATCTAGCAATTCGCTAAATATGAGAAAATAATATATATTTTTACTTGATTAAATGCATCCACTAAATATGAAAAAATGATACACATTTTTAATTGATTAAATACACCTACTCCCAAGGGTCTTATGCCATTCACATGTATACTATTTTTCTACTTCTTCAATGTAGCATTCTTCTATGCTTCTTAGTAGATTTTTCGAAATTTTTTTTCGAGTTTTGCAATGAAATATCTAATCTTTATCATACCCTAATTATTGTAGTTGAAAATTAATCTTAAAGTTTAAGAGTTTGGAGGATTAAAATTTTAGTGAATGACTATGCTCTTTTTTTTTTTTTTTGTTATTTATAAAATCTACCCATACTTTTTAAATAAAATATCTCTATTTATATTTATAAAACTCTTTTTAAAATTACAAAAAGTTTCTTAATTCTAATTCTAAGAAGTTTAAAATCCTCTTTAGAATAAGATACAAATAATCATAATTTTAGAACAATATTACATTTTTTTTTTATAAATCAAACACAAATTCAAAGATAAACAAAATTTTAGACTTGATCAAAAACAAATTTTGGAATTAAAAATATAATAGAAATCAAATTACAAATGGGATAGTATTCTCTTTTAAGATTGGCCATTTCAAAAGTTTTACCCACCATAAAAACATAAAAATTGTAACTAGTAACTTCTATATAAAAGATGTGTGGATTCACACCATAAAGGTATATATAAATAATTGAAAAGAATCTAATTTATTATTACCATAAAAGGGTATTATATAAAAGGATCCAGCGGACTCCAGTCCTGGCTTATTGAGGCTCCGAGCTTCGTTTTTTGAGGCAGTGGTTCAAGTGTTAATCCCTGTCATTAGAGAGTTGATTGAGCATTGAGATGCTGGTATACAGGAGCACAACCATGCGTGGAAATTGTGGCTAAGGAAAATCAAGTTACCACAATGGACCACGAGGAAGGGCTGAGGATTCAATGGTGATTCCCACAAGGATTGCAGAGGGGTGGAAACCCCAGCTTATTCCAGAGGACAGTGTTAATTAATTTTATGATTCAGTTTAAATGATTTCAAAACGTTGTGTCTTCAAAGTGAACGACCAATGATTTCCATTAGGAATAAATTATAAGTTGCTTTCTATAATTTCATCTCTACAAATCTAACGAGTTTGCATCTACAAGTACATATGAGCATGTCTAGGACATGCCACATGATCACTACATCCTTCTTCTACTTTCACAAACTCATAACGATACTTCCTTTCCGGCAATGAGCGTTGCCTTTTTTGCCGGTTTCCCTCCCTCAACAGCATTGCCTCCTGGATCTTCACCAATTTGAATAAATGGTTCCCATGTGATTTTGCAACTATCAATGGCTGCTCCCACCTGCCTAGCTCAAGTAAATGTTCTGCCAATGAAATCTTGTCCTCCTCATTTATCACACCTTCCAATTTAATGAAATGAAGATGATCTAATCTTGTATGCCAAGGAACATAGCTCAAGTGATCACTTGTGCTCAGCCCACCGTAGCTTGTAGGATCAATCTGCAAAATTTTAGTGAAATCAGGGGTCATTCAGATTTTGCTAAAATTTCAAAACTACAGTTCCATGGATTGAAGTTGAAAAAACGTTGCTCCTCTAGAATCCAACATTACAAAACTGAGTTGGAACTTAGAACTGCTGAAATTAGCATAAAGTCTGAAAAGACACTTACATTTATGTATAGTTTTTGCAACAAAGGACACATTTTCAAGAAGGAGAACAACACATCAATCTTGCATTTGTCCACTGAATTGTCAATCCACTGTAACTCTTTCAATCGAGAGAACTTAGAGGCTGGTCTTAGCCATGGTCTGATCACTGCCTGCAGCAAGTAATGCAAAAAATTGACTGACTTGCATATGCTGAAATGAAGAGTGGGAATATGGATGGTGTACCCAGAAACACACAAGTTCAAAATGCACAAGTACAGAAAGAAAACGTACCTCAAAAGTCCATCTACAAAGAGTAAGAATTTGAACATCTTGAATAGCTGATAGAAGTGACTGCGAACCCTCATACTTAAAGCAGTCAGCTGGGCCTCCTCTAACATCAAGCATGGCATCTACCATTTGTAAATCAACACATTTGCAGATAATCATCGGAAGGAGTCCACAAAACCGGAACTTACTAATCTTAAAAGCCTTAACACGGAGAGACTTAGCCTTAATATGGAGAGACTTTAGTTGGGAACAGTTAGAAATCATCACGTTTGAGAGATGACTATCGGCATCAATATGCAAAGAATGTAATCCGGGGCAATCTTTGATTATCAAGCTTTTAAGACGCGGAAATTTTGAAAGTATTGAGGAAACGGTCTCACTGGTAAGATTAGCAACTGATATTAAATGTAGGGCCCGGATATAGTCGGGAGAAGGAACTGAACGAGGAAATGTGCAAAAATCACAGGAACATCCCGTCTTCAAATGCCAACCAATCTCACTTGGAGATTGGTTCCTTTCTGTGTAGAAATCAAGATGAAGGGTTCCATTAGGCAGAATGGTAGCTAGGAGGAAACTACCATGGCCAAAATTAAATCGAAGCCTCCTAAAATGCGCTAACAGACCATGCTCACGAGCATCATCAAGGAAGTAACCAATTTCCTGAGAAATTTCTTCCTGGGCTCCATCTTGCACTGTGGTTGGGCGTGCATTTTTCCAAAGACCTCTCCATCTGGTTGAGAGCAAACTGGTGCTCAGGGCATCTCCCACAGGGAGTAAGGAAATGATGTGGCCAAGTATATCATCAGGTAAGCTGCTAATTAAATCATGCTTTTCTTCGATTGCGTCCATGTTCCTGTTCCATAAATGGATTATTCATAGAGGAATTCAGAATCATCCTTGTAAGAATCAATAAAAATGAAAATAACAGAGAAGATTTATTTATTACCTTTCAGAATTTGCAGTTTGGGGATCAAAATTGTTTCTTCTCCCATGCCTATGTTGCTGTTTCTTCCTCCCCATGTTGGATTCACCTCTCCTAAGGAGTATTGAAACTTCGTAGACTCTGTGGGGAAAACAGCAACTATTTTAACACAAGGGCCGTTTATGAAATTACAAATTAATGCACAAACGGTTAGAATATGTGCATATGCTCCTTAACACCCTCCTCTACAAATTAATGAACAAACGATAAGAATCACCCTCCTTCACGTGCGGGCCGGGTGCGGCCCTATATCCTCATGGCCGCAAGTGAAGAGATATGACATGCAATTTGGAGGGAAAGATACCACATGGGAAATGAGCATGCAAATTACAAAGAGATGGTTCCAACCCGCGACCTTGAGCCAAACCAAGACCTGACGGCATGTTAAACCACACATTTTTCTAAAAATTTAAGCTAGCAGGATTTCAATTTAATATACATAGCATGCTCCTAAATTTGATTTAATAATCAAATAGTAATCAAAACTATGAAAAAAAGGATTTGACATTGTCCATTTTTGAACAGTTTCTTTAGGATATTTCTGGATTTTATCCGCACATGTATGCATTTCAATATTAAACCTGTCATGCCCCAAGACCCACTCTAAAGGCGTGATGGTCATTTCACACCTCAAATCCGAAGGCTTAAAGTGTAACCTAACCCAAACATAATTAAAAACAACTGCATTAATTTTTTTTACGTCAAAAGAAGTCTTTAAAAACTTGGGAGAAAAATAATTCTGAAAAATTTATTTTTCACCTAACAAAGTATAAGAGAAATAATCATTAATATTTATCTAAAATTATAAGTTTGACAATTCTAAAATTTTAGGTATTCAAATTAATATTTTTAATTATGAAAGATAATTTAATCTATTCCTATTTTAGAAAAATGAATAAATTTCTAATTCATATAAAACTTAATTTTTTTTTTCAATTTATTTCTTAGGACACAACATAATTTAATTAAACTACAATTTATTCTACTAATCAAATTTTATGCTACATATTACGTACACTCATCATTAGTATAATAATATTGATAACTTCTATTCTCACTTTCATTTTTTTCTTTCCCACTAAACATAAGCTATATCTCAACAATTCTCCATTATTACTAACATAATAATATATATATATATTAACAATCAAACTCCCTCCATCCGTACATATCTTTCTTTATTATTAGTATTACTATATTATTTTTTTTCTTTTCATAATTCTTCATCTTCCACAAGCACACATTTTTTTTTTTTATTTTATAAAAAACTTCCTCTAGTGCACACGCATTCTCTTTCTTTCTGTTTTTTTCCCTGCTAATATTTTCTAGTCTCTTAAGCCACATATAACAATATATTTATTTACTCATTTATTTTTATTTTTATTTCTTAAAATTCCATTACTTAGATCTATTCATCTAAAAAATTTTGAATTTCCCTATTTTTATCAATAGAACAATCTATATTTTTAATTTCAATATTTTGACCTTAAAGTCTTAAATAGGTTAACCCAAGCCTAAATCGAAATCTTCTAAAGAATTTTTTTTTTTTTTTAAAAAAAAAAAAAACTTAAGATTTCCTAATTTCTAACAATAAAACCACCAATAATATTAAATTTCCAATATTTTGATATTAAAACGAATTAAAAAAATAAACTAACTCTAATCTAAGAATAACTAGTGTGTTCAAAACTAACTAACGAATATAATATATTAATTTAGGGTCAGAATCTTACCCAGAAAAAAAAAACCTGAACTTCAACTCTGAATCTCTAACTCTAATTCCCTACTTCTGATTGATAAGATTTTCTGAATGAAGAAAACAATAGAAAAAATCTAATTTATACCCAAGATTTTAAATTGTAAAAGCATTCTTTCACCTTTAATGAATTTAATTAATTATTTAATTATATTATAAATTATTATTTTACCCCTAAATTAAATTTTGGGTGTCACAAAACCTTCCATAAACTTCTCGTAGAATTTCCTAGAAACCAAACAGAGCATAAGAAGGGAACAAACAAACAAAAAAAACGAACCTAGCCCTCGGTGCAGTAAAGTATCGATCTTGGAGGAGAGAAACAGCTAGAGGCCAGAGGAGATTAAAGAATGGAAAAACGAGGGATATGAAAGAGAGATTTGAGACTTTTCTTCGAAAAAAAGTATGGAGAGATGAAAAAAAGGAAAGACGTGAAGCGGTGCTATGTAATCTCTTAAGGTAGGAGATCAGTTTCCCCCACCTATACGGCTAATGGCTATATCATGATCATCCCTTTTATATTTTTAATTTGATCAATACATATGAAATATCATATCTGTAAAAAAATATTATTTTATACAAATATATAAATTATACATGCTAAAAATTACAACTCAAATGTTTAAATTAATATTTCTGTTAAGTAAAACATGTGATTAAATATAAAATGAAAGACAATCAATTGAGAAAAAAATGTTATTTTTTATTTATTTATGATAAAGCTTTCAAAATAAATTGCTAATTTAAAAAAAAAATTACTAAACAATTTAAAAATGTAATGAACAAATAAAATTTTAAGAAAAAAAAAATATTTTTTAATTCAGAAAACATAATACAAACCATTTCAAGTAAAAATATAAAATAATATCTACCATGTTCACGTACTTGTGAAATATAATATCTATAAAAAATTTAATATAAATAAATATGATTATCATTTGATTAAATTTAATATAATATAAATAAAAAGAAAACCATAACACAAGTGAATTTTTCCCAAAAAAAAAATAATAATAATAATTCAAAACAATATATAAAGGGAAAATGCACAAAAATAAAACACTTTTCATTTATGTTATTTAAAAAATATAACAACTAAAAGAAAAAGATTTTTTATAAGTTAAATAGTTGAAATGCAGGTATTTAGAGTTTATAGGAGAATATCAACATTCAGAATTTGGGAGTAATACTTAGAAATATATGATTCTTAGTTGTACTTAGGAAAAATGACTTTATTTTTTAATATTTAAGGATAAAACGACATAAAAATAACTAAAATGTGTTTTTACAATGTCCATATTGATGTTTTTCTTTGGTTCTTAGAGTAATCTAGAAATAACAAAATTAATTCTTTAAATAATATAAAGTTGTTTTTAGGAATAACTTTCTATTAAGTAACTATGTTCTAAAAATCAACTTTATTCTTTAAGTAGGAGTAGGATAACATGAAAAATGACTGAAATTTATTCTTTAAAAATAAAAATAAAATAAAAGCATGCCGATGTTTTCATAATTTATAAAAATTATAAATTCATTATTTAAATGTTTTCTTATGATACTGATAATAGAGCTAAGGAAACTAGAAATAAATTCCAAACTCCTTTGAAAAGAATAGCATGTTCCTTGTAAGTTGTAACATGAACTATCACGACTCACAAAGGCTGGAATTGAAGTTAACAGCAAAACGAATTCTGGGAACTACTTTTACTGGGATCTAGGCCACAGCGGCTGATCAGATTGACTCATCCAAGCCCCCAGGCCAAAAGGGTTGATGGTAAGCAGAGAAAGCAGCTTTCGTTTTCTGGGAGTTGCTTCAGTTTCTGTTTCTCATCTGTTGACGGCACAAACTTATGTGCTTTCAACTATGACATTTTATTATCAGACTATTTTGTGATGATTCCCTCGAACGCTGAATATTTCAATGTCCTAGATCAGCTTTAATTTGTGCAACCAAGGAAGGATCTTCTCAAGCTTCATCCATCTGGAATAGCTCATCTTTGATGGCTCAATATGTTGTTACTACTTACTACTCAAGGTGGGCCCCTGCTATATTAAGATATGATCATGAAATTGAAAGGCTAAAAGCTTCTTCTTGGAGATATTCTCAAGGAAGCACCCCCATATCTGTAAATCCACCTCTAAAATGGCTTGGCCATGGGCTGGGCTTCTCATTAATGCCATCAACAGCGTCCCTGCTGGGGAGCTAGATGGGTGCAGAATTTCTTTTGCCATATGGGGAAGAAAGTCTTTAAGTTGGTGTTTATTTTTTTGGCTTTTCACTGAAAGTAATTTGTTTTCAAAATTTAGGTTGTTTGTTTTTTTACTTTTTCATGACTTATTATAAACTTTTTATTAAACAAAAAAAACCGAAATATATAACTTTTTTTAAATAAAAAAAATAATATGTGAATTTTTTTTTATTTTTTAATACTTAATAAAAATAAAATACTATAAAAATAAATAACCTAATATTTAACACTATTAAGCATTAAGATTCTATTTAGAATTAAATAAAAAAATAAACACCACCTAAGTTTTAAAAAAATTGAAGAGTGTTATATACGGAAATCACAATACTTTTCATTTGGCAGGCTTCAGCTCGCTTCTAGGATTATCCTCATTGTTCAATGAAGTGGCATTTTATTGGGTGTTGCTTATATCTTTCCTACAGAGGGGGCCAATTGCTCCACTCTCGGAGGAAATTACTGATCCTGATGACATGTATGTTGCCCTTGGAATTGTAGTTTTACTCTTAATTGGGACTTTCGGCATGCTTATCCTAACCCTTCCCTTTTCCAAATGAAGTCATTACAAGTTTCTACCTAGCTATATGTTCCACAAACAATTCATTGTATAGTATCTCATTATCAGGTAGTGCATGTCATATGGATAATTTTTGAGGGATGTAATAAAATCAAGGAACGCCTATCATGTATGTTGCAGGCCCTAGTGTATATTTGCGGAAAGTTTGAAGAGTACATAATAGTTATTTCATTGCTGTTTTTTTTCAACTAAAACCACTAATTGCCAAGTACTTCACACACCCTCCTCTGGTTACAAAACCAACTGTTGGATGAACTGCACAGGAAAACCTCAAACTTAGATGAACTCAGGGATTTAAACTTAGGACCTGGGTCCTTGATATTATGTTTTGGATAATGTCATTTGATCTTGGGGGCTATATGTTTGGTGATGGGACTAGTTAATCGAATCTTGGGAAAAAGGACTGTAATAATTTTTATGCCTTTTTTTATACATGAGATCTCTTCCACAGTAGATTCTGTAGTAGGTACTGGTTTCGGTGGGAACAGTACAGCAATTGGTTCAATTCAAAGTGAGTACTCCCCAACTCTACCTCACCCAAATGGGCATGTGTATATATTTATGTACAGATTGCACATAAAGGGCATCCCGGGTCAAGATCATCCAATGTGTCCTCATTCATCTGTCTCCTGAGCTGCTTATTAACTGCCATCAACCTACCACACCCTAGCTCATAAATTGGAAGTGGCCCTACATTACTTTTCTGCCATTGTTTTCCTTTTCTTTGAATCTGAAACCATAGGAATTGGAACTTAGGGTCTGCAGTCTGAATGAAGTCTCTGGTAAACTTTTGTAGGAATTCTTGGTGTTTGCTGCTTAATACTCGTATTCGTGCAGATGCACCATGGCCAGTTGCTGCCGCCGCTCCCCAAGCCCGATGCAGCATGATGCTGTTGGGCTCCCTCTTATGTGAGGGAGTAGGCCCATATACTTGGACCAAATCAGTTACATTAAAAAGAAAAAGAATAAAGGAGATCGAAGAAAAACAAAAAAAAGAGAGAAGAGAGAGGAAGAGGAAAAACGCATATGTCCAGATTTCTTCAATAAGTCAATTCTATTTCATTTGTGGTCCAATTGAGTTGAAATTTGGAGGAAAAGTTTGAAACTCAAGCATCTACAATATGAATGATAGAGATCAGATTTTGAGATCGGGAACTGATGTTACTGCTTATAAACAGTAACAACGTTTTTGGTATATTTTCTTCAATTTTCTTTATTTTTTCCAAGAAAGATTATATAATCCAATATTATGTGTGCTCTTGATATATTTGACAACCTCTAGAGATTATTCCAGAAAAGATAAGTGTAATCCATTATTATTAATAATGAAAATTTAAATTGGACTAAATATCATGATTTTTTCCTTCGTATTGAGAGATTTTCCACACAAAAATTATGATGTTTGATTTTTTTTATTTTATTGCATGAGTTTATTTATTTATTGCTGCTAGTTGATATTGATTATTTAGTTTTGCACAAAAGAATTATAGAAAAATTTTGATATTTGTCGGAATATTGTGAATTCACTTTGACAGATGTCCATGTGATTCTACTCTATTACTTGTATCCTCAAAAGAGTCGCAACCAAAGCAGAAGAAAATGACAACTGTTTTCATGAATGCGAGTATCTAATCTCAAGTCCTAATCTTAAATCCATGGGCCATCAAATTTTCTGTGAAAGCAGGAGCATCGCCCTTTATCACCACCCCCTGCTAAGCCCACCAGCTCAACCGCAACCCATCCTGACCATTTATTTGTTAGCAGCCTTTGTACCTAAAAATTTTATTCATTTGATATCCTCCATTAATGTGATGGCGAAGGAGCTCAGTAATTGCAAAGGGGACTGGGTCATGTGACCATAACTCCACCACCTACACTTTCCTATTTATTCTATCGTGTGACATAAACATGAACGTAGTCAAGACTCATCAGCCTAGCTAGCTGAGGATGTGGATAGCGCGTGATTATGATATGTGCGGGTGAGGTGTGATTTTAATTGTGGAATTAGAAAGAGGGTATCTTCGGATGAATGACAAATTCGTGGTCGGCTATGTGGGGTATCATGTGAAACGTGAGGTGTCATTTCATTTCAATTGTCAAATTTGATTAATAAGTTTTTATAAATATGTGACAAAGTTGTCTCTCCACATGAAGATTGTGCTTCATTATAGAATGAGGAAATGTAGATTTATTTAATAATACTCATTTTAAATTTAAAACATTCTCGTCTTCCCACACTTGAATGAACTCTTTCTTTCTTTGACTTTGCCCTCATCATTCCTCTTTCCGTTTATATTGTCAATGTTAATGAGGCGTCTTTTCCACAACGAATCCAGCACTCGAGTTAAAAAGAATTTGAATGATAAAAAATATTTTAAAGTTTTGTGCTACGAATGCATTGAATGAATATGTACTTCTCCATTCGTATAACTTTTTACAACAACAATGGAGAGCCATTAAGGGAAGTACAAGGCATACTTTTGGGTATGACTTTGTAGGAGAAAGCTGGTGAGATTGATCTTGATGGAATGATATTTTTCAAGAAGTTCAAGTGAAGCTAAGGTAGGACATTTAATTCACAATGCATATGTCTCATACCCTGAGGCTCAAGTTAGGTGGTGAATGGTGGTTCCTCTTTTATATTAATAGCGACACATGGTTCCCCCATTTCCCATGCTTTACAGATTATCCAAGGCAGGGAAAAAACATTACCAACTAACTTCCATCCTCATTATTGGTGCTAGAATATGTTAGCTTTAGAGTTTTGTTGATTTCTACTCAATTTGGCTTGCTGTATAGGATTCATATCCTCACGCCTTCTTTTGTAAATGCTCTATCTACCCTTGGTTTCCATGCATCAACGGAGCCTTCTTCTTCACCATTTTTTTTTGGTTCATCTTGTCCTTCTCAAGTATGATGACAAACCCTATCATGAAATCAATTAACACTGGAGATTTAACTGTGGTCCCATAAGGTGTAGCATATCTCGAATTCACTTAACTCTATAGGTCACTTTACCATTCATTTGAAGAAGTTGGGCTTGGATCATTTAACTCTACAGGCCACTTTACCATTCATTCGAAGAGGTTGAGTTTGGATAGGACGATCGAAAAGGATTTTCCATTACCATAAGGGTGACAAGTGGTTTACATGGGTTGGTGTTGTGTTAAGATTTAAAAAAAAAATCATAAAATTTAATATATTTGAGCATGAACCTTTTAATAATTGTGCTAGATTACTTTTTGACACAAATGTGACATGTTTAATAATCATGTGAGGCTAACATGGTACAATTCATGTTACTTATTTAATGAATAAGTTGAATTGAATCATATAGAAATATAAATTACCATAAAAATTGCATAAATAATCCATTTAACCCGAATATGATTATGATCCATGCACCACAATTATGAGTCAATTACCATGATAAAACTTTGTGTAACCTATTTAATAAATAAGTTAATTTGGATTGAGTTAAAGTATATTAAATAAATATGAAAATTACATAATGACCTATGTAACAACATTATGAGTTGTTTAATTCCTTCAAAGCTTTAAATTTACATAAATTAACATTAGGTTATTTTTCAAAATAATTATAAAAAATAATAAAATTTGCAACTATGTGAATAAGTGGTTATATATGGGCTGAGGTATAATTGCATTGATATAACATTGCAAATTACACATATGAAAACAAGTCATTTTCATACCAAAGATTTAAACTCAAATACAACCAACTTAATAAAATAGATTAAGTGAATTGACATAAATATAATACAAATACGATTAAGTTTAATTGAAACCCATTAATTTTATATTGTTTACAGGTAGCGTTTACCATTCATGTTAAAATTTACAGCCTCTACCTTTTTCTTTCATAGTATTGGATTTTTTGAATGTTTTAAGAGATACATTAACTTTATTTAAGTAATATAGTAGGTACACAATCTACAATGTAGCGTAAATATCCTTAATATCAAAATTTGGGCATTACCTAACATTGTAATGATGTAGGGGGAAAAAATTCAACTTGATTTTCAATTGATATGTCGACTAATCAATTATACAATCAACTTAACCATACACAAATTTGGAATAATCAACCCAACGATCCTTTTAGCATTTAGTATTTATCTCTTCATGTAATGCAATTTGAAAACCTAGATTAGAGGCTAATATTGTGAGGATGATGTTTGGAATAAGTTAGAAAGAATGCCACAAAATTTTCAATTGGCCAATCATTTTTTCATTATTACTCTTGAATTACAAATTTGGATAGGGCTTCCTATAGCAAATTTCAATTATAAATACTTAAAAAAGAACTTACAATATATCTCATTACTTCAAATTGAAAATTTAAACATCATGTCTTGTAAACCCTTTTACCTTTTACTTTCAAAAATTGATAATAAAGACTAAAAAGTTAAGTGAAATAAAGGGTTTCTTTTTTCAAAATGTTTAATTTTTTTTTTTAAATGGAGAATTTAAGGGGAATTTTATTTTATTTTTTTAAAATAGATTTTAAAAACTAGTTTTGAACTATTTGACCGTGTGATTTAAAAATATTTTTTTATTTTTAAAAACAAAAAACCGTTTTTAAAATTTTTTAATATTATTTGATAGTTTTTGTTTTTAAAATTTTTTTAATATTATTTGATCGTTATTATCTATAAATAATTTTTAAAAATAAAATAAAATAAAGAACAATTTTTAGAGATCAAGTAAGAATTATTCTCATTTAATTTTAAAAATAAAAGAAAAACATGTGCTCATTTGATG
Source organism: Vitis rotundifolia (assembly GCA_030254885.1). Taxonomy (NCBI): domain Eukaryota; kingdom Viridiplantae; phylum Streptophyta; class Magnoliopsida; order Vitales; family Vitaceae; genus Vitis; species Vitis rotundifolia. The sequence goes on from CM058163.1 coordinate 199,908, forward strand.
ATATTTTTTATAACTATTTTTAGGAACTCAAATATGATAAATTATTTCTCAACTTATTTATTTGTAATGATATGTATAATGCAAAAGTTCGCCAGAAATGCTAAATGATCAATTATTGTTAAAAAAACTTAAAAAGGAATCATATTTATTGTAAAAATAACATATTTTTAGAAAAAAATTCCAAATAACTAATTTTAGTAAAAAATTTACCCACCATGAACATATCTAGACAGATTGTAAAATATTTTTAGAATAAAATAATTTTCTGTTCCAAAACACTATCCGCACAGATCTTAGATTTGTTGCTAAAAAAGACGTACGTTTGAATCTCTTATGAATATCCAAAATTATTGATTCTAAAAATACCAAACATTTATTGTAATTATATCTCTATTATCCATTTTAAAATCACAAAAAAAGACAAAAATCCACTACTCCCTACTCACTAGCTTTTTCTTTTTTAAAAACAATTACTTCAACGAGAACGGAGACAATTTTTTGTTGTTTTATTATGTTTTTTAGTCTCTCATGGTAAATTGCAAGGATGATACGGTGGTGACCTGGTGGATCCTTTCCCCAAAATGGACGCGCGGGGCGCGTGAACATGACACTGCATAAAGACAAGTCAGAGGTTTTATTACAGATACGAAGGTCGTCTCGCACTCACCACCAGTTTTCTCCATTTTCCATCTCTCCGGACACTACTTTCCCTCCATTTCCTCCTCTTTCTGACGATGGAAGCCCTAGCAGTTTCTTACCGTTCTATGCCTTTCAGGGACCGGATATCGCCGGTTCTTCTCACCGGAGTTTCTACTAGAAGTTCCGTCTCGGTTCCGTATCAACGTGCTTTCAAATGCGTGTCTCTGGCTGCTCCCTCACTTGGTATTGCTGTCTTGTGGTGTTTTCAGCTATGTTTGGATTCATAGAAACTGAGGGAAACACTAGGAAGTGAAATTTTCGAATATGGATGATGTGAAGAATGGTTTACGATGCGGAGTCTGATTTCTCTTGTTTTTGTTAACTTTTGTCGGCACCCAAACGGAGCGTTGCGGGTGTTGTGAGACCGGAGCTGCGCGCCGTTTGGTTGAGGATAAAATGCGGGGAAGAAATAAAGAAATTCTGTTTTTTGGACTCGTATTTTTACTTTTTATGTTGTTTTTTCTTTCTGTGTTGACGGAAAACTCAACTCAAATAAGCCAAACAGTTGCCCAAGGCTTAGTTTGGCCTAGTTGAGTGGAAGTTTTTTCCTTTTTCGTTTCCTCTGTTCTCAGAGCAGAATAATGGAAAGTTCTGAAAAATTCAATATTGATTTTGTTGTGTTATCTTCTCCTGCGTTATCTTAGCAAGCAATCGGAACTTTTGTTCTGAGTGATTTTGTTGTTCTGTTTTGGTTTCTTCAGTGAAGGACAATGCAGTGAAGTTCAAAGAAGCATCTAGAAATGGAAACTTTGTTCCGCTTCACTCCTGCATATTCTCTGATCAGCTGACTCCCATCCTGGCTTACCGCTGTTTGGTCAAAGAAGGTGATCTTGAGGCTCCGAGCTTTGTTTTTGAATCAGTGGTTCCCGGCTCTCAAGATTCAAGTGTTGTAAGAGCCCTCTCATTCTTTGTATTGCATATGAGAATCCCTGTCATTGCATAGATGATTGAACATCGATTTTGCTTCTTGGTTGTTTTGTATACGTCGTGTATACTTTTTAATTATCAATACAATTGCTTTTACCTATGAAAAAAAAAAATAGATGATTGAACATCGAGATGATGGTATACTATTAGGGACGCTACAGCGTGGTAGGAGCACAACCATGCATGGAAATTGTGGGTAAAGAAAATAAAGTTATCACAATGGACCATGAGGAAGGGCTGAGGACTGAGGAATTGGTCGAGGATCCAATGGTGATTCCGAGAAGGATTGCAGAGGGGTGGAAACCCCAACTTCTTGATGAACTTCCAGATACATTTTGCGGTAAGAGGAACCTGTTAATTAATTATATGTTAATTTATGATTCAGTTTAAATTATTTGAAAACCAATGACTCAAGCTGAATATTACTTGTGCATTAGACACGCTTTACCTGGAAATTGTCTTGAAGTGAAGAACCAATGATTGTTATTTGGGATAAATTAAAAAAGAAAGCATGATTTTATCAAACGAACTGTTGTTTTCTTTTATAATATGTTGTAATGCCTGCAAATAGTATTGTTGCCTAAACATGCGGATCATAAGTTGTTTGAATTTTGTGTGAAGTTGGGTAGTTGTAGGAGTTCTTGGATCAGTTAAATAGATTTACTTTCTCCAGTCAAATGGGATAGGATGCTGTAATTGGTAATTAATTGGTTCTATGAATTGCTTTCTATAATTTATATTGGTAAAAATATATATACAGCAGCTGTAATTATTTCATGTACTATCATTCAGAATTTTGTATTTCTCATTGTCACCAGTGAAACCAGAAAATGAACAAAACACTGAGGAGGTTGGTGTATCAGCCATTAACGCCGCTGAAACAACCAAAGACCGAAGTACTTTGGAAGTTGTTACTTACCATTAATGCCAAAATTTGGAGATAAAAAGCTTTGAGCGCTTAAAGGGAAAATTTGGTCAATAGCGAATATGACTTACAACTTTAATTCTATTACTATGTTTGGTCATTGAGTTCTGAATCAAGTTTGACTGACTTCTGCAACGACGTGAATATTTTGTGATCTGAATTTCATCTCTATTTTGTGAAGCATTGGCTTTTGAACATCTTAGAATATATGGCAAATCCATGCTAATCTAAAAATTACCATAGGATGATTCTAGTTAAGAAATTTTATTTCTAAATAATAATCTTGTTGCAATGTTTTTTAACTATCTGATTGGAAAGCTTTCTCCTATTGAGCAAGGTTTGCTTTCATCTAAAGGAACAAGCAGGAAATTAGATAGTCCTCAATGATCTCATCGTTCAATTTTTATCCATATAGATCTTTCCAGTTAACTGCGATTAAGACTAGGATGGTTGAGATTGTGCACTCTTTGATTTTATCCTATCATTGTTTGATGGCTAAAAATATTTTAAGAAAGTGGATAACAAAGTTCTCAAAACCTAGATGGGCAAGTAATTTTCAATCATGATAGCTATCATTCTTGGAGTCTTTAATTTTGACTTATATAATTCCCAAATATGGTGCTTTACAACTTTGTCATATTCTGTGCATACAAACGATAAATTTTAACACTAGACTGGCTTGCATATTGAAGTGGCTTGACTCAACTATGGCATGCCATTTGGAAATAGTTGCAGCAAGGGTCATAGAAAACGCAACTATGGAGTGTACATGCCCAGATGGATGTTCTTCTCTGAACATGGATGAAACATGTGATGTTGCAGGAGACTGAACACCTTTTGGCAGCTTGAAGGGTAGATTTGGATATTAAAATTTGGATTAGGCAAGAGCGGTGGTGAAGTTGAAAATGAATAACTAAAATTCTATTGATGCAAATATGACATTAAGATATGTGAAAATCTTGAGGCAGGATGACATTTTCCCTATCTTTAATATATCCTCAATTTAGATGCTGTCCCCAATACATCCTCACTTTGTGACACATCCCTCAATATGTTAGACCACTAGGATAGATAACAATTCTCATAAACATTCCTTTAATTATGTACACTAGTAAGGGTAGTGAGGCAAAGCATGTGGAGAAAAGAGAAATTATGAACTATCTACTCCTGCAAAGGACCACATTTACTGAATGCTGTATGTTAAAGATGAAATTAAATAGAGGGCCTATACTCCCAAGAATATACAATTCAACAACTAACCTCCAATTTTCATATCCTCTGTGCTTTGTTGGTGTAGGTACACATGCACACACTGCAGCGAAGTTGATAATTGTTATATAGAAAAGCTAACTTATGGCATTTAATTGTTGATGCATGGTATATTTGTTACATTTGCATTTTGCTGTTAACAAGTCACTACTAGGATGCATTATAGGCTGTGGATCTGTAGAAGTAGAGATATGTGGGTTGCGTTCCTTATTGTATTCTTAATCAATACTGGTTCCTTTAAAATATGAAAATCCATGCTTAGTAATTAACTACCGTTTTAAATAGGTGGATGGATTGGTTTTTTCTCATATGATACGGTTCGTTATGTGGAGAAGAAAAAGCTGCCATTCTCAAAAGCACAAGATGATGACAGAAATCTCGCAGACATTCATCTAGCCCTATATGATGATGTGATTGTGTTTGATCATGTGGAAAAGGTACTCTTTTTTGGTTGGTCATCAGTGTTTGTTCTCTTAAACAGTGTATATCATTGAAAATCCTCCCTTCTACCACTTTCCCTGCTTAATTCAACACTTGGAATGGATATTTTCCTATTTCCAATTCTTGATGTTGGAGAAAAGTTGTTTTCAATCTCTGGCTCCTTTGACATGCAAAAGACTTTATTGGAAAGAAGTACATGGTTGGATGACCATGTCATTGAGGCATAATTAGGATATAGCTGTGAAGACAGATATGTCAGATAATTAGTGTTTTACTTTTTCTGTGTACTTTCCGAAAAAAAATAATTTCCCATTTTAGTGCTTCAATGCTTGTCCCATATAATTTGCGAGAAAACACCTGTAAGAACCATAATATTGATTCCTTTGCTACAAAGCATTTTTATCACAATGATTGAGCACTCATTGGCATTCTGTTCACTCCCAGAAAGTACATGTCATTCATTGGGTTCGGCTAGATCTGCACTCCTCTATTGAGAAGGCATATGTTGATGGGATGAAACGCCTGGAAATATTGTTGTCTAGAGTGCAAGACATTGACCCGTGAGTGACTATTATGCTGTTTAGTCTACACCAGTATAGTCTTGTGAAAGTAATTCAATTTTTAATCGGATTTCAATTGTGCTAGACCTAAGCTATCTCCAGGTTGTGTAGAGCCACACTTTCAAAGTTTCAGTTCTTCCTTGAATGAGTCAAACATGACAAGTGAAGCATACAAAAAGGCAGTAGTACAAGCAAAAGAACATATTCGGGCAGGGGATATTTTTCAGATAGGGTTAAGTCAATGTTTTGAACGCCGAACATTTGCTGACCCATTTGAAGTTTACAGGGCATTCAGAGTTGTGAATCCGAGTCCATTTATGGCGTACTTACAAGTATGTGTGTGCTCCTCTACAAATACATTACTGTACTACTTTTACAAGTATTCTTCTAGTAGTTTTGGGTTTGTAATTTTTTATATTTATCTTCTATTTCTCAATCAGGCTAGAGGATGTGTCCTTGTTGCTTCAAGCCCAGAAATTCTCACGCATGTAAAGAAGGTTAATTGATAGAACTATTTACATATATTACTTTGATTTGATGTTGTTGATTGAATTGATTCCTCAGCTTAGAAATGGTTTTTCTTACTCTATATGAGCAAGGTTATGATTTTAAGATTCCTAGTTCACTAAGTATAATGTTGATTACTTTTACGTCCACCAACAGTGAAGTTCAATTTATGGGCAGAATAACATTGTTAATCGACCATTGGCTGGAACTGTTAGAAGAGGGACAACGATCCATGAGGATGAGATGTTGGAAGGGCAACTGCTAAATGATGAAAAACAATGTGCAGAACACATTATGCTGGTTGATCTGGGGCGAAATAATGTTGGAAAGGTTTCTCTTAACCAACTTCCTTTATGAAAACATCTATTATGTAGTGTTTAAAGCTTTAAGCCCATAGCTTGCTCGTTTGGTGTTTCTGCTGAATTTTATGTGTCATAATTAGCTGGTGCATGTGATCGTTCACCATAATACTATCTTTCCTCTTGTGTCATCTATGTTGCCTTAGGTATTGTTTGTTTTGGATATTGATTTTAAGAGAATTGAAGTGCCATATCTGAATTTTTAAAATCTCAAATTAATTGATAAATGACAATTGGCTAATATAAAATAAGGTAGCACTCTTTAACTGAGCCATCATACCCATCCTCTATACTGTCACCAGTTGCTCCTAACTGCTTAAATGCTTTTAGTTTGTTGTTCGAAATTTCAAATTCAGAGATCGGGTATTTCACTGTGTCAAGTTTTGTTTAGAAAACTTCCTAGATATTTTGTCTTGTGTTTTTGTTTATTGCATAATGAATATAGGATTATGGATTTTCCTTGTTGGGATTGCTATCTTAAAGATACATTGCTGAAGAAGTGAAGATTATGTTGAGTTTTTGTCATTATATGTAGACCTTTTTTTCTGTTCCATGGATTGGGGTGCTTTTCAGCTTCAGTCTTGGGTGGAGAAAGTGAAAATAATAAGTATTGGTTTTTCTTTTCCTCGGATGAGAAATGGACTATCAATATATATATATATGAATGTTTGTATGCATATATATAAAGGAAAGATGAGATGTTCTTCAAGCTATGAAAAAGTACGGGAAAAGAAACATTAAAGGTCCTGAAGAAGCAACTGAGATCTGACAGCCTCTCCCCTTCCATTGCTAGAACAAATCTCACGTACCTAGCAAGATACCACTGAGGGACGCCCTAGAAAATTGCTTGCATACAAACATCCCAAAGGAAATGACATGGCATTTGCTATCCCAAGAATTATCTGCTGATTTCCTCCTATACTTAAAGATCCTGGCATTCCACTCAAGCCAGATAACCCAAGGTGATTGGAATAGCTTCCCCCACAAAGCTCTCCCTTTAGGATTTCTCTCAAACCTCTGAAAGATTTTGTTAAAGTGAACAATCTCCCCATAACCTTAGTGCACAAGGGCAATGGAGGAGAAGGTGGTCCAAATAATGCCCACTCTCCAAGAATAATAAGCAACATTCAGAGCTAATTGTTCTATGGGGCTTCAAAAAACATTACCATTCACCTCTTATCAACCACCAATCAAGCAAAGGCTCTGACTTTTGGAGTTGTCTTAGCTAACCATATAAATTTACCATGAGGGAAATGAGGAATGCCTAAATCATTTCTAAAGAGCGCAGGAAAAGGATTTGGATGAAAAACTACCACCAGCAGACAAACCTAAACAAATCTCATCTGCGTTAGGGGATTGAATGGGGTTTCTGAGCAAGACAATACGGGAAGAGAGGTCATCAATTCACTATTCCAAAGGCTTCCCCAAAAATGAAAATTCCAAGAGGAGTCATAAGTCAAAGAACAAAGTTAGAAACAGGGGAATCTCTTAATCTAGACCGGCTATGAAGATGAGGTAATAGGATGCTAGAAATGTTGGTTCCCTCATCAAGTATCCTCCCAAAATTGGATTTGTGAACCATCACCAACATTGTGTAGTAGGACTTGATTGAAATTATAAGATCTCAAGATATAAGTGGTAGGGTGTAAGAATCATGGGATTAGGTTTGAGAGGTTTTTTTATTGGGTCTGCTCATGATTGAACCAAGTTATGATTGGATCAGATATGTGACTATGTGACCAATGGTACTTCTTGTTTCTTTATTTTTATTAGGCTTGTGCAATGGCATTTTTCGCATCTGTATTCCTAGGTCAATACTTAATCTTGTGTTCCTTTTTCAAATGATCACATGTCATATGCCTCAAAATCAACTTAATGTGTCTTTGCCCTCATTATATTGGTTTGGGCAAAGCTTTAATGCAGATGCTTGAGGTCAACTTAACACAAACTCTCTTAATCCCAATTAGATGGAATAGACATCCCAATCTAAGAGAAGACAACATCGGGGATAAGGGATTCCTACCATGTGTCATTACAATTTAACAGTACTCACTCTTTACATGTTTATTTCTTTTGAGAAAAGAAATTCATTTAATGAAACACATTCTATCCTAAAAGGAGATATGTTAATAACATGGTGACAAGTTATAGCATGGTTCTTTTCAGAATCCAATTTGATGAGGAAAAAGAACTAATTTCAGTGAGTATCAAAATCCCTCATGCTTAAGTTGCTGTTATCTTCCTAGTAACTTAGTTGTATGATAGTAAATTAAGTATTGCCAATTTCTTAATGTCATTTGCTGTTAAAAGAAAAAATCATTACCTATAAATATAGAAAGAAAACTTCTTGTGTTTCGAAGCAATTTATACCATTGTTACACAAACTTGTTCCCACACAATCTGGATGGATTTCAGGACTCCTCTATATTCAAGCATGTGCCCTTAACTAAGTATTAATTGTTTAATAAACAAGTCTTTACTCTTTTTTCTTTGATAGGCTAAACAAGTCTATATTCTTGCATGTACCTCAGAATTGTTGTGCATTCTTCTTTCAAAGCATAAATTGCATGACAAGTTTTGTTGCAGGTTGCCAAATTTGGCTCTGTGAAGGTGAAAGACCTGAAAGCTGTTGAATGTTTTTCACATGTAATGCACATCAGCTCCACGGTAAGGATATCAGAATGTGGGTTATGCGTGTATTGTGAAGCATTACTGTTTCTCCTACAGAAATGATTTTCTGCATAAAGCAAATATCTGAACTTATGATAATACCTGGCATCTTATAACTTCACCTATATATATGTGTGTGTCTTTTCAGTTGTAATAGATCTTCCTTTAATACAAAGAATTTTACTAATATGAAGAGTAATTTTTGTGCATATCATTGATGATCAAAATTCTTTAGTCTGATGAGTTTGACTCATGCATCCACATAGGGCTGGGTTAACATACTACTATTTTATTTACAGCTACCAGAACAGCTATGCCACATTTGCAAGGGCTTTGTTTACCTTCTTGATTGTGGCATTTCCACACTGCATCCAAAGAAATCAGTACATCTGTAATTTTTTCTAGTTTAAAATGATTTTTTTTTATTACATAAAAAAGTTTGGTTTAGTATCTCCTTAGGACCTTCTATTCTCCACTATCTTAGTGGTTCTGGTGATGAGTGACTTCATTTATAGAATGATTTTGAGTACTCAAATGCTATAGAAGTTGAAACTGGATCATTTTGTTCCATGTGGTTTCCAATCTTACAAGAGTCAGGAGAAAATTGATATAAACAATAAGTAACCTTTAGTTACAAAATGGATGCCATTTTTTCCAGGTTACAGGGGAGTTGCAAGATCATCTCACTAGCTGGGATGCCCTGCGCAGTATACTGCCTGTTGGAGCAGTTAGTGGAGCACCAAAGGTTACTTTGCATATTCACTTTGCTATGGTTTGCCTTTTATTCTGCATGTTTCTTGTTCTAGACCAGGTGATGAAATACTTGTGGATTAAAAACTTGATTTCCCATGCTGGAACTACTTTTAAACGATCTAATTCAGATGGCAAATCTTGCCAAGTATTTCATTCCAAAGCAGGACACTTGCCTCGTTCTGATCACCACCAGCTATAAGTGATGCAGGTGAAGGCTATGGAGTTAATTGATGAGTGGAAAGAATCCAGGCGTGGGCCATATGGTGGCGGATTTGGAAATGTTTCCTTCACTGGTGATATGGAAATTGCTTCGACTCTCAGGACCATTGTCTTCCCAACTGGAAACCGATACGACACACTGTTCTCCTACAAGGATACCAAATTGCGCAGGGAATGGGTTGCATACTTTCAAGCTGGTTCTGGGATTGTGGCTGATAGTGTTGTTGATGATAAGCAGAGGGACGGCGAGAGCAAAGCTGCTGCTTTGGCTTGTGCCATTGACTTGGCTGAAGCAGCATTTGTTAAGAAATGACCTCAACCTTTTTATTACGTATCAGAAAAGAGAGGGAAATAGAAGAAGATGATTCTTCATTGATTGAATTGAAAAATTACAAAGAGGGAAAAACAGAGAGAAAAACAGCTTATATGGTCTGAGACCTAACAAACTAACAGCTCACCACTTTAGCTATAAAAGACAAAAGAGGACCTGAAAACTAAATATCAATAATGTTGTATTTACATAAACATTCAATATACATAACCAGGATAACTTGTCATGTCATTCCTCAATTATTATTCAGTCTATTACAGATATTTGAACTTAGGAATTCTTTGTAATTGCCCACAAATAATGTTTTAAAGGACTATTGACTCTTATAGCTTGAGATTCATCCCAAGGCAAGCTCTACAAATTAGCTTTGAGGCTTAAGCCTCATCCTACTGAAGCTTATAGCTTTGAGTTTATAGCCTGGAGGAGGTTATTGAGGCTTAGTTTCAAATATTTAAAGAGTTTTGATAGTTAAGGGACTCTGTGGGCTTTAAACCTGGACATTCATTTTGTGATTTATGTTTTTTTGTGGTTTTGGGGTAGTTTTTTCAGGTTTTGTTTCGGATCGAAGACTTGGGTTGGGTTTTTACAAAATAAGGGTTTAGTTGGATTCCTGATAACCCCTTAAATGAAAGGAGGAAAAAGAAGATCGGTTTGCAGCGATGTTTGAGTTTATATATAATCATTAATATATTATTGTATAAAATAAATAAAAAAATTGTAATTGTAAGATGAAGAAGAATGAGGAAATATTATCATTGATAGGAAGGGTAACAAAAGAATTAGATATGATCATGATTTATTGTAGAGGATCCTAATAGTGAAGGTGAGGATAAATTGGATGATATTGAAGTTTATTTGATGAAGTCATGAGAAATAGAAATTAAATATAAACTATTGAGAATAACAAAAGATTAATTTTGATTTAGTTATTATAAAGTTTATGGTTAATTGGACGTTCAAGTTTCATGTGATGTTTATTCAAATTTATTTTATGTGATTTTATTAGTTTTTTTTTTATTATTTATTCATTTTTGTTCAAGTCATTTGGATAAGGTGTGTCAAGATCACTTGTAAGTTTTAAAACATTGCACACAGACACAGGATTTGTGAAGTAAAAGTTCAAATAAAATAACATGCAAAGTCAAAGGTAAATAACATATGGCAAATAGAGAGAGACCTATCAGACTCCTTCAATTCAAGTTGCTGGGAAGTCATATTCGACAGGAAAGTCTAGCCTCTCGCCTTTGTACAAGTCAATGTCCTAACTTCATTTTCATATTTACGAGTCTCCAGTATCTGACCAATCAGGCAACCTCTAGGTTATTAAAAGGGGAAAATTGTGTTTTGGGCTCAGATGGGCCCAAAAATTAAGATATGATCCATATAAGTTCTATATTTAAGCCCAACGCCTAAAGAAAGTCTACAAATTGAGAAGAATGATATAAAATGTTCAATTTTCCGAAAATGCCCTTTGGTATCAAAAAGAAAAAGAAAACAACTAACTTTCCACTCTCTTTCATTATTTTTTTCCCTCTCTCTTTCATCATTCATCTTATCTTTCTCTCTCACATATTAATTGGTAGGACATGTAAATTAATTCCTTACTAGGAAGGTGTTACTATTTCCATCAATTATTTTTCTCCCAAAAGCCATGCCTAATAAATTGAATATTGGAAATCAATGGTTGAAAATGATTATTACTATATTTTTAAAGTAAATATTTTTTAAACACCTCATAAACCTTTTTTAAAAAAACTTACAAAATATATAATAAATATTTTTTAAACACCTTAAAAAATATTATTATTCTTTTTTATCCAATATATATATAAATATCTTTAAGGTTGTAGACAATTATTTGAATATTTTCTCTATTTTATGGACAATACATTGATATTGTCTTAATATATTATTTTGTAACATGATCATTTTTTAACTAATGATAATAATTAATTTTTAATTGAATAATGTATTATAACTTAATAATTTGAAAAATATTCAAATACCCTTTTAAATCTAAAATAGATGTGGACTTAACATGGTTTAAATTATTAAAGTATGATGTCATTATGTCAAGCAAATGTATCATATTAAGAGATGTGTATGTAAATTATATCATAATTTTCTCTTTTTTTATTTTTTATTTTTGCTCGTACATGATATCTTTTGTATAAAGTTTTGTAAATGAAAAATAACAAAATCTTTTATTATGTAAAGAGGTATAACAACACATTAAAATTGAAAAGAGAATATAATGGAACACAAATTAGATGAAAATCACTTTAAATAGGGATATAATAGAAAACATGTAAATGTAAGAAAAAATAAGTTTAGATGAAATTTAAAATAAAAAATCAAAGAAAATAAATTAAAAGTAATAATATAAAAATCGTAGAATCTTCAAAACTATAATTACAATAAAAAAATTATTTTAAATTAACTCGATAATTTAAATTAATGATTTTTTTTACAAAAAAAAAAATTACAAATGTTACAAAGATAATTTTTTATCCTTTTTAATTCTATTTAAATATGATTTTTTTAATATCTGCTGACATTATGTTTATAAAAGTAAAATAGTAAAAATATATATTTCATTCGGTTTACTTGTAATAAACACTTTAAATGTGATTAATTTTAATTTTATTTCCTATGTTTTAATTTTGGTAGGGAAGATTTAAATGACATAGTTTGGTAAAAAATATTCATAATTTTTCCTCAACAGTTATTATATGTTGTTTATATTATCTTAAGTCATTTGAAACAATGACATTAATGTGTTATTCATTTATATTAATTTGATTTCACAAAAAAATGTAATACCTAAATATTATGATTAATTTTCCTTTATATAGGATGTGAATGTAGTAAGAAAAAATATTGTTAAAACTATTTAAATGAAATATGCAATTACAAATTTTGGATTATGAAATTTAAAATTTCAAATTAAAACAATTTTTAGGTGACGGAATGTGTGGGGGAAAAGTGTTCAATCCTTAGGTGATAAGAAAAAAAAAGTTCAGAATTGATTGAAATCTTGCATAAAGGATAACCTTGTACACCCTTGTATAATTAGTACATTTACCTCATACAGTTAGTACATTTGCCTTGTACAGTGAGTGTAATACTCTTTTATAGTTAGTGTAACACTCTTATATAATAGTGCAAATTTCATATACAATTTATGGGTAACAAAGAAAATAAAGAAATGATTCAAAATCGACTAAAATATTTCACAAATGGTAGCCTTGTACACCCTTGTACATTTAATACATTTCCCTTGTACAGTTAGTATAATATCATTGTACAATGGTGCAATATATCCTTCTTAAGTTGTGTGTCCACGTAGGTATATTAATCTTATTTCTAATAGTTTGGTTAACAAAATGGTGGATGAATTAGGATCAAATTTTTTTCCCCAAACATTATTACTAAAAAAAGTATCGAAATTTCCATGTGAAAGTTAAATAAATTGCATGACATAGGTATACAAAGAAAGTGGTTGAGTGATTAATGCTGATTTATATTTGTGAACTTTAGCAGAGAAGGCCACGAAGATGAATGAGATGTGGTTGAGTGATTGATACTGATTTATATTTGTGGACTTTAGCAGAAAAGACCACAAAGATGAATGAGATGTGGTTCAGTGATTGATGCTGATTTATATTTGTGGACTTCAGCAGCGAGAAATGTCAATTGAAGCTTAATTCCAATGCTCATAAATTTTTGTTGTAGTATGTGACTCATATTGAGTGAAAGACATATGGAGAAAAAAGGGTAAATGTTGGAGTGGAGTGACGGTATTTTTCATTCAAGCTTGTATTTTTATTGTTGAGGGTGAACGATAAGTTGGGGGGGGGGGGGGGGGGGGGGGGTTGCGAGGGGCAACGCCCTCTCGTGGTACGATTCAAGAGTATTTTTGGAATTTCATTACCTGAGAGTTAGTATAAATATTCTTTTATGTAATCCTAATTTGAGATATAGTAAAAGTCTTCTTTCCTGTCTCGTAGACATAGACAAATTTACCGAACCACTTTAAATTTGTGTGTGTGTGTTTTTTTTTTTTTCTTTTTTCTCTAATTTTTCACCAGGAATCGTTGCACGTGAATCAACAATTCTGAAGCTTGCCAATTGAAGTGGGAATGACACCAGTGGGATAATTATGATCTGCAGCGAAAATAGTTAGGTTGATGAGGTTTCCAATTTTTTCTGGGATGTTTCCAAATATTTTGTTGTCTACTATATTTTTTTATTTTTTTATTAAAATAACTAATGGAAAAAAAGAAAAATGGATAATCAATAAATGAAATTTAATTATTTTTATTATTTTCATATAAAAAATAGTACTAAACAAGGTTTTCAATTTTTATTTTTAAAAAATAGTTTTCATTTTTTTAATAAATATTTTTTCAAAAAGAAAATATAAAAAATATAAATCATATTACCTTTTTTTTAGAACGTATTTTTTAAAATAGTTTTTGAACATAATTTTTTTTATTTATAATTTAAAATAGAAAATAGAATTATTATAGTTGCATGAATAGTGGTGTAATAAAGATAAAATTTTTTATGTAAAAGGACATTGAATATTTTAGTCCATCAGTATTTTATATTCTTAAAAGGTAATATATAAAAGTTTAAAGGATATATTAGTCTTTTAATATCGTATATCCTTTCCATCAATTATGAAAGTTACATGAACCAAATGTTAATTTTTGGGCCCGACTAGGCCCAAAACACAATTCTCCCACTTATCAAAGAACAATCTGATGGGGAAGATTCCCTTGCATGTTGGGCATATCACCAGACTGCTAGTTCCGCGGCTTCGTACGAATAGTCTAACAGGGGCTATCTCCTTTGCTTTGGGTAACCTTTCATCTCTTGAGTGGCTCTCACTTGCATTCAATCATTTGGATGGAAGTATTCCACATGATTTAGGTCGTTTGAAGAGCTTGAAATATTTATATTTAGCTTCAAATAACTTGTCTGGTACGATTCCTCCCTTCCTCTATAATTTGTCATCTCTCGTTGAATTTGCAACAACTGACAACATTATGTCTGGAAATTTCATGTCAAACATAAGGTTCATAACTCTGCAAGTTTGGCATAGGATTGAATCAGTTTATTGGAATAATTCCAAATACACTATCCAATATTTCAAGACTTGAACTTTTGGATCTAAGTGGGCATTTTCTCACTAGGCAAGTCCCTGATAGCTTAGGAGTGCTCAAGTATCTGTATTGGTTGGACCTTGAATCCAATAATTTAGGAAGGGGCATGTTTGGGGATTTAAATTTTCTAAATTCTCTGCCCAACATTAGCAGTTTAAGAATCATATCTCTATACAGCAATGACTTTGGGGGTGTGTTACCCAACTCCATTGTCAATCTCTCAACCCAACTGCAGCAAATCCACGTCTAGTAGACAACAAAATATTTGGAAACATCCCAGAAGAAATTGGAAACCTCATCAACCTAACTATTTTCGCTGCAGATCAGAATTATCCCACTGGTGTCATTCCCACTTCAATTGGCAAGCTTCAGAATTGTTGATTCACGTGCAACGATTCCTGGTGAAAAATTAGAGAAAAAAGAAAAAAAAAAAAACACAAATTTAACGTGGTTCGGTAAATTTGTCTACATCCACGAGACAGGAAAGAAGACTTTTACTATATCTCAAATTAGGATTACATAAAAGAATATTTATACTAACTCTCAAGTAATGAAATTCCAAAAATACTCCTGAATCGTACCACGAGAGGGCGTTGCCCCTCGCAACCACCCCCCCCAACTTATCGTTCACCCTCAACAATAAAAATACAAGCTTGAATGAAAAATACCGTCGCTCCACTCCAACATTTACCCTTTTTTCTCCATATGTCTTTCACTCAATATGAGTCACATACTAAACAAAAATTTATGAGCATTGGAATTAAGCTTCAATTGACATTTCTCGCTACTAAAGTCCACAAATATAAATCAGCATCAATCACTGAACCACATCTCATTCATCTTTGTGGTCTTTTCTGCTAAAGTCCACAAATATAAATCAGCATCAATCACTCAATCACATCTCATTCATCTTCGTGGCCTTCTCTACTAAAGTCCACAAATATAAATTAGCATTAATCACTCAACCACTTCTCATTCATCTTTGTGGTCCCTATATAGACTTCTTTGCTAAAGTCCACAAATATAAATCAGCATCAATCACTGAACCACATCTCATTCATCTTTGTGGTCTTTTCTGCTAAAGTCCACAAATATAAATCAGTATCAATCACTCAACCACATCTCATTCATCTTCGTGGCCTTCTCTGCTAAAGTCCACAAATATAAATCAACATTAATCACTCAACCACTTCTCATTCATCTTTGTAGTCCCTATATAGACTTCTCTGCTAAAGTCCACAAATATAAATCAGCATTAATCACTCAACCACTTCTCATTCATTTTTGTGGTCTTTTATATATATACATATAACACTCAATTACTGACAAAATATTTTGAAATAGTTTTAATTTAATTTACAATTAATTGGGTCAGCATTTTGAATTCTAAATCATTTTTAAAACTTAAAAGATTTATTAAAGAGTTTAAGGCATTCAATTTCACATGATTTGGAACCACTTAGAATCTATTGTCTATTAAAAAATTCAGAAAGAATGTATGGTTGGTATTCATAACTGAAATAGTAAAGTAATGTCTCATTATTTATCAGTTTTAATTTATTATTTTTTGGTTATGATCATATATATTTTCAAATTTCAAGTTAATATTAAAAATATTTATTTATTAATAAATTAATATATTAAATAAATAATATTTGATTTGAAGTTCATGTGTGTAATGAGAAAATTCATAAAAATATAATTATGTGTGAAGAAGAAATAATAGAATTATTCTATACTAATTTTAATACATGAATTTCTAGTAGTAATTATGTTTTTTTTTTTTTAATTCTAACTTATTTTTTTAAATTAATAGACTTGTTAATTAATTTAATGCATTCAGCTTTGTTCGATCTCGAGTCTAAGTAAGAAAAATCAATAAAATATGAATCTATACACCAAAAAAAAAAAAAAATTAAACTAATTTTTGTTTATAAATTTTTGACATTAATAAATCATTGTTTGAGTTTCACATTATTTTTAAAAATTACTAAACCCATTATTGAATGCAACACATAAAGTCTTCCTTGATTTTGAATTAATTTGCCTAGTATAAATAATCACAAAAATATGGTTCTATATAAACAAAAAACCGATAAAGTCATTCAAAATAAATCTTGGTCTATGACTTATTAAAGTTAATTTTTTATTTTAAATTCTGCCACTCTTTTTTGTACTAATTGAAATGATTTTTGAGTCATAAATTATTTTTTTTAATAATAAGTAAATTTTATATATCGAGTGTGACTTGAATTTGAATCTATTTGTTTAAAAAGAAAAAAATAAAAATAAAATTCACAAAAACATTGTGGAATTCAAAAAGAGATCATAGTCTAGGACTTTTGGTATTGAATGGTGAAAAAAAATCGTATAGAAGTAGACAAATATCATGTTGTACCTTATTTACTTTTTATGACTTTTAATTCTTTTTTTAAAAAATAAAATAAAATTTCCGTGTGCTCCTCTTTTTATCTTTTTTATCTTTAAAATAAGAGATACAACACGAGGTATGTGAAATTAAAATAAAAATGATAAAAAAGAAAATACATTTAAAATCACAGATTGATGAGTCTAGTCTGCCACGAACAGCTAAACTTCATTTTCAAATAGATGAGTGTGCCAATTCTAACCAACCAATACGTTATTAAAAGGAACAAACAAATAAAATGGAAAATTCGTGCTTGATCTTCGTGCTTTTACTTCCGGTCAACCCACTCAGATATCTACTCAATGTAAAATCTCCCAGCTCTAATTTTCCAAAAAAACAACCAACTGCAACCATGAATCCATGATGACTTACAAGAACCCAGTGCTCTCTCTCTCTCTCTGGATTTTTTTGGTCGAGATGGACTAGTTTTTGTGCCCTTCCCCAATTGAGAGAAAGTCATTCATTTTAAATGGACAAGAAGTTCATATTCTGATGAGACAATCCAATCAACCAAAGGAGATGCCACTCATTAGCTTGAGATTACGGTGGTGGTTTTTTCTTGTCAACCTTGTCATTTGTATTAGTTCGCTTGAGTTGGAATCTCTATCCAGCACCCCCACTTTTGGAAATGAAACCGATAAGCTTGCATTGCTCACCATCAAGCATCATCTGGTTGATGTTCCAAATGGAGTTCTGAGTTCCTGGAATGACTCTCTGCATTTCTGTCAGTGGCAAGGGGTTACATGCAGTCGCCGACGTCAGAGGGTCACAGCCTTGAGGTTGGAGGGTCAGAACTTAGCTGGTTCCTTAACTCCCATTGGGAACTTGACATTCCTCAGAGAGTTGGTGTTGTCGAACAATCACTTGCAGGGTTCTATCCCCACTGACATTGGTCTTCTGCGACGAATGCGGCATCTCAATCTGAGCACAAATTCCCTCCAAGGTGAGATTCCCATTGATCTGACCAACTGTTCAAACCTCGAGACTGTGGACTTAACAAGGAACAATCTGACCGGGCAGATTCCCTTTCATGTTGGGCATATGTCGACCAAACTCCTAGTTTTGCGGCTTGGTGTCAACGGTCTAACTGGGGTTATCCCATCTACTTTGGGGAACCTCTCATCTCTTCAACATCTTTCAGTTGCGTACAATCATTTGGAGGGGAGGATTCCACATGATTTAGGTCGTTTGAAGAGCTTGAAAATTCTATATTTAGATGTAAACAACCTATCTGGTACTATTCCTCCCTCCCTCTATAATTTGTCATCTGTCATTGAATTTGTAGTAACTGACAACAATCTATCTGGAAATTTTCTGTCAAACATGAGGTTCAGTTTTCCTCAACTCGGCAAGTTGGCCATAGCATTGAATCAGTTTACGGGAATAATTCCAGATACGCTATCCAATATTTCAGGACTTGAAGTTTTGGACGTAGGTGTGAATTATCTAACTGGGCAAGTCCCTGATAGCTTAAAAGTGCTCAAGGATCTCCAATGGTTGAACGCTGACTTCAATAATTTAGGAAGGGGCACGTCTGGGGATTTAAATTTTCTTAATTCTCTGACCAATATCAGCAGTTTAAGGATAATCAGTCTCTACCAAAATAACTTTGGGGGTGTGTTACCCAACTCCATTGTCAATCTCTCAACCCAACTGCAGGAACTCTACCTAGGAGAGAACAAAATATTTGGAAACATCCCAGGAGATATTGGAAACCTGATCAACTTAACTACATTCGGTGTAGATCAGAATGATCTCACTGGTGTCATTCCCACTTCAATTGGCAAGCTTCAGAACTTAAAAGAATTGGAGTTAAGCTGGAACAGGCTATCAGGCCTGCTGCCGTCCTCCCTTGGCAACTTAAGTCAATTGTACTACCTCAACATGAGCTACAACAATTTGGAAGGGAACATTCCTACATCTCTCAGGAACTGCCAAAATATGGAAATTCTTTTACTCGATCACAATAAGTTGAGTGGTAGTGTACCTGAAAATGTCATTGGTCATTTCTATCAGTTGAGATCACTCTACCTACAGAAAAACACATTCACCGGTATTCTTCCAGCGGATGTTGGTCAACTGAAGAACCTAAATGAGTTACTTGTTTCTGATAACAAGTTGTCAGGGGAAATCCCCAGAGAACTTGGTAGCTGTTTGGTACTGGAGTACCTCGACATGGCAAGAAACTCTTTCCAAGGGAACATCCCTCTGTCATTTAGCTCATTGAGAGGTATTCGGTTCCTAGACCTTTCATGCAACAACTTGTCTGGACGGATTCCCAATGAACTAGAACATCTTCTTGGTTTGTTGAGTTTAAATCTGTCTTATAACTACCTTGAAGGTGAGGTTCCAAGTGGAGGAGTTTTTAAAAATGTGAGTGAGATTTCGATAACTGGGAACAAGAAGCTTTGTGGGGGAATCCCTCAACTGCAGCTGCCACCATGCCCTATTGTAGAGTCAGCAAAGCATGGCAAGGGGAAGCATCTTTCAATCAAAATTATTATAGCAATAAGCATTGGTGGTGTTTCTTGCTTGGCTTCCATAGTGGCTTCAGTTCTCCTCTATAGGAGAAAAAAGACAATAATGAAGTCCTCTTCCACATCGTTGGGATATGGTTACTTGAGGGTTTCCTACAAAGAGCTTCTCAAAGCAACTTGTGGATTTGCTTCGTCCCACTTGATTGGCATGGGAAGTTTTGGTTCTGTGTACAAAGGAGTTCTTAGTCAAGGCAAAAGACTGGTTGCAGTGAAGGTACTGAACCTTCAACAGCATGGAGCTTCCAAGAGTTTCATGGCTGAGTGCAAGGTCCTCCGGCAAATTCGACATCGAAATCTCCTCAGGATCATAACTTCATGTTCAAGTGTGGACAACAAAGGTAGTGATTTTAAGGCTCTAGTTTTTGAGTTCATGCCTAATGGGAACCTAGATAGCTGGCTGCATCATGAATCCAGAAATTTAAGCTTCAGACAAAGATTAGATATTGCAAGTGATGTGGCTTGTGCTCTGGATTATCTTCATCACCATTGCCAGACACCAATTGTTCATGGGGATCTAAAGCCAAGCAATGTTCTTCTTGATGACAACATGGTTGCCCATGTTGGGGACTTTGGTTTAGCCAAGCTCATTCCTGAAGCCACCGAGATTTCAAGTAGTGATCATCAAACCAGTTCAGCGCTGCTGATGGGATCCATCGGTTATGTGGCTCCAGGTACTCTTCTTTATGTGTTTTGCTCATTCCTAAAAATAAGTTGTGAAGTTATTGCTTTAAATTAGCAGGATAGCATAGCTACACCTACACTTGGCCTATTATCCTTCTTACTTTCCATGATGGATTTCTAAGTAAAAAAGATAAATATATGCATGGCAGAATATGGACTAGGTGGCTCCATGTGGCCTCAAGGAGATATGTACAGCTATGGCATCCTTTTGCTGGAGATGTTCACGGGAAAGAGACCATCAGATCACATGTTTTCGGATGGTTTGAACCTTCACAGTTTTTCGAAGATGGCATTGCCAGAACGGGTGATGGAGATTGCCGATTCAAATTTGGTCGGGGAGTCAGGTGAAGCAATCAACAATATAGAAAATCACTGTGATATGGAAGGTAGAATGCAGCATTGCCTTGCTTCAATTGCCAGAATTGGAGTAGCATGTTCTGAAGAATCACCTGGTGATCGAATGGACATCAAGGATGTGGTGATGGAACTGAATATCATTAAGAAAGTGTTTCTTGGGGCAGGAAACCATGGGGAGAGACATATCAGGATGCAACTACCTGCGGAAGGAACATCTCAGCTCGGTGGTGACTGAAGAGGAAGATGACCAACGTACAGTAGGGAAGCTGTGATCTCTCTCTCTCTCTCTCTCTCTCTCTCTCTCTCTCTCTCTCTCTCTCTCTCTCTGTTTTATCTTGAGTATTGTTCACGCATCCCTTATATGGTTTGTGGTGTGTAAAAAGTAAAAACGCCTTCAGCGTAAAGGTCCTATTTTGTTACAAAATGCATAAAATTTCCAAAAAAAAAATAATGAAACTGTATAAATCTAGTGTCTCAATCTGTATAATTTGTGGGACGACTTGACTAGTTGGTGGGTTGTTCTAATTGTGACTGCTTAGTCTCGGTCTGGATAATAATTTATATTTTTAGTTGTTTTTATTTATTTTATTAAAATTTTTTAAAAAAATAATTAGACAAATATGAAAAATATTTAAAAATAAAGTACTATATATAAAATTTAATTTAAGAAAATATTTACAAACATAAAACATAAATTAAAAATATTTTAAATTCTCAAACATACTTCTATTCTAAAAAAAATTAAAATATATATATTTTAAAAAAAAATTTTAAATAGAAGCATGTTTTAAAACCCTTATTAAAAAATATTTACATTCCTATTTCATTTTTCAAAGCGTCATGGCCCTTTCCTATTTTACTTATAACTAGGTTTGATACATGTGCAAGGTTCACGCAAGCCACGTGAACCGTTAGCTAATAACAATTTTTTTTTTTTTTTTTGAATCTAATTTTAATTGTTTGATAAAAATTATGAAAAAATTAATTTTCATCTATTTTATAGTTGTATTTGAATATATTTATTTTAAATATTTATATTTATTAAACTAATTATTATACTAGTAAAAAAAATCATATATATTTTCTTGAAGGGAATATAAAATTAAATTTTATTCATTATTTAAAAAAGTAATATTTCAAATTATAATTTAATGATGTACAAACTATATTAAAATTGGAAATAAGTTATATAATTTAATGATGTACAATTTAAAATAAAATTAGAAATAAGTTTTATAATAAATTAATAAATTATTTATTTCTTTTCTATGTTTATTTTTATTAGTATTTAACTTTATTCAAAATTGAAATTAAGTCTTATAATAATTTATTATTTATTATTTATTTCTATATTTGTTCTTATTATTTTTTTTCTAATTAGTAAATTTAAATATGAACTCTAATATATAATGATTGATTAAAAATATTGAAATTAGAAAGATTATGACATATGCATATGTTCTAATATTAATATTTTAAATAAAAAATTTAGATATTAAATAAAAAGTAATTATTATGTTTTTATTAAATTAATTAAACATAATGAATATAATTATACTTAATGTAGTTTATTCTATATTATTTAATAAAACAAGCATATTTTATCATTTGCTGAATTTTAAAAACTAAAATAATAATCCTAGAATAAGATTTCTAACTCTTATAAAACTAAAATAAAAAAATATATACTTTAATCATGATTTTCTTTTATAACCTATCAAAGCTAAGTATGAAAATGGAGACATTTATAAATATTGAAAAAAAAAAAAAGATAGACTTTGATTTTGATTTTGTGACACATATCATAATTAGAAAATAAGTATATTTTAGATTAAAAAGAAACTTATATTTTAAACTCAAATAATTATTTAGATTTTGAAATCAATGTATTCTTATTTATAATTTTATATAAGTAAAAAAATTATTTTAAAAAATATTTTAAAAAGTATATCTATATTATTTTTCATTTTTAAATATAAATTTATTGATAGTTATTTATTTATTATTTAATTCAACGTATATAAATTTGATGTGTATTTCTTAAAATAAAATAAAAATTATATCTGAATCTTATATATTTGTCGCATGGATAATTAAATATGAGGGGTAAGTATGAGAAAATAGTCTTGGAGAAGAGTGACTGTTTCTCTCTCACATGTGACCATCCCTATCTTTTCTCTTTGACAGCACTGCAGATTACATAGAAGCAACAAAAGGACAACGGTTTCGTAAATATATCAAGAAAATAAGATTAAAAATGGTAAAACAATTAGTACTTGCGTGTAGTGATCTAAAAAGTTGGCCAATCTTTCAATGGGTATATTAGTCTTTGTAGCAACATTGCTTGGAAACAGAGCAGCACAAACCTTTTTAAATGCGGTATCGGCTCCTTCCAGTATCAGGAATCATAAATATTTGTTTGTCTTTTCGTTGGGAAAAGTTTTTGCATGCACGATAATAAAAAATAAAAAAAAATCACAATTCAAAAAATATTTTCAAATGTACTACACCTTTAAAAAATTCAATCGATAATAAATGTAAAAAATAGTTTCTTAATTGTTACATTTTAATAAATATTTTAAAAAATAAATAATATTTTTATCAAAAATCCAAAAACACACCTCTAATCTTGAAAAAGCCACCCAAGGAGAAAATTTGAAAAGCATTATTGTATTTTTCCATGCAACAATAAAATCATAACTCATTATGTACCAATTTTAGTTTATTATTTTATGATATTTATTTAATCTAATTTTTAGCTCCAAATTATATTATTTTATAGATTTTTTTTACAGGTAAATGCAAATAATATTAATAAAGCATCGAGAAAAATACATCAAAATACATCAAAATACACATGAAATATACAAAGGTCATCAAAAGGCATAAAAAAAGGACAAGGGAAAACAAAAAAAATCACTCTCTCCTTCAATAAGAACTCAATCAATCAATCAAGTCAAATAAAAACATTGATCCTTCAACTCTATACAACTTAGGCCAAAACAATAAGTTATAAAAAAGCTTTGATTAAAAAAAAAAAAAAATATCTCCTCATTATTGAAGGATCTTTCATTTCTCTCTCATCCAAATTGTCCAAATGAAGCACAAAGGGGTTGCTCCCTACTCTTTTTCTCTTTCTTCTCAACAAAGAGTTTCTTTCACAAAGGAAGAAATGGGTGTTTAAAAACTTTTCAAAAATAATTAATTAAATACAAAGGATAAGTAATAATTAAGCAATAGTAAATGAGTAAAGAATAGAAAGAAGAAAAATGCAAACTTTTTTTATAATAGTTTGATAAACTGTTTACATTCATTCTCCTTAAACTTCTAATTGAGTGAGAGTTCCATTATTAAAGTTTCTAGCACGAGCCTTCAGGCTTTAAAATTAGATTCATCGGCTCTAATGGACACCACAATCTCTTCAAGTATTCCTCTAATTTGAAGTCTTTGCACTCAAAAATGAATAAGCAGGAGAGGTTTTAATGCTTCCAATCCTAGATGTGGCTTGTAATACATAAGAAATTAGGATGAGTTTCAAAGGTGTACTAAAATTTGCAAGTTAGAAATCAATGCATTTAAATGAGAAGCTTTGAAAGTGAGATAGAAGTAGTTTAACAATTTAATGTAGTGTCTCTTCTCAATAAATGCAATAGAACTTTCCAATTTATGGGAGACAACATCAAACACCAAAAACCACAAAAAATAGTCTCAACTAATTGAGCTCCGATCCACTGATCGACTAACTATTGGTGCATTAATGCACTACATATGACAGATGGCACTTTTGAGGTTTGACCAACCCTCAACTAGGCAAGCCCAAAACCTCAACCAGCAATGCATCAGCTACTAGAAGGAGAAAAAATATGTCATCCTCAACCAGTCCTCAATTGGTTCAAGACACCCACTCACAATTGCACCTAAATTGTGAGTGGGATTTCAATCACGGGGAACAAGAAGCTTTGTGGAGGAATCCGTCAATTGCAGCTGCCAGCATGCTCTGATATAGAGTCAGGAAAGAATGGGAAAGGGAAGCATCTTTCAATCAAAATTATTATAGCCATAAGCATTACTGGCGTTTTCTTGCCTGGCTCCCATAGTGGCTTCAGTTCTCCTCTATGGGAGAAAAAATACATTAATGAAGTCTCCTTCCACTTCTTTGGGATATGGGTACTTGAGGGTTACTTATCAAGAGCTTCTCAAAGCGACTGGTGGATTTTCTTCCCCCTACTTGATTTGCATGGGAAGTTTTGGTTCCGTATACAAAGGAATTCTTAGTCAAGACAAAACACCTGTTGCAGTGAAGGTACTGAATCTTCAACAGCGTGGAGCTGCCAAGAGTTTCATGGCCGAGTGCAAGGTCCTCAGGAAAATTCAGCATCATAACTTCGTGTTCAAGTGTAGACCACAAAGGCAGTGAATTTAAGGCTCTAGTATTTGAGTACATGCCCAATGGGAGTCTAGATAACTGGCTGCATCATGAATCCAGAAGTTTAAGCTTCAGAGAAAGATTAGATATTGCAATTGATGTGGCTTGTGCTCTGGATTACCTTCATCATCAATGCCAGACACCAATTGTTCACGGTGATCTAAAGCCAAGCAATGTTCTTCTTGATGATGACATGGTTGCCCATGTTGGGGATTTTGGGTTAGCCAAGTTCCTTCCTGATGCCAACGAGATTTTGAGTGGTGATCAAAGCACTTTGGAGCCGATGATGGGATCTATAGGTTATGTTGCACCAGGTACACTTCCTTTAAACTTCGCCCATTAGCCTTGATACTTTTCAAAGGATTTCTAATTAAAAATGTAAAGATAATGAATTGCAGAATACAGGATAGGTGGCTTGGTGTCGCCTCAAGGAGATGTGTACAGCTATGGCATCCTTCTGCTGGAGATGTTCACGGGAAAGAGACCAACAGAGGACATGTTTTCGGATGGATTGAGCCTTCATAATTTATCTAAGATGGCATTTCCAGAAAGGGTGATGGAGATTGTAGATTCAAACTTGGTTGGGGAGTTGGATGAAGACAGAATGTACCACTGCCTGGTTTCAATAGCTAGAATTGGAGTAGCATGTTCTGAAGAATCAGCTAGTGATCGAATGGACATCAAAGATGTGGTTATAGAACTGAATATCATTAAAGAAGTATCTTGGGGCAGGAATCCAGCGGGAGAGACACATCAGGATGCAATCAGCTGGGAAAGGACCATCTCTGCTGGGTGACTGAACAAGAAAGCGACTGATCTGCCACACGGGCCATCCAGACGTCTCACAGAGGAGGATAACCCTGTTTTATTTTGAATTTTGATGCATCCCTTTATTCTTGCAGCTCTCTCTAACACTCTCATAGTGTAATTTCTTATCAGATATCCTTTGTTTTATAGTGTTGAGAAGTGTGTGAAATTCTTAATTAGTATTGATTTCTCTTCATAAAGAATATTGTATAAAATATTTCCTAATTTGATATATCATAAATATCCTATAAATATTTTAAGTCATGAAGGGAAAATGTCATGAGATGAAAATGAACTTGTAAAAAATATATAAAACAGATAGAGATGCGAGGAAGAATAAGTCACTTGGTGGAGCAGGAGACTCATGTTTTAAGAACCAAATAGTTGTATATAGTTTCTATCCTTCATAATATTCTTTATGGTATAGTAGAGTGATTTTCTTTCATCCATGAATGCAGGCATGTTTGACCTAGCCATGTTATAACATCTTGTATCTCTATGTGGATTATTTTATTTTTGTGTTGTTGAACTAGTATTGTTTGCATCAAAGCTTTTTGTGAGTTCAACATATAATTTGTGGTGTATGTTAGAATTGTGTTGAAAGTGTAAAGTCCTATTCTCCTATTTACAGAAGGCATAAACTTTTGCACTCAAAACATTTCATTGCCAGCCTGATTTTTGTATATTCAAAACCAAATGGAGAATGAACACTTGAGTAGTATTGGAGACAGAAAAGAAGTGATATTGGATCAAAGGGGCAAAGTTGAATGGGGATCTATTTCTCCAACACTACTACTCTTACATCACACATATTCCTTTTTTTTGCATTGAATCTGGTTGAGGAGTTTACTACCAATTTTTGACCTCTAAGAATAATATGTAAGTAGTGCAGGCAAACACAGGAATTTTGAAAGACAGGTAAAAATCAAATGACATTCAAAATCAAAGGTAAGCATAACAACATGAGATACAATGGATACCCGTATCAAACACCTCCAAGCTGCTGGGTCTCCATATTCTGCAGAGAAGTCTCGTCTGCCACTTTGTACAAGTCAACAAAGTGGCCAAAATGTGACCGACAAATACCTTATTAAAAGGGGAAAAACAAAGGAAAGAAAAAGAAAGAGAGGGAGAAAATCTATGCTTGATCTTTGTGCACTGAATTAATGGTTTTACTTCCAGTCAATCCACTCAGATATCTTCTCAACGCAAAAGAAGGGATTGAAAAAACCCCAGCTCCAATTTTCCAAAAAACAGCTTAGTCCACTAGTCAGTCAGCTCTAACCATGACGACTTGCAACACCCCAGTATCCTTTGTTTTACAGAAGCTCTCAATTTTGTAAGTGCAGACAGACCAGAATCTCAGTCAGCTCAGCTTCACAAATTCAAGTCAGCAATCACTCAAATACATTAGATTAATTTTTATGCTCTTCTCCTATTGAGAGAAAGAGGTATTCACTTTAAATAGACAACGCAAGTTCATGTCACTAGGTTTTATGTGTACCCTGATAAGCAAATTCCCTCTACTGATGGAGATGCCAAGCTTTAGCTTGAGATTACAGTGGTGGTTTTTCCTTGTCAACCTCATCATTTGTATTAGTTCGCTTAGGTTGGAATCTCTTTCCAGCACCCCCACTTTTGGAAATGAAACTGATAAGCTTGCATCGCTCACTATCAAGCATTACCTGGTTGATTTTCCAAATGGAGTTCTGAGTTCCTGGAATGACTCTCTGCATTTCTGCCAGTGGCAGGGGGTTACATGCAGTCGCTGACGTCAGAGGGTCACAACCTTGAGGTTGGAGGATCAAAGCTTAGGTGGTTCCTTACCTCCTATTGGGAACTTAACATTCCTAAGAGAGTTGGTGTTGTCCAACAATCACTTGCACGGTACCATCCCCAGTGACATTGGTCTTTTACGACAGATGCAGCATCTCAATCTGAGCACAAATTCCCTCCAAGGTGAGATTCCGGTTGAACTCACTAATTGCACAAACCTCAGAACCATGGACTTGACAAGGAACAATCTGACAGGGCAGATTCCCTTCCATTTTGGCCATATGTCGAAACTGCTAATCCTGAGGCTTGGGGGGAACAGTCTAACAGGGGTTATCCCATTTACTTTGGGAAACCTTTCATCTCTTCAGCAGCTTTCAATGGCATTCAATCATCTGGAGGGGGGGTATTCCACATGATTTAAGTCGTCTGAAGTGCTTGAAATATTTATATTTGGATGTAAATAACCTGTCTGGTATGATTCCTCCCTCACTCTATAATTGGTCATCTGCCATTGAATTTTTTTGTGTCTGGCAACAATCTGTCTGGAAATTTTACGCCAAACATGAGGTTTAATTTTCCTCAACTCCGCAAGTTTGGCATAGCAGATAGGAGTGCTCAAGGATCTCAATTGGTTGAGCCTTGAATTCAATAATTTAGGAAGGGGCATGTCAGGCGATTTAAATTTTCTATGTTCTTTGGCCAATGGCAGCAGTTTAAGATCTATCAATCTACAAGTCAATAATTTTGGGTGCATGTTACCCAACTGCATTGTTAATCGCTCAACCCAACTGCAGAAGCTTTTCATAGGAGGCAACAAAATATCTGGAAGCATCCCAAAAGAGATTGGAAACCTGATCAGCTTAATTGTTTTCAATGCAATGCAGAATAATCTCACTGGTGTCATTCCCACTTCAATTGGCAAGCTTCAGAACTTAGGAGAATTGGACTTAGGTTGGAACAGGCTATCAGGTTTGCCACCGTCCACCCTCAGCAACTTAAGTCGACTGTTCTACCTTGACATGAGCAACAACAATTTGGAAGGGAACATTCCTACATCTCTCAGGAACTGCCAAATATGGAAATTCTTTTACTCGATCACAATAAGTTGTGTGGTAGTGTACCTGAAAATGTCATTGGTCATTTCAATCAGTTGAGATCACTCCACCTACAGCAAAACACATTCACCGGTTCTCTTCCAGCAGATGTTGGTCAACTGAAGAACCTAAATTTGTTACTTGTTTCTGATAACAAGTTGTCAGGGGAAATCCCCAGAGAACTTGGTAGCTGTTTGGTACTGGAGTACCTCGACATGGCAAGAAACTCTTTCCAAGGGAACATCCCTCTGTCATTTAGCTCATTGAGAGGTATTCAGTTCCTAGACCTTTCATGCAACAACTTGTCTGGACGGATTCCCAATGAACTAGAACATCTTCTTGGTTTGTTGAGTTTAAATCTGTCTTATAACTACCTTGAAGGTGAGGTTCCAAGTGGAGGAGTTTTTAAAAATGTGAGTGGGATTTCAATCACTGGGAACTCAACTTCAGCTGCCAGCATGCTCTGATGTAGAGTCAGCAAAGCATGGCAAGGGGAAGCATCTTTCAACCAAAATTGTTATAGCCATAAGCATTACTGGTGTTTCTTGCTTGGCTTTCATAGTGGCTTCAGTTCTCCTCTATAGGAGAAAAAAGGCAGTAATGAAGTCTTCTTCCACTTTTTTAAGACATGGATACTTGAGGGTTTCTTACAAAGAGCTCCTCAAAGCAACTAGTGGATTTGCTTCTCCAACTTGATTGGCATGGGGAGTTTTGGTTCCGTATACCAAGGAATTCTAAGTCAAGACGAAAGACCTGTTGCAGTGAAGGTACTGAACCTTCAACAGCGTGGAGCTGCCAAGAGTTT
Source organism: Vitis rotundifolia (assembly GCA_030254885.1). NCBI lineage: Eukaryota > Viridiplantae > Streptophyta > Magnoliopsida > Vitales > Vitaceae > Vitis > Vitis rotundifolia. The sequence continues at coordinate 229,650 of CM058163.1, forward strand.
CATGGCTGAGTGCAAGGTCCTCAGGAATATTCAGCATCAGAATCTCCTTCGAATCATAACTTCATGTTCAAGTGTGGACAACAAAGGTTGCGATTTTAAGGCTCTAGTATTTGAGTTCATGCCCAATGGGAACCTAGATAGCTGGCTGCATCATGAATCCAGAAATTTAAGCTTCAGACAAAGACTGGATATCGCAATTGATGTGGCTAATGCTCTGGATTATCTTCATCACCAATGCCCAGCACCAATTGTTCATGGTGATCTAAAGCCAAGCAATGTTCTTGATGATGACACGGTTGCCCATGTCGGGGACTTCGGGTTAGCCAAGCTCCTTCCTGAAGCTAACGAGATTCTGAGTAGTGATCAAACCAGTTCGGCACTGATGATGGGATCCATCGGTTATGTCGCTCCAGGTACACTTCCTTACGTTTTTTTTTCCTCAATCCTAAAAATAAGTTGTGAAATTGTTTGTTTAAATTGGCATGCAGGATATCATAGCTATACTTGGCCTATTAGCCTTCTTACTTTTCATTGGACTTTTAAGTCAAAAGATGAATATATGCATTGCAGAATACGGATTAGGTGGCTCCATGTGGCCTCAAGGAGATGTGTACAGCTATGGCATCCTCTTGCTGGAGATGTTCACGGGAAAGAGACCAACAGAGCACATGTTTTCAGATGGTTTGAGCCTTCACACTTTCTCAAAGATGGCATTGCCAGAACGTGTAATGGAGATGGCAGATTCAAACTTGTTTAGGGAGTCAGATGAAGCAATTAGCAATGTAGAAAATCAATATGAAACAGAAGGTAGAATGTGCTATTGCCCGGTTTCAATTGCCAGAATTGGAGTAGCATGTTCTGAAGAATCAGCTAGTGATCGAATGGACATCAAAGATGCGGTGATGGAACTGAATATCATTACGGAAGTGTTCCTTGGGGCAGGAATCCATCGGGAGAGACATATCAGGTGCAAGTAGGTGGGGAAGGAGCATCTCAGCTGGGTAACTGAACAAGAAAGCGACTAATCTGCTAGACGGTTCATCCAGACGTCTCACGTTACTCTCTATCTCTCTCTGGAGGATAACCCCTGTTTTATTTTGAATTTTGATGCATCCCTTTATATCTGCATCTCTCTTTCTGTTACTCTTATATGGGATATCCCCTGTTTTATATTGAGTGTTCATGCAGGCTTTGTATCATTCTTATGGAATGCTAGACCATCTTGTCTAACTATTTTTTATTTTTTTTTTTATAGATAAAAGGATGTATATTAAACGAAATGAGGAAGCACCAAAAACAGTGCCCTCAAAGTATATAGGGAGTATACAAAGGCAGTCCAAAGGCTCAAACCAAATGGGAGGGGAAAGAAGCAAAGTATACAAGGACCATCTTGTCTAACTATGAAACCAAATCAATCATTGTTCCTTTTTTTTTTTTCTTTTTTCAAGAAAAGCCAGCTGCATGAGAAATTCCCAAACTGATGTTCACTTCAGCTTTAAAAACTAACACTCGGGAGAAAATGAATTAGCAGGATCCATTCCTATTTCATTTGGAGATATGTTTGGAAGACTGGTGCCTAGTGATCTAGGAAGTTAGCCACTCTTTGATTAATAGGTTGTAGTGGCCTCATTGCTTGGACCTAGAATAGCAGATACATGGAATCAATCATTTGAGACAGGAAACCTTTCCAACAGAAACCTTTTCAAATGAAGTCTCTCCAGTATATAATGTTGAGTAGGAATCTTCAAAAGTTGCTAAACTGGATTTCTCTAGGGCAAAACTTTGGTCGAACAAAATCCCATCCTACCTGGTAATTTTACCAGATCTGTATATAATCTCCATTCAAACAAATGACCCCAACCTGCCTCACCCACCCAAGGAAATGAAAAAGAAAACCCTCAAGTATTCAAAAAACGTCAGAAGCAACAGGTATCAGACTCTCTACATGAACTCAATGACTGCATAACCACTTCGGTTTAACCTTCTGTTTTCAGTTTCATTAATACATGCCAAAAATCCTTCCCTGGATCACTACCATTAGTAGTTGGCAATTTAAAACAACATGGTAACATAGATGTCCAAGAATAGAGAAGGAAGGCATGGTTAGGAAATTGGTCATGCAAGTCCATATAGGAGAAGGCCTCCACAGTCTGCACATGAAGAAATTGTGGGAAGTTTCACTTGACAGCATTATTAGTATAAAGTAAATGAATAGAATTTCCCTATTTGCATGTTACTCTGGAAGTGCTTCATTCTAAGACACTAGACAACCCATGATATGTATCTGATCACTACGATTGACTAAAATAGGAAAAAACTGATCTGTCAGAGTACTTTTGCTGAGCAAAAGTCCAATAATTTTTTGGGCCTGGACAGAGAAGGCAAGTCAGATATTAGTGAATGGTAATATAATGATGTGTAATTATCTTAAATTCAGATGTTCAGGTCCATTGAAGTAGCGCTAACCAAAGAAGCAGTGCCAATGGAAGGGGCTCAAGGCAGAATAACCACAAAGTGATGTGTTCACTTACATAATAACAATGGCAATCTAGACAATCTCCACGGGCAAAACTGATGCTTCTGATGCTGAAACCAGGATGATCCAGCGAAACAAGCAAATAAATCATAGAAATATCCTAATATGACAAAACCCTAACAACCGAAACAAGATAGACTTGAATTCAATCTAAAAAAAGAAATTCCATATAATAAAGATCGGATCACTGTGTAACGGAGCAGTCATACAAGGATCAAACACGAAAAGATCCGAATTGATTTATACACACAGACAAAAGTCGTTGAAAAAGCGCACCTATTTTTACAAAACACGGACAGATCAATCTTCATCGCTTGCTATCGTAGTCGACGATCTCGGAATCGGTGACGGAGCGGGAGTGCTGAACAATTGATCGCCCGATTGAGTTGATCCAATCCTCCTTCTCCTTCTCGGAATCGGCGATGAAGTACATGGTCTCAGTGCGAGTTGAGAGCTCGAAAGCGAACTGTTTGTTGAGGACGTCCTCGGCGCCTTTGACGGTGAGGCAGGAGGCCACTGGAATAACGCCACGCGGCCTGGAGGCGCGGGTGATGGTGGATTCCTTGAACCAGAAGAGCTTGCCTTGCTTGAGGACGAACCAGCGGCGACGCCAGGTCTTGATGTACTCGCCTTGTTTGGTGAGCCAGCCGGTGCGCTCAGGGTTTGACCAGAACTCCACGCCGCCGTAGTCGTCCGAGTCATCGGCGGTGCCGGTCGCCGCTCGCCATAGGCTCCACATCACTGCCCCTGCTCAATTGAAAACTTGGATGGGAAGATGAGAATTTCGATAGCGTATGATGAATTGATGATCACGGGGCCTTTGCAATTTAATGTCCTTGTCTGATGCTTTGGTCCCATATTCTCAACCTTCATCACCAGTTCACATCTTTCCACGTAAGCACACCCTCTCTCGATGTATGCTTTTCAAAGTAAGATTTTGATTTATAAAAAATTATTTCATATTTCATAAAACTCGCTTCGAATTTTTAACATCATTTATGATATCAATATCATACAAACAAGTGGTGACTAACTCTTTGTTTATATATAAATATTATTTCCTTATTTGTATTTAAGTTTTGTTTTTTATATCTTTATTTAATGATTCTTATATATCTACCCACATTAACCACTTCAATTTAGAGTTGATTTGGATACTTATTAATTACCAGTAAACGTTAAAAGCTGAATTTTGATTTATTGAGTGAGACCTATGATATTAAATTTATGAGTCCTTTAAATGTAAGTTTTGGAGAATGGGTAGAAATAATTCCGGTTTCCCTACGACCAGTATTTTGACCCAAAACTCTTATAAGGGCTACAAAGGTGTTTGATTTTTTGGGAAAAAAAAAAAGGTAAGTGTGGGTGATTGGTGAGAGATGAGTAAGGAGGTGGCCTCTCACTGTGGATGGAGACTAGCCTGCAGGTGTATTGGCAGTGTTCTGCTTGGGCTGAGAGGTGTGTTGTCGAATGACAATGGTGGAATGAGAGCGTCATGACTCGAGGACTTGTGTGTCAAATCTTCCCAAGTTTTACGTGAGTCTTTTTCACAGTGATGGAAAAGGGTGTCATCAAGTCGGCGGCAATTGGTTCAAGGCTTCAAGCTGGGTGGTTCTTTGTGAAGGCATCCATCCGCAAGTTTCCTCGCGTAGTTTAGTGGATCTCGCCCTCGGAGTCGTGTATGTCATCTGTCGTCTGCTGCAAAATGGCTGTACGTAGTAGTGTCTCTACATTCTTAAGGGGCCGCCAGCCAGCGACGGTTTTTGGTTTTTTTATTTACTTCAAATCAAAATCATAATTTTCAAAGAATAATAACATGGATATTATAAAAAAACTTATGAATATAAAATAATTTTTTTATATAAATTAAAATAAAACTTTTATAAAAAAAATAACATTATTTTTATTTTTATTGGTACTTGAGTAGTGAGCTACCCAAGTAGTCCTATTTGAATAAACTCTTCGAACAGTTTGGCAAGGATCCTTGCCAAGGCAAATCACTTCGGAGATCATAAATGATTTAATTACACATTATTGATAGTCAATGATGGAGAGTTGCACATTAAAACCATAATAAAAGACAATCATAAAGACAAAAGTATCATTTCAAGTCACTCTTGTAAAAATCTCAAGACAATCAAAATAAAAGATACATAATCCAATTCTCCACTGCGAGTCGGTCAGTCTCATTCCTTCCTGGCCTAAAGCTGGCCATGGCAGTGGAGAAGCTTGAGTGCAGCATGCATGCTCAAGCAACATAGAAGGATAGCACGGAAGAAAACATTGAGAAGTGAGCACAATACACTATAACTCAAGTTACTCAACCCCAGATGGCCCATTGTAGAGAAGGGAGACTTATTGTTGCTGCAAGGGGTGGAAAGGATATGGGTGTTGTTGGTTCCCTTGGAACAAAGCAAATGGATTTATATAAATTTAGGTTCGGTGGAGTTGGCTTCAAGTCTTCATTAGTTGAACAGAGAAGCCGTTGCCGGTCTTCACAATAGACACGAGACAGGGGATACGAAAGAAGACAGTAAAAAACCAAACTTCTAAGAGATTCTATTTCTATTTGAGAAAGAATGTGTAAAAATCTTTCTTCACTTCAATCCTTTGTTCAAATTTGTATTCAACATGTACATGATGACTATGAATGGTAATTTCATGTAAGCCATTTTACTATCCTTCAAATTTTGAAATATTCTTTATTTCACTTTTACAATAAATTAGATAAAGGGAGGCATCACATTGATAGTACCATAGCAAAATACAAATAGAGACGCTACAAATTGCAGGGTAGAGACTTGACATCATATGCCTGACAAAAGAAGAGAACTTAAGTACAAGCCAAATATGCAATCAGTGGTATGTGTAAATGGTCTTTAGATACCGTCATTGTCAACCCCTTGACACAAACCATGCAATACTAAGGCATCATGGGGTGGCACCTTGGCCCTATGAGTGATCTAGGACTATAACAAGGTGGCACAAGGGTGTAATGCTTTGTGCAAGGAGATGACTAGGGAGCCATGGCCACAATGCCTTGACTCAAATGTGCTAACCAAGAAGAAGGCTTGACTAGCACAAGGGTTGTTGTGCATAGGCAGATGCAGTAGCAACACAATGACTCGAAAGGGTTGCAGCACTTGGGTGGGTGCATAGAGTAGTGCACATAGGCCGCACACACAGGAGGTGCACGGGACACGCACAAGTTGAGCACACAGGGCGCACATGAGACTCCTAATCAGAGTAGGAGACTAAGTCCTAATGCTTGAAGGAAGAGACTCCTAGTTCGGATGGAAAGAAAAGTCTTGATACACAAGGAGATAGAGTCCCAAGAGAACTCGAGAATGAGTAGGAGTCGTTATTTCCATTATAATTATAATTGTAGTATGAGGACTCAAGAGACCTAGTGGGAATGGTCAGTGTCATGGCCTATGAGGAAGAGTCCTAGCTGAACTAGGATGAGGAGTTCTAGTCCAACAAGGAGTGGGTGGCAGCCACTCTATAAAAGGGGAAGGGAGAAGCTCTTTGAATGCTTGTACATTCACACAATCATACAAAGGGACCTAGAGAGAGGTCTTGAGAGAGCATGAGCTTGTCGATGCTATTGTGGGAGTCTTGGTAATCTGTGTTTTGTATTTTTATTTGGGATAGTAATAAAATACAAGTTGGGGGAGTTGGGGTTGGGGGTGGTGCCCTGTAAACTCCTGTGGATTCTTTGATTTAATCTCATGTAGGTTGTTGGAAGGCCGGCTTAGAGGGGTGGCTAAGCGTTGCACAAACACAGAAATTTGGTGCTAGATTTTGTGTGTGTGACAGTCATCAACCTCATGCACATGTGACCAAAGGGAAAAAATTAGCTTCTAAAAACTTTGAATTTAAACATTTAAAATGATAATTTAAATGTAACATAAAAGGAAAAATGCTTTGAAGGTCAAATAATAGTTTCCCAAAAAATGGTCCTGATTTTCTATTCAAGTAAAATGAATCAAATGCAGGATGCTATCATAGGAAGCTTCACCAATTTCGTAATATACACAAATCATGTAATCCAATACAGTATTCCAACAAAAGGAGTTTGTGACAGAACAAAGTCCACTTAGCTGTCCAATTCATTTGATCTTTTCATCTAATTTGGTTGTACCTGGGGTCTGTTTTTCCTATGTATTCCATTTGCAAGGAGAATGTCCCTCACAGAATGCAACTTAGCTGCAGCTTCGTTCTCTTGGCAATTCTGCAGAACAAGCTACTCCAACTTCAAATTCTGAAACCAAGCAATATGATTTCTCATGCTGCTCTGGTGTTGTGTATTTTCCTTTTCCACCATTTCGTGAAGAAGTACAGGATCCAGTATCTCTGCCACTCCTCCTGGCAGAACCATCTTAACAAAGTTATGAATGTTCAGACTGTCTTTAAACATGTCATCGGTCGGTCTCTTCCTGGTAAACATTTCCAACAAAAGGATGCCATAGCTATATACATCACCATATGTTGAAACCTCACTTCCAAGACCATACTCTGTGATGGGGTCCAGCCCCATTAATGCATACATGTGGAGAAATATTATTTCAACAAAAGCTGCCCACTCTTGTGGGAAACATAAATTGAAGTTTTTTCTTCAGTTCACACACCAAATAAGCAGCCAGAATACGCTTATAAATAGGGGCGTTTAGGGAGCAGCAAGTGCAGAGCATTAGCTCATCTCTGAGCAACACAACTACAGAGAGTTGTGAGAAAGAGCCAGGAAGAGTTGTGGGCATCACACCGGGAGAGCATGAGAAAAAAAAAAAAATTAAGTGCTCCACAGAGAGAGTACTGAGTAATAAAATTGTAAAGACTGTGATCATATCCTGGAGTATGAGAAACTCAAGTAGTGGCAACACTTGAGTAATATTAGTATACCAATTTTATCACAAAGAAAATTTATTTTCCCGTGGATGTTTCCATCACATTGAGAGTTTTACCATGTTAATTTGGTGTCTTTACTTCTTTGTTATTTAATTTTCTGTGTGGATTGGCTTTGCCACCTACATATTTATAATTACTGTGAATTGGCATAGCTACCCAAATATCGTATAAATATTACTTACTGTAATATTCAACAGGTCTTGCTAAGCCGGAGGAGAATAGTAAATTACTATCCATTTATCACTATCCTGGGACACGTCTTACGTGTTGGTATTTCCGCTGCCACTCCAACACTCTGCAATTCAAGCATCATATATGGCAGATATAACAATAAAGAATCTGATATAAGGAGTAACTATTCCTTGATGTGCAATTATGTACTGGAATATGTACCTGGAGCAGCACAGCCGACGGATCCTCTTACTCCAATGGAGCTTGAATGGATTGAACGTTTGTCACCGCTTCTGGAAGAAATTTTGCTATTCCAAAGTCACCTACATGTCGAGTCGTTTCATTGTCCAGAAGAACATTGCTTGGCTTGAGGTCGCTGTAGTCTACTGGTGTTTGGCACTGATAATGAAGATAATAGAAGGCATAAGCAACATCAATGGCGATGTTTAGTCTTTGAAGAAGATTAAGCTTCCTTGGTGAGGCAGACGGTTCTGCTGTTGTAGGAGTTGGATGCAGCCACTGCTCCAAGCTTCCATTGACCATAAACTCATAAACCAGACCCTTGAAATCATTACCCTGATAATCAGCACCTGAGCATGCAGTGAGTACCTTGACAAGATTCCGATGTCTGATGTTCCTCAAGGCCTCACACTCAGCTATGAAGCTCTTGGAAGCTCCTTTTCGGAGAAGGTTAAGTACCTTCACAGCAATGACTGTTCCATCATGAACGAGAATTCCTCTGTACACAGACCCAAAACTCCCAACACCAATCAAATTGGAGGAATAGAACCCATCAGTTGCCCAAAGGAGACTTTGGTAGGACACCTTCAGAAGTGATTTCTCTGAAGAGCTTGAAATAGGTTCTCTTCTTTTCTTGTTTAACCTGTAAAAGATCAGAAAAGCCAGAACAAAGCCTATTCCGAGAATCCCACAGACAGTTTAGATTATTATCTCCACGGCCAGGCTCAAGCTTCCCTTCTTAGGCTCTTTGAAGATGCATCTGGGCAGCTGAAATTCAGGGATGCCCCCACTGAGCTGACTGTTTCCCACAATTGAAGTTGCACTTGCATTCTTGAAGACTCCTTCTATTGGTACGTCTCCCACAAAATTGTTGTAAGAGAGATTCAAACTTTTCAGTGGGTCGAAGCCCTCAAAAAATTCTGGAATCTGGCCTGACAAGTTGTTTCAAGAAAGATCTAAACCAATGAGGCCTTGCAATGACCTGAAAGATGAAGGAATGGACCCTTGGAAGGAGTTGCCCTGCATGGATAGGAGCTCCAGTCTGATGCCACTGCCAAGACTGCTTGGAATTTCACCTGATAACATATTATCAGAAACATCTAATTCACCAAGATTTTTCAAATTTCCAACTTCTATTGGAAGAGGACCAGTCAAGTAGTTTTGGGATAGACCAAGATAGATTGATAGGGATGAGAAACTGACTACTTGAGGGTGTATGCTACCACTGAGATTGTTATAGGAAAGATCCAAAGCTAGCAAATTTTGGCAATTCCCTATGCTAGAGGGGATGCTGCCATGGAGATTATTCCTTCTCAGACGCAGTATGGTTAATTTCGTTAAATTTCCTACAGAGGATGGAGTAGTCCCTGAGAAATTGTTTCCATTAAAAATCAATACGTCTAGCTCTTGAAGCTTACCAATATCAGAGGGAATGTTCCCTGATAGCTGGTTGTTCCCCACCTCTAATCTCTCCAAGTTGACAAGATTTACAATTCCAGTTGGGATTCCCCCATAGATATGATTGTTATCTACTAAAAATATTGCAAGCATGGTCGAGACGCTGCCAATAGATTCAGGCAGTATCCCTTCAAAATTGTCAGCGTTTATGGTCAGTAGCTCTAAGCTTGAGGCATTGGTCAATGAGGACAGAAAGTTTAAGTCATCAGCTTCCCCACTTCCAAGATTGTTTGTGGACCTGCTAAGCCATGCGAGCTGATTCAGCTTTTCTAAACTAGGCACTTTTCCTGTAAGTTGATTACCTGTAATTATTAGGTTTGCTAGCTTTGAAGCATTGGATCAAACAGGAAAGGTTCCAGTGAATCGATTAAGGCCGATGCCAAGGAATTCAAGATTAGGAAGAGAGTTGCCTATATCTGAGGGAAGATTCCCTTGGATTTGGTTCCTTGGCACATCAAAATCAAAAACTACAAGTGAAGAGAGATTGAAGAATGAGGGAGGGATGGTACCAGACAACATGTTTTAGCCTAATGCAATATAGGAAAGATTTTTCAATAGGCCTAGACCATCCGGAATACTCCCAAGCAAATTATTCTGGGTTGTAGAGAACTTCCCAAGAGATGATAAGTTTCCAAAAGAAGGATGGATACTTCCTGATAAATTGTTTCGCTGAACTGCAAGAAATTGGAGCATGGGCAATGAGCCAAGCTCTTCAGGAAGCTTCCCTACCACAATGTTGAAACCGATATTTAGAGAAATGAGATTAGAGCATGGATTGAAATATCGTTTTTACGGATATATCGGTACTTCAATTTTACGGATATATTAGAAATATCGGTGGATATTTTTTCACAAATATTGATGGAGTGAAAATTATTTAAAATTCATAGGAATACTTGAAAAAACTCCAAAGAAATGATAAAATAAATAAGAATACACATTTTAAAGTACTCTTGTAAGTGTAATTGACATATATATATATAATTATCACTGATATTTTTTCACAAATATCGATGGAGTGAAAATTATTTAAAATTCATAAGAATACTTGAAAAAACTCCAAAAAAAAATGATAAAATAAGTAAGAATACACATTTTAAAGTTATCTTATAAGTGTAATTGACATACATACATATAATTAAGAAGAAAAAGAAATATATCAGTAGATTCCATATTTGAATTTTAAAAATAATAAATATAAATTTTGAAAGCATATAAAGTTAGAATTGAGTTAAAAAATATTTAATTTTATTGAATAAAAATAATTTACACATAAATATATTACATATGACATTGCAATAATCCTTAGTTTAATAAGAAAGATCAATGTGATTTTATTATATTGTTAGATGAAGGGAGTTCATCTTATTGAAGACAATATTTATTTTAAAATTTTTAAAATACTTTTATTAAAATATGTTTTATTATATTTTAAATGAAAAAATTAAATTAATTTATATAAAATATTTTATTTGAGATTTAATTTTTTAAATTTTATTAAAAATACATAGTAACTACTTTTTTCATTAATATTAATTTATTTAATAATCAAAATAAAGGTAGAGAGAGGAAAATTATTCTCATGATTTGTTTATTTTTTTTATCTCTACTAAATCTAACAATCAAAAGGGCACCCACTTCTCTCACTCGGGCATCAAGAAGCCCTTTTCTGAAGTTGCCCTCCAGACGAGAGAATCCCTTACAAAGCCCTATTTTTTCCTCTGCCATTCTCAATCCTCGCAGGTACTAATCTAATCAAGTTATTATTTTTTTTTTTTTTTGCAACCCCCGTTTGATTCCCAAGAAAATCCATCCCCAATTCGATTTCCGGGAAAATTCATCCTCGTTTGATTTCCGAGAAAATCCATGCAAAACCCCCAAAGAAAACCAACAAAATTGCTTTTCTTTTGCTCCCTGTGTTTTCTGGATCTGTTTTAGGGGTCTCTTTGCTGTTGTGCCATTGGATTTAAATTTGACGAACCCTAAATCCACGATTTTTTAGCCAAGCTGAAAAACACAGCCTTTGCCTGCAAATCATGATCAGATTACCAAATAGCATTTTATGTTTTTTTTTTTCTAAAAAAAATTTGGACAGATTTTGTATCCTGTGCGCGGGCTGGACTGGTAGGAAAAAGCGGGAAATTTCCCGAAAAATCGGTAAAAATACCGAAATATCGGCGATATTTGGAAATTCTCCTCCGGTTGCTCCCCGCGTCAGCTCCACTCGCGATTTATCGACGATTTATTGGTCCCCCACCGATATTTCGGAGAAATATCGGCGCTTTTGTCGATTTTTTGACGATATTCCCGGGAATCGATAATCGGGGGCGAATATTTTATCGAGGCTGACCGATATCCGAAATTTCGACGGCGATAAATTCCGATTTTTCAATCATGGCATCAGAAACCTTTTTCCTATATTTAGGATGTCACAATTGGGAAAAAAATTACAATGTAAAGGATTATATATCAGTCCCAACAATTTCTTTGCAAGTGAAGTTAATCATTAGTTGCAGAATCAGCCTTCTTGGACGTTTCATGGAAACTAATCAACCTTAAGCCAAAATTTATCACCAACCCTATATCAAAAAATATTAAACAAATAAGTGAAGGCCTCAACTCATGGCCAGGTTGCAGCAAAAGTCAGAGATATCACCATCTCAGAAGTCGTTAAGATAGCCATATATATATATATATATATATTCCTCAAGAGTTTGAAATCTGATAAATTAAGCTTATCCCATTGAGTCAAATGCACCAAACAAAAGAAAATGCTTTCTTTAATGTCTTCAGTGTCTCTAAAACAGACTCAGGCTATGTGGCACAGTAGCGCTTTGCCAGCAATGGAGTTCAGGAGAAATCAACGGCAACTTGATTGATTAATTATTAATCAGGAATCATATCCTAATGTTGTAATTCAATAATCCATAGCAAAACCTGATGTCAGAATATGCTGGCTAATGGCTTCCAATGATAAGGAAGACTTCCTTTCTATTTCTTTTTTTCTCTCAAAAAACAGGCAAGGTCCACGGCACACTACAACAATTATCAACTTTTGCCACAAATAATAAAGATTATTTTGTGGTAGAAGATTTTTTGTCACAAAAATTTATTTGTGACGAGTTTGTTGCTACATATCATAAAATTTAATTTTATAACCAAAAAAACTAATTTTTACACAAAATAAAATTTGTGACAACATCTTATTTTTCACCATAAAATAAATTTATGCAACACATCACTTTTTACCATAAAAAAAAAACCATCCTTTAATCTATCTCCCTGTTCCAGTTTTAAGTATCATTTCTACTTGTTTCAGCTTTAAAAGTGTGATAGGTTTTTTTTTAAAAGTCACACTTGTCGTTTAAAAAGACCCGGACCACTATGCTTATCTGTCGGGTCAAGTCAAAAAATCCAATGTTCTAACAGGACATCCTATTGAAGAGGCACACAACTAGTTAAAGTAAATTGATAGTAGAAATAAAGAATCCATGGGCCTGTTGGCACAACGGGTTTTTGTTCTCCAGAACACTTTCACCACCAAAAATTATTTTTTATTTTTTGTTCTTAAGAACAGAAAATAAAATATTTTCAAATAAAATCTTTTAATTGTTTTCTATTATTTCACTTATTTTTTAAGGATTATTTAAAAAAAAAATTATATAAACATGTTGCTGAATGATTAAAAATAAAATATAAAAATTATTTTTAAAATATAATTAAAAATATTAAAAATAAGTTAAAAATATTTTAAGTTTTCAGACAAACTTATGTTCTACAAAACAATATAAAACAATTTTCAAAAACTGTTTTCCGAAACTGTTTTTTAAAACAATTTACCAAATAGGCTCCAAAGTTTTTGTGTAGAACAAGCACAGGAAATTCAAACATATTTAACTTAAAAACCACCTATATGAATATTAGAACAAAAACTGTTTTTGAAAACAATTTACCAAATAGGCTCCGAAGTTTTTGTGTAGAACAGGCACAGGAAATTCAAACATATTTAACTTAAAAACCACCTATATGAATGTTAGAACACAGAGTGATGGTCAAAACCCTCCTCCATCTTAGATCATCCCTCACTCCTCGCAATTTTTGCTTGTGAGTGGTGGGAATTTATTCAAACCAAAGTACTTATTGAAATTACAGAGAAAACAGAGCTTGTAAGTGGTTGGAATTTATTCAAACCAAAGTACTTATAGAAATTACAGAGAAAACAGAAGGATATACTGGCTATGTTATCAACTACCCAAAAGCGTACTGAATTGGATGCATATAAGATAGGTTGCAGACTGGAGGCTTAACCTCAGATAATTAACAGAAGAACATGCTAAGTAGAGGCTAAAAAAGTAAGCAGTGTAATCATCTTCTCGAAGGGCCTTAAATCGCTCCCACCTGTGACCAAAGGAAATCCATTAGCTCTTGAAAAAAACACAATTTTTAACGTGATAGAGAAGGGAAACAGCTACAAAACGAAAATAATATATGTGAAGTGAATGAAATCAATCCAAAATGCTTTCGTGAGAACCATCACCCTTTTCTTAAGATACAAAGATGAAATAGGCCTAGTGCAGTCAGGTCACCAAGGGAGTTTGTCACTGAATATTGGCACATCGGATCCTTTTTTCTCATGCAATTTCCAAAAGATTGTGAACTGTACCTGTGGATTGTCTCTTCTATGTAGTCCGGTTCCAAGAAGAATGTCCCTGACAGAATTCAATTCAGCTGCAGCATCAGTGATGTTCTTTCTTTCCCTTGGCAATTCAGCGGAACAAGCCAGTCCAATTCCAAATATTGAAATCAAGCACTCCTGGGCATCATGACTACTTGCCATTCTTCTCTGGCTCGTAGTGTTGTCCATTTCTACTCCTTCCTGAAGAAGTACTGGATCTGCAATCTCCGCCACTCGTTCAGGCACAGCCGTCTTCACAAAGCTATGAATGTTCAGGCTGTCTTTAAACATGTCCTCAGTGGGTCTCTTCCCGGTAAACATCTCCAACAACAGTATGCCAAAGCTGTATACATCACCACTGGTTGAAACCTCACTTCCCATACCATACTCTGCAATTTGGACATGATGGTAAGTGTTAACACTGCATATCAAGCGAAGGAATTTATAGAAGGGCATCAAGGGAACAAGGAAACAAAAGCATAAATTTGAATGATGTGTAAAAATATTGTTCAGGAATGTGCTCAGAATGATTTGCAATGTACCTGGAGCAGCGTAGCCAATGGTTCCTCTTATTCCAATGGAACTTGATTGAATTTCAGGAACTGTGGTGGCTGCTTCTGGAAGGAATTTTGCGATTCCAAAGTCGCCTACATGTCCAGTCATTTCAGTATCCAGAAGAACATTGCTTGGCTTGAGGTCGCAGTGGACTATTGGTGTCTGGCACTGATGATGAAGATAATCCAATGCACAAGCAACATCAATGGCAATGTTTAGTCTTTGAAGAAAATTAAGCTTCGTTGGTGGCGCAGACGCTTCTGCTGTTGTAGGAGTTGGATGCAGCCACTGCTCCAAGCTTCCGTTGACCATAAACTCATAAACAACAGCTTTGAAATCATTACCCTGATAATCAACACCTGAACATGCAGTGAGTACCTTGACCAGATTCCGATGTCTGATGTTCCTCAAGGCCTCACACTCAGCTATGAAACTCTTGGAAGCTCCTTTCCGCAGAAGGTTAAGTACCTTCACAGCAATGGCTGTTCCATCATGATCAAGAATTCCTTTATATACAGATCCAAAGCTACCAACACCAATCAAGTTGGAGGAAGAGAACCCATCAGTTGCCCTTAGGAGACTCTGGTAGGACACCTTCAGAAGTGATTTCTCTGAAGAGCTTGAAGCAGGTTCTCTTTTTTTCTTTCTTAACCAGAGAAAGATTAGGAAAGACAGCACACAAGTTATTGTTAAAAGCCCAGAAACAGTGGAGATTATTATCTTCAAGGCAAGGCTCAGTCCCCTTTTCTTAGGCTCTTGCAAGTTGCATTTTGGCAGCTGAAATTCAAGAATGCCCCCACAGAGCTTACTGTTTCCCATGATGGAAGTTGCACTCACATTCTTAAAGACGCCTTCTGTTGGTAAGATGCCCTCAAAATCATTGTAAGATAGATTCACTGACTGAAAGGGAATGTCTTGAAGAAATTCTGGAATTTTGCCTGACAAATTGTTGTGAGACAGATCTAAAATGCGAATGCCTCTTAATGAACTAAAAGATGAAGGAATGGAACCTTGGAAGAAGTTGCCCTTCATGGACAGGTATTCCAGACTAGTGCAGCTCCCAATACTGCTGGGAATTCCACCAGACAACATATTATTAGAAACATCTAGTACACCCAAATTTTTCAAATTCCCAACTTCAATGGGAAGGGCACCAGTCAAACGGTTGTCGGATAGATCAAGAGAAATTGATAAGGATGATAAACTAACAACTTGAGGGGGTATGGTGCCACTAAGATTGTTGAGAGAAAGATCCAAGAAGAGCAAATTTTGGCATTTCCCCAGACTTGAAGGAATTTTGCCCTGAAAATAGTTTCTCCCTAAAACAAGTTGAATTAAGTTCTCTAGATTCCCAAGAGAGGATGGAAGTATTCCTGAGAGTTTGTTTTCGATTAATGTCAGCACCCGTAGGTTTTGAAGCTTTCCAATATCAACCGGAATGCTACCTGAGAGTTGATTTTCCCACATCTCCAATCTCTCCAGGCTGACAAGATTGCCTATCCCAGCTGGGATGCTTCCACCTATTCTGTTGCCATCAAGGATGAGCGTTGCAAGCTTAGTTGACCAGTTGCCAATAGATTCAGGCAACACACCCCCAAAATTGTTTACGTTCAGTGCCAATACCTCTAAGTTGGAGACGTTGGTCAAAGAAGACAGGAACCCCAAATCTTCAATTTCCCCATTACCAAGATTGTTGGAAGTGACACTAAAAAATTGAAGCCGTTGGAGCTTTTCCAAGGAAGGAACTTTTCCAGTAAGACTGTTATTGTTGCAGGAGAAGTATTCTAGGTTTGAAGCATTGGATAGTGAAACAGGAATGGACCCAGTGAACCGGTTGCGGCTAAGGCCAAGTTGCTGGAGATTAGGAAGGGTGATGCCTAAGTTGGAAGGAAGATTCCCATGTAAATGGTTATAGGACACGTCAAAAAATATTAGAGAAGAGAGATTGGAGAGTGAGGGAGGGATGGTCCCAGACAAGCCATTTGCATTCAGTGCAACATGCGTTAGAGTTGTTAGTTGGAAAAGGGAAGCAGGAATGGTGCCAACTATGTTATTTTGAGTTGCAGAAAGTCGCTCAAGTGAGGATAAGTTACCAAAAGAATGAGGGATTCCTCCTGATAAACTGTTGGCATGAATGAAAAGATATTGGAGTTTTGACAAGGAGCCAAGCTCTGCAGGAATTTTCCCCACTAGCCTGTTCCATCCAACATAGATATACATGAGGTTAGAGCAACTGGATAAATTGGCAGGAATTTCACCACTGAGAGAATTATTACTCAGAGACAGCATCTTCAATCTGCGCAAATGGCCGATTTCTGGAGGGATTTCATGGTTGAAGCCATTCACCTCCAGTTGTAGTACTCTCAGGAAGCTCAGATTCCCGACGTGTGGTGATATGGATCCCACCAGTTTCTGGGACGGCAGGTCCAACATGGTGACTCTTTGATGCCTTCTACCGCATTTAACACCACGCCATTGACAGAAGTGGATGGATTTGTTCCATGATTTCAGAACCCCGAGAGGATCATCAGTTATTTTGGCCTTGAATTCAAGCAAGGCCAGTTGGTCTGTCTCATTGCCACCCATAGCGTGAGCAGCTAAGCCCCTGCAGACTGAAAAAAGAAAGAGTATAGCAAGAATCCCAGCAAAATCCTTGCAAGAAAGCTCCATAGAGTTGAATTAGAAGCTCCCAACAAAAAGAAAGAAAGATTATAGCAGAAATTAAAGCTTTTCAAATGAGCCCTGAAAGTTGATACTACTCCATGCTTAAGCAATTCTAGCATTTGAATGGCACTACATTTGGAGTCGACCCTCTGAGTACTACCTTACATATACAGATATATTTGCTTGCTTTTTCTTTTCATGTGGTTGAGAAAATTGGTAATTCTCGAGCCACTTCTCAGCGGGGGCTGGGCAACAGCTGTATATTATTTTATGCTACCACTCTAGTCTACTCCACTCATTTAACAAGTGCGTCCAAGTCCATGTGAACCAAACTTTGGAGGATGAGGACTTTTACCATTTCAAAATATTTTCGCTGTTCCCTCACTTTCCCAAGTCAATTCGGCCAGCTTTGTTTCCTTCTAGTGTCATGTTCAAAGACCAATTCAGTTGGCTTCTCTTCCATGTTCTGCACCTTGTCCCAAAGTTCAAAGACTAGCTACTTGTGGAACTATCTCTGCAACGTCATCAGGATCCGCAATTCGAATGCCTTACAATACATAAGAAACTACAAAGGTATGTATGAAGTATATATCAACAAAATTTATTTTCAAAGTTTTCATTCTGAAACTTGTGTTGGAAACGTGCCTTAGGTTGCTACAGTCCAGGCAAACAAAAAGTTGCTGAGTAATTGGTCAATAGAAGTCTTTAGGAAATATTTTCTGCATATATATATATATATATATATATATATATTTGTTATGGTTTGATATTAGGAATTGGTTAGACATGGCTTGAAATTAGCAAATTCTCTTAACTTTCTGTTATGTTTCAGCTCTATATAAAGAGCAATGCAGTGAATAAAAATATACTTTCAGATACCAAGTTCTTTTTTTTTCTTTACTGAAAAAGTTTTTATTTTTCCTTTGCTATCATAAAATTTCTGCCCTGTTCTTGTTTCATATATCAACAACTTGAAATCAGAAATGTGAATTCATGTTAAAGAAGCTCCTATGCAATGACATTAAAATTCATCTTCCTTCTAGGGTCCATTTGATAATGGTTTTAGAAAACATTTTTGGTATTAAAAAGCATTTTTTTTAAAACAAAGAAAATCAAGCATCGACAAAATTTTTAAAAAAAAATTAAAAAAAAAAATCATTTGTAGTGCTGGATAACTTCATGAAGAAATATTGCCATTAAAAACACTCAAGTGAGGATAAGTTACCAAAAGAATGAGGGATTCCTCCTGATAAACTGTTGGTATAAATGGCAAGATATTTGAGTTTTGACAAGGAGCCAAGCTCTGCCGGAATTTTCCCCGCCAGCCTGTTCCTTCCAGCATAGATATACATGAGGTTAGAGGAACGGGATAAATTGGCAGGAATTTCACCACTGAGAGAATTATTGCTCTGTGACAGTGTCTGCAATCTGCGCAAATGGCCGATTTCTGGAGGGATTTCATGGTTGAAGCCATTCTCCTCCAGTTGTAGCACCCTCAGAAAGGTCAGATTGCCAATGCGTGGTGATATGGATCCCACCAGTTTCTTGGAGTGCAGGTCCAACATGGTGACTCTCTGATGCCTTCTACCGCACGTAACACCACGCCATTGACAGAAGTGGATGGATTTGTTCCATGATTTTAGAACCCCGACAGGATCATCAGTTATTTTGGCCTTGAATTCAAGCAAGGCCAGTCGGTCTGTCTCATTGCCACCCATAGTGTAAGCAGCTAAGCCCGTGCAGGACTGAAAAAGAAAGATTATAGCAGGAATCCTAGCAAAATACTTGCAAGAAAGCTTCATAGAGTTGAATTAGAAGCTGCCAACAACAAGAAGGAAAGATTATAGCAGAAATTAAAGCTTTTCAAATGAGCCCTGCAAGTTGATACTACTTCATGCTTAAGCAATTCTAGCACTTGAATGGCACCACATTTGGACTGGACTCGACCCTCGGAGTACTTCCTTACACATACTTACTCGGGAAAGTGGGATTTCACTCACTGATTTAAAAAAATATAGAAAAAATAACTCAAATTTTTATAAATCATATTTATATTCACTCATTTAAAAATATTTTAAAATATATCCACTTTTTTATAACTCAAATAATTATTTCTTAAAATAATCTTTTTACATATTAATAATTTTTTTATCATGAGAATTGATTTGAGATTAATAAAATAAAAAATTTAAAAATTTAAAAATTTAAAAATTTAAAAATACAATTAAAACTAAAAAAAAAAAAAATTAAAGTTAAAAATATAAAAGTAAAATATTAACTTTCACTTAATTAATTAAAGCACTTTGATAGAAAATATAAATATCGAGAAAGAACTAGAAATATAACAGGCGTAAATATTTTATTTTTTATTTTTTAAGCTTTTTTGGTTTTCAAATATATTAAATTTTTATGTATTTTAGTTTTATTTATATTTTTAATTTTTAAAATTACGTCAATTAACAAAAATCTTATTCAATTTTATTAAATAAAATGAGAAGATGAGAAGAAGAAATTTATATAATATATGATATAAAATCATAATTAATTAGAAGATTAAAAATATTTTATTTATAATCTTTGAGAATTTTGTCATAATAATTTATATTTCATATTATATAATAAAAAATTTATAATATATTTATTTGTAAAACACTTTTATTAAATTAAAATAATGAATTAATTTTAAATAATTTTATTAATATTATTAAGTAAATAGTGTTTTATAAAATAATTATTTAAGTTAGAAAAGGTATATATATATTTTAAAATATTTTTAAATGAATAAAGATAAGATTAATTTATAAAAGTTAGGGTTATTTTTTTATATTTTTTGAAACTTAGTGGATCAAAATTGACTTTTCCCTACATGTTTTTTCTTTTCATGTGGTTGAGAAAATTGGCAAGGTAACTCTCGAGCCACTTCGCAGTGGGGGCTGAGCAACAGCTGTATGCTAGCTGCTACCACTCTGGTCTACTCATTTAACCAGTGTGTCCAAGTCCAAGTGAACCAAACATTGGAGGATGTGTACTTTTACCATTTCAAATTATTTTTGCCATTCCCTCACGTCCCCGAGTCAATTCGGCTAGCTTTTTCTCCACCTAGTGTCATGTTCAAAGACCAAGTCAGTTGGCTTTTCTTCCACGTTCTGCACCTTGTCCCAGACTCCACGTTCTGCACCTTGTCCCAGACTCCCAAAGTTCAAAGACTGGCTAGTTGTGGAACTATCTCTGCAACGTCATCAGGATCCCCCCCTCGAATGCCTTGCATCACATAAGAAACTAGAAAGCTATGAATGAAGTAAATATCAACAAAATTTATTGTCAGAGTTTTCATTCTGAAACTTGAAATCAGAAACGTGAATTCATGTTATAGAAGCTCCTATGTAATGGCACTAACATTCATCTTCCTTCTAGGGTCCATATTCCGTTAAAAACACTCTAAAAAACTTGCATATTTCCGTTAAAACACACTCTTGTAGGAGCTCCCCGTGTGGCCACATGGCAAGCCACTCGTGGCCCACGTGGCAGCCCTATCTCTATCCAGACAATCATCATCGGAGCGGAGAACCCTAACTGGCACATGTGTATCAGAGACTAGTCACGTTGCACTTCTCTAAACTACACGGAGCATTCCGAATAGGGATCCTGGCCCTTCCCCTCTGACAGAAGTATGCTTGATGGGATGTCACCCTGTCTTCGTAGGCGAACCACTACACGTTGCATCCTAATTTCTGCATATGGAGGTGACAAGCTCACCATAATGACATCCCTGCTAGTAGTCTCTGTCAGTCGCTTAAGTGGTGATGATTATCCTGCCACACGTTGTGCTACCATCATGACTGCTAAAGTCAAAAAACCAACTCAGTCAAAAGGTCAACTCAGCGCAGATGTAACCCCATTCCCGACACTATATAAACCTTCCTACAGTCCAAGAGAAATGGTACGCAATACAAGAACCCTATTCTAGCTCCAGAAAAGAGGCAATCTCTCTAGCTGACGTTAACCATCTAACTTGGGCTTCGGAGGGTGTGTCCGGACAACCTGTCTAGACATCTTTTTGCAAAAAAGAAAAGAGAAGTCAGTCCTCACCAATTGTATTCAACTCTTCCCTGTTGTGACGAAGAAAAGCATCATCTCCAGTTGATTCAGCATCAACATAGACATCGTCTGTGGAAACAAAACAAGAATGTCAACACCCTCAAGAAGTCGATCGTTAGCCATGGGCGACGAAGGTTACTTTGACTGGCGTGAGAGTATGGAAAGACGCCAGCGAGAGAGCGAGCGACAAGTGCAAGCCCTGCTCCAAGAAACAAGGAGATTCAGGGAGAAGAACGAGGTATTGCGAATTCAAGCGTCTTCGTCAAGCCCCCCTCGTAGCCGGTAACCAAGGAGTCAACGAATGAACTCCAGGCAAAAGGAGGAGGCAACGTACCCTGGAAATGTAGAGTCCCCATTTGATGAGAATGGTATGTGGCCTAATGAAAGACCCCTACCAACTTGTCACACGCCACAAGATGAAAGCTCTGACTCCACTTCTGTCTCATCAAAAAGGAGACGGGATAGGAAATCCCAGTTATCTGATGAATTGCACGTAAGGTTAGGCCCTCAAGCGCCCAGTATGGAGAAACTGCGTGTAGCCACAGCCTAAGAGGCATATCCTGGTCCCTCAGTTGCACCCATCATGCTGGACTGGCCTCCACACCCACCACTACAACAACCCAGAGGGGATATGGTAAGTAGAGGTTCCCCCAGCTCTGTCAGCAAGCGACTGGACTACATGCTCTCCACGCCCTTTAGCCCTCGTATTATCAATTATGAACCCCCCGAGAAGGTTCATCATGCCAAAATTCTCCACGTACGATGAGTCCAGTGATCCATTTGATCACATCATGCACTACAGACAGCTCATGACCCTTGACATAGGGAATGACGCACTGTTATGTAAAGTATTTCCTGCCAGCCTCCAAGGGCAGGCTCTCTCGTGGTTCCACCGCCTCCCGATGAATTTCATCAACAACTTTTGAGACCTATCGGAGGCCTTCAGAAGACAATATCTATGCTCCGCATGCCATAAGCAAAACATCAGCACCTTGTAAAACACAAATATGCAGGAGAATGAGTCGCTAAGGGAGTTCGTAAAACAGTTCAGGCAAGCTATACTCCAAGTAGAGTCTTACAGCATGGACGTTGTCCTCCAAATCTTTAAGTGGAGTATCTGTTCGGGCCCACCTTTCTTCGAATCCCTCGCCAAAAAGCCCCCTATGACTATGAATGATCTGTTCAGACGGGCAAACAAATATTCCATGCTCGAGGACGATGTCTATGCGGCTACCCAGGAGGTCTTGGTCACCAGTCGACCTGCCAAAAACGACGCCACTAGGAATTCCAAAATCGCAAGCCAACGAAGGTAATCAAGTAAGGGGCAAGGCAGACAGTGCCAGCCAGACCAGCTCAACTTCACCTCTCTCAACGTTTCATACGAGAAACTCCTCCCCATGATCCGCAAGTTGTTCGACTTTAGGTGGCCAGAGCCCCTAAAAACGGATCCAGCTAAGAAAGATCACAATAGAAAGTGTGTCTATTACAAAGAGTACAGACACACTACAGAGCAGTGTAGAAGCCTCCATTATCTGGTGGAGAAGCTAGTAAGAACCGGACACTTGAGACAGTACGTCCGCTCAGAAGGCAAAAATGGAGAGACATCCCAAAATCTAGCCACCACGGCCCCCGCAGCTTCCGCGGCTCCCAGAGCTGTGATCAACTATATTCATGGTGGACCTCTCGATGAGGAATACAACTCTAAACAGAAGAGACAAAGGCTACTTCGAGCCGCCTCTGTACGTGAGCAAGTTAGCTTCATCCTGCCCGGATTAGCCAGCAGAAGCATGTGCCCAATAAAAAGGGTAATCACATTTCCCCTAGTAGACTTCAACCGAATATTACAACCACACCGAGATGCCCCTATCCTAACATTGGGAATCAGTAACTTCGATGTAAGGCAGATCTTAATCGACCCAAGCAGCTCAACCGACCTCTTATAGGTATCTGTAATTAAACAGATGGGGTTTTCACCATCGAATTTGGAAAATCCTGAGCAGATATTGTCAGGATTCAATGGAGCTTCTACAACATCTCTGAGCAACATCGTGTTGCCCATCCAGGCCGGCCCCGTTGCCCTGAATGTGCAGTTCTCAGTAGTAGAAGACCTATCCTCATTCAATGCCATATTAGGGCGCACTTGGTTGCACGACATGAAAGTCATTCCTTCGACATATTATCAGATGGTGAGTTATCTCACCAAAGATAGATAGATTGATCTCTATGGAAGCCAGCTAGCAGCCTGGCAATGCTACCAAGTGGCACGGGAAGCCTGATCCAGCAGTGATAATAAGCCACCTTCAGAACCTGCAAGTGTGGCCAATCAATAGCTATTACAATATCCAACGGAGAAGGATCCCCCGGTGGCTGACCCCTTGCAGACTATCCAAATCTCGAAGGAGGATGATCATTTTACCTACGCAAGCTCCCTCTTAGAGCCGGACGAGGCGCGAAGCCTTGAAGGAGTACTTCAGGGGTACAAAGATGTCTTGGCATGGACACACTCTGACATGTCGGGGATTCACCCATCAGTTGTCTCCCACCAACTTAACATTCTGCCATCCTCAAGACCTATCCGCCAGAAGGTCCGACAATTCCATCTGGATAAGCAAAAAATCATTCAGAGTGAGATAGACAAGTTACTGACCGCCAAATTTATCAGAGAGGTTAAGTATCCTGACTGGTTGGAAAACGTAGTTGTAGTCCCGAAAAAAAATGGGGAAATGGCGAGTTTGTGTCGATTACACTAATCTCAATGATGCCTGCCCTAAGGACAGCTTTCCCCTATCCCAAATAGACCAAATAGTGGACTCCACTACCGAACACGAAATGCTCTCTTTCCTGGATGCCTTTTCTGGGTACCATCAAATTCTCATGTACCCACCAAATGAAAAGAAGAAATTGCAGGATCATGAGCGAAACGACAGAAAAATGTACCTCATAGGGATTAATTCCCTATTTATAGGGGGCAAACGCCCTAGAAATTCCAAACGACAAGACGCTTGGAAGAGCACCCTCCAAAGCGGCATGCCACCTGACGACAATCTTGATAACGACACCTCTCTTTAATACCCCTGGATGTCACGTGTCCTAAGGCCACTGAAAGGGTTTGAAAAAAGCATTTTAACCCACCATTTCTGTCTGAACGAAATGCTCGAGTTAAAAGGGGGTATTGTAAGAGCTTCCCCCTGGTGGCCACGTAGCAAGCCACTTGTGGCCCACGTGGCAACCCTATCTCTATCTGAACAATCATCATCGGTGTGGAGAACCCTAGCCAGCACATGTGTATTAGAGACCAATCACATTGCACTCCTCTAAACTGCACAGAGCATTCCGGATAAGGATCCTAGCCCACTCCTGTGAGTAATCATTCCCCTCTGACAAAAGTATGCTTGATGGGATGTCACTATGTCTTTGCAGGCGAACCACTACATGTTGCACCCTAATTTCTGTAGATAGAGGTGACAAGCTCACCATAATGACATCCCTACTAGTCGTCTTTGTCAGCCGCCTAAGTGGTAATGATTACCTTGTCACCCATTGTGCTGCCATCATGACTACTAAAATCAAAAAACCAACTCAATCAAAAGGCCAACTCAGTGCAGATGTGACCCTATTCCCGACACTATATAAACCCTCCTACAGCCCAAGAGAAACGATACGCAATACAAGAACCCTCTTCTAGCTCCAGAAAACGGGCAATCTCTCTAGCTGATGTTAACCATCTAACTTAGGCTTCAGAGGGTGTGTCCGAACAACCTGTTCGGACATCTTTTTGCAGGAAAGAAAAGAGAAGTCGGTCCTCACCAACTGTATTCAGCCCATTTCTACTACGACGAGGAGAAGTATCATCTCCAGTTGATTCAGCATCAACAACTCTTACATCATTTGAGGGTTTTTATACTAATAATTAAAGAACAATCTAATGGGATAAAAAAATATATATAAATAAAAAAAGGTAAAAGAAAAAATATGTGTATTGTATGTGTCATTTCCATGTATACAAAACTAACCATGTAATTTATTTTTAAAAATATTAAAATAGGAGTATTCTCATTATGATCTAAAAATATTAAAATGAGAGCATTTTACTCATGATCTAAAAATATTAATTAATCTCTTTGTGTCAAATAAAATATATTTTAATCTTTCTTATTAAAGAAATAAAAAAATTGGTCTCAGTTTTTTTCAAATATTTTCTATCATATTACACTTTATCCTATTTTTCCTTAAAATTAAAAGACTAACCGCGTTAGTGACGTTTCTTTAATGGCTAATATGTGAGCCCACAAGCCAGTAGGATTGGCCCGGTCTTGAAAATCGCCCAGTCCAATGAATTTGCAAGCCTATAAATCCAGAAGTGAGTTGGCGGACAGCGAGGCATCCGGAGCTTTATCTTCTCATGCGGTTGAGAAAATTAGCACTTCGGGGGTTCCAGCTTGTGACTTGTGTCATATTAAAAGTCAAAGTCAGTTGGCTTTTCTTCCATGTTGCCAAACTCTTCTCTGCACCTTGAAGCTATTAAACATCAACGAAATTTACTTTCGAAGTTCTCATTCTGTACGAATTCATGTTAAAGAAGCCAGGAAGCAATGATAAAGTTAATTTCCACTTAGATCATTGATCTCTTTATTCTTGCGTATGTACTTCAAGAAAACCGCTATGTATAAAGAAAAAGTATTCAACATGTTTTCCCGTACACATTCAAAATCATATTTTCTATGAACACATATACCTGTTAAGTTGCATGTGGGACACTTAAGCTCAAATGCTTGCCAAAAGAAAATTTATATATTGGCAAATTGGAGGGTTAGCCGTGTTCATCAATTCCCTTTGTGTTCGAATGTAGTGAATGCTTGGATAAATATACCATTACACCATTAGGTTATGGTATGTATCTTTCTTGACAACAATTCCTTTTAAAATAGTTATTAATGCGTGAGGTCCTACATTATATTAAGAAGTTATAGATGTAAGGTTATTTTGATTTTGAGAAAAAATAAAACCCAACGTCAAATATAATTAAAATTTACCACATTTTTAATTATTTAATATGTAAATAAGTGAAAAAAAGCTCGAAGGAATATATCAAAGTAATTATTGTCTTCATATCAATTTAGAGAAAAATAATGTATATGTATCATTTACATTTATATAAAACAATCAACATAAATTTTTTTTTAATTTATAAAAATATTAAAATGACCCAAATAATATTAATTACTCACCTTATATGAAATAAAATAAATTTCAATCTTTTTTATTGTAAAAATAAAAAATGGATCTCATGTTTTTAAATATTTTCATCGTATTACACTTCATCTTAATTTAAGTTTTCTTAAAATTAAAACATTAAGATGATGTTTGGTTAGTTGAATATAGCGTGGAATGGGATAAAAGATAAAATATTATATCATATCCCATATGTGATTGGTAATGGAGTAAGATAAACTATCTCATTACTTATCTTATTATATGTTCAACCAAACATAAAATAAGTGGTGTGATATATTATTCACCCTCTTTTTTTCATTCTTTTCACGTGAGATATGTTAATATCATAATAACATATGGGACATTCAAACATTCATTTTTTTTATATTTTTTTATTTTTTAACATACTTATTTTACAAAAATAATTTTTTATTATAAAATAATTTTATGATTAAAAAAAATTATAAAATAATATTATATATGATACATATAAATTATTTTTATATATTAAATAACATAATATAAAAAAAATATTTGTGAAATTTAAATATTTTAATAATGAATATTGTTATGTTAATATTATTAAACATAACAAAATTTTCATTTTTAAATAGAAAATATTTAAATGTGTTACAATTTTTATTTTAAACATTAAAAATAATTTATATTTTTTATGTTTTTATTTATTTTATAAATTAAATAATATAATATATCTCATTGAATATGTTTTTTTAAAATATTATATTTATAGGATATGTATATCTAATAATATTATATTTTATTAAAAATTATATTTTAAAATATATATATTTTATTTATAAGGATATGATATTTTAAAATATACATATTTTATAATATCTCGCTCACGTAGCCTAACCGTGTTGGTGAAGTTTTTTTAAGGGCCACTGTAAGCCCACAAGAGGATTGGGCCGGTCTTGAGCCCAATCCAATGAATTTGCGAGCCTATAAATTGAGAAGTGAGGTGGCGGACAGCGAGGCATCCGGAGCATCACACTGGTAGTAAGAGAGCCAGAAGCGAACCTCGCGCGTCGGCTTCACACATCGTTCCACCACCGCATTAACCATGGCTTCATTCACCGACTCGTTCGGTCAACCCGGGGACGAGTCACGACCCGCAGCCGCCGCCTCCACTCGCCCCTTTGATGATGACGGCTACCTCGGCTATGACCCCCGCCTCCCTTCCCAGCGATTCGACTCGTTCACCAACTTCGCCGATTCCGAGTCCGTCAAGGAATCGGTCGAGGACTCGCCGATCTACAACAGCGCCTCCTACGCCGCTGCCGACGATGTATTCACTTCTCAGCCAATCCCAGATACTCCCTCTCCTCCCCCGATCTATGTCTCCGGCGGTGGATTCGCTGCGGATCAGCATGAATTCTCGTCCTTTTCCCCCGAAGCAAACGGGAAGGTGTTCGATGAAGGTTTTGCTGGATCGGATGGTCCGATTCTCCCGCCTCCTACCGAGATGCAGCCGGAGGAGGGTTTTGCTCTCAGAGAGTGGAGAAGGTGGGTGGATCTTGATTCTGTTTTTCATCTCAGATCTGTGTGGCAATTTTGAGAATTCACTAGATATTTTGCCGCTTTTTCTATTTCGGCAATTAGTTTGAACTGATTTTTAGGTATAGGGTCCGTTTGGTTGATGAGGTAACCGAAGAGCAAAGGAAAATAGGTTCGAACTTTAGATTTTTTTTTTTTTTTTCCTTCTAAGAAAACGAAATTTTCGATCATTCAAATCATTGCAAAAAGATTAGTTCAATTGGTTGTTTGCTTTTTGGCAAATCAAAACAGGGGATAGCATAAGCTTTCATTTTGCTTCTTTTTTTTTTTTCGTCCCACTGCAATCACTCGGCCAATAGTATTAGCGTTTTATGAAATAGGATTCGAATCTCTGTTAGCTCAACAGGCGTAATCAGTTGAAATTAACGGTGGACGTTTATAGATCTATCCAACTTTAATACTGTCTAAATTTCTGTTTGCTAGGTTTAGTGAAGAAGTGATTGTGTAGCAGGGATTTTCCGAATCCAGTTTCAATTTTCATTTCTAATTTATTTGTCTATATGCATTTCAAACGTGAGTGATTCCTTTTACATAGAATTAACTAGGATTATCACCTTATTCCCGCTCCAACGGCTTCAGCGTTGTGAGTTAAGCATTGATAAAAGATATTGCTGTTGTGGCATGCAGACAGAATGCAATTACACTGGAGGAGAAGGAAAAGAGGGAGAAAGAATTGTTGAGCCAAATTATTGATGAAGCAGACGAGTACAAAGTGGAATTCTACAGGAGAAGGACTATAACATGTGAAACAAACAAAACCACAAACAGGGAAAAGGAGAAGGTAAGATTTGGGATTCTTTTTCAGCTGTTCAGTTATTTCTTTATTTAAACTTGTCAATTTTTCCTAATTGGCTATCTTTAGGCTATTTCCATTGGAATTAAGCACCTATCATAAATATGCGGCTTGAGTGTGCCTATTCCTGTAGGAAAGATAGCAGGGTTTTCTTACTATCTATTTTAAGTATCTTGAATCATATAACCATTCTACAACCTTCACATTGATGGTTTATCCATGAATCAGTTTATCTTTCAGTTTGATGGGTGATTTGGGCCTCAATCATTTACTCAATAGAAGCCACACAACACTTTCTATGACTTAGAGATTGGTTTTAAGAGCATTTGGATGGCATGTTCAGGCATTAAGGGTAGAGGACAGTAGTAGGAGCTAGGAGGTATTGACTTATGCCTTAGAATTCTATTCTTATTCTATAAATTAATAAATAATGCAGTTCACACAAGCGGGTGGGGGTTTGATAGGCTTATGAAATGAAAATAAATTCCTAATTGTTTTTCTTAATGTCTGTTTGGATATGCTTCCTATTTTTTTATGTTTAAAATTAGAAAATAATAGTAACTTTTATAGAAGATACAAAAACTTTAGAGACTTATATGAAAAAATAATGGTTTAAAAAACTGTTTAAAAACATCCAATATTAAAAAAAAAAATTACTACCTCAAATCTTCAAATTTCTGAAAGTGATTTCTAAATATATAAATATATAAGGTAAATCTATACTTTTTGTACAAGATGTTGTGCTTTTATATGGAAGTTTCTAATGTTAAAAACAAAAAATAGGAAGTTTATCCAAATAGGGACTTAGCTTTAATGCTTAACGTCAAAATTATATTATGGATCACCCAATTTGGATAAGTATGGTATGGATGGTTTAGGCTTACAAACAGTATATAAGTAAAAGTAATGTTCAAATAGGTTTTCTTTTATCAAATGGTTGTATGATATCTTCATGTATAATGTCATGTATCACCAATGTTAATATGTATTGATCAGGACATGCTGTATTTGACAGTAGTGTGACTGCTACAGAAGATGTATAAAAAAAATGCTATAATTAATATCCCAACCTTTTATTGCTATATACCAACACAATTATCCATGTAGTGAACCTGAGAAGTATATGTTCTAAACTGCCCTTATTGCACATCTCAAGTATTGCACTATGAGTTCTTTAACTCCTGTTTTTTTTCCATTTTTTGAACTTCAATATTTTTATTAGGATTTCTACTTGTTTTAATGTTTGTTGGGGCTCAGTAATAAGGGATAGGATATGACTAGGAAAAGGAAATTACAAAGTTTGTTGATCTTTCCTGACTCTAGAAGACCTAAAACATGAGAACATTAACTTTGAAAGTCTCTTTTGGATTCTTAGAAGTCTTGACAAAAAAAAAAAGTAGAAACTTCTAGTAAGACTGAAAATATTTAATGAAAAATCATTGTAATTCTGATTGAAGTTATTATAAAAGCAAATCCTCAAAGTAGGAACTCCCTTGGACTTGATATCTGATTTGTTTACTCACCTAAAGACAAAAAAAGGATGTACTAAAATTCCAGAATAAATTAATAATCAAAGAAATGGTTGTTATAGAGTCCTTCCACTTGCTGCAAAGTAGGAAATTGGAGACCCTCATTGAAATTTTTGCTGCATCTAGGCAAGAATGTTTTGAGAGAAACAGGAGAGAGAAGAGTGCTCAAACTGCCATTTCCAGTTGCAGTTCCCCTAAATTTGTGTAGGGTCTTCTGACATGTCAAGTCACATGATATTCAATGGATCATGCAGATTTAAAAAATAAATCCATTGATTTAGGAAAGCAGCTCCTTGATCATGACTCAGATTTAGGAGAGTAAAACAATTGGAACAGTTGGCATAGAACTAGCACAATGTCATATATAAGGCATATGAAAGTTGGTGAGCTAAACCATATCCTACCAGGGATCTTATTTGTGTCGATCCACATTGTCTACCAGCTAAATAATGGATGGGGTGGAATTTGTCATGTACAAGGAAAGCTCTCTCTTGAAAACTGGAAAAAAATAAAATCAAATAAAAAATGCAGTTTTAAGGCAGTCAGTCATGCATTTTCTTTTCTGACATTTTCATTGATTGCAGTTATTCGTAGCCAACCAAGAGAAGTTCCATGCTGAATCTGATAAGAATTACTGGAAAGCAATTGCAGAGCTCATTCCTAATGAAGTGCCAGCTATAGAAAAGAAGAGAGGGAAGAAGGATCAGGATAAGAAGCCTTCCATTGTTGTGATCCAAGGGCCCAAGCCTGGGAAACCTACTGACCTGTCAAGGATGCGACAAATACTCTTAAAGCTAAAGCACAATACACCTCCCCACCTGAAACCCTCTCCACCACCACCAGCAGCCCCGGCCAAGGACGCCAAGACAGGCAGTTCTGCCCCTGCTGCTGCTCCTGCCAAGGCTGCAGTTGGGCCAAGCCCCCCTGAGGCTGTTGCTGCTGCTTGATACTTAACTGGCTGCCATCTTTGTCGGCTTTTTTTCTTATATGGATGGATATTTGGTCTCGGAGATTATTATTTTTGGTTTGTTGGGAGTTCTAGCCCTTTTAAGGACACTTTTGATCGGTGGTTTATGTGATGGTGCTAGGTTATATTTTTGTGCATGTTCATGTATAAAACATGGTTTATCTAGACAGCATTTTGGCTGATTATATTGTAACATTGCATTTTGGATGGTATGCCTATTACCAGTGGCCATTGGATGAGTCTGAACTCAAGCTTGAGGTGACATGAGAGGAGTCGGTTTAAGATTGGTGATTAGATGGGTTCAGGTGATGCCAATAATGGTTCCAATGGATCAGGCTATTTATCAGAATCTACATGTGCTTTTTCTTGAGAGAAAATATTAAAGAAGTTTCTTAGTGCTGTGCCCTTTCTCATTACCACCACAAGCTGAGGATGTCTATTTGGGCTCCCATTCAGAAAGTTTGAATGTGTGTATGATTCAAGTGGTCCTGCCACTGAGGAGCTTGATCCAACTCCAGAAATATGTTAGTACA
Organism: Vitis rotundifolia; assembly: GCA_030254885.1. Taxonomy (NCBI): domain Eukaryota; kingdom Viridiplantae; phylum Streptophyta; class Magnoliopsida; order Vitales; family Vitaceae; genus Vitis; species Vitis rotundifolia. The sequence goes on from CM058163.1 coordinate 261,569, forward strand.
GCACCAGACTACTCATAACCATTGCATTCCCATCATTCAAAATCTGAAGTAGGCTGGTGGAGATATGTCGTCCAGTTGCAGCTTTTATTAACAGACTGCCACATGAAAGCCCAAAGATCCAAGCCATAAAGTTCTGCCAAAGGGTGGGGACGCAGAGACCACTGAAACACTCATCTGAGCCCTATATGGATGGACCGATGCTCAAAATAGAAACCATGTTCGATCCGAAGGTCTCACAGACCTATCACTTTAAAAACCAATTCATTGTGTTTGACTCTGACCCAAGGGTTTCACACAACCTAATTTTGATTGCTTATGCCTGGCCCGCAACAAAACTCTCATGTTAACATTCCACTCAACTCTTACTCTTATGGGTCTAATATGAATCCCTGTATTATCTCCCCAGTTACAGTAATCTTTGCCAAATGAACAGTACAAGGTACCGGTGTCATTCCCAGGTTCTAACATCAGTGGCAAACATCAATATCATCATGAACTCGTTCTCAAGGAATCCTCCAAAGAAGTTAACAATGAAAATGAAAAACTTGAAGCATAAACAGCAACAGGCAAGAAAGATGTTATTTGAACAAGCGAAGGAGAACAGAAAGGACAATGAATTTCATACAGTTGACTTTGCTGCTCTGACCACTCTGCTACTTGTTTCTGCATGATCTATCACATAGGAGTATTAATGCCATCAGCAGACTAAACAGTTGTCATATCATTATGCAAGAAGATATGAAAAGAGATCAAGCTTCCAAAGCCAATCAACAATACCTCACCGTATAGAAAATGAGCCAGAAAGATGGCTCAAAACATAACTGCCTAATAATATAAAGGTGATGAATGATATAATCTTTAACTACCAGTCAATCCAATAAACTTTACATAAATCATAGAGGCATGTTGCACATCAGTTCTTCCCGAAACTGCTCCCCTTTCAACTGCCGGGTAGCAGAGATCCCAAATAAAATATAAAGTGGATTAGAAAAGTAGTTCAGAGTTCAGGATGGTGAAGTGCTCTGGCTATCATCTGCCACGTAAGCTGGCAGGAGAAGCCCGACCCCCTCTCTCACTGCCAATGTCATCTTCTATTTCACCCCCATCTACACAAAGGGCATTGTTGTTGACACTCACTTCAGAACTAGCATTACTGCTTGTGGCAAGAGGGGAATCTGAAACACTAACTGTTCTGCTTCGTGTAGGCCCTGACCTCACACTGTACATAGAGGATGCTGGAATATTTGTCATCAGGGGCCGTAGATTACCTGGAATGCTTCGCCTTATGTCCTGCCAAGAGCAAATCCCAGATTAAGGAAAAAAAAAGGATGATACTACTTCCTTCTCTTTTTAAATAATCCGAGTGGGAAATAAATAAGAGAAAAGGGGTTTTGTAGGATCAATCTGGGTTTTATGAAAGAAAGGATAAAAACTGGCTTGACCATAGAGAAGAGAGAAACATATTCTGGTGTGATAAATGAAGACAGTTTTGAAATATTCCACCTCAACAAACTTATAAGCCTCACATATTCTAAAATCAGGATCCTAGCCTAAACTCATAGATAATAAACCACATAAAATGTAAAGAGATGCATACCATATGTCTTATAGCCATATCCAGAGATTTCTTTGAGAGCGTTCTTCCAAAGCCAGAGCTGTCCGGGGATGAAGCCAACTTCCCAGACAAGTGACCACGAGGAGAATGTTTGTCTTCTTGCTTAGGGGGGACCAGTTTTCTCATATTTATCACCCTTTCAACCATTTTTGTTCCAATTAAAACAGGGCTTACATTGTCACTAACTTTTGAAAGCCCACGGCTCACTGCAGGAACTGAGCTTCCACTGGTATGAATAATGCCATTGGGAGGACGACCTCTTGCTGGAGAGCATGATTGCCGCCTTGGCCTTCCATTAGGAGCAGCATCAACAGAAGAAGATCGAGCAATAGGTGCACTAGGCCTACCCCTCGAGGCCGAAACTGGCCTTTCAGGAGCTGATGTCCTTAAATTTGGAGGAGCATCAAGCGAGTAACCAGGCATCTCCGAGGGCTTCCATGGTCGGGACTTCACAGTTGGGGAACTCCCACGGGATGGCACTGGGTTTCTTGATGTAGTAGGACCTGATTTTGTGACTGACGAAGTAGATTTAATTGGAGGAGCAGATAAATTTGATACACTTGAAGGTGTAGAGGGTCGACGAGTTGGAGTCGCAGCCCTTGATACAGGCTTGGATGCCGGAATGGAGGGCCTGGATGTTGGCGTTGAAGATCTTGCTGTAGACCTTGTTACAGGTGTAGATGATCTTGCAGGAACTGTGGGCTTTGTTGAAGTTAGGGTGGCCCGAGAAGTAGGTGTTGCTGGTCTTGAAGGTCTAGTTGTGGCAGTCAATGTCGGACGTCCAGTTGGTGTTGCAGGTCTTGATCCTGGACCCCCTGATGATGATGGCCTGCGGATTCCTGCACTTGAGGAATTCAACCCAGGGGAGGAAGCTGGATGTTTAGATACTAAGCTGCTCCTTGCAGCAGGCTCTGGCTGGGGGTTTGCTAACTATAACCAAAATATACAAACAACATGAGTTCATGACTTTGGGGAGAATAAGAGCCCAGAAATTCCTAAACATCATATATTAGAACAGAAACACTTTTTAAGAATCCCATTAAACAGAATTGAACTGTTGAGAAGAAGTATTATTATTTTTATGGGAACTCATTAACAATTCTTGACTCCATGTTAGCTGAGATTATAAAGACTCTTAGAATACTTCTTGCACTTGGTGGTTCAAAGGAACTGCAGTCTTGTTCAAATGATAGTGAGATAGTGTAAAATTCAAAAAGAACTGATGTAGTTGAACTTGGTAGATCAATGTTATACAATTTAATGGTGTAATAGCAAGTTTACCACACAAGAAAGATGAGGAAACAATTTTTTTTCTTAAGTTAAATTGTTAGTCGCTTTTTCTTTTCCGTTGAGGGCTTCCTGAAAACCAATATCCTATTAGACCAATACAATATCAAACTACCAATTTCATCCAAAAGTTTTGGCCATTAGATAAGGGTAAAAATATGTAAGCAATTGGACCAATATCGTTAATAGAGTCAGCCCTTGGGGTCTAGCTCAAGTGGTAGAGGGTTAGGGTGGATTTGTAGACATTCCAAGTTCAAGTGCCAGTGGGGATAAAAAAGGAAAAAAGAGGGGAAAAAATGTTTTACCAGTCAAAAAAAAAACACTTGTCATAATTTCTTTGTTTCTTAAGATTGATGTTTTCATATTTGTGCCTCTCAAATGATATATAAATGTCATAAAACGCTTGTGAACAAGGACACTTATCCACCATAAGATTTTGAATTAAAGCTCTTACTCTAGATTTCAATGCAGTGGGGCGAGCTTTAGGAGTTCCAATCTGACTCATAACAGTTTTCTTTGATTCCATCTCCAGGGAAGGAAAAAGAGGAGTGCCAGGAGGTGTTAGAAGCCTGAAATAGAAGAGAATAATAATGTCACCAAGTTAGGAAACAAGGTTTTGAACCTTAAGCATCAATGAAAATCACAAACAACATGGCACCCGCATGAAACACCAGCAGTATAGGCAGAGAATCCAGAAAAAAAAGCTTTATTCTGTCATGCATTGCCACAATTAAAATTCTACCGCTAGTGCATGTTTAAGAGATAATAATATGCTAAAGATATCTTGCAAACCATTCATTCATTTATTTTGTGCAGCTGATTGTGTGATATATAGTGTTGAAGAAATATCTAGATCATTTGTTTGTCAGATGTAATACATGTTGAAACCAGATTTGCGTGGATCAGTAGAACTGCTAAAAAATTTGAGGGCCAATCACTTCTCATGGGGAGCATGGGAAGTAATACAAGGATGTCTTTTTCTTCTTTAACACCACACATATGTGTCTGGTGTGCAAGGTGTGTGCATGCATATGTGTAAATTAGAAGTGTGATGATCAATAGTAATGACAAGAATCTTTTAATTCAGTCAAGGAACCAGTGACATTGGACTTAGGGAGATTGGGTTTAAGAATGCAAAAGAGATCCACTAAGAGAAACCATGGATTCTGTCTTTTGTAGTTTCCAAGAGTACCAGCAGATGATTAGAAACACCCCTGTTAGCAGTATCAGGAGCACAGTAACTTTCCCATTGTCACTGTCATTAGTTTTGCATTCCAATTGTCTTCTGTAACATGCCTCAGCCAGTTCCATAACTGTACTTGACAATAAAGGGGCTTACTGGCAGGGTGATAAATTTATCATTTACCACCTAAATTTTCAAATACAACATCCAACACAAACCCAGTACAAACATGAGGATCAAATTTTATTTTCTAGGAGATAGTTTTGATTTGAAAGAAATAGGAACCAACTATCCCACCATGCCTCATAACACTTATAAAAAGTAATCTAAGAGATGGTACTACGTTACCAGTCATAATCATTTTTATCATTGTCAGAATTCAGGAAATCATCTGCAACAGTTTTACGTGGAGGGGGTGATGGTGCAATGTTGAATATGGGAGAACTGCCCGGTTTTGCTCCTGCAGTTGAGAAATTGAGAAACAAAATAAAAAAACTTAATCTCAATGCCAAACAGCGAAGAGAAGATTTCACAACAAAACCTTCATGCACGTTGATTAGAAATAGCTGCAAATTTGGTGTATATTTCAAGAATATGATGAAATCAAAAGCAACGGGTTAAAGTCCAATAAAAGAGACAATAATTCCAAAGCAATTATCATCAATTTGAAGAAAGCGAAGGCCACAAAACATCAGATAGAAACCTAGAAACCCAAAAGCAACAAAAGAATTCCACAAATCCGCACCTAATGGAGCATCAAACTCTTCCGAATTCTGCAGAAGTAGGAGATGACTCCGCTCTTTCTCGCGCTTCCGCATCTCAAGAAACAACGCCAGCTCCTCATCCTTCTCCTTCATCACCGACGACCTCAAACTCCCCACTTGCTGCTGCCTCTGCCTCACCGTAGCCGGCATTTGCGATTCCTGAGCCCTAAAACTCCGATTCATTGCCAAATCTAAACTCCACCAACACCAAGAATAGCTGGTAGACGAAGAAAAACACCCAAACAACCGAATCTTCGACCAAAAACCTAACTTCTCCTCCACGTAACCAAACGCAACCACATCCACCCAACAAGAATCCTCACACTCCTCAGAAACCCAAATCAGCACATACAGATCTGAAATCGAGCTCCAAATTTGCGAAACTCCAAGCCGCAGCTCAGCACAAAACACAGCAGCATTTCGCCTTACTCTCCATGAATCCAACCAAAAACCAAAAGGAAAGAACTCAACAAAACCGAAACCTAGAGAGAGGAGCAACCGGCATTGTTGAAACCTAGAGAGAGAAAGACGCCATTGTTAAAGAACGAAGCTGAAGAAGTCTCGAGAGAGAAAGAAACGGAGATCACAGTAGAGAGAAGATGAAGAGAGAGTGGCATTTAATGTTATTTAGGAGTTATTTGAGGTCCGAATCCAAAATGGGGAAAACAGGGAGCGAGGGAGACCAGGTTTTTCAGGGGAAGTTGGGAATTTATTTTTATTTAAAAAAAAAAAAAAAATTTGAGATTTCTTTGAAAGCGGACAACTATTACTCTCGCTCTTTCTCTCACTTAAAGGCTACGCTTTCACGTTGTTCTTTTAGGTGGATAATCACGGGTTGGGATTTTGCAGTGGCACGTGCCCCTCCACTTTTGCATATCTCCAGTTTAACCCCTAATTTGATTTCTTGTTCAAACTTTTGAGGAGAGAGAGAATTCATCACCCCTTCAAATCGGACAAGAATTTAAAAAAATGGAGGCACGTATTTATTGAATCACCGACCAAGTTGAATGAATTCCCATGCTTTCTATCCTCTAAATTCTTGTCATTTTTCTGTATTTATATTTTATATTTTTGTAAATGAAACTATAAAAGGATTTGGTATGAGTCGTATGACAATGAACGTTCCTTTGATGTTCTTTTATTTGACTGATGATTTTGGGGTCTATATATATTCTCCATTTAATTTCAATACCCACTCCTACAACCTCATAATTCCAAACAACCAATTTTAGTATTATATGTATTAGGTGAGAATGAATACAAAAAATAAATAATTTATGATATTAAATTTGTGGTTAAGAAAAGTATTGTAAAACAAAAAAGTCTTCTTATTACATGACTTGTCAATTGTCATACATATGTTTGCTCTTTCGTCAACATTTCTTTGTTTAACTGAGGAAATACTTTTCTCTTTTGTCAACATTTCTTTTGTTTAACCCAGGAAAGAATTTTTATACATCATGAATAGAAATGACAATAACATAGGTTTTCCCTATTATCAATCCCACCCCTACTTCTAATAACATTTGCATGAAATTTTTCTTTTTTTAAAAAAAAATTATGAACGGGTTTGGATTTTTTTGTTTAATTCAAATTATTCGGACTTTATCTTATGTATATAACAATCCTCGAATTATCCAACTATTAATGAAATTTAACAAATATTTGATTAAAAGAGATAAAATAACTCTCAAATTATGATTTTAACATTTTCTATGTTTTTTTTTTAAATAAATCAATTTTTCGTATAAATATTTTTTATTATTTCAAGTATTTATAAATAAGTTTTTAAAAAAATAGTTATTTTTATAAAAAAAATAATAAGAGTATTTTTATTAAAATAAAATAAAAAAAGGGTAAATTAAAAATTTTAATATATATATACATTAAAAAAAACGATGAAGGTAATTATAAGAAATTTTCATATTAATCTTATCTTATCTATTTATTTAGAAATGAAATGCTAAGTAATTTATACAACTTGAGTAGAGTTAGGATGGGTTTGGGTCATCTCGAAGACTCAAACCATCCTAATGCATAATCGGAAAAGGGTCCCAATAATGAAGGTGGCCAAGTATTTATATACAAATGATGTAACATTATTATTGTCATGTATGTCCTGTGTTTACGTGTATTTTACGGTGCGGTTGCTTAGAAGGGGAAATAACATAACATAACATAGCATTTATGTTGGGATTCATAATTTTAAATAAGAAGGAAGAAGAGAAATTGTAGATCAAGTATCCCTTTCTGTCAAGAATGGAAATAGAAATGGAATCTAATTCATACCTACACTATTAGCCTTTCCATTTCCACTGCATCATTCAATAACTGCCACCAAACCCAAATCACCCTCCTCCCTTTTACTCTAATGATGCCAGGTTGACTCCTCAACACAAAAGATATGGAAACAAGGCCACGCCTCGTGGGATTGCCCCTCTCCATGTGTCAACCAAACAACTCTTAAGCCTCATCTTACTTCTACCTAATCCTTGAGAATCCGGATCGGTCATCCCAATTTAAATCAATTCTAACCCATGTCAACAAAAAAGCCTTAGACTGGGCGATGAAAGCATAGAAAATTCTGATGCCTGTCTATCTCGTTTGAATCTTTTTAATTTCTTTACTTTTAAAATTTTAATTTGATATCCCTATCTTTTCTACACCAAATAAAAATAAAATTTAACTGATGCATTTTTATCTTGTCACATGATTGAAATTATTTTTCTAATATGATAAGGATTAACTTATTATACTCCCATTTAATTGGTTTAAATTGATCAAAACTTTTTATATTAAAGAATAAAAACATTTTAGATATATTTATAACCCAAAAATGAATTAATTGTTATTATTATTATTATTGAGAAAAGACTAAGAAAGGAGATGAGAAAAATAAAATAATTTTAACATTGAGAAAAAAAAAATTTAGAAGGGAAAACTTAAATTGATTTATTTATTTTACTAAAAGTGGGATTGATGGACGACATTTTTCAATTTAAAAACTAAGAATGAATTTTTAAAAATAAAATTTTATTTTAAATCAACTACTAAAAATAGTTTTGTTGATATAATTTACAAAGAAAAACTTAAAAGTATTTTAAATTGTTTCTCAAAAAGTCTAAAAATGCTTGAAATTTATATTTGAAAAAAACAACATATTTTTATTTAAAATAAGAAATTAAGAATTGAAGAAGAATTGTAATAATGAAAATTAGGATTATTCTTAGAATATCTGAGCGCAAGGAAAAAACATTAAAATATACTAAACGAGTAGCGATTATGTACGCAAGTTGCGGGAGTCTTGAGTCCGTCTACCCTGCGGTGGTATCTGTGGGCGTTCACCCAGGTCCCAGGATAATCAGAGGAGTTTTACGACACCCTTTCTCTTGGAAACGCCCGGCTGACTCTGTGACGAATGGTTAATGGCGGGGAAGACGAGGAACGAGGCGAGCAGTAGCAGAAGTGGGAGCGGTGGGAGTAACAGAGGCGAAAGCGTGGTGATGGATGTGGGCAGGCGGAGAAGCACTTGTGGGTATTGTAGATCCGGTGCTCGCACCAGTATTTCTCATGGTCAGTGTCTCTGATGAGTCCGATCGCTTGGTCTTTCTGGGTTTGTTTTTGTTCTGCTGGTTTTGGTTTTACCGATTAATTTCTTCATTTTGATTGACTGGTTGTTTCGTTTGTTTGATTGACTGATTGATTATTCTGTTGCCGGGGTTGTCGATGGTGTCTGCTTGAATTCTATTTCATGGTTCTGTTGGTTGATTGATAGGAAGGAGATGAATTCTGTTGCTGAACATGTGAATTGAAGTCAATGATCGGACATTAGTGTTTTCGATTCTTAAAATTGAGATGGTTTTAAGGGGTTTGTGAATTCAATTAGTATAGAAGCTTCTGAAACTTATAGATTCTACTCGCCCAAAGTAAGTAGAGCTTTGTTTTAGCTGTCAATGTCGAGGGGTTCGAAAGTCGGATGGTATTGAGGGGTTTTATCCCCTCAAAGCGTGGTTCCAATGTTGAAAAACGGGTTGAATTGTGTGTCGGGTTGGATAGATGGCGGTGAAGTTCAGTTCTTTGTTGAAAGTTTTTTGCTTTTGTTTGATGTCTAAGGATTCTCTTGTTGTATCAATAATGTAAATTGGTTCTTGTTTTTGTCTCAGTGAAAATTCATTGAACGATGAGGTTGTTTAACTCGAGTGGCATCCTTGGGGCAAAACCCCAGGATTGTAGTCCATTTTCTTCTTTAATGTGATATTAGCATTTCTTATGTTTTAGTTCATTAGCCTGAATTCCAATGTTATGTGGAAGGTTCCCAAATTAATTAGAGCAATTCTGAAATGCTTATATATATAATTCTCAAACACAAGCATAAGTTCCACTGTTCTCTTTCTCTCTCCCTTACAAACATGTGCATTCATATAAAAATATTCATATTAACTATTTGAGGGCTAAAAAAAAGGTGAGTTCATCTATGAAAAGTTTAAATTTCATTTACAAATGATTGACTGTTAGGACATTGACCAGTGGAAGTAGTTGTTACACTTTTTTTTTTTTTTTTTCCTTCTTTGGCTAACCGTGTCTATGAATCAATGTAAATAAAAGTTTAGACATCAATTTCTTTTCCCACTTGATTTTGCAGGTTTATGGGCACATAGCATTACAGTTGATGACTACCAAGGTTGGCAACTTTAACTTCTTGATATATCTTGTGAAATTGACAATTATTATGTGTGATCACCAAATATGGAAATTCCTATAATTGTTTGGAGAGGAGATATCAACATACTTTATCAGTCTTAGCCAGTTCATTGGGGAAGTAAAGATTTTGACAAGGGTATATGGAATTCTTGGTCTACCTGACAACTGGAATCAAAGTTGCGTCGTATCTTGGAGAAAGTAGTTGATAGTTGAAATATAATATGTGGACTTGGAGAAAGGTACAACTAGATTCCAGTAATTGAACAAAGAACCATTCACTAAGAGGGTGTTTGGTAAATCAACTTAATAACTTAATATGGCTTAATGACTTACTTCAAGTTATTAAGCATGTTTGGTGAAGTAACTTAATATTGTAACTTAAACTTAAAAATGACTTTGATTAATCAACTTAATGACTTAATACAACTTAATTACTTGAATCTAATTTAATTTAAAATCATTTTAAGTTATTAAACATTAAGTAGTAAGTTTTATCAAATACCCTCTTAAGTCACAAAAATGTAAATCAGTTGAAATCAGCTGAGCTGCAGTGTTGATCAGGCAAATGCCCATGGCAACTGTACAAGTTGTAGAACCTGAACTAAGGGGATATTGGATAGAATTAAATCAAATAAAAAGCAATCATGGTGATGGAAGGGAAACGTTTTCAACCCATGCTTGCATAGTTGTTTAGCATGACGAAGCAATTTTCTTTCTTTGCTGGTTTTACTGAGTCATGTCTTTCTTTTCTTTCTGGCTAGGGTAAACTAGAGTAATGCTGTTCTTTTTCTTTGTAAACATGATTTGTCAGCCTGGGCAATTGTGATGTTTATAAATCACTACTATTTTCTTATAGAGTTTTTGGTTTTCTTAGTTCTGTAACTAAGATGGGGCATTGGGAGAAAAAACTGTAGTAAGTGTCAATTTAAATATTTTATAGTTTTTTTTTTGTGCTATAATTTATTTTGATTTCCCTATTTCAACTTTAATGCTCTGGAAGATCTTCTTGACCGAGGTTGGAGAAGATCTGGCTCATTCCTTTACAAACCCGAGATGGAAAGGACATGCTGCCCTTCTTATACTATCCGTCTGAGAGCAGATGATTTTGTTCCTTCTAAAGAGCAGCTTCGAGTTTCTAAACGAATGCAAAGGTATTGTTATGAATACATCCTATTCCTTTCTTGTTTGTTGAATTGGTTGTCATATTTTTATGGAATCACCTGAAAGACTGCATTATACCATACTGATGAGATTGCTTTTTCACGTGGAAGTTGTAGGGCTAGAGTAGATTGTGGGCTAGTTGAGACCTCATACTGAATGTTTAATGAATTAGCCCCTTTAATGTTGCCAGATCATTCTGAATATTAGCAAAATGTAGTTTTGTTTTCTTCTGAATTCAGTTCATATTGACTACTAACGGCAGAATTACTATGCCTAGGTTTCTAGATGGAACTTTGAGTGTAAAAAAACAAGAAAAAATCAATGATGGGCCTAAAACTTCAAAGAGTTCAGGCAGTGGTATCCATCATGAAGTTTCAGGCTCAGCAGCAAAGGGGACATTGGCTGGTATGGATGAAGAGAAGAATCAGGTGGAAGCATTTATGCATTATTTGTCAGACCAAATTGATAATGCAGTATGTGCATGCACTGAAAGCGGGGAGTTCCTTTGTGACATCCAATTACCAAAAGCTTCTGTCAAAATGGTTTTGCCAGCCAAAAGAAAACTACAAGTGGAAGGATCAGAAGATCTTTTGTATTCCAGCAACATTTCATTTCAGATAGCAGCCGCTTTAAGGAGGGCACAATCAGCTGAGAAGGATGTGCCCCATTCAAAGTTGTCGAGACATAATGCGAAAGAAGATGTGTCATCTCTTGCATATTTACCAAAAACCATTGCAGAAAAGTTGGCCAGTTATTTAAATCATATGGTGAAAGTCTCTGGTATGTCGATAAGAGCTTGCAATGGGCACATTAATTTCTATTCTGCTAGAAAAGGTAATTTTCTGAGTGAAGGGATTCAAATAGTTAATGGTGCCAAGGAATCCCCCACTGGAAGTGGAAGTGAGGGAGGTTGTTTGAAGAAGAGCTCTGAATGTCCTCAGGCTAAACGACGGAAGCTTGAAATCCGTCTGAAAAGGTCCAGTTTTGATCCAGAAGAATTTGCCTTGTACAGAAGATATCAGATTAAAGTGCACAATGACACACCCGAGCATGTCATGGAAAGCTCATACAGGAGATTCCTTGTCGATACTCCCTTAGTATTTGTTCCACCAACTGGTGATGACACGGTTCCTCCTTGTGGCTTTGGCTCTTTCCATCAGCAATATGTAATTGATGGCCGGCTAGTTGCTGTTGGTGTCATAGACATCCTCCCTAGATGTTTGTCAAGTAAATATTTATTCTGGGACCCAGACCTTGCTTTTCTATCTCTAGGAAAGTACTCAGCCCTGCAAGAAATAGGTTGGATAAAAGAGAATCAAGCTCATTGTCCAAGCCTTCAATACTATTATCTTGGCTATTACATTCACTCTTGCAGCAAGATGAGATATAAAGCAGCATATCGCCCATCCGAGCTTCTCTGTCCTCTTCGTTACCAGTAAGTTTTTTTCTGTCCCTGGCAATAGACTTATGATTTTATTTTTCTGTAGCTAATTTATATAATTGACTGGCATCCAAGTTCCAGGCTCATGTATTTATGTACCCCATACCTAGAGGCAAGGCACTTAGTTATGTATCACTTACCATGAAATGGCCCCTGCTGGAGAAAATTTAAAATACCTGATAATCATCATGCTTGGACAACATTGGACTCCCTAATCGAATTATCCTTATCTGGCATTTCTCTTTTCAGGTGGGTTCCATTTGATATTGCCAGGCCTTTACTTGATAGGCAGCCATATGTTGTCTTGTCAGATTTTGCTGTCTTACAAAATGGAGAGTCCACACCACATGTTCGTGAAAATCTCATTGAAATGCAACATAATGGCCTTAATGAAGAAGACGCAAATGACATTGATGATGAAGAAATGGATGATGCTGATTTTGTAAACTCTGATGATGAATCAGATTCAGAAGCCAATGATCTATCAGTTGAAATAGAAGATGGTGATGTTAGTAATGTTTTGATCGGATTGAAACGATCCTGTGTGAGGTTCAAGGTATGTTTACTCAATCCTCTGAAACGATCATGTGTGAGGTTCAAGACATGTTTGCTCAATGCTCTGAAGCAGGGTAAACCTAAAAGAGAATGGAAAACAAAGAAAAAATAGTTGGTTCTCTATCTCTGTTGCAGTTCTTTTTTCCGGGGATTCCAGTTTCTCCCAAGGATGCCCCATTCCAAAGTTCTGATTAATCAAACTGTTCCAGGGTTGGGATTTGGAAAATGGTCACCTGGGCCAATGTAGGAAATCCACACTTGCTCCCCTCATGTTCAAAATACAAGAAATGCTACATAGTTCAAAACTTCCCTTTTTTCTCATTTGCCACTGATTTCATTTTAATCCTTTTGTGTGAAGGATCTGCAACATGCTTTTGGTCCCATGGAACGTGCTTGCTTGGAAACACAGTTGCGCGGATACATGAGGGCTGTGGGTGCTGAGGTCGCTGGTCGAATGGTTTATTCCCTGGGTTGACTGATTCTGTTTCTCAGAAGTCAGAGATGAATATTCCAGAGAGAGATTTGAATTGCTGCCCAAATCTTCTGTGGTGATCAAATTGGAGCTGAAAGAAAACTGCTGCAGAGTTATTTATTTCTTGGATTCAAAATTATTTTTATTTGCTGGATTAAATGAACTGGGATTTGGATGAGTGGTCTGGACTCTGAATTTTTTTTGTAGATACAGATTACAGGATACATTCTCATCCATTTTGGGAAAATAAACCTACTTTGCCCTTCTGAAATGACAATGGAATACATCTCCAACAAGTTTTACCTTTTTAATTTTTACGACTTCCAGCTCTTTGCAGATGTCTGATCCTTGCAATGTAGCCCACGTTATATTTGTATTAGTTCATAATCCACATAGCTTCAAGGAGCATGTTTGCTGGATACTTGCCATAAGGAGAACCAGTCTTTACAAATTTTCCTAAAAACTTAAGCATTGATGTTCATGCCTTTAGATTTCCAATTATTTGGAGGCCTTATATCATGTTAAATAACCAATTTTTCTAAAACTTTAAGCAGTAAAGGGGACTTGAAGAATGAGGTATTTAGAAATGCCTGACTGCTATCATAAATCCCCCACTTGTCCATTGCTGACAAATTTTGATTCACAAGAAGCCAACCCAGCTTAACCAATCACAAGAGTCAACTCACAGCTAACTCTGCTTTGAGCAGTGATCTTCCAATTTACTTAAGCAAGTGGATAAATTATATTAATTGGAAATTAGGAGAGATGTACTCTGAAGGTGAACCCCTCAATTTAATTTATTGTCAACTACATCCATTGAACCAGTTTCATCAAGACTTCATTGAAAACTAAGAAAAAGAAGTTTTAAGTCAATCAATTTATCAGCTAAGTTCAAGTTTGGCGGCAGAGCATGGACCAAGGAAGATAAGCCTTGTTTGTGTGTTAGAGAATATTTGGGGTTTGGTAAAGACAGGCATGGCTACACCAAGAGCAATATCTACTACCATCACAAAGATTTGTTAGGCTGAGGATTAGGTAATTATTGGATGCTTTCTTAGTAAGTTGAAAGCAATCCATAGTTTAATAATCAGATATTCATAGTTACAGCCTAATTGATATGAGTTTTACTTGAGATATGTTTGTGTCAAACACGAGAGTGATTGATAAAAAGTCTGCATTCATTTTATTGGGGCAAGCTGGGCAAGCCAGGAAAGCCACTCGAATGAGAAATTGCCAATTCCAGAATCCACGAGTCAAATAAGAACAATAGTGGTTCAAAGAATGTACATTTTGAAATAAAGGTTAATCATGCGTCATCTGCATCACTTCCACCAACATGAGCTTCTGGAGTGATCCAGTAGTTGCTTCCATCAGGACCCGAGACCTTAAACCTGTCCCATCAGCAATACACCCATCTCAAACACTTTAATTTAGTTTTATCATATCAGGAATTGATTTTCCTAAAAATGAGTCTACATACCGTTCAAGGACAGACTTTCCTTCTTTGTACTTCTGGAGCTTTTCATGGGCAGTCTCCTGAAAGAAATCATTCAAATAACAAACGGCTACATTTTGAGAACATACACAATTCATGTTTTATTTTTGCTTTTGTTTTTTCAAATAGATCTTACATATCTCCATCCCACAATGGATCCACACCCAACACAGAATATGTCAGCAACAGTGTGCATTCCCGTCATCATCATCCTCTCTTCATGCACTCCAACAGAGACATTCACACTGTAAAACAATGGGAATCAAGCTCCTAAATCTGTAAGCATGTAGACACATATAACCCTTTTTTAATATGTAAAAACCTCTGTATGTAACTTGGAACTCGACTTATTTGCATCCATGACAATCCCTGCTCATATTTGGGTCATCCGGTTAATTTTGTTACCTGCAGTTCCCATCAAACTCATCTCTCCTGTCCTGTTCGGATATTTATATACAGACTGCAAACAGCAGACTGCTTGAAAGAATGATGCCTTAGGGCAATCAGTGGCTATTCTCTTGCTATATGGTAAACAAATATTTACATTACTTCAAAGAAATTCACAACCTTTTGAAGCTGCAATAAACTAAATTTATCATTGCACACAAAAACATATGAAGTATGTAGGAAACTAGCATGTGAATCTTCAAATGGATAGGTACACCGTGAGAAAGAGATTACTAGCTGAATTTCATTGAAATGTGCATGCATAAACAGTAAACTTTTTCAATGGCATTACGTTACACTACCACTTTATCACACTGTTGTACATTTGGGTTTTCTGTTCCATATAAAGTTGCTCCCAGAAAGTGATATCCGGTATTGACATATAAGAATGGGGTGTCTAAAATTAAGGAAAACTTACACCTTATTGAAGAGATAAGCTTTTCCATGCCTGCAGTGGAAAGACTGAATAAAAGAAGACAGGCAAAACATGCTGTCAGAATTTTTACTTCCCAAAGACTCCAATTAACACGCACTGGAGACTGAAAATGGCAAAAAGAATGAAAAATGTAGTATAAAAAGAACTTCCAATGAAAACAATCATGGAAATATATCCCCAATATCACCCCGACCAAGGCCCTTGAAATAAACAAAATCAATATGCAAGAAGTTTCCTTCTAATGGGCCCAGGCAATGGACAGGTCTGTGGTAGATCAAGTTTATACATGGAAATGTGCATCCAATTACAAGGAAAAGAAATCATGATCAAGATGATAAAAAAATTTTACGATAAGAAGAAAAAAACTCAGTGGAATTCCCATTGGACTATTTTGTGCAAATAAGCTTCCCTGAGTATGAGGAAAACATGTAAGTCTTTTTAGGCAATAAGTCCTTCGAAAATTATTAAAATGCTGGGCCAGTCTTTTCAATACCAAGGTTTTCAAGTGTACTTATTCAACATTAGAGATCCAAACACAAGGCATGAACAACAAATTGACTCAGCATTGCCCTAACTACTCAGTATTCGGTATTAATGGAGAATGCCACTGGTCTCCACAAGACCACAACTTTTCACTTTTCTCACAATAAAAAGAAAGCACGTTTCAATGAATAGCTTTCATCATTTCTTCAATAATTTTCAAGCTCATAAAAAAAGGTAACAACTCTAATCTCTAACCCGGTTGAAACGGAAACATCGATTCTGTATTGGAGACCTAGAGAAAAATCAAGACTAAGTAATTGAAACAAGAGGATAACATCCAAAAATCACCAAAAGAACAGAGCTATGACATCCAATTAGCTTTCGAGTCAAAGAGTTTCATCACTAGCCATGGGAACTAACAATAGACAACACAAATTTTTTCATGAAAATTAACACAAAGGAATTACTAGATCTTAAAAACAACTCAATCACACCATAATGAAGCAATTAAAATGAGAATTTGCCATAAAAAAGGAGAAAACCCTAAATGGGGTATCCTTAGTTTTTTCATTTCTGAAATGGTAAAGAAGAGATCCTCCAATGAGGCATCATAAACGCTCTCAAGGCAATAATCCAAAAGAAAACAGCACTCCTAGCCAGATCCCCCTCTGAAACAATCTGCAGAATTACAAAGAAAAACCCAAAAGCCCTTCATTCATCATATGGATCTTCCTTCAATTCTTCATCACCAACAAAAAAATCCTATCACACCAACCAAAATTCCCAAAACCCACCGTCTCAATTCTCCGAACCACAAACGGCACGCCTACCCATCATCAACAACACCCGCAAAATCAGAACCCAACAAAAACTACACAAAACAAACAAAACAACGAAACCCAACAGAAAATTTCACAAGACTGAAACAACAATCCAACTGGGCAAGGATTTAGGAAGAGAAAAACAACCTTGGAGACGATGTCCTCACTGAGAGCAAGATGGGTCCGGCAGTGCTTGCAGCTGTAGATCTTGCCCTCAAGACTAACCACAAAAAGCCTCCCCATTTCTCAATCCACCCAAAACAATCTACGTGAAGATGTGGAAGAAGAACCCAACAAATCAAAGAATTAGATGAGATTTCAGAAAAAATACGAATAACAAGATTGGTAAAGGGTGCGAAGAAATGTGTTGAATTGTGTGGGAAGTGACGTGAAGGAATAGGAGAGAGATGCCTGAGAGAATCGTTGAGATTACCTGCTGATGCTGCACTGCACTCACAAGAAGGCCTAAAAAAAAAAAACATAAAAAAAAAAAACCTCACAAATATAAAACCCAATTGCCAATTATTATTTCAATCACCTTTTTCTCTGCAAAAGGACAACCTGACAAGACGTGTAATCTTATAAAAAGATGATAGTATTGCAAGGTATAAAGAAATCTTATACACGATATTGAAACACAGGGTAGATTTGGTCTCTTTTTTTTTTTTTGTTAAATAGTTTTTTACAACAGTTTTTAAAAACATTTTTAATATATTTAAAAATAATAAAGTAAACAAAAAATTAAAAAAACAATTTTGTATTATCAAATTTATTTTCCTTTTTCTTTTTCTTTTTTGAAAAAAAAAAAAAATTGTTATGGGGAATTATTGTGACGTGTCTTCTTAACTTTTTTTTCTTAAAAAAAGAAAAAGAAAAAAGCAAACCACAAATACCATCATTTTCATTATATAATTAAGTTTATTATTTAATGATATGGCAAATGATGATGATTTTATAAAAAAACAGTTTTTATTTATTAAATACAAAAATAGGGAAACATCAACTCACTCATCTATTGAAGTGGTTAAAGTGGTGTTGAAATTGATGGTATGCTAGTATTTTCTTTAAAATAAAAACATATTAAATAATCAATAAAATGTAATAATGAGAAAAAAAAATGATAGATGTTTGACCTCATCCATAGGAACTATGCCATTGTGGGTTAGGCAATAATATTAAGAATAAGAGTGAGACATAATAATTATTGTCTTCACCTACCCTTCTTTGATTCTTTTTACCTCAGGCGAATCAAAAGTAATGTTTTCCCCATAATTTTTTATTGGTTGAATTATTCACTAATGTATATTTATTTATTTTAGATGTCTTCAAAAAAGTGAAAAATGAAAAATAAAAAATCATACCCAATCCTAATCCATTCAATTGAGACCCAAGGACATAATTTATTCTCAAGCTATTGTAATATAGAAGGTTGTGAAAATTTGGGAGGAGTTTGAATTTTTTTTTTTTTTTTTTCCTTTTTGGGCTTTATTGGAGCATGGAGAGGCAATGAGGTCAGCTCACCTTGTTTTCAGGTTAAAATACTCTGCCCTCGTGTTAATGGGCAGCCCACCACACAAGTTGGAAGAAAATAATTCAGAGTGGGCCAAGCATTATTAATTAGGGCCTCTATTGATTATTTTTGGTATTTTAATCACCTTCCATGGACCACTACTTTACTCATATTTGGAAATTTATTCTCATTCTCAACTTAAGTTGATGTTTGTATTTTTACTTAACTCTAAGTAGAATTTTAATGTTTAATATTATTAAGTATTAGGTTGTTTATTTTTGTAATATTTTATTTCTATTAA
Organism: Vitis rotundifolia; assembly: GCA_030254885.1. Lineage (NCBI taxonomy): Eukaryota > Viridiplantae > Streptophyta > Magnoliopsida > Vitales > Vitaceae > Vitis > Vitis rotundifolia. The sequence goes on from CM058163.1 coordinate 280,241, forward strand.
GCATTAAAAAGTTAAAAAAATCAACATATTATTTTTTTCTATTCAGAAAAAAGTTTATAATTAGTCATAAAAAAATAGAAAAATAAACGACTTAAAGTCTGAAAAGTAAATTACTTTCAATAAAAAGCTAAAAAAATAAACACCCTCTAAAACTTTTGATACTATATTTGGTTTCTCAAAACTATTAAGAAAATTTTAAAAATTTCTAAAAATAATTGTTTTTTTCTTAATTTAAAGTTAGCTAGTGTGAAAAAAGATAAAGGAAATAAAATATTAAAGAAAATAGTATAAAAAAAAAGGGTGAGAAAAGTATATTCCTCAATAATTTAGTTATTTTCTCTCAACTTTTTCATGTATAATCAAATAAGTGAAAAAAATTATTATTTTTTTATTTTTCATTTTATTATATTTTCTTTATCAATTTTCTTTCTCTCAAACTTTTTGAACCAAATATAATAAAATAATTCTTCTTATTTTTTGACATTCCTTTCTTCACTCTTTTTTTGTGGACAATCAAACAAGAGATTTTTTCTTTTTTTAATCTTTTTCCTTTATATATATATATATATATATATATATATATATATATATATATATATATATATATATAACTTAAAAAACAACCTTTGAAGGTGTTTGATAATTTTATTAAGAGTGTTCAACTAAACTTAATGTCCAAATCATATATAAACATGTAGACGTTTTCAACTCCTTAATGGAAGAATTTATTTAACATTTAGGAACGATTAAAAATAAAGTATGATTTCTGTAATCTACCCAAAAACAAAATAAAACAACGTATCCAAATGGGCCAAAGACAACGTCCATGGGCCTTGGAAAGCTAGGGGTGGAGCCCAAAAATCAAATTATGTGGAAGTAGAACAAGTGGAAGAGAGTGGTAGAATGACCCATCAAAACTATGGCAGCCCATGGACTAATGATGGTCCTCATCTTCATATCACCATCATTATGATTCATAACATGGCCAAAACACCTGTCCAAACATCGCACTCCACGTCAACCTTTTTCACAAGTAGGTGGTGATTAAGAACCTTAGTTTATTGATTTTTTTGTTTTTAAAGCATTCTGTGGTTGATTACGTAGGGGATTGACCCAGCCAAGCATATTATCTAATGCCTCCTTTGATCACTCATTAAGCTTGATTTAAAGTCCGTTTGGTAATAATTTTAGAAAGCGTTTTTAATATTTTTAATATTTAAGTATTAGAAAAACAAAAAACATTTTGTAGAATCACTATCAAATACACTTTTAGTTGAATTTTTAAAGATTAATTCTCTTTTTTTTTTTGTCTCCAGGCTTCAGTTCCTAACTCTACTGGTGTAAAAAAGAGTGGTTCCATTGATTTTAAGAAAAGAAATTAACCACCCGATTAATATGATTGGTTTATACTTGATCAAAATTGAACCGATCTTTTAATGATAAAAAAAATTGAGCCAAATCAAGCTTATTAACGATCGGATTGATTTGGTTTAAATCATCGATCGAATGCAAGTTAGTTTAGACCTTTAAGTCCAATCTATTTTTAAAAGTTACTAAACCAACCAAATGAAAAAAAAAAAAAACAAAAGGTGACTGAAAACAAAGAACAAATAGTTGGTTCACTACTCTGTTGCATTTGCTTTTTCCGGGAATTCCAGCTTCTCCCCAAATATGCTCCATTCAAAAGTTGTGCATTGAATTAATTAGGATTTAGATGAATTGTCTGGACTCTGATTTTTATTTTTATTTTTTTGTAGATACAGATTACAGGATGCATTTTCATCCATGTTGGGAAACTTAACTTACTTTACCCTCTGAAATGGAAATGGTATAAATCTCCAACAACTTTACCCTTTAAATTTTTACAACATACAGATCTTTGCATATGTCTGATCCCTTGGAATATAGCCCACATTATATTTGTATTAGTTCATAATCCACATAGCTTCAAAGAGCACCCACAGGGAGGCATAAGATTAAACAACTAATTTTCCTAAAAACGTAAGTATGGGGTCACACACCCATCACATGCCTAATTAATTGGCAGTATGATATCATATTAAATAATCAATTTTTTAAAAATTTATGCTGTTAGAATTTGGACTCAAAATATAGGACGAAAAACACAAGCCATAGTAACAGCAGACAAAACATTTTCTTTTTCTTTTTTTCCTTGTAATCACAGTAATAAGATAGATAAATGGATGAGGGAGGACTCGAAGATTGAAGAATTTTCATCTTTAGTCGATCTTGCAACAGTTCATATCAAGCCAACCAGCTTAATCACAACAGTCAACTCATACCTAACTCTGCTTTGAGCAGTGATTTTCACAATTTATTTAAGAAAGTGGATGAATTATATCAATTGGAAATTAGGAGAGATGTATCCCGAAGGTGAACCCCTCAATTTAATAAGCTCACATCTACATCAATTCAACCAGTTCCATCACCACTTCATTAAAAACTAGGAAAAATATGTTCAAGTCAATCAATTTATCTGCAAAGTTCCAAGTTTGGTGGCAGATGATGGACCAAGAAAAGATGAACCTTGCATGCGTGGTAGCAAATTATTGGGGTTTGGTAAAGACAGCCATAGCTGCACCAAGAGCAATATCTAACATCACAAATATTTGTTAAGACCGAGGATTAGGTAATTTCTGGATGCTTTGTTTAGTAAGTTGAAAGCAACCCATCTTTTAAAAATCAGATATTCACTGTTATAGCCTAATTGATGCGAGTTTTACTTGATCCTAATTCATCCTTCAAATTGCAAACCAAGCCTTAAGGTATGCTTGTAAATCAACTACGAGAATGAACAATATGAAGGCTGCATCCATTTTATTGGGTCAAGCTGGGCACAAGCCAGGAAAACCACTGAAATGAGAAATTGCCAATTCCAGAATCCAAGAGTCAAATAAAAACGGTAGGGGTTAAAAGAACGTACATTTTAAAATAAAGATCAATCAAGCGTCATCTGCATCACTTCCGTAATTGCTTCCATCAGGGCCCGATATCTTAATCCTGTTCATCACCAATGGACAGCCATCTCAAACGCTTTCCACAAAACAGCTTTTCCTAAAAACGAGTCTACTTACCGTTCAAGGACAGACTTTCCTTCTTTGTACTTCTGGGCCTTTTCATGGACAGTCTCCTGAAAGAAATCATCCTAATCAGTAACAGCTATATTTTTAGAACATACACAATTCATGTTCTATTTTTTAAAAATTGTCTCCTGATCTTACGTATCTCCATCCTACAATGGATCCACACCCAACACAGAAAATGTCAGCAACAGTGTGTATTCCCGTCATCATCATCCTCTCTTCATGCCCTCCAACAGAGATGTTCACACTGAATGGAAATCAAACTTTTAAATCTGTAAGCACATAGACACATATAACCCTCTTTTATATGTAAAATTTCTATATATAACTTAAACTTCACTTATTTGCATCCATGGCAATCCCTGTTCATATTTAGGTCAATTTTGATGTCAGCCATTCCCATCATACTCACCTCTCCTGTCCTGTTTAGATATATGTGAACAGATTGCAAACAGCAAATAACTTGAAAGAATAATGCCTGAGGGCACCCAATGGCTATTCTCTTGTTACATGGTAAACAAATATTTACCTTATTCCAAAGAAATTCACAATGCTGCAAAAACATATGATGTATATTACTAGCATGTGAATCTTCAAATGGAGAGGTACACTGTGAGAAAGATCCTACTAGCCTAATTTCATTGAAATGCCATATATAAACAGTAAAAATTTTCAATGGCATTTAAACAGTAAACTTTTTCAATCATTTGGGTTTCTGTTCCATATAAAGTTGCTCCCAGAAAGTGATATCTGGCATTAACATATGAGAATGTGGTATCTAAAATCAAGGAAAACTTACGCGTTATTGAAGAGATAAGCTCTTCCATTCATGGTGTGGAAAGACTGAATTAAAGAACACAGGAGAAATATTTTGTCAGAATTTTTACTTCCCAAAGACTCTAATTAACATGCATTGGAGACTGAAAAATAAAAATCAAAATAAGAAACATAAAAAATATGGAATAAAAGAACTTTCAATAAAAACAATCATTGAAATACTCTCCAATATCACCACCACACCACCACCAAGGCCTCAACTTAAGCGTGCCTTTGAAATAAACAAAATCTTTATGTAAGAAGTTTCCTTCTAATAGCCCCAGGCACTGGACATGTTTGTGCTAGATGAAGTCTAAACATGGAAATAAGCATCCAATCACAAGGAAAAAAGAAATCATGATCAAGAGAATAAAAAAATGTTTAAAATAAGAAGAAAGAAACTGGGTAGAATTCCCAGTGCTTTATTTTGTAACAGAATAAACTTCTCTGAATTTGAGGAAAGTATGCAAGTCATTTTGGCAAGAAGTTCTTTGAGAATTATTAAAATGTTGGGAGAGTCCTTTCAATGCCAAGGTATTCAAGAGTACTTATTCACCTTTAGAGATCCAAACACATAACAAATTCAACAAATTGACTCAGCATTGCCCAAACTATTTGGTTTGCTGTGTTGATGGAAGATGCAGCCATTCTCCACAAGACCATAGCTTTTCATTTTTCTCACAATAAAAAGAAACCATGCTTCAATGAATTGCTTTCACTGTTTCTTCAACAATGTTCAATGTCATAAAGATGGGTAAACCTCTAATCTCTAACCCAGTTAAAAACGGAAAAATCAATTCCGTCTTGGAGACCTAGAAAGAAATCAGGATTTAGTATTTCAAACAAGATGATGACATCCAAAAGTCACCAGAAGAACACAGCTATGACATCCAATTAGCTTTCAAGTCAAAGAGTTTCGTCACTAGTCAAGGGAACTAACAACAGAAAACACAATTTTTTTTCATGAAAATTAACACAAAGGAATTACTATATCTGGAAAAAACTCAATCAGGCCGTAATGGAGTAATTAAATGAGAATTTGCTATAAAAAAGGAGGAAACCCTAAATGGGGTATCCTCAGTTTTTTCATTTCTGAAATGGTGAAGAAGGGATCCTCCACTGAGGCATCAGAAACTTTCCCAAGGCAACAATCCTAAAGAAAAAAGAACTCCTGACCAGGTCTCCCTCTGAAACCATCCACAGAATTACAAAGAAAAACCCAAAAGCTCTTCATTCATCAAATGGATCTTCCTTTAAGTCCTCATCACTAACAAAGAAATCCTATCACGACAACCAAAATTCCTGAATTCACCATCTCAATTCTCAGCACCACAAATGACAAACCAACTCATCATCCACAATGCCCACAAAAACAGAACCCACACACTATCCCAACAAAAACTATACAAAACAAACAAAATCAACAAAACCCAACTGAAAATGTCACAAAACTGAAACATCAATCCAATTGGTCAATGATTTAGGAAGACAAAAACAACCTTGGAAATGATGTCCTCACTGAGAGCAAGATGGGTCTGGCAGTGCTTGCAGCTGTAGATCTTGCCCTCAAGATTGACCACACTTCCCATTTCTCAATCCACCCACAACAATCTATGTGAAGATGAGGATGCAGAACCCAACAAATTAAAAATTAGATAAGTTTTCAGAAATAAAAATGAAAATAACAAGATTGGTAAAAGGTGTGAAAGAATGTGTTGAATTGTGTGCGAAGTGATGTGAAGCAATAGAAGATTCCAAAGAGAATCGTTGAAGAATACTGGATGATGATGCTGCACTGCACTTGAGAAGAAAAATATGTACAGAGAAAAACTCTCAGCTCTCAAATAAACAACCCAATTGCTAATATATAACCTTTTCTCTGCAAAAGGACAACCTGACAAGAAGTGTACACTATGGCTTTTTTTCCCTTATTTTATTAGGGAAATTATGCAACCATACCTTGTTCAAAAAAATGCAATATTTTTATAGGTGATTACAAATGTATTAAAAGCGTCTACCCAAAGGGCGCACAAAAGTATACACGGTGTATAAAAGGTGCCAAAGGCCAAAAACACAAAGGGGAACACAAGAAACAACACCCTCACCTTACTTTCAACTCAACCAAACAATAAAGTCAAACAAAATAAGGAGTTATCTCCTATGTGCTCCTTAACCCAATCCAAGAACATGTACATAAAAGATTATTTAATTGCTTAATTCGCTTTCATGGTGTTTTCAAAAAAGCTCTCCTATTTCTCTCCTTCTATAAGGTCCAAAATAAACACAAAGGAGTTGCTCTTCACGCTTTCTTTCTCTTCTTTCCCACAAAAGATCCATGTCAACTAAGAAGTACATCTTTAATTGAGGGCATCACTCACCGAACGTCGAACAAAGCAAAAATTAACTACCATAGCATGACCGTTTTGGAGCAATGAAGGAGGATATGACTGCTTTAAAGAAACTCATTTTTTATGAACCCAAAGATTCCCTTTTCATAATAAGTGGACAATATGATGAAAGAATTCCTTAAACTGCAGTCCAAACAAGAACCTGTATATAATTTGCAATTGCCTCTTCTTATTTTAGTCGTTTGCCACACAATCAGGCTTATGTCATCCAAGTTGAAATGGTCACATAACCCATTGCCACATAAGATAATGCCGCATGAGCGATCCATGTTGGATTGAAATGTAAAAATGAGAAAAATAAATGAAAAGATGAAAGAAAGAAAAAACAAAAACCCTAACCCCAAATGAAAAAGGCGAGGGCTTGCAAATATAGACGACAATCAAATGGGAGACAGTAAAATGGTTAGTGGATGTTATGGATCACTGAGAGTAAATGGGTAGTTGGCGTGTTGTACATAAGGAACGAAATAAAACGACTACTTTAATTCCTAGAGGTGAGAGATAACAAATATAGAAAAATTTTGAAACAGTCCAATTTCCTTAGGGGACGGGACCATGCCCTCATATAAGGGGTCGGCTCCTATATTGCATTCTGCCAACATCAAATTAAGCTATTTACAAATAGTGAACTGACCAGCCTAGAAATGCAAGGGCCGGCCCTAATAATGTGTACTGCCTACATCCAGTTAGGGCAATGCAGAGTGCGATGGGCAAACCTATGCAAACAAGGTCCGGCCCCCATATTGGCTAATTCCAACATTAAATAAGATCAATGTGGAAAGAGGGGACAACATCTCCATCAATTGATAACAACTCGGTTTTGAAATGTGGCCATCGTTTTAAAGGATGATGTGAATACTTAATGTTCCAGTCTTCAACTTACATAGCATTTCAAAATTATGGCAGTTGAATAAACACTAGTTGAATATGTGGCTGTCGTTATAAAACCCTAGTTGCTCAAGCAGCATTGAAAACCCTAATTCTACAACAATTGATGTATACCCAGAAGCATAAATGAAAAAAAAAAAAATCAGAGATGAAGATATTAAAGATCCTTTCAAACATTTTCAGAAACAAAATCACACATCTTCAACATTGAGAAATAATTACGAAGAGAGAAATTTACCTGTACAAAACCTAGAGATAAGATGATTATTCGGGCGCTCTCTCTCTTTCAAGTCTCATGCAATTTTTGCAAGCTCTCTCTCTCCTCCTCAGAAGCGGAGGCCGACAATGGTGTAGGAGGGCATAGCAGCGTGCGGCGGCGGCGGCTGCCGGCGGTGAAGGGAGGGTTCGCGGAGTAGAATGGATTCCGGATCCCATCAAATGGAGTCCCGGGTTGGGCTGGATTAGGGCGCGCAGCTGAAGTCTGGAGTGGAGTTGCAGCATACAAGCTGGGGCGAGGGAAGCTTGGAGATTGGAGTCTTGGGGCCTGTTTGTTTAGTGTTTTCAAGAACTGTTTTCTGTTCTTGAAAACAAAAAACACCAAAAACTTGTTTGGTTGAGAGAGTGGTTTTTGTTTTCGTTGTTTCCCGTGTTCTCAAAATGGCACTGTTTAGAGAACAACAAAATGTTGTTTTCCCCGTTTTTTTACTGTTTACAGAACAAAAATGAACAACAAAAAACACATCTGTTCTCCGTGTTTTTTTTTTTTTTCTCGTTCTCATCTCTTCTCCAGCACAGTCGCGTCGCCTCTTCTTGATTTTTCCCGTTTCTCAGTTTTGATTTAGGGTTCGTGAAATTCAAATCCAATGGCACAACAGCAAAGAGACCCCTAAAACGGATCCAGAAAACACAGGGAGCAAAAGAAAAGCAATTTTTTTGGTTTTCCTTGGGGGTTTTGCATGGATTTTCTCGGAAATCAAACGAGGATGAATTTTCCCGGAAATCGAATGAGGCATGGATTTTCTTGGGAATCAAACGGGGGATTGCAAAAAAATAATAATAATAACATGATTAGATTAGCACCTGCGAGGATTGAGAGTGGCAGAGTGAGAGAAGGGCTTTTTTAGGGATTCTCCCGGCTGGAGGGCAACTTCAGAAAAGGGCTTCTTGATGCCCGAGTGAGAGAAGTGGGTGGCATTTTGAATTTTAGATTTAGTAGAGATAAAAAAAAATTAACAAATCACGACAACAATTTTATCTCAACTTAATAGAATATGCTATAATTTTTAATAAAATTAAAGATTAAATAAAAATATATATTAATAAAAATGATTTTATCATGTTTGATTTATTTTAAAAAAAATATAAAAAATATTTTTATTTTAAAATTAATAAAATAAATAATTTGTTTAATTTAAATAAATTGTATATTTAAAAATTATTTACAAATTTATAATATAAAATTACTTTTAAAAAAAAATTTATTAATTAGGAAAGAAAAAATAAAAAACATCTTTCAAATATGTTTTTTATTTTACTTGTTCTAAAAAACTTTTTTATTAACTCAACCAAACATGTTTTTTCTGTTTTTGAGAACAAAAACTGTTTTCCAAAATTCAGTTCCCAAATACAATTTTTTTTCTAAAACCACCAAAAACTGTTCTTAAAAATTGTTCTCAAAAACTGTTTTCCAGAACAGTTTTCAAAAACAGCAACCAAACAGGCCCTTGGTTTTTTCCATTTGGTTTTTTCGTTTATTTTTATTATATTTTATTTTTTATGTCAATCCTACATGGATAGATTACGTGGCATTATCTTACCTGGCAATGGCTTCCGTGGCCATTCCAACTTGGGCTGAAATGCGCAAATGACTCGAATAAAAAAGGGCAATTGTGGAATTATATACCGACTTAAATGAATCATTTGGATACTGAAATACCTATCAATTTCTTTCCTCCCGAGTTGTAGAACAGTCAGCGGCGTCAAATCCTCTTGTTTTCAAGTTATAGTACTCCGGCTTTATGTTAATGGGCAGCCCACCACACAAGTTGGGACTTGGAAGAAAGTAATTGGGAGTGGGCCAAGCATTATTAATTAGAGTCTCTATTGATATTTTTATCACCTTGGGGCTGGGTTGGACGACTGCTCTACTCATATAATATTAATATTATTCCTTTAGAATATTTTTATATTGGCTTCAACTTAAATTTTTATGTAAATTATGAAAGTCATTTCTATACTTCCACTCATGCAAACCCTTTTTTCTTTTTTAAATAACAATAATTCTAAAATGTAACCAAATGTTAAATAGATTTTATTAAATAACATTTTTTTGTAGAAATTTTTATCATAAATTAATAAATAAAAAATTTATTATTTGGGCATGTGGGCGTTACATATGATTTTTCACATCGAATAAGGAAAAAAAATTAGCATTATATATTTATGAGCTATTTTTTACAAATATATATATATATATATATATATATTTTAAAATCATAGATGTTAAAGTTATAATTTATTCAAAAGTAAAATGTAAAAATATCTTCAAATTGGTCAAAGACAAAATCCATGAGACACGGGAAGCTAGGAGTGCAGCCCAATAATCAAATCATGTAGAGGTAAAACAAGTGGAAAGAAGCCCTAGAATGATCTATCAACCAGCTCTTACCTTTCCTAAATTAAAGTAATGAATCAAAACTATTGTAGCCTATGGATTAATTATAGTGCTCATCTCCATATCACCATCATTATGACTCATAATACAGCCAAACACCTATCCAAATATCTCACTCCACATCAACCTTTTTCACCGGTAGGTGGTGATTTATAACCTTGGTTATTGAAAATCTTTTTAGGTATTCTATGGTTGAGTGGGGATTTTGTCCCCACCCAAAGGATCCTATCTAATGCCTCGTTGGATCACTCTTTATATGTCTTTGTTATTTTATTTTATTTTTTGTCTCCAAAGTTTTTGTTCTCGACTCTACTGAGTTGTGTGATTGATTTTTCAAGAAAAAATTAGTTAAATCAATCAATATAATTAGTTTACATTTGAATTAAAATTAAATTAATTGAGTTTATTTGATAATGATTCTATGAAGCGTTTCTAAGTTTTTTATTATTTAAAAATTTTTACCCCTCAAATATTTCAAAAAATAAAAAAATCATTGAAATTTATTTAATTTAGATTTTGATGAAGTTAATTTAGGTCTTAATGATCAATTTTAATTGGATTAGAGTAGTTTTTATCAATTTGATTTTCACTCGCACCCCTACCTAAATAATTTTGTCTGTGGGAATTTTTTAAATGCTAAAAATAATATTTAAATAAAATTCTTAATAATGGATTCTATGCTTTTTTATTAATGTTTTGAAAAAAGGAAGTCCTCCAAAAATATATATATAAAAAACATATTTTTATTTTAATAAAAACGTTTAAAAACATAATGTTTAAAAATAAATTTTAATAGCTTCTTCTATGTTATATTTCTAAGTTCTCTACTACCCATCTAAAATTCCATTAATGACCTCATGGTTAAAAAAAAAAATATTTTTCCTTGTATGCTTTGACCGTTTCTACAATTTATATATATATATAAATTTTTACAATATTAATATTATTTAAAAATAATTATTATTTTAAAATTTATAAAAAAATATATTTAAAATGATTTTTAAAACTGTATTTAATTTTTTTTATTTTAAATATTGGATGTTTATCCAAAAATCAGGATCGAACTAAAAAGCGAAGCAACACATGCTTAGAATGCCATGTATGAGATTGTAAAATAAAAATAAAATATAAGCTATTAAAACTTGTTATAGTAAGCTATCAATTTCCCTCTTAATATAAATTATTTGATACACTGAAACTAAACACTACACAGATTTTTTTAGCATATTTTGAAGATAAAATATTTTAGTAATATGTTATAGTAGTGGGCATTGTGCACAAGTTGAATTTTTTTTTTCTCGACTCGGAGTACCAAGGATGAATAGGTAATTTAAAATATTAATTAATTTTAAGTATTAACAAACTTAACATTGCCCATATTCCTTTATTCCTTGATGCATCACATCAAAATCCTATTGAGTTATAACAAATTGATTCACTTATGGCAAATATATATGCGACCTTTTTTACTTTTTCAATCAAAATTTACTTGCTCTAGATTTGCTTTCAAATGTCAATGGTTCAGGTAGGGATGATAATTGGACGGATTTTACGAGGTACCTATACTCATCCCACCTCGCCCCTAATAAAACGATTTGAAATTAAAAAGAATAAGTTAGAAATTGATTTCAAGTTGGTTTTTGAAACCTAGAAAGGTTTCAGAGAGGATTGGGGTATTGTCTTTTCTCACACGTCTTATCTTGATTATGTATATAATTAATTTTAAAAATTTTAATTTTACTATTTTAACACATATAAAATATTTATTTATTTATTTTTAATAAAATAAATAATAAAAATTATAATATTTCATTTATTTATAAAATATATTTATTTTTAATGTTGTTTAAAATTTTTTAAAAATAAAAACAGACCAAATAAGGTGTTGTACCCACTTGTTCTGTTTTATTTTATTTTTAATTTTAAATAGAGATAGACAATTACTTTATATAAATGATGTTAGGTTAGGATAAAGTGACTCATCTTGAATCATTATGTTGTGATCCCTAAATTCATATTTTAAATTTTTATAAATTAAAATTTATTTTTAAATTATTATTTAAAACTTAAATATTTGTTAATTAGTGATTTTTAGAACATAATTACCAAAGCAATTGGTATAGTAACAAATTTTTTTTAGGGACTTTTATCGTCTATTTAATTGAAATTATCACAGAAAGAAAGTTTATTGATAAGAACTAAGGAGGCAATAAAATTGGTCTTATGGAAACAACAAACGTGTCGTCGTCGGAGGGCGCTAAAACCGCCACGTGTATCTCACCGGACGCCTCACAAATATCTTCCCCTCCCCTGTGCCAGCGTACGGGATACTCTGTCCCCCAGCGGATGCCTCCTTAACCGGCTATAGCAGGTCACCAACTTTATCGCAAGGCCACCCTTGTGGTCTCAAATCTACGCCTTCACCGCCTCCTCCGGTCACCCAATAAATTCCACCTCCACCACCCAGTCGACTCGTACACAGATTCTCTCCGCTTTATTGTTTTCGTCTTCAACACCTTTACTCTGTTCTCTCCTCACAGCTGTTCCCTTCATTTCTCTCCTACTAGGGTATGGAATTTTTTATTATTAATATTATTATTGATATTATTATTTTAAGTTTTGATCCTTGTTTTCGCATGTTTTGACTTCTGTTTTTTATTGTTTGTGTTTTTTTTTACCTTAAATTTCTGGTATCTGTGAATTTTTGTACAATTTTTTGGAATTGTTGGCTTTGTTCTTGTTTGGTAGGCTCGATTGATGAATTTCTGCTAGTTTCTTTTATTTTCTCAGGTCGTTCTGATTTTTCTTGATTTTAGCTATATGTATATGATGTGAGCAAATTATTGGTAGAACTCCCCTGGTTCCGATTTCTTTCGCGAGAAAAAAAAATTGGTCTTTCTACTGATGAAGAAGATTTTTCTTTTTCTTTTTTTGGTTTCTTTTTCCAGCTTCATGATAAACCATGGAGCAGAAGAAAAAAAAGGATTTTTTTTTTTTTTTTTTTCTTGGAGAAAGTTAGTGCAGAGTGTGTTTTCTAAGGAAACAAACAGTCTTTCTGAACGGTGTTGCTTATATACTTTGTTGCGAATTGTTGATTCCTTGAAATGGTCCGATAAACTTTGTTTTTTCCTTTTTGTTGATTTGGTCTCCAACATTTCAACCTTCCCTTGAACCCTTAGCTTGGCTTCGGACGTGCCAACTAAGACACCTGCAAATAGTTTACAAAGAAGCTTGGTAGTTTAAGTGATCGCGAGGATCCTACAAAGAATCAGTGGAAGGAAAGGAAAGGAAAGGAAAGGAAAGGAAAGGAAAATGATTAAAATAACTGGAAATCAGTTCCTTTTTCAAGCCCTTTTTCAGCACTTCTCTTTCTTTTCTGAGATTGAAAATGGTGCCCTTTGTAGCTTTGGCTAACCTAAATCTAAGGCCTTTTTATTATCCTAATGTATTGATATGTAAATTGGATATTGTCCATTATGCAAACTGCAGAAGTTCTAATAGAGTAGTGTTATTTCAGGAATATTTCCTTCAACAATGAAGGTTACCAAGGGTAAAGCAGCGGCAAGGAAAGACAAAAAGGAAGCATTGAAGCCTGTTGAGGACAGGTTCATTTACATTCTACTTTTTAACTGATCAAAGTCGTAGTGTTTTAATTTCTTGGTTTTTAAGGATGTAGATATGGTTGTAACTTTGATTTTGTGATCATCTTGTTAGATTGGTGGTTGGCTTTTGAGTGTGAGCCTTGTTGACCTCTGGCGTTCCCTTTCCCTTTGTTAATAGATACAGCTTTGGGCTGAATTGTGTTGTGATATATTTTATTGTTTCAGGAGGCTTGGGAAGCGAAAGGCAGCACTTAAGGCAGATAAAAGTACCAAAAAATTGGCAAAGAAGGAAAAATTGGCCAAGAAAGACCCTAACAAGCCAAAGAGGCCTCCTAGTGCTTTCTTTGTGTTTCTGTAAGTTCATCTCTACGTTTGATGGTGAATTTTGAGAAACATGTATTTTCTAAATGTTGTGATCTAATTTGAAGATTTCTCAACTTTTCTTCCATGTAAATGCTGCAGAGAAGAGTTCAGGAAGGTCTACAAACAAGAGCATCCCAATGTGAAGGCTGTTTCAGCTGTAAGAAGTTACCTAGCGTTATTTTTGCCTTTATTGTTTGCATTGAAAGCATTTGGTCAGTATAGTTCAGTCTTTAGGAAATGAGAATTTGACCCTTGGTCTCTGCATGCTTCAATTGAAGGTTGGGAAAGCTGGAGGAGAGAAGTGGAAATCCATGTCTGAAGCTGTAAGTGCTCATGCCTCCCAAAAGTAACTCGACGTGATTGGGATGTGTTGTCACCCCTCTTTGTTTAGTTAGTTTAACTTAGAGAATCAAATTAATTCTGTTTGTAAAGGTGCTGCTTTAACCTATCACCGTGGTTCTCACTCGGCCTGGATATTCACCAAGCACATATTCGATGACTTTGGATCTCTAAGTTGTGTGGCCAAGCCAATGCCAATCTAGTGTAGACTGCAGAAGCACTAGATAATTGGCATTGTCTAGGCCCTGAAGACTCATAATGACTGGACGTGGAGTGAGATATATACCTCTTGACAGATCTGGCAAGTTGGAAATAACATTAATATGAAATAGTCGAAATAAGTAATTATGCAAAGGATATTTAACTTTTTAGTGTCTGTAAGTTCTCTTCTCCTTCAAGAGTTTCAATCTGGCTTGGAGACTGGTGATGCTCCATGAACTATTGACCTGATTCTTCTTTACTGGGTTTTCCAGGAGAAAGCTCCATATGAAGCTAAAGCAGCAAAAAGGAAATCGGACTATGAAAAGCTTATGGCAGCATACAACAAGAAACAGGTGATTATTGGCCCATCCATATTGTGAGAAATTAAGGGCTTGTTTGGCAACGTATTCAAAAATAGTTCTCAATTGTTTTGAGGAACAAAATTCTGTTTGGGAACTCAAATATGAAAACCAATTTTCTTGATTTATTCTTTCATGTAAGTACTAATCTACTTAAGTAAACTGCAAAAGTTATCAAAATGTTCTCCTTATTTTTTTATTGTTTCTTAGAATTCTCTATAGAAGACACTAGAAAACACCTCTTGTTCTAAAAAATAATTTGTTTTCAGAACAAATTCTCAAGAACCAATTTTCAGTAAAAAAAAAAATCAATCGTATTTTTTGAGTTTTAAAAGCTGTTTTATGTTCCAAACAAGCCATAATGTTTTATTCTTCCCTTCTTACTTCTTGACTTGCTTATCTGGCTTCAGGAAAGTATGGCTGATGATGATGAAGAAGAGTCTGACAGGTCAAAATCTGAGGTAAATGATGAAGACGAGGAAACTGGAGAGGTAGGTGGTGTTTGTTTTTTTACTTAATTCTAAATAGAACTTTAATGCTTAATAGGGTTAAGTATTAGACTGTTTGTTTTTATAATATTTTATTTCTATTAAGCATTAAAAGGTAAAGAAAAATCAGCATGTTACTTTTTCTATTTAGAAAAAGCCAAATATTTGAACTTTTTCTATTTAGTAAAAAGTTTATAATAAGTCATGAAAACAAACTACCTAAAGTCTGAAAACAAATTATTTTCAGCAAAAAGCTAAAAAAACAAACACCCTCGTAGTCTTCTGAAGTTCCAATTCTTCTCATTGTCCATTGTTTAGTAGTATTTCCCCTTTTAAATATCATTCTTTTCCATATCTTTCTCCAATCAGTATTAACAAAATTGCCTTACCTGTTTGTAGGAAGAGGAAGAAGATGAGGATGAGGATGAGGACTGAAACTAGCATGTTTTATAGATTAAGTCCTTATGGTTGATCAGGCCATAAATTCTGGATTATGTAATGATCATACCTTCGGGTTGTGTGTGATTGGTTTTGAGACGGGAAAGCTTGCAGCCTGTACTGCTGCTAAGTTTCCATGTTAGGTTACTTGTGTATTTCGTATGCATATATATTCCACTCCCTGTCTCAGTTAAATATATCCTGATCATTCACAGGTCTTCCTCTCATGATTTCTTTAGTTATTATTCCCTTATTACCAGTAAACAGGAAATGAATGAACTAGATAAATATAAATTGGGGTTCAGTCATATTATTCCTTACTACTGGAACTGCTTTTAAGAGTGCACTTGGAGGTTTGTATCATTTTTTAGCATGTTGGTTACTCTTAATTGGTGTACTATCCCATTCTTTGGACCGCAGCACATGTTTCTACAATGAAAGGCAAATCCATGTGAGCTAGTGCTGTGTTGGTTATTTTGAAGTTTGTTTAGCTGATAATGAGAAAGTGATTCAACACTACCAAATTGTATATGGTGCTACTAACCTACACGATCAAATCATGTTCAATTCCTTGATGTGTAGGTTAAATTGTAGTCCTTGCGGATTATTTTGTAGTTTGTTGAGGTTATGATGCCATATGCTTCTATAGTGTCCTTCCATACCAGCATATGTATGGGATGTGACAGAACGTTCTACAATATTGTTTATGGAGAAAGTAATCTCTCTTCAGACATAATTAATTGCTTATTGCATCTTTTAAGGTCTGATATATAGGGATCTTCACTTCTTTCATTTTGTGGTAGAATTAGAAAGTAAGTTGTATCTTTGACAGAGATATGTGGTCTTCTGGACAATTTCTCCCAACTTGGTCCTTCTACAAGGTATGTTTACGATATTGTAGCCCGAATCTGGAAAGACAAGGAAAGTTGATCTTTTGCTTTCCTTCAAAATGGTTTTTGGGATGTGCTAAACTGGATATGGTCATTTTCCCCTCTCTTGGAAATTATCTCAAGCTACATGTATGGAAGATGGGATGATTAGCGAAGAATTTGAGTATGATGCTCTACTGGATGGATGGTTTTTTTGAGGCATCTAATAGAATGTCTTGTCTAGGTTGCATTCTTGCCCTCTTTCCCATGCTGTTGGTAGGCTGCGAAATCAAAACATGGTTGAGCCCATTTAAAATATGACCTGAATCACTTTCTAACAGGAGGAAAACAAAAGTTTCCTGAATGGACTTGAAAGTCCAGTGCATAGAGACTATGCCTAGAATTCTATAGGATGAACTGAGAATTCCTTTTCAGTCCAAGGGTTATTGTGCTTTTTTTATGTAGCTTGGATTAGGAAGCGATTCTCAATCAATTAGAGAATAGAACATAAAATACTAGTAAGCCTCAGCTGTCTGCACCTCTCTTGCTACTGTTATTAGTATGCTATATAGCCATCATGATCCTGCTGGTTCTCGTAGTGGCTTTTAAATGGTCCATGGATCTAGCCCAGAAAATCATCAAACCCATTTAAAAGCCCAAAGATGAAGCCCCAAATTGTCAAAGATTATCCCAAATCTTTCAACAAGTTTATACATTCTGAACATGACTACCTCTTGATTCTACACTTTATGAATCTTCCTCAAATCGCTCCACATCATTTTGATGCTGATTATCTCCCAATACCCTAAACAACCCCACGCTTTGGAGAATCCTGTGAACTAATCAAGCTGTTGTTACAGGTATAAGATGGGACTTAATATGAATACAAAGTCTAGGCACAGCCAGGGTGGTGGTTCCTTTTGGTCCATCTAGGAGACAACTTCATATCATGTCGAACCGTGTGCGCCTTTTGTTGGATCATGTGTCCAGCATCAAGAATGTGATTGATCCCATAATGATAATAATTACAGTAATGTGCATCTTTAACATTATAAAAGGGCAACCCCTTTCCAAGATATCATTAAGACTTCATATAGGGGCATAATGAAGCTTTATATGGTCCAGATCAAAAGATGGGCTGTAAAGAAAAGCATAATGTGATGGGGGATTAGACTAAAAGAAAAAGGAGGGGGGAGGATATAGCAAATGGTAATGATGGGAACCAAGAAACCATAGATTCACAAGTGTCGATGTTGCGACATGTCGCCGGAAAGCAAGAAAGTGCTGGCCACATGGTCGCGAGGGACACGCTCAAGTGGACTACAAATGTCATCATAATCAAAAGCAAAAAAGAGAAAGGAAAGCAACCCATTATCCCTACATAAACCCCCCATTGTTTTCTTTCTTTTCTATCATCTTTCTCTGCTAATCATGATTTAAACTTGTAATTCAATTCCTATCATTCTTCTGCATATTCTCCAACATTAATTATTCTCATTGTCAGTTCCAACAAATGTTTGGCCTTCGTGATTATTATGGATCTGTTTGCACATCTGGGGATGTCGGTCATTTGTCGCCCTTATTCTTGCCTACAGACATGTGATGCTGTGATTATTCATTCTTGTCTTGGTTGGTTGGTGTTAGGTATCAAGAATCTGCGACCTGGGAAAACGTTGGTTGAAAAATGATTCTGGGATGAGTGCGTAACATCGGAGATTGTTAGACCTCGCTATAAGTCAAGGGCCGAAGATGGGTGCGTTGTTTGGGTTGCGTCGAACCCTATTGGGTACCATCCGGATTATTAGGCCCTAAGAATGAGTGTGAAGTTGGACTACATAAAAAAGAAACGGGGGGATTGTGTGGGATGGGTTAAGCCCTATTATGACCTTGGATTGTTGACTCCCGCAATGCGTGATGTCGAATCATGTAAAGAGAATTAATTTGACTTCATTCACAATCAATTGATTTGAGATGAGATGATTGAGGTATTATTATTTGATTTTAAGTTTTATTTATAATTAGGTAAAAAAAACAAATATCACTTTAAGTCTTTTTCAAGTCTCAATAATCTTAAATACGTACATTTTATCATGCTGCCTTTTACCCTACTCTCTCTCTCTCTCTCTATCCATCTATCTACCTATCTATCTATATATATAATTTTGGTTTCTTCTGTTACTTGATTGTGGATACTCCTAGGGAATGAATGAGTATTTCTTATCTGTGTAGTTTGTGTCACTTTACACCTATGAGAGCTTACTTTTTGCTTGATAAACTATTGTTTGGGCGGAACAACAATACTATTATAAGCATAGGAAACTTTTATTCTATGAGATTATGCTTAGATCTAGCATACTCAACAATGGCACAACACAGCATGAGCTGCTAGAGACTAGATTGACAAGCTTCCGAAAACATTCCTAAAGAAAATGGGGCTCGCGAAAATGGTAATTTAGGCTTAGTTAAGCAGCATCATGTGGTGGGGTAGGCCTAGTTAAGCTGCAAGTATGTGGGAATTGGGTTGAGTTTAGTCAAGCAAAAGTTTGAAACTAAAAGTAGTAATCCTTAGACTGAAAACTGATGGAGCTTAGGGAGAGGTTAGGCAGAAAAACATATTATTTTGGACAGACTGATAGGGGCTTTGGATAAGCTTCTTTTTTCCTTGGAGATATGGATAAAAGTTCCGTGGATTGTAGCCTCAGAAATGGTGGATTTATCAGTAATGACAAAGCCCAAAAAATCCAGAAATAGTTGGCCATGAGGTAAGTGTCAGAATAGAAAACAAGATATTTTTTCTGTTCTTTTATCTTTACCAAGGATATGTGGGATATTTTAGTAGGAATGGGATTAATTTTATAGACATATTATATATATCATATTTCAAAAATATTATAATCAAGTAAGCAATTTGTTCAAGGAATTATTCTGGCTCACCAATTTTTCCCAAACTGATTAGATGAACAATAATAAGGATGTGTTGCCATTATTAGACATGCTTGATGTGCAAGAAAATATCATTCTAGCTAAAGATTAGATAAATTGATGGTGGAGTATATAATGAAGTTCAACCATGCTTTTGACAGGAGGAAACAGGGAAGGTGATCATTTTTAAGATGGATTTGGATAATGGAAAAGAGTGGAAGTCTGGCATTAGTTTCATGATATCTTTTTGGGTTCAAATAATTTCCTGTTGGGTCAATACAATTCTAATCAGAGGAAATCCCAAGTGATTTTTTCCCTGTTCTTGGGCTTTCTCATTAGCCAAACAACTTCATGTTTCTCCTAGGTTTCTTTTATCGTACTCTCCTATAGTTCTATTACACTTTACTGGTATATTTTTGTTCAATGATGTTTCCCACCAAATGCATGCTATGAGTCTATGAAAAAGCCCTTTACTTTCCATGCTGGATTCGGCTTTTGCTCCTCAATCTGAAATCATTCTCATTTGGCACCTTGCATGACTACCTATTATCTTTCGTGTGCCTAGAATGAACCCTCGATGAATCAAAATCTGTCCCTAATGGTCTATGCATAACAGTTAGAACGGATCCCCGTACATTGTCATGGGGACAAACTTATTCATATCCTCCTTGGCTTAATGCTTATCTTGTTGGACGGTTGAGACAAAGTCATTGTTACCTTCTTTCGTCCCTACTTAAAATGCAAATGCAAAGGTAAAAAAGTGGTTTGACTCTTATTCTTTGACATCGACGTCCGTACAAAGAACAAACAAGTATTTTGCCAATTTTTGATTTCATAAAAATGCATATGTTGTTAAGGTGTTGTCGAAGGCGTGGGGGTCATAGCAGATATTCTCTAATAATTTTTTTCCTAAAAGAGGGCAAACCCACATGACAATGACTCATCGGTTTATTCTTGGTTGTATATAGGTGGCTAGCTTGAGGCCAATGTAGAAGAGAAACTTGTTGTTCAAAATATTTTTCTTCTTCATTTTATCTGCAACTTGAGTGCTAACTTGATTGTCGGAGGGGGATGCGTTGGAGCACCCACATTTGACATTTCCTTTTGTTTGCAAGAGGTACAAAGTTTAGTATTGGATTGCACTTGTTGGTAAGATTGCAGAGTGGGAACTCTAGAGGAGTTTGTTGGAAAATTGTTGCTCCAACAATTGGCGTTATATGTGGGAATGGATTGATTGAGGAGTCATTCTCCTATGAAAATGATTATTGATGGAGAAGACATATCACATGATGGTGGTGGAGCTCATACTTTAGAGGAGCAAATTAAAGCAATCATGGCTGAAATGGAGACACAAGAAAAGGTACGTCATTGTCAATATGAATCACTGTGGTAGATTATATAGATTAATTGTACGCTAAAAACCAACTTTCTTCTTCAGTCATTATTAAATCATTAGTCGATGGAGTTTGATCATCACTCATTCTCACACTCAAGATTGACCACTCCTTTTAGTGCGCAGCACCAATATTGAGCCTCTAGTAGAGTTGATTTCCACAACCCGATGTTTAGAATCAAACTTGCTTCCCCAACAAGCCTCGAGATACTTGGAAAATACAACCAACATGTTAAAAGTTGGTGGACGCACACCACCCCATTGACATCACTTGCGGTCATCACATTTGATCGCTTGGCTAATCATTTGGCCTTTAATTTTACTTGGCTCTAAAATGCCTCATCTAGATGTCCTTTCTCAGGAAGTGATGGTGTAGGAAGCACCATAAGGCTTTTTAATACCCAAATTTAATTTGTTTAATGGGAGTACCTACTATATATTGTATCTTAGACAAGCCATGATATCAAAAGCTTCCAATGAGTTACTATTATGTAAGATTTTTCTGATTAGCTTGCGTGGCTCCATCCTATTGTGTTTCCACAAGCTATCAGAGGAGTCGGTTCATTCTTTTTGGACCCTATGTGAAGCATTTATGATCAATATCGAATATTATATTTGTCCAAAAGGGTACGCTAGTTCCTTATTTGAGATGCTAATCGGCTTAGAGGGAAAAATTTGCCAATTTTTCAAATGTTTTAGCCAAGCCTTAATGCAGCTCAAAGGAGATAATGACATTGTTGGTATTGAGGCTTTCAAACAAGCTCTACCCAATTATTCAGAGTTGAGGAAACCATTAACCCCTTTCATTGCTTCTCAAGGAGTGCATAAAATGGAAAATGAGGAGCATTAAAGGAATTGAAATCCATCCCTCATGGTCCGAGCATAATAATAAGAACAAATTCTCCTCTACATAATCATAGGGTTGGACCGATTCATGTTCCCATTAACTTAATGTCCATGTCATTAGACAAATAAGATAAATGTGGTGTTTGTTTTTTTGGCTTTTTGTTTAAAACAATTTGTTTTCAGAATTTAGGTTGTTTGTTTTTCTACTTTTTTTATAACTTATTATAAACTTTTTACTAAACAGAAAAAGTCAAAATATACAGCTTTTTCTAAATAGAAAAAATAATACATTGATTTTTTTTTTTACTTTTTAATACTTAATAAAAATAAAATACTATAAAAACAAACAACCTAATATTTAACACTATTAAGCATCAAAGTTCTATTTAAAATTAAGTAAAAAAACAAACACCACCAAAGTCATTGTTACCTTTTTCTGTCCCTACTTAAGGTGGAAAGGTGGTTTGATTTTTATCCCTTATCTATTGTTAAGTAAAATGGACAAGTATTTCGTTAGTGCCTTATTTTATAAAGACGTATACATTTTTAAGGTAGTGTTATTGCATGGAGGTTATAGACAAACATACGCAAATCGTTTTCTCCCCTTAGGAGGGCAAACCCACACGACAATTAACTCATTGGTTGATTCTTGACCATATATAGGTTGTTGCCTTACGTTAATGCAAAAGAGAAATATATTATCCAAGATATCCTCCATCTTCTTTCTTCTTCTTCTTTTTGTTTCCAAAAATTTGAGTGCTAACGTGACCATTAGAAAGGTATCCATTGGAGCACTCCCATTCAACACTACCTTTTATTTGTTAGAGATGGGAAATTTAGTGATGGATGGAGTTATTGCCAATAAGATTGCAGAGTGAAAGCTTTAGAGGAAGATTTTGTTGGTACAACAAATCCCATATCTCATTTTTGTGTTTGAGGATTGACTCGCATAGAAATGAAGCTATGGTAGATGAACATATTCCACTCATTTACAAGAATTTTAGCTGCCTTCACGGGCAATCAACTCTTATAAGATATAGATAATAAGTTAAAGCTTCTCCCCTATATGAAAAAGACCATAAGAAAGGGAAAAAAGAGCCGGTGGTGCTAATAAAACCTACTGCATGTATGCTATCAGGTAGGTTTGTCCCCCTTTTTCTCAGCAATAAAAAGAAAGTACTGTGATAAATCAAAAGATAAACAGTAGAGGATGTAACTGTGGATTCTACTTTTGCTGGCTCACCCTCTTTTCTCCAGGAGACTGAGATTAGTGAGTGATTATTTTATGACGTTTGAAATTAAGGGCATAGAACTAAGTCGATTAGAAAATGATTGGAGGCAAAGAAAAGTCACAAAATGCTGCAGTAATGGAGCAAAGGATGAGGCATTAGAAGACAAAACAAGGGAAGAAGACTCAGAGTGGTGTTATGTCTACAGAACAACTTCTTGATTACAGACAAAGTAATCAAACCTTCAAAATTCAAAGCCAATTTGGCCGGCAATGTGTCAATCAAACTCATCACTCACCACCACTCTACCCAGAGTCTAAGACCATATTTTATATTTCTAAATCGACTATATTATATTTCTAAAGTCGACCATATTATATTTCTAAATCATCATTAACATACCAGAATCATAGCACCTGAGGACTCTTCAAAGTTTCCTTTGGAATTCACATCACCAAAGCTTGTATGCCCACTGAGAATGTATGAAACTTGGGCAGCTTTTATAGCTTTTACGTCAATTGGATTACCTTTCATGTCAGAGAATATCAATTTCATTGTTTTATTGACTAGTTTTTTCGTTCCAAATTATGAATAGAACTATAAATATAAGAATCACTCAAATTTTTCATAGCATAAGAACCTAGACCTTTACTTTTACCGAAAAAACTAAAAAACTTAAGAAGAAAACCCTTTTTATTATTTAAAAGAAATCGTTCTTCATGCCTTTTATTATTATTATTATTCTTTTTAATAACAATTTTTGGGTAATTAAAAAAAATCCCAATAGCTACTTCCTCCCCTTTTAAAACATTGGGTCAAGTTGAACCGATCCACTTATTCTTCTTTTAGTAACAATTTTTAGATAGTTAAAAGAAATCCCAAAAACAGCACCCTCCTCTTTTAAAACATTGGGTCAAGTCAAACCAAACCACTTGTTCTTCTTTTCAATAACAAATTTTAGTTAGTTAATAAAAATCCCAAAAACTGCTGACTTCCCTTATAAAATATTGGGTTGGGACGAATCAGTCCACTATTGGGGATTTGTTTAAATGCCCATTTACTTTAGTCATCAGCTAGTAAACCTACTTTGAAACCCATGTGAGAAAAATGGTGGGGGACTTTGAAATTTAGGTGCATTAATGTTCACCATGTGAAATGCTGCCAGGTATGCGTAATGTTGCTTCTTTTCTTATTGTCTTTATTGGGCTGTGCTTCCATTTATGGACACCGAAAAGAGGGGTGGAAAAAGGCAATGTTCACTGTGGTCAGTGAGATGAACCTTCTCATGAACAGGCCTTTTGCATTTTGCCCATTACTCCAAGCTTTGCTTTTAGGTTTGTAGAGCCTTTGAACAGTTCCTCCCCAAGGCCCAATAAAATATTCAATTCATGAAATATCCTATTTTCCCATGGGCTTGGAGATGCCCAAAATCAAAATCTACGTAACTTCTTAAGAGTGTCTTATGAGTGATTCTGATTAAATATTTTGAAGAGAAACCATTTTACAAAAATATCCAAAGGGGTCGGAGGAAGGACCCCCATACTCTTCCCCTCTCAGTTTTCCCAATATCAATTCAACTTCAACCTTATGAAACTAAAAGTTTGGGAGAGTGAAGTAGTCATCAAATAACTGAACAAAATAATTTGATATCATCATGAAATATCTTAAAACAAAATCTAGAAAACTACCAAAATATAAGACTGAAAAAAGAAAAAAAAAGACGTACATAGAAACAGAGTGACTGGGTCACGCCAGATGCGAACGTGTGGAAGAAGAAAGGTGCAGCAGGGGGTGGTGGCGGTGATTGTGGTGAATGGTGCGGGTGAGCTACAAACAAAAAACGAACAGAGCGGAGCAAACAAAAAAGGGCAGAGCTGCATGTGACTATGTGACTCCCTACGAGACTCTTGCTCCTCTCTTTCTCCATCTCTTTGTCCCTTTTGGAAAATGTTAGCGCATGATTGTTTGCTTTCAAAAATTAAAATCCATGATTTATTTCATTTATTTTAATTTTTATATAAAAATTAAATAATTTAAAAATACAAATACTATAAACTTTTAAATCATCTCATATAAAAATAATAGGACACGTTCTCTATCTTTAAAAATCATTTTTTTTTCAAATAAATTTTATATAAAATACATGGAAAATGTATCGTCATCTATCAAATCAAGTTATTTAGGTTCCATTTTTGATACGGCAGGCTGATTTGTTTCTTCTTTAATCCTATTTGTTTTGTTTGATAGTTAATAGCACATGTCATTTTCCAACAAATTAAATAGAAATTATTGGGCTATTTGTTGTTTGGCTTGTGGGCACGTGCACCTCTGACACACGTGGTGTGTGTAAATTCAGACTTTGGAATGTGTACAATCTCCTTTTTCGTTCTTTCTCTCTGCACACGTGCGCCTCAGTCCTCGTGTCTCTCGGCTGACCGCTCAGCCCCACCCCCTCCTTTGACTCCCTCACCTTCACCTTTTTCCTTCCTTCTTCACAACATCTTCCCCTAAATCACGCGTATTTGTTTTCCCATTTTAATCATTCCTTTATCATTTCATTCATCTTTTTAATTATTTTTACCCTAACCCACATTTTTTTCACCAACCCAGAGTCCATACGATGAAGAAAAATGGAACCCCTTTGGCCTTGAAAAAAAAAAAGATAGAATTGGGGTATTGAATTATTTGGTCCCCTTCCCTTTTTTTTGGTTTCAAAGGAATAAATGGGCATGAGATTTGATTAGATTTTGTGGTCCTTTTCTGCTTTGTAACAGGTACAACTTCATGCTTATGCACCAACTTTGCCACCATCTCTTCCCCATTTGGCCTTTGTGGTCCATTTTCTTTTTCCAAATGGTAAAAATCATTAGCAAAATTCAAATTAGGAGATGGGAAGGAAAATGATAAGTTGGATTTAAGATTTTCAGCACAATTTCCTTGAAATGATAACGCGTTTTTGTACAATTTTTTTGACAATTTAAAGAATTATATAAGTTGAAAATGATTTTATTAAAATGGGTATTTAATATTTTCCAATTTATAAGAAAATGAATTGTGTCGGTGAGTGTATCATCATCCCTGTGGCCCTTAAGGCTTGAGGTCCTACACGTATAGGGGAGGCCCTTGTCTGTGAGGGGTCAAGAACCAATTCATTATGGCAATGAAAATGGTTGAGAGGGAGACCCTCAAACACCCAAATGAATATATGATTGGAATACTTGAAAAATACATGAAATGAAATGGGGGTAGGTCCAATTCCGTTAAAATGCAAAATCGTTGAGACCCAATTGATAGGATGGATCCAAAAGGAAGCACAGCTGAGTGCCCACATGGAAGTGGATATGGCTAGGGCCAGGGGGAGAAGCAGAAGGGAAGGGGGTATTTTAGCTTTTTGATTGAGCGATTTGTTTATGTGGGAATTACAAATGGTTGAGATGTGAATCCTGTTCCTCTCCATGGTGGAGGAATGGTGCCAAATAAATAGCACATTGTGTGGGGAAGTTGAAATGGACCTTGAATATGATAGTACATTATGTGGACATCTACCTGTTCCTGGGCTGAAAACTGTCACCTCACACGTGGAGGGGAGATGCTGTGGGG
Source organism: Vitis rotundifolia (assembly GCA_030254885.1). Lineage (NCBI taxonomy): Eukaryota > Viridiplantae > Streptophyta > Magnoliopsida > Vitales > Vitaceae > Vitis > Vitis rotundifolia. Next base: position 306,780 of record CM058163.1, read on the forward strand.
ACTCTCTTTTCTCTCTCTCTTATCATATGCCCTCTTCATATACAATCCCATTTACATCCCCCACCTCCCTTTCCTATCACAAGCATAAAATTTATCCTCATTTTTAGCGTTCTATTTGCTCCGCAAAATTTTCACATTATGCCATCTTAAAAGTGGTCGAGGTCAACCTAATATCAAAATTTTCACATTAGGTAGGATTTAAAAGTGGTCTAAGTCAAATGCCGACGTTTTATTTATTTACTTATTTATTTATTTATTCTTTCTTGTCATCGTCCATTATTTGTTATTAGATATTAATTGGAAGGTTAAAAAAGTAGTATTAGGAAACGGGAAGGCATATTGTCTAGCATTAATTGGTTAGGGTATCTTGGATTTGCATCATAATCTAATTAACTTAATTATTAAGCTATAAGCATAAGTAGAAAGCTCTATCATGAGGATGATACAATAATTTGGATTCCTACAATCAGGCATGCATGAATGCAGAAAAAAACATCATAATCAAACTTCCTAAGGATTGGCACAAACTTGAGTGGTGTCCAAATCCCACAAATCATGCAAATTCTAATGTGTCTCAGAACAACTAACCTACCTATAATCCTACTAACATAATCCTCCATCATAAACCCTTTTTCTCCAATGGAGGATAACAAGATTCTTCCATTAAAAAACATCCAAACAATTATTATTAAAAGAAGACAGTTTGATTTAACATTAATAATTGGGTTTAAGAATGTCTTTTAAGTGGCCTAAAGTTGAGTGAGGATATGAGCAAGTGATGGGATTCTCTCATTAAAAATAGGGCCCTTCATTCTAATACTAAAAAAACAAAGGAAAAAAAATGGAAAAGGTGGGTGTTGTGGGGGTTGAACCATCCTGGGCTTCCATTATTCTAAGGGCTGTCAAGTGGGTAGAGGGCTAAATGTCCCTTATGGGGACCATGTGGATGAACATGGGATCATCCCCTTCTCCTCTTTTATATATATATATATATATATATATATATATATATATATACATATTCATGTATATATAAATAAAAATAAAGAAATATTCGGACCCTATTATTGCCTTGTACTTCTCATTCTGTTTTAGATTTTATTCAAATTTTTTTATTAGAAGCTTCAATTGCCCATAAAACTTAGTTTTCTGTGATAATATAATTATCATTTGTGTTCATAATCAACCCCCACAGCCCCCCCTCCCAAAAAGCAAGGGTTTTTGGGATTTCCACGACTCCCATCTCAAAATAACCCGAATGTCCTTTCCCACTTGGGCTCAGCTCAAGCGGGGCCTCCCCTCTGGTACACCATGATAATGTCATGGCCTTATTTTTCACCCTGGTGGGGCCCTTATGGCTTTCCATCCAATGGCTCTGGTAATGTCATCTGGGTGTGGGATGGAAACACCTGAGCATATTCTCCCTTTGGTGGAAACTTGAAAAAAGGAATAAAATTTGATTTAATCACACCCTTATCTTTTTTTTCCTTTTCTTTTTTCCCAGGAAAATCTAGAGAGAGAGAGAGAGAGTGAGTGTGTGTCAGAAATTCAGATACTGAAATATCCGAGCATTAATTTTCTTGCCCTGTTCTTTTAGATTCGTAGCAGATACCCCTCGTGTGCTCCTCTTCAATCCTCCATTAATGCCCTCTTCTTAAAAAACACCCCTCCAATCCTCCATTAATGCCCTCTTCTTAAAAACACCCCTCCACACCTCCAAACCTCCAAACCTTTTACCCCTGCCTCTATATCTCAATCTCCAATCTTCTCTCCGCGATGGACTGGTCTCTGGCCGTTACCATCGGTGCGGCTCTCCTCGCCATCTTCTTCTTCTTCCTGCGCCTCACTCGCCCCAGGGGCCACCGCCTGCCTCCGGGCAACCTGGGGCTCCCCTGGTGGGCGAGACTCTGCAGCTCATCTCCGCCTACAAGTCGGCCAACCCTGAACCCTTCATCGACGAGAGAGTGACTCGGTACGGGCCCTTGTTCACCACTCACGTGTTCGGCGAGCCCACGGTGTTCTCGGCGGACCCGGAGACGAATCGGTACATATTGCAGAACGAGGGGAAGCTGTTCGAGTGCAGCTACCCTGGCTCCATCTCCAACTTGCTTGGAAGGCATTCCCTGCTGTTAATGAAGGGCAATCTCCACAAAAAAATGCATTCCCTCACCATGAGTTTCGGTAATTCTTCCATCATCAAGGACCACTTGCTGCTCGACATCGACCGCTTGATCCGCTTCAACATGGACTCATGGACCAGCCGGATCTTACTCATGGAAGAGGCCAAGAAGGTATATACCTATTTCTATATTTTCGAAGTCCCCCATGGCTCTCAGTGGTCCACATCAATGCAACAACATTCATATTCACATCTCTGATCTCTGCGTATATACGCTTTGCTGTTTTCTTTTTTTTTTTTTCTTTTTTTAATAGTAATGATCGGTTTGATTGATAATACAGAGGTGGTTGGTGGGTGTTTTTGTGTAAAATATGTGTATGCAGATAACATTCGATTTGACAGTGAAGCAGCTGATGAGCTTTGATCCAGGGGAGTGGACTGAGTCTCTGAGAAAAGAATATGTGCTTGTAATTGAAGGCTTCTTCACCGTCCCTTTCCCTCTGTTCTCCGCCACCTACCGCAGAGCCATCCAAGTAAACTTTCTCTTTCTCTTTCTCTTCTCCTAATTATCATTATTTTTCTTACTTGTTTGCCTATTTCCGACATACTCAGTAAACGATGTAAAAAGGAAACTTAAAAAGATAGAGAGTTTTGATCACATTTTAGTCATTATAAAAGTCTGTTTTCAAATTACAATAAAATGTTTTTGTTTTTTTGTTTTTGCTTTTATTTCATTTCCCATTTTCTCTTTCCTTTTCGCTTCACTTGCTATTCATCCTCTACTTTTCCTATTTTCACTTCTATATTTGCCTCCATGTTATTTTATTTCATCATGCTAGATAAAGGAAATTGATTTTTTTTCCTTGTTTTTTCTCTTTCCTTGTTCCATGAAGGCAAGGACGAAGGTAGCAGAGGCACTGAACTTGGTAGTGAGGGAAAGGAGGAAAGCCAAGGAAGAAGGAGAAGAGGAGAAGAAGAACGACATGCTGGCCGCCCTCCTCGACAGCGGCGACAACTTCTCCGACGAGCAGATCGTGGATTTCATCCTGGCCCTGCTGGTGGCTGGCTACGAGACCACCTCCACCATCATGACCCTCGCCATCAAGTTCCTCACAGAGACCCCCCTCGCCTTGGCTCAGCTCAGGGTTAGCTTCTTTAGCTTCCTTACTTCTCTTCTCCTCTTTGACCTCTTTTTCTTTTGCAGGAAGCTGGGTGGCCCACGGGTCACCACCCCTATCATGCTGCCTCCCTTGGAACCTTCTTCCTTATCTACATTTTCCACCATCCATATTCCACCCTAACTCCATTCCTGCCTTCCTCATCTTATAATTAAATTAAGGGTTATAATTATTATTATTATGGAGGTGTAGTAGATAATGATACTTTGATAAAGAGGAATGAGGTGTACTTAGTATTTTTTTGGTGGGGAAAGTACTGACGTAAAGTCAAAGTAGAGGCGACATTCGTGTAGTCGGACAAAATGATGCTTCCGAACTGCACGCCCTTCCTCTCTTCCATTTGTCAGTCTTTTTATTTCTCCTCCTTTGACTCCAATCAGGCCTTTTTTTTTCATAAATTTACCATGCTGCCATTCTTGATGCCAAACTGATGGTGGGGTGGGGGGGATTTTGTTCATATTGATGACTGCGATTAAGCCTGTGGCGGTGGTCCCCAGATGCGGGTCATTGGAACTCGTGTGATGCTGATTCCAAGGTCTCTATCGAACGGTGTAAAGCCTAGGGACTATGCTCTCTAGCCTGCACCCTAGCCGCTCTTTCTCCCTGCGCGTTGCCTGGGGGAAGTACCACATGGTTTAATGCTTCCGCCGTTGGATCTGCTTTTGACTCGTGTTGGAGTAGGGCCATTCGACGGTGCATGGGGTTTTACTGCTCCCATTTATTAAATACTTAAGTAAATAATAAATCATATAATTTACAGATTATAAGAGCAAAAAATAGGAATATTGAACAAAAACCTCATGGGATTTATTGAAATTACTAATATTGATTTTGATTTTGGCAGGAGGAGCATGACGAGATTAGGGCAAGGATAAGTGACCCTAATGTTCTGGAATGGAGTGATTATAAATCCATGCCTTTCACTCAATGTGTGAGTACATTGAGTTTGTTAATTTTTATAATTCAGCATCATTTGATGTTAATTTTGTTATTTATTTATTATTATTATTCTCAGGTTGTGAATGAGACTTTGAGAGTGGCAAACATAATAGGTGGGATTTTCAGGCGAGTAACCACTGACATCCATGTCAAAGGTAACCTCCAAAAAATAAAGGGTTATAACAATCTCCAAGTATAAATTATATTAATTACAATATACAGAGGGGTACTTACGGAAATTAAACAAGCAGGTTACACAATTCCTAAGGGATGGAAGGTGTTTGCATCATTTCGAGCTGTACACCTGGACCATGAATACTTCAAGGATGCTCGTACTTTTAATCCGTGGAGATGGCAGGTTATTCTGTTGTTCCCTTTGCCTAGTATTAACCCAATATTCTAAATCTTACAGAATTATTGATAACAAACAATTCTAATGTTACAGAATAATTCTGGACCCACGGTTCCAGGGAGTGGTGTGAATGTGTTCACTCCATTTGGGGGAGGGCCGCGCCTGTGCCCTGGCTATGAGCTTGCAAGGGTGGTGCTCTCGGTTTTCCTTCACCGCATGGTCACTCGTTACAAGTAACCTATCAGCGGAACACAATGTTTTAAACTTTGACTTGAAATTTCTCTGCAACTCAAGTGTTTAAAGCTAATTTTGGTGATTTGAATTGCAGCTGGGCTCCTGCAGAGGAGGATAAGTTGGTGTTCTTTCCAACCACTAGGACTCAGAAGCGATACCCCATCAATGTGGAGAGGCGAAAAGTGTCATCCGCCGCTGAAAAAGGTGAGGGATGAGAGGGATAAAAAAGAGGGAGGAAACAGAAATGGGAAGCAGAGAAGGTAGGAAAGTTGTAGCTTCAATGTGGATGGAATAAACTCATTATAAATAAATAAGTTGAGAGCACATGGAATAATAATATATTGGTTTATTTATTTAAATGGGCATTGATTTGTGGTATGAATCATGAGAAAAGTAGCGCCCATCTTGCTCACAAAGGGTCTGCAGTGACACAATCATTCATTCCTTCTTAATGAAGTCTCAAGGTGAGAAAGATTATACGATTTTTCATCTTGTTAGGCTCACCAATAATCATGAATTTGCCCTTCATTCAATGTATTTCTTTGATGAGTTTGTAGACATCACCAGGCATGGCTTGTTACTTCAAATTTGAGCTCCGAATGATAATGCATTTTGGTCATATACTCATTACACGTGAACCTTGTAAATTTCATCCACGTTATGATTCTTTATACTAAGCACATGATAAGCATATCTTCCCTTTACAATCTGCCTCGATCGAAATGATCTTTTCGTCTTGGGTTTTTTCCTCGAGCCCCTAAAATCCGCACTTTAATTAAGATCCGCAGGTTGTAGTTAAGTTGATGGATAGTTTAGTGGAGCAAATGAGATCGTCGAGTGGATATGTTGGAGAGTTGGTGGAGGCTTGCTTGCAGGCAAGTGTATATTTTATTACTGTCAAGCCCCACAAGCTTAAAGCCAGAGGAGCATATTTTGAAGGGTTCAGAATTCAGCTAAAATCCTTGTGGGGTGTGCCCCAGAAGCCCAATGAGTTGCTTAAGAGAGTTTGCTTGAACATATGCCCCTGTCAATGAGTTGCTAATAAATACTATTGAAACCGCCGCCTCATATGCCAAACCATGAAGCTGTAAACTCATATTGAAAGACTTGTTCTGGGTTGCACCACAGCGTAATCTAATTAGTTCAACAAACAATTCTGGGAATCGTGTTTGCAGCACTTGCAAATAAGAAAGGCACATGAACAGGATAACATTCCTCATTTTCAGGGTAATATTAGGAGATTCAGGTCATGTTTGGGGATGGTTTTTAAAAACTGGTTCTCAAAAGGAGCAATTCTTAAAAGTTTTCATGAACAAAATTTTATTTAAAAACTCATATGGAAAATAAATTTTGACTTATTTTTCACAAAAATACTATACAAAGTTCTCAAAGTATTCTTCATATTTTTAATTGTTACTTACAACACTATACAAAATAACTAAAAACTCTTAATTTAGAACAAATTTTGAAAAACCATTTCCTATCAGAAGTTTATCAAATGTGTTTTTTAAGTTAAAAAACTATTTTTAAGAATAATTTCCGAATGGAATCGTATCTTCTATAACAATAAAACCAAAAGTGAAGCCATTCTCCTTCAAATTTGAGTTAGAACTCATCCTAAGCAGTAAAGATACGTTAAGGATTAAGACATTTAAATGCACGTTTCTCCTATCACCAACAACTAACCATCGGCTAACAACCATTCATGCCCGGTACTAAAATACAAATGTGATCAGAGGAACTACACTTCTGATTTCTAGAGTATTATCCACTTTGGAAACATACTGGTATACGTCCCCAAGCTATCGATATTTCCAGCTCCATCGATTTGTAGGAACTAGATCGAAAATATTTCATGTGCGCTATTGGGGAGAGTAAACCAACCAAAAAAACCTATAGAACAGGTATCTTGTTGCAGGTTCATAAATCAACTTCCAAACTGAAACAGTTAATACGTTTAATCACCTGTTCTTTCCCGGCTTTTTAATGTTGATTCAACAACCTTAACCCTTTTTGCATTTTCACTGTTGACAAGTGAAAGTTTTGCAATGGCAGATTTCAGCTGGGAGATTTGAGCATCTTCAACAAAATTCTTCCTTCCTGATATATACCTTTGTTGGTTTGAGGTACTGCCTTTTGAAGATTGCACGTACTTTCTCGACCTTGCATTTAAAGTTTCAATGGAAGACCGCAAAGCGTCCAACTCAACTCCTCTAAATCTGTCTGCAAAGTCACCAATGATAGGTTATCAGATATCAACTCCTCTGAGCAGGTGAATATCACCAAGCTAAAGGAACAAATTGCCATCATAGTGACTAACTCAGTAAGATTTTCATGAATAATTGAAAAATAGGGAAAGGGCAGCAGAAGTCATCTCTTCATTTCAAGTAATCTAAAATAGGTAAATGATTTATTCAAAATATCTGTGGCTACAAATGACTGAATTGTATGTGATATAAATGAGTTTCATAAACACAATGAGAAAGGCGAGGAGTGTGCAAGAAAGAGAAAGTACCGAGTTCAGACTTAAACTCGCGCTCTGCTCTAGACAATGGTTTCTTGTGAGCCCCAGGCAAGTTTCTTAGGCTTTGCAAGCGCTCTTCTAGAAAATTGTGCATCTGATTTGCATGATGGATCCTTTCCTCTAATGTTGGTTGTTTCTCCTTGACTTTCAAAAGTTTCTGTTGTGCTTCACCTAATCGAGCAAGCTGATCATCAATGATTCTCTTCAGGTGAGGACCATGATGCTTGAGCTCAAAGTACACCTAGAAAAGCACAGGGAAAAAAATCACAGGCTGTTTTGTTACCACTCTCAAAGTAACATCAGCATTGGAATATTGATCAGTCAACATTCTTGATGAGTTAGCTTTTCAAAGATATCAATGTAAACCCCTAAAACCCATTGCAAAATCTAGCCTGGTTGGCAAAAGAAATAAACGGTCATGTATTACTAAGAAAATGAAAAAGAAAACAAACTAACCCCAAGAATGTGATTGTGTAAAGATCATGCCTATCCAAAAAAAAAAAAGGAGGAAAGAAAGAACGAAAAGAAAAAAGAATCATGGTGTTTCAATAACCATTCATAAGGTTTGCTCATGCATCAAAATTATCAGTTGCGCATTGCCAATAATAGACAACCACAGAACAATCTTTTTGCTAAAATAAAAAGCAAGCTGCTTGAATTGACGATTAGCAGCAGTTTCAAATTTATAAGACCTTCCATGGCTAGCAGCAGTTCTGAAACATTTTGCAAAATACTGTACTATATCAAAAAAATAAAAAAGATTGAAAAAAAATGCAAGAGACAAGTTTCTCAATTTCAGAGCTATAGCAAAAAAAATTTAGGTTCAAATGAGTAAAAGGCTTACTGTGTATGAATTGGAGAGTAGGATCTACCTTATGTGCGTATTCCACATAATTTTCGTGGAAAAGCTTGAAATACTGATGAAGAGTTGATCGACCTTCAATAGAATCAGCAGCAACAGAACGCAGATTTGGTGATGTCTGAGGAATAAAAACCACCTTAGGACCACTAAGGAGTTCTTTGCTTATAACATTTGGTGTATCTATCTGTTTTGGTTCTTCCAAGCTAATGTCTTTCTCTATATCAACATGAACAGGAATCAATAAATTCAAAGATTTCATTTCTAGCACAATACATTCTTGACTGGAGGTGACAGCCACAATCCATGAATATCCAAATGAATCTGATAATGCCACAAAACCACAAATAGGAGACGATGAGGAAGATTCGGCTTGGCATGTACTTAGAACAGGATGAACAGAGGGAGTTCTCATGGTCTCATTCTTGCCAGTAGCCTCACTTGTAAATGGGAGAAAATGCAGTACTATTGAATCAATCCCTCCATCATGAAGGGAATAAATTCTCTCTGGAATAAGGGGATCCACAAATAATGAAATAAGAGAACCGCTTTCCATGTTTCTTGGCAAAGCCAAATCAATAATAGCCAGTCTCAGCAATGGTGGCGGATGGCCCAACCAAAAAGTATGATCAGGTGGCTGGTCAAGCTTCACAACAGAAAGCTCACATGGGATTGACTCACAAATCATAGCAAGACCAAGGATACGGTCAAGGGAATCAACACGAACACGGGGTGGGCTACCTACAATCCAGACTGGCTGAATTTCGTCAGCTAGAGCATCTATTTGCAATTGCCCACCACTCCAGGCTGTCACCAGAATTGAGTCTTTGCTGACCAAATTGTACAGAAAGCTTACTGCTCGACCCTCACATTCTGCAACCCTAACTGCCAAAAATTCTTCTTCCCCACCATTGCATACTTTACGTAGAGGGCCCTAGAAAATCACAAAAAAGATGTCTTGATTTCTTGGAGAAGTTGCAATTAACACTGAAATTTCAAGTGTATGCTTGACTAGCAGAAATAAACCAGTTAATGGAAACCTCATAACATTAAAAAGAAAAAAGAAAAGGAGAACAAGATCAAGTTTCTCAAGAACTTGAAATTGTCTCAATGTAGTTTATAATCCTATGAGAGATCCACTAGCCTTACAAGCTTCAATGTATGATTTATGGAATCATAATTCTGGAGGAAGCATCAGTCAGTATGAGTGGACTTGCAGGAAAGGAAAAAATTTTCAGCCTATGGAAGTCACAAGGAGTAGTGGATCACAATGAATCCAACTGAAACAAAAAAATGAGTAAGAAATAAAAAATCAAAATGGTACAAGAGTGACAACCCACAAGTTTCAATGACTGGGAAAAGGAAGTCAAATAGAATCACAACCTTCAATCAGCAAAGTTCAAATTATTATGAATAGGAATATCACCAATTTAATGAAGCAATTTTGCATCATTATGTGATTTAATTCATCTGTACATAATAACTTCTCATTCAATTTAACATAGAGTTGATAAAAAGGCAACTGCAACATATAGGGGTAAAAGAAGATAAATACCTGCAATGAAAGTGATGCATCAAATAAAGCATAAGGGTGAGCTTTTAGCATAGATAAATTTCCCCCTTCCGTTGCTTGATGAGCTAGTTCAGGAAATGTTGCTTCCAACCAAGATATTGCCAGATTAGAATTACTAACAGCAGTTGAATTGGCCGATTTAAGCCCAAATGTGTGCGCATCATTATATATTTCTAATATTGATTCCCACTTGTAGACACTGTTGCAAAATAGAGCAATTCACTTTTCAGTCAACATCCAATAATCATTAAATATCCAGAATCCCAAATTATTTGTCAAAAATTTCCAAGACACAAAATAGTGGGATGTCCATCAAATTATGCATCTATTTCATGTGTCTCACAACTACCTAACCATTCCTTATGGTCCTATTTTTAGGGATCTTGAGTTTCTCATAAGCTAAACTCCTCAATACTATGACACCTACACATACTGCCTCTGCAAAAAGCTGCAAGCATCATCCTAAAATGGAAGAACAGAAATGAAAGTGCCATGGGAAAAGTACCTTCCAAAAGGAACAACTGGACAAAGGATGTAGATCGAACCATCACTGAATAAAATAAAAACCTGAAAATGACAGAGAAATGTTGACTTAATAAAAGACAAACTGCAAGAAATTTAAAAACACATGCTAATCCCAATGAATTGAGCAACATAATAAAGGCTGAACTGAACAAGCATCAGCATAAATAAAACGGCATAATAAAATTTTTTTGACAATGATGATGATGATATCTATCGACTAATAATTATAACAATCACAATAACAATTATAACCAAGAGAATTCTTGAAATGAGAAGAGATATTTTTCCAGAAACCAAAACCAAACAACTATGAACATGGGTAACCATAATCATGATAAAAGGAGCACCAAGTGAACCAGTAGTCTTTATAATAGCTGATCTAAAAAGAACCCATGCATTAAAGAGTAACTTAAAAGAGAATGGAAAGGAAAAGGAAAAGAAAAAGTAAGAGACATAACAAATTCAATTCAACTTACACTAAATCTGTCCCACAAATGGTCAGCCCCAAAAGAAAAATCAACAGGGCAGATTGATGCAGCATTTCGAGATTTACCAGGGTCCACAGGTTGTAAATAATATTCCTGCTCTGGCAGCCCAACATCTGAAGACAAATCAAAGATTCTACATAGAGAAGGTAACTTAATATTAGTTCCAGACACACACAACAGTACCTTCTACAAATGTAAGAAAATAATAAAACAAAATAATTATGAATTTGGTATGTATGAGCAAGTGACCCTAGAGAGAGAGAGAGAGAGAGCAATACTATCAATTAAAAAAGTGACTGAACAGTGTTCCCAACATGTTAGGATGACAAATTCATAATTATACAAGTATAGCCACCTGCCAATGATATAAATTAGCCATACCATTCGAGATGTGACTAAATCTTGATTGGACAGTGAGTGATGACAGTTCCTTTAACACTATGTCACTGTGAGTGGCTTAGAAGTAAAACAATTCAAGCATGATATCTAACTTTTCAAATTAGAAAAGTTTCAGGAACAGCTCTTCTGGCCAGAATCTGGTCAAAACCCATTAACAGAAGGGACTTTGGACCTAATGCACAGGTTTTGATATATTTTAAAATTTTCTACATCATTCACTTAGAAGAATTCAAGTGGATGGCAATTATGGCATTTTTTTTGGCTTTATTGATCAAATTTTTACATTTATATTTGGTTCTAAAAAACAATAATGCCTTTTTCTTAACTTACAAATAGTTCTCCTTTGGGTATCCATGAACTTCAGCATGTAACCACCATTCTTTCAAATATTTTATTCTTGATAATGTGGATTAAGATATCCACACAATACATATTCTTATTTCATTGGTCAACATGCATGCCCTTACATCATGTTATTGTGGCACTGCCCAAATAATTCTGATCAAAGATTATAATACCTGAAAACTGAATCAGAAGAAAGGATTCCCAGATGAGTGTCACTGGAAGGGTGCCATAAAACTTGTAATGTGCGTATGACATTGTTGCTGTTGAAATAAATTTGTGAACCAATTGAAACAGTCCTGTAAATAAATTATCAACAAAGTTGCACTGTAAGAATTTCCCTACAGGGTAAAGCCAATAATTAAGATAATACTATGAGAGTGTCCATGTACTCAAATAATGCATAGTATCAATTTGTGCATTATAATAGAAAACATTACAAGATGATTCTATTATGTAGGTATTTAACATTACAGAGAAAGAACCAAGTATGGTAAAAATTTCAAACTCATAAAAATAAAGAATCCAAGGACCATAACATAAAACATTAAAAGAAGATTCTATTGTGTGGGTCTTTGACATATCAAACAAAAGTACCATAACATGGAAAATATCAGGAACATAGGAAAAAATGCAAGTACCCATATTCAAGCTTAGCAAAATAATAGAACAAGTGCAACCACCATACCTAATCAGAGCAAAATAACAGAACAGCATACATGAACTGAAGGCAATCAAATTTAACAAGAAAATCAGACAGCACCTGGATAGGGCAATGACCTATTTTGCGATTAATAATCAAGACCTCTAAGGATCATACAGACATTTCCATAAGAAGATTATAGTTATAGTTCAAATAGCTGGAAACATTTACTATTTTTCCATTCTGAACCAAGACAAGCCATTTTATCAGTCTAAAGACAGAAACCATATATTCACCAAAAAGTAAAGCCCTTAGACAATATGATTTTTTGAACTGCAGTGCAAGCTCTATGCAAGGCCATGATATGGTAATCCCCAGGAAGAACATGTAAGGGGTGTGACAATACAAAAACTAGCTGTTAAAATCATGCACTACCTTATTAGTACATAATCACATCAATCAGATTATTTAATAATTGAATTCAAGAAAACACAGTAGCTAAAATGTTTAAGATATCCAGTTTGCCAGAAGTCCAGAGATTGATTTTACTGTCAGTAGAATTGCCAACCAAACGTAGGATCATCCAGATCAATGAGGGTTCCTATAATTATATATTTGTCATGGTATAGCTAGTATAGATCATGATAAAAATGCATATCAATCGCCATAACAGGCAATTATGGAGCCTCCTGAGAGAGAGTTGGATTTTGGAAGAGTGAAAGAGGAACTAAATTATTATAACAAACAATGATTTTTTTTTTTTTTTAATGAATTTTATGGTTTTCTTATTACTTATTTTACATGATTGTCTCAGTGTTGTTCGTATGTTTTGAGATTTTATTTATTTATTTAATTTACAGCTCATACCTTGTTCTGCCTTGAAGCTTACACTTTGCCTCATTTGAGTAGAATGCTTCAAACCGCCTTTAGGCTTTTAAAACACTGACTAGTGTTATCTATTTTTTTCCACTAACAAAGAAAGACTGCTCACATTCACTACAGTTTAGCATAAATTTTTTTCAAAATTGTGAAAATCAATCTACCTACACATAGCTCAAACATGATTGTTGAAGTGATTTCTTGAAAGGCAGATATACCTGCAGGTTTTGATAAGCGTGCATCTCTTTTTTTTTTTTTTTTGATGGGCAAAAGCACAGAAAAGTTATATATTAAAAAGAAGGGGGCACCTAACGGCCAACCCAAAGCATACAACAAACACCCAAAAACAATAGACAAAAGAGAGGGAAATCAAAAAACAAACCCGCCCTCATCTAAAGTCCAACCAATCAAAAAAATTGATTAAAGAATTAGGCCCTTCAACTATACACGGCTTAGCCCAAGACCAAAAGTTACTAACAAAAGAAAATTTCAAGAGGAGTTTTTCTCAGTATACTTTCCAAGACCAAATTTTTTTTAGCTTGATTATTACTAGAACAAAGGAGGCCCTATGGTAATTACCAAAGCATACTCTTTTCTATTCCATAATCAACGAGAAAAGACTAAAAAAGCCCCCAAAACAATTGTCTTCCTATAATTGGGAAGTGCTGGAAGTGCAAAAAGGATAATTACAGAGGACACCCTGTCCCAAATAAGCCATTACCACTCTAAATTGCTACCATTACCAAGTCAATGTTCTCTGGAGTTACCCCCAATCCAACACATGTTAGACACAAGTAAAATGCACAACTTATTGAGAAATGCTCCATCTTAACTATAAATATTCATCTATAGACATGAATTTTATTTTTATTTTTTTTTTGTGTGTGTGTGTGTGTGTGATGATACTATTGTTTTTTGTGAGGCTTTGCAAGATCAGATGATTTCATTTAAGTTGGTTACTCATGTGGTTTGAAATCACCACGAGATTGGAAATAAGCTTAGAGAAGAGTGAATTGATTCCAATAGCAAGGGTGGACAATGTGGAGGAATTGGCCCCTAAAATTGGTTGCAAGGAGGAAGCCAAAGATGAGTAAGGGGTTAGGCTATGCAAAGCTATCAAGAAGGATTAAGATATCTTTAAAAGTAGAGCCTCTTTTTCTGTGGGTGATGAGAGAAGGGTGAAGTTTTAAAAAGGATAAATGGCGTGAAGATGAACCTCTGTTTGAATCCTTTCCCTCCTTATATGCATTAGCTATATTAAACAAGGCATACTTTTGATAGATTATATCGAACGAGGCATATGTGGTGGATTTATGGGACCAAACAAATGAAAGGGACTAGAATCCTTGTGTCTCTAGACACTTGAATAATTAGGAGTTGGATAACATAGAACTTTTCTTTTCTAGACTATAAGGAAAGGTTGGGATTAGGGAAAGAGAGATAAAATGGTTTGGATGGATTCAAGGAATGGAACTTTTTGCATCAAAGTTCTATATTCTGTCTTGAATCCAAAGAGATCAATTCCTTTTCTAGTAGGAGTAATTTGGAATTCACGGGTCCCATTCAAAGCAAGTTTTTCGCTTGGGAGACGAGTTAGAGAAAAGTTTTAACTTTAAATCAACTTCAGATGAAAGGATGGTTGTTGGTAAACAAATGCTTTCTTTGTAAAGTCAAGGAAGAATCCATTAATCACATCCTCCTTGATTGTGCCAAGGCAAAGGGTTTCATGGCAATAATTGTTTTATTTATTTGATGTAGCGTGAGTGATATCTTCTACAGGCAGAGAGACTCTCTTAGGATGACATGACTCATTTGTGGAAAAAAAATGAGAAATGCATGGAAAGTTGCTTTGTTATGCATTTTTTGGGCAATGTGAAGGGAAAAGAATCAAAGGTCGTTTGAAAATGATGAGCCCTCTGACCAAATTCTGTAAAGCACTTTTCTTAGCAACCTTCTTTTGTGGGTTAAGTTATACATAGATGAAGATTCAATTTCTTTAATTAATTTTATAGATTGGTTGGGTTCTCACTAAGGAAGGACAAAGTTTTTTGTGTTCCCTCTTTTTTGGATGTGCCTAATGGTACCCACTGTACAGGACCTGTGTGCTTTGGTGTGCTATTTCTTTTGGCATTTTTTATAACATACTCAATTTATATAAAAAAAAATGAAAAAAAATACATAATTCTGCCCATACCTGCAAATGATAGTATTATCTGTTGTAGAAGTACGCCCATAGAGGTACATTATACAAAGACCATCTGATCCAGCAAGGAGTAATGCTGATCCATTTCTATTGATGGAGATTCTATCAACCACAAAGTTGAGCTGCACATCTGCTTGTAGTACCTATTAAATTATCAGCATTAGCGAATATGCACTTAAAGCCAAATATGATAAAACAATTGATATAACTACACAAACAATAAATAAATTCAAAAGATAGCAACACCTATCTATAAAATATTCTTTAATAATATAATCTTTTCTTCCTCTTGAAAAGATTCTATCTATGATGAGGCAACCTAATGCCTCCCGCTGAGATTTCCTTACTTCTACCATCATTTTTTAGTATACTATTTAAGACACAAAACACACCATCATATTTTTCCCATTGAATCCCACTTATACACTTGGTGAAAAATACATAAACATGGGTCCACACATAAGCAAGCAAAGTTGATTTGCCTATTCTTGAATCTTTACTCTTTTGCAAAACTGATTACCAAAAATTGATATAGTTCTAATTGTTGGCTTAAAACATTATTATGAAAATCTTACCATCCACTCAAGATCCAATTTAAAAATAAATTAAAATAAAATAAAGAGAAGAATGACAAAGCTTAATAGCACTCCGAAAAAGAAGTTTAATAGTACTCAGGTCATCTCAACAAAGACGAACCCTGCCTTTACAAGTATTTGAAGAAGGGACATGAATCCTATTTTATAATATATATTATCTCAAGCCAAAATTACTTAAAGAAAGTAGGTATCAAGAAGACATCCTCTTTGTTATTATGATTAACACCCATATGCTTCCGAAAGGAAACACCTGATTGATATTCTGAACACACCCTCCTATTTGGTTCTTCATGAGCAACTAGGCCTCATGTCTGTTAGCAAAACCAATTCAGAGATTTAGCACATAAGTTTTAGCATTATTTCTTAACAAATATTACAGAATCCAAAAATGAGGCCGGCCACCTGATAAAGAACCCTGCAAAGATTTCTTGAGTAAAATTTGTGGAACAAATTCAGGTAACCAACATGCGAGCTCATTGTAATGCAATTCTCTTATTAACTTTAGTAACTAAATTTAAACATGTTTTGAAGATTTTTACACGGTGTATACTTGAAATTGCATACGTAAAATCATTGGGAAAAAGGCTCAAAGGTACAAGGACACCTTTAGATTCTTCTGCGAACTCCTGGGTCATTCAGCATTCCTCGCTGCTTTTTGCCCACAGCCTCGTCCTTACTGCCCCTTGATTAAACTATCCTACTCCTTATTAACACAGCCACTGTTTTTTACTACACATAATTCCACAATCCTAGCTCAAGAAAGCGTTCATTTTCTTCCGATTCTTGCTACTCATCCATCTCAACATCCTCGGTTTAACTAAGCTCACAATTTCATTTTCTTTCCTTTTCCTAGAATTTCTAACCAAACAAACGCATTTGGAAAAAGAAGGAAAGTTTCAATCAAAGAAAAGACAGAAACAAAGATAGAAGAAACCTTAGAAGGCGAATCTGCGAGAACCGAGGTTGGGTCGGGTTCTCCCAGGCGAATGGAGATCCGATGAAGGCATTTCTTTTCGGAATCCCAGAAGTAGAGGCGAGAGGCTCCGTCCCAGGCCATGAGATTTCTGGCCGTCCGGTGAGCGGATGGATGACCGGTGCTCGCGGCGGTGGCGGTGGCGGTGGTGGTGGTGAAGATGGGGTGGTTCTGAAGAGGAAGCCATTGGACTTCTTCCTTGGGCGTCGCCGGAGACCCAGCTCGCGGCTGTTGCTCCTCCTCCTTTTCCGGCACATCGAAATTGTATCTCATGTCGAGCTTCCCTAGTGCCGTTTCTGTCCGCTCTGGAGAGCGGTACAAAACCAAATGACAAGCAATGGAACGACGTCGTTTTAGTTCATCTTTACTTTTCTCTTGCCAACTACGAAACGACGGCGTTTCTAACTGGTTGAGACTCCCAATTGGCCCTTGGGCCTTTTTGATTTTGTGATTTAAGCGGTTGGGGATCTATGCTCAAACTTCGGTTTAGATCTTCTTAGGCTTATTGGGCTCGACCCTTTCACGGGCCAGCCTTAGCTAGGTCCAAGCCCACGAAATTAAATGGTTTTTTTGAAGCAATTCTAGAAAGTTCCATCGAATTATAACTGCAATGTGACTATCATTTAAGCTAGGTGTGGCACTAGGCTCCACCCTAGATCAGCACTAAGTTTGTTCCCCAACTCCACCTTTGGGTTAACCTATCTTTAAGATGAAATTACAGATAATAACATTTGAACAACCCTTGGCCATGGCCTTAGATTCAACCCATGTCCAAAAACTCAGTTAGTGGGCCTGGCTTGAGTTGGCCAACGGGTTGGGCCCGAATTCGGCTGGTAGATGAACAAGCATTTTTCTATTACAACTTTTATCATTTTTTACGACACCCAAAGAATTTCAAAAAAATTTGCATTGAATAAATCGGAATCACTTTTTATTTTATTAAATCATGACTCACCATGTATAAAACATTACAATAAAAGTGATGATGATACATGTATTACGATCCTACCTCGATTAGATTGGAACTTGGTGGAGGATACATTATTTTGATACAGAGAGTTGACATACATGGGAGTCACCATCAAGAAAGAACTTGTGGTAGCAAGTAGAATGATTTTTATAGTCTATTTTCAGACGTCCATTCATATGAGAAAAGTGAGAGCAGACCTGATTGGGCATAAATCTCCAGTTTTTAAAAGAATAGTTCCCTTTCAGGCCTACAACTGCAGATTTCTTCCTCAGAGTAGGTAGGTATAGATACCTGTCTCCATTTGAAGTATTTTTTTTCTTGATACAATTAAACAAGTTGGATTAGTGGAGATGGTATTATATCATTTTGGTAAGAGGCTTTCTTCCTTCCACTTGCATTCAGTCCCACCACTTCTTCCACCTGTGTTCGGTGGGGAAATTCCAAGAAAAGATGATATTATTTCTTCCATGGGTTCGAACCAAATTTTCCGGTCAACAAAAAGTGGTTAATAATTGGTCTATAAAAACCTAAATGAGAGATATATGAGGTCAAAATTACCCGATTTAAGAATTGGTCAGAGATACAGGTCGTGTATTTCAGTCATAAGAGCTGACCCAAATGATAGTGACTTAGAAGATCAGACTATTGGGACAGTTTGATTGGTTACAAGAACACTGAAGAAGACTAATTCATATTTGTGACGCTTTGAAGAGTTCCAACTCTGACCCACCCTTGTGCATTCCTTAATGCAGTGATTTTGATGGGTGGTTTGTTGTGTAAATGGGTATTAGTCCAGCAGCTGCCAAAGTGGTCATTGCTAACTTACACTTGGGCATTGGTTTTGGGTCAATGAAGGTGTGTGATGAACGTCGTGTAAAGGTTAGCCCTAAGAATCTTCTCGGTCAATGATATTCAGCTTCAGAAATTATTTTAAAGCCACTTTCTTCCTACCATCAATTGTCCCTACATTTGGTAGTCGTAGGGCTTGCCCTTGTCAATATATATATATATATATATAACTTTTGATCATATATTATGCCTGTAAGTATTATTAAATTTATTTTTTTATAGTTTAGTACCCTTTTAATTTCCATCAATTTGAAAAGTACATTTTTACCTATCTTCATCGTTCCTCACCACAAAAAAAAAAAAAAAAAAAAAAAAAAAAAACTAGCATGTTTCATTGAAAAACTCAAGTGATATTTATTTTTTTAATTTTTTATTAAAAGCAACTTATTTTCAAATTTCAAATTATTTGTTTTTTTACTTGTTGTTAACTTATTACTTATTTTTTAAAAAAAAATTGTTTGAATAGAAAAAATTCAAATATTTAATTTTTTTAATGTTAAAAATAATTTATTGGTTTTTCTTTACTTCTTGCTATTTAATAGAAATAAAATATTATATAAAAAATAATTTTATATTTAATAATATTAAACATTATTTAGTTTTAAGTTTTATTTAAAATTAAATAGAAAAAACAAACATTACCTCACACTATCATATCTAATCAATACAGTCCAACTTGATTAGTGATTAAAGCCTTAATTTTATTTAACAATAGTTTTAAAATGATTTAAAGTTTGTTTAACAATAATTTTGTAAAGCTTTTTTAATTTTACTAACACTTTAAAACAATTCTTTGGATAAAATTTTTAAAATATTAGAAATGTTAAAAACACGTTGTAGAATTATTGTCAAGAGGATTCTTGAAAGGAAGAATTTTAGGAGACTCTTAGAAAAGGGAAAATGTGTGTAATGGCTAATCAAGTAGCTCGACTTATAAGAAAGAAAATGTTTGGACTAGCAAATTAATAGCTCTTGACTTGTGAGGTTAATGATATTGTCACGAAACCGAAGAAAAAAATCATTTAACATAAAACTAATATTGCTTTAATAAAGTACTAATTGTTCTATGTATCCAAATTGATTTCCATAATGCTTATGAGCAAAAATAGATGTAGATTGGCTGTTGGGTCATGTGGAATCCTTGCATGCTTGCAACCATTGAAGCATCCACCTCTGTTGATGTGCACATTCTCTTGGCTTTTTGGGAAAGACTTCTATATTAGAAGAATTAAACACAATATGCTTCCACTATGGATTAGAAAAATAACAATACTAGTGACAAGCATCTACTCGAAAGATGTGGGCAGAAGTCAAGCAAACAGCATCATCATGTGCGCAAGGACTATGGCATGAAGTGCAATACTGCATCAGCCAGCACACCTAGAGAAATAATTGAACCAGAAGAAAAAGGCTGTTTAACTTGAAGTAGAAAGAAACTTTTCAAACCCCTAAAAAGCATATATATGTCAGTTCCATGGACATTTTTTCAAGCTTATTCAATGGAGTTTTCGTCATTTCTCTGCAGCTTTTTTCATGGCAGAATGATTTGGTTTTGACAAGAATTTTCATTGGAGCTGTAATAGCTGAAAAAGCTCATAAGAATGCCTTTTGGCCATTCTTTGGCGCTTCTTTTGACTCATTTACCTTTTTCCATATATTTGTAAAATCATGTACATTCTATAGATATAACCAAAATCATAGCCTCTATGATGAGACACAACTACTAGTTTACAATTTGTATTGGCTTCTTAGCAGCTAATCCTCTCGTCACCAGGCTTCTGATTTCCCTTGGAATGAACCATCTACACTGAGGTTAAAAAAAAAAAAAAAAACAGCCATATGAGTTAGTTTCTTAGTTTGAGTAATACAAAACAAAACAATGCACAACATGTATCAATCGGTTTGTTTTTACAACTATAAAATGCATGTATGCAATAAGGAGAAGTTCACTACATATATAGTGTTAAAAACTTCGTTTTCCTGACCAATACGGGTCATCACAATTATCCCATATGGGCACAATTTGTTTATTATATCGAATAAGATTATGGGCCCAACAAATAAAATCTTAGATCAGATTAGGAGAAAAGATGACATTTACACAAAAGAAACTTGTAACGACGCACTCTTTTATCATAGAGATATTATCCATTTTGGGTTTAAGGTGCTCTCACAGTTTTAAAATCTATATATATATATAACTATTTTCCTCCTATAAATGGTTAAAAAGCAGAACCCAAGAAAATGAATAGAAGGACATCAAGATCCATGGCGAGCACATGGGTGATGATGCAAACAGGAACACAAGGAAACAAAAGCACACTCTGTCATGAAAGTTACCTGAAACCGGAGCCAGATGGGTGACGAAGAGGGTCAGGCTAAAAGAATATAAATTAATGGTTTTGTTCATTCTGATCATCACTTCACTCTCTCTTCTTGTAGAATCTTTTGGTAGCGAGGGAACCCATTCTTGTAAGCTGATACCTGCGCCAACATCCCAAACCACATGATTATTAAATTCAGGCCAAACCCCCAATGTTTTTTGGAAAGAATCTTATGATCCAATTAACTAGGTTCAGAGCTTTAGACATGGATGCATGGGCAGCCATACATATGTGATTCAATCTTACGCGTGTAAGGCTAAACATTACGTGTTGCCTGTCGGTAGGCTTCTGGCGGGTCATGCCAAAATTCAATGTTTCTGGGGAAAATGTGTGATCATGTCTCCACCTTGGTTCAGCACAAGTGAGTGATGTTCAAAACTTGGTGGATCCCACCAAAAAATCCACGAGCCTCCTCACCAACATTTTTAAATTTAGGAATATAAAAATTTTTAAGAAACTTGTTTTTCCAGTTAGAAAATTATTTTTATTTTTAAAAATAAAAAATTATTTTCAAAAACAGATTTCAAATATGCGCTCAAATACCCAACTACAAATAGTGCTACACCCAAAGTAGATTATTGATCCGACTGGAGATGGTAGGCCTCAGTCCACTCACAAATTCATGGTACTAAAATCAAATCAATCTGAATCCAAATTCAGATTCATTTTGATGAGATTTCTAAATGGGATGGTGACAAAAATGAAAATATGGGGATAGTGGAAAATTAATATAGACAACAATATAATATCAAGCCGCCCATCACTATGTGAGGCTCTCCTTTGTAGATTCCCTGAATATAGACTCTTTTTTTTTTTCTTTGTATTTTAGTGGGTACAGTGAGAATTAAAATGTGATTGGTATGGTCAAATAAAGAAATGAAAGATGAAATCTCATGTGATTATGGCACTTCACTAGAGGAAGATTAGAAAGAGAGCGTGCTGAGTGTTTTTATTAATAAAAAAAAATTACTTTTTATATTTGAGTTACCAACAACTATTTCTTCTCTATATATAATTTTTAAATTATTGCACCCAAACACTATTCTTCCCTGTCTGAATTTTATTATGGCAGCTTTTGTTAGTTCTTCTACACAGTTGAAAGAATAGACTAATGGACTATCGCGGTTGTTTCCTAAGCCTTAGTTGATACGGCAGTGGGGCAATGGGGCTGTGGGGACCCACAATTAACGGTTTGATTTCCTATATAAATCGTTGTGCACCATCATCCAGTGGTCCCATCCGTACCTGATTATTCAGATTATCGTGATATTTTTTAATTGCATCATCTCCCACATGGGAAATGACCAATATACCCCTCTCCAACTTTCTAATTTTCGAATTCTAACACGGAGAAATGAAAGAAGCAAAGAGAGTGGGAAAAGGATCTTACAGCTTCGATATCAATCTTGTAAACGAGAAGCTTTCTTCTTTCTCTACAACTGATCCTATACGCCACAAATATATGGGCCACGGCCAACACCACCGAGCATATGAACAGAGCCGCTTCAATGGTTCCTTGATCAGTGCTCGACCCACTGAAAACATACGAGGCTTTCAGCGAAACGAACACCAGAGATGAGACGCTGCACATTGTTGTAATCCCCAGGTACGGCCCTCTCGACAGGCGAGGCCCATCGCAGAAACTGTACACACCTGCAACATGACAAAAAAGGGGGGAAAAATCAGTCCAAGACGCCGCGTTTTGGGTGCACCCAGAAGACCCACCAACTGTTTGATCGGAAAAACTCACATAGAATCACAGCTGAGCGGACAATGGAGGTGAGGGGCACATCTATGATCGAATACCGGAAATCGTAGTTGCTGAGATTGGAGTAGAGGGTCTCGAGGGAAAGGGACGAAGGGAGAGAGAGGCGGAGATGAGAGCACAAGGGAGGAGAGTATCGGCGATCACCACTAGAACAGGGGCGGAGAAGAGAAGAAATGAAACCACCATGGTGATCAGAAAAAACAGAGTCTTGAATCCTCTGAGAACCCTTCTGGACTTGTCTTCTTTAGAGAACCCCATGATTTCCCTTAACTTTCTGGGCTGCGAGAGAGTATGGGAAAGCTGAGAAGATCAAAGGAAAGCCTTAAAAGCAATAGAGAAGTAGACAGAAATAGGGAAAATAAAAGGAAGTTGCAGGCCAAGGTTCGAAGATTTGACCACAATGCCACAATCCTGCCTGACGAAGACTTCGAACTTTACACGCGGGTGGTTACCGGTCAAACACAGCCTTCTCTCTCTAGATTAACGGCAATACCTAAACGGCAATTAATAATATAGGGATTCCTCCTGTGTTACGCGTACACCTCTGCAAACCGTGTGCTTCTCTTTTCTGATTGCGATCCAATGGTGGGGCTTCGTGTTTGGACGTGGGGGCCACTTTGGTAGCTTTATTTTCTAGACTATTTCTCGGGATTCGTCCGAGTTCGGTGAAACTTTCCGAATACGATCATGTGATCACATGCAGCTTGTGGTGGCTGCGAATCTTATTTCTTTATTTATTTATTTTATTTTCTTATTTAGGAAAAAAATATTGATAATTAGGGATTAGTTCTGTGGGAGTTTAATCTAGAAGACAGTTGGGGACTTACACATCACTCAATTATGAGCCTATTAATGGTTATAAATTTAATTAATTACTATTTTTCTGTATAATACAAACTTAATCTCGTTGTGATATTCTGACCTGGATGGGTGTGGGCAAAATCTTCTACAATAACTATCCATGTTATTACAATAGAATTTTATTTGGATTCCCATAATTAAAATTTATGAATTTTACAATTTATTTTTTATTTTTTATGTAATAATTCTAATAATTATTAAACAGCTGAAAAAAAGGCATGTTCATCATTTAATTATTAGTGGCTTAATAACTTAAAATTTGATTAATTATTATCATTTTAAAATAATACAAAGACATGATTCTAGAACTCTAGAGGCCTCTAGGTGTGGCCATGAATATTGTTATGGTATGATTTTTGTTTGGATCCCAAATAAGATATTGATTTCAAGCTATTGACCCTAATAAAAAGTTGTAATTGGGGTTTGAAGTCATAATTGTAGAATAATGTTATTATAAAATAATTTTTATACAAGTCAAATAAAAAAGTTTTAAAAAAATATTATTTTTTAAATTTACAAATAAAATAAAATTTTTGTTGTTTTTTTATATTTTAATTATTTTTAAATCATAAGCTAATAATTATTTGACTTGCTTTTGGAAGAGTGAATAAAATATATTTAATATTAATTTAAATATAAAATTATACTTTTTAATGCATTTATTATATTAAAAGATATTTCTTTTCAATATCATATCAAAAATGCATCATCAAATAGAAGTTTCATTTGTGCGTCCTTAATTTAACTTCAATTTTTATGTCTTCGGCTTCGTTTGACAGTGTTTTTAGTTTTAAATTTTTTATTATATTATTATTCAAATTTTAAAAAATCAGACGTATAAAAGGTGATATTTCTCCATATTTTTTGTATTTATATTTTAAAATTTGAAAACCACACCGACCCACGTAAGAAGCCAAAAACAATTTAAATCGAAAACAATTTTAATATAAATGTTCACCTCAAATCACATGAGCCATGACGCCCGCACTAAGCCATCATCAATTATAGTTTCTTTGACTTAGAAAAATGGCTTAGTCTAATTGCCAAAAATATTGATGTCATTGCTTGTGGCACACCTTGGCAAAATGAGATTAAATTGGATGAAGTTCAAGCATAGAAGGAATAGCTCCAAAATTTTCTTACGTAACCCAAAAGAAAATGAAGAAATAAAATAAAAGTCTGGTTTTTTTTTTTTTTGTGTTGGTGAAGCTGCCAAGCAGCCTTATTTTAATATTCGGAGATGGTGGATTCACATTTTTGGAATTCTTAGCCAGATATTTGCTTCTACACGAAGCAGACATTTCTGCGTATTGATTTCGAAGCCGCCTTTGGTCCGGCTTAGACCCATATGAAAGAGAAATTGGGCATTTAAAAAGCAAAAAACAAAGACCATTTGTCACTAGTATGAAAATATTTCAAATTGAAAAGCGTTTACATTGGTTCATGAATTTGACTTATATTTTGTAAAAATATTATACATTTACTTTTGTAATACAAAAGTTTTTTAAAATATTATTTATATTTTTAATTATTTTTAAAACTAGTCTATAAAAATCTCAAAACATAATAAATTTATTCTAAAAAATAATAGATTAAGTAAGTATTTGGTAAATCAACTTAATAATTTAAAGTTATTTAATAATATAAATTAAAATAAAAATAAATTTAAGTGATAGATAAAAATGATTAATTTATTTTTAAGCTCAAATCTTTATTTTACCTTTATTTGTCATAATTATTTTAACTATTTCTTTTGCCATTCAACGCCTTGACTTTCATTGTTTTTTTACTTTTTTTTAGTTATAATTTATGAGAATAAATATATAAATTTGATGATTTATAATAAATTTTAAGTTAATTTTATCAAACAGTCTTAATGCTTAAACTAATAATTAAGTAATAAATTTTAAAATAATAATTTAACTTAAAATTAATTTAAATTAAATAAGTACTATATTTTACCAAACACCTCCTATTTTTTTTAAAAAAATTGTTTTGAATAAATAAAAAAAATTTATTAAATTTATTTCTTTTATTAAAAGAACAATTTTTAAGCATAAGCCAAACCAATTCTTAGTAAGAAATAAGGGTTTGATATAGAAATAAAAGATACGCTATAAGGGATTCATAATTTTTTATTTCGACTTTGGTAAAAATAAAATTTTAATTAATAATTTTAAATGAGTATAAGTTAGAAGTTTTTTAATTAATTTATACAAATATATCTAGAAGTTCTTATTCAACTTAAAATAATTTTTTTTTACTTTTCATAAACTAATCTAAATCTAGAATAGGGTCTTAATGTCATCTACTTATCAAGTTATTATAAATATGAAAAAAAAAAAAAAAAATTATTTGATTGATGTCCACATTCTCTCTTTAGTCAAGAAAATTATTATTATAAATATATACATTTCTTAGCTCATCTAATATCATGTCTATTGGCAGATCCGAGGGTTGGATGCTTTGGTGAATGCATTATAAGATTAAGGTATAGATATTTTCTTACAACAATTATTTTTAGGAGAATTGATAGTACTCGAGATCCTACAATATCATTAATTTCACACAAAAATAAAAACTATTTACTTATCATACACATGTACTTTCCAAGAATGCTATTTTCTTTTATGAAGTTAAAAATGGCCCATTTGACAGCCAAAAAATGATTCTTGAAAATGTCAATATTCTCACCACTAAGACCCACTACTAAGCATCTTTGGCGATTCCCTTGTGCTTTTCTCTTTGGGTATATCTGCGTATAAGCACCCAATAAAAAGACCCATTTGTTCACACACATAAAGGAGTGAGAAAAGAACAAATCTGAGTGTTTTTCTTAAGAAAATGATATGGGTTTTCTCGAGAAAATGATGTGGGTCCCTTACTTGTGAGGGAAGGGAGGGCATACACGGATTACACACGTAGAGTGAGTCATAAAATGGCTTTATTACTAGAAGATAAGGCTTTCTAGAAAGGGATACCAAGTGGGATCTCATATTTTCAATAAGTGGTTTTCTTAATCAATTCAATTTATCTGTTCTATATGTCAGACATTGGTCATGGTGGATGTGACATCCTTTTTCAATTTGGCCATTGGGTTCGTCTTTTTGGTGTGGCAAGTCTTCACCCTGGCCCCTTGAGAGTTGTAAGCTGCAAGCTTGATTCAACCCTCCTAATGGTCAGGTGTGGAGGGGAGGGCTGCCACATGGTTGAAACTTGAAACTTGAAAGGTAGGTGAGATTGAGGAGTCTGTCAACATTGCTTCATTGATAGGGATTCTCTACAAGCTACAACATGTTTTAAATGGTTTCTCAACCACCACTAGAAGCCACAATTAATACTTCCATATGAATTTACGAGTTTGTTTGGGATAGAAGATAGAGATGAAATGAAAATAAGGATTAATCTCAACCGTCTCTTCTCATGTTTTAGTTAAATATATCATGCTTAATTTCTCATCAAACCACATGAATCACATTCTCCAAGATTTGTTCTCCAAACAATGTGACGTGGGAATTTACAAAATTTTATTTAACTAGAAAGATTTTTCATATAAAAAATCCGCTAGCAATTAAAAAAATAGAATTCCCTTGGAACATATCTTGAAACAACACAAAAGAAATATTGAAAAGGACAGAGGCATGATGAAACCAATCTTTTCCGACCTAACCCCAACGCCACAAAAGGATTAAGGATAAAATCTTAAATCTTTGAGTGTTTTGAGGAGTGTGATCTGGCATGAATCGTGCTATTTATTAGTGTTTTAATCAGTTTTGTTGGAACCACTCTTGAAAACAAGAACCAGCTGGAAGACAACCATAGGCATATCCGAGACAGCAGTACCTGAAAGATATCAGGCTCCATTGCCCACTGGCCTAGGTTGTGACTTGTGGGCTTGTGAAGTTGGCAACAAGCCTTCAGTGCAACAAGTCACAAAGTAGGATTCTTTCGGTGGTATTGTCAAGTTTTAAATGTGTTTGGATAATGACATTTTTTATAGAAGTATTTCTTTTTAAAATGTTTTTGGGAGAATCATCTGTGAGCTGTTTCTCCATGCTGACAAGTAATTTTTAAAAATATTTTTTAAATTTTATGAAATCATGTTTTTCCTTTATAAACATTTTTAAAAAAATATTTCCAAAACAAATCCTAATAGGTTTTTTACAAGCTAAATGGAAGTGATTTTAAGAGGAAACAAAATTGTTTCATGGGGAAGTTTTTTTTTCCTTTCTAAAAATGAGATATTTTTTAAAGTTTTTAAAATTATTTACTAGAATATGAATAGTTACTTAAAATGATTTTGACTTATGAATAATCACTTGATTTCCTATTATTTTTATATAATATATTATAAAAAACATTATCATAAAATAATTTTTAAAAATTAAAAATTCGCTTGTAATTTTTATTAAAAAAAGACTTGATGAATGATTTTTTCGAAAATTCTTAAAAAAAATATTTTTATTAAAAATATTTCAAATAAAAATATTACTAACCACATTCAAAGATTTAAAATTTTTATTGTATTTTATATAAATATTACTACAACTACTTTCCGATTTAAAAAATATAAAACAAAAAGTGTGTCCAAAAATATAGCAAAAGATTCTCGTTGATAATATTTTTATTAATTCAAATAAGTAATCAATTTTTTTAATAATAATTATCAACTTATAACTAAAGTCAAAATAAAAAGGTTTATCGCAGCCTTCACATGGGCTGATAAATAAGTCGGAAAATCCACAAAAGTCAAGATGATTAAACCAAGGAGAATCCTCTCCAAAGACTTCTCTTTTGCCCAATGGAAAAAGCACTACATCCACAAATTGGAAGCCTCATAATATTTTGAGATAGCATGTGTGCGGCATATGATGCCTAATGCCGATGGAAAGTTCCAAGGTCCAACCGTATAGGAACTATAACCATCCTTCTTGGATTCATCTGGCTTATTCCATTTCTTACCTATCAATGAACTTATGCTATTCTTCCTTTAAATATTCTTTCCCTTTTCTCGCATGTCAAAAGGTTCAAATACCCAAGATTTGTTGTCTTCTACTTTTTTCCTTTTTGTTCACAACCTCATTTTAGGAACAGAGTTGTAACAGTGGCCTTAAAGCATTTTACACGTGTCTTATTTTACTTAATGACTATAGATGGTCGGAATTCATACTATCATTTTTTCCTCTAATTTGAGATTTTTTTCAAACCGATATCATTAAATATGGAATCCAAGTTAATTAAAAACCTAAATACAAATATATCATACTAAATAAATAAAATCAAGATATAAAACAATGAAATCGGACTTTGGTATAAAACAACAAAACCGACTTTTCATGCAGAACAATAAGAACTAAAGTTTGAGCCTTAGAATATAAGTAATAAGTTCATTAATTTGCTTTTCAATATGCGCCCATTCTAAAACAGTGCTTTTCTTTTTCTCTCCATGGATACAAAATTCCCCATGTGAAGTCCAAGATTGGGCTTTGAAAAATGAACGAGGCGGCCACAAGTTGGAACTCCTAGAGTCACGGCCCGCCTTCTAGATTATCCAACGTTTGCTGCATCCCCAAATTCTTTATATTTGTACAAGTTTGATTATGCCTATGACTTTGGATTATTGTGTATATTTATATGCCATCAAGAATTCAATCACATGGTCAAAACCCACAAATTCAACCCACATAATTGACTAATCAAACCTTTATTCATCCAATTTGGTCAATGAATTAATGTCAAAATTTAATCATTACTTAAAATGAAAATTTAATCGAGGAAAAAACACCCCATATTTTCGTGAAAATGAAAAAAAAAAAAAAACCCAAAATAATCTCTAAATTCCCAATGTTGGAAATTATTTGAATAATAAATAATAATTAATAAAATCTTTATTTTTAATTTCATTATTGAAACAGGCTCTGTGTTTTTTTTTAACCTCCCGACTGGAGCGAGTCTTTTTCCCGCTGTGTTGCTTCGTACCTTCTTTTGGAACCTTCTCAAAATGGCCACGCGATTGTTGCAGCGCGCGAGAGCGAAGCTAGCGGTGGTTGCGACTGCCGTCGGAGGCGGAGCCGCGGCGGCGGCGATTGTGAGCTCCGACGATCCACAGAGGGCTCTGAAGGTCTGCACCACAGTTCCTACTCGCCTCATCGTGACTCCATCACTGCTGCCACCATTGCCTTCGGTTCGTTTCTCTCTAAGTTTCATTTCTGCGTGGTAGTATTGAAATTAGGGTTCTTCAGTATTTGGTATTGAATTCTTAGGCATGATTGTGAGTTTTGGTGTGGTGAAAGGATTTGGAATTGGAGTGAGATTAGATGAAGACGTTGAAATGCTAGGTCATGGAATTTTCAAATGTAGAAGCATTTGTATGGAAAGATGTGTGTGTGATCTGCTGTATTGATTTGTAAATAGTGGCATGATCAAGTTCAGAATTTGAATGTGGTATTTCTCAGGCGACTTCCCCAAAGTATTTTGCTTCGATTTGGCGACTTCCCCAAAGTATTTTGCTTCGATTTTGAGAAAATTAGATCATGGGGCTGATACATATGTTGTATTAATGTGAAGATTGATATAACCTGAGGTTGTCTAGTCATTTTGAATATTAATTTTACTGGTATTGTCACATTCTTTCCGCCCTGAAAAAATGGAAACTCAAGCAATATAATGTGGATGTTACAATGTAGGGCTATGTAGGAAAAGAACACATCCTCTGGTTACTGAGGATTTATTTGATGTTTCATGCTTTTGCATACAAGGTTTCTGACAAACTGGAATGGTGGATCAGGGATCCCATTTGGGCCATTTCTAAATTTTAGTAGTTCAGAATTTACAACAGTAGCATATTTTGGGTATGATGTTGATTTAATATACCAGTGGACATCTGCCTATGTCTTGCCTTGTGCCAAATCTAACATTTGGTAACTTACAAATTAGAATGGCTATTTTATTTTTAGGGGGGAAAAAAACCAAACACCTGCATAAGATCTTTCAGTCGAAACCCTCCTAAAATATTCTTCTACCTGAAAAACTCAAATAACGAATTCTTTGATATGATAAACCCAGTTGTCAAACTCCATTCAACATCATTTTGCAAGTAGAACCTTCTGGACCATATCTTCTCTAGCATGAGCATATAGAGAATTCTAATGGCCAATCATGCAGCCAAACTCAATCCTTGTGATGACACCAAAGTTGTTCTCTCTTTTTCTTTGTGTGCACGTATATCTCCCTCTTCTTATTCTGCTCCTCTTTACTTGATGCCGATGCATTAGGGTTCACTCGCATTGATTGCAGAAAATCCCTACACAAGAGGACAAGTTCCCTATTCTTTGAAAATCAAGACAATAATTGAAAAGAAAATGAGCGAAGTCCCAAATGTCTAATTGAGGGCTTCATTGGAACACCATGGGTATTGAAAACAACATTGAAAGATGTCTCTACTGGTTATTAGTTTTATAGGATGATGTGAGTTCTTATTCAAATATTTGAATAAAACAGGTTGATATTTGCTTATGGTTTGTCTCACTGACCTGATAATTGCTAATTTAATGTTATAAACCAGAGAAAGCATTGCAAGTTGAATTTAGAGAAGGTTTGAAATTGCTGGTGTCAGAGTAACTGCGAATCAGATCAGGGGTAGGAAGGAAGCAAGATCTGTCAGTCATTTTTTTTATTTTTTTATTATTGATAGGCAAAATGACATTTTATTAAAAAACGCCAATCAAAAAGGGTCTTGACCCCAAGTACAAATGATATATGCAAAGGCACTGAGGGGAATAAAAAGGAAAAGTAAACACTGGAGTGAGACCCCCAACCAATCAACAGAATCTAGCATGGAGGAGCATTTTGCTCGTAAACAAAATTTAGACAAAAGATAGGGCGTTGGGATAAAAGAATTGTCTAGGCTTCTCTCCCACTAAATGGCATAGAACAAATACAAGGGGGCTAATCTCTAAGCTTTTCTTCAGTTTTCCTACCTTATTCACCGAACAAGCCAGCAAGAGAACACATCAAAGAGCTAGAATAATGAGTGTTGTATGCTATGAGCTACAGCATGTTGAAGAAGGATATGATTGGCCGGTTCCTTATTGCTCTTGCACAAGTAACACCAATTAGCTAGAGCCTGAACCTCCTCATCTTAGCTGGCCTTAAGTCATAATTTTTCCTGAACCACATCTCATACAACCCAAAATAATAATCCACTTTCAAACTTCTTTGATTCAAAAAGGAACTCGAGAAACTAACCTTGATGATCCATGAATGGATTTTATAGAGAACTTCCCATCCTTGTTAAATCTCGAAACTAACTTGCCCTAACATTCTCTTTTTACCTTCATGTCTTGAATCTACTTAAGGAATGCTTCCCCTATTTCTAACTCCCATCTTGAAGTTTTCTTAAAAAACAAGGTCCCAAACCCTCCAAGCATCAATTGAGTACAAAGGAGGATAAGGTACTCAAAGCAGGATACGAGGTTGTCAAAACAGGATATGAGGTATTCAAAGTAGAATCGCCACCTAACTCATGCCAAGGTTTATCAGACTCTTCCTTACACTTGTGAGCAGCACTTCTATATGAAGATTCTACTTTTAAACATATTTTATCTAGACTCTGAAGGTTTGGATTTTTTGGATACAAGAACTAGTGTATTTTATTTTGAAGATGCAAGAATTTCATCATGTTTTTACTTTTTTTTTGGGTTGAAGAGTTGTTTTAAGGGGGCCTTTTTTCCAATTTCCATACCTTTTAGTATTTTGCTTTCTTTATGCTTCAATAATCATAACAAGCTTTTACTTGGTATGCTTATCCTTGATGAGTGCTTGAATGTAGGGGTGGCAATTCATGTTAGTGGGTCGTGTTTGTGTCGTGTCGTGTCAAAGCCTAGGTATTCTACTACATAGCTTAACTCAAACTTGACACGAATAATAATCGTGTTAAAAATGCAAACCCAAATATTACCTAATTATTAAACAGGTAACACGATGTGTAACCCATTGAACCCATTTAATAATCAAGTCCTCCTATTTAATAGTCAGGTTGAGTTAGATCTTATATATATATATATATATCTATATGATTAATGTTTCAACCAAACATGTTTATGACTCAATTGACTTATTTGTTTAAAAACAAATTTAAAATGAGTCAAATATAGATTAAATAGTTAAAGATATAATTAAGTTAATAGTAAGATTATTAGATGGGTCAATTCGGGTTAAATTTGTGTTATGTAGGTTGACCAAAAAATTACCTATTTATTAATCGGGATATGTAGGTTGACACAAATTTGACCCAAACCCATTTATACTCAACCCAAACTTGTGAAAAGCGTGTTGGGTTCGTGTCGTGTCAACGAATTGTGTTAAACTTTGCCACCCATACTTGAATGGTTTGTTTTTGTTGGATGCAATTAGTAATTCAGAAGAGATTTTAGGCATCAAATGTGGATTAAACTAAGATTATTCTAGAGCCCAATTCAATCATTGTTTTTATGGACGTGTAATACCACTATTACCACATGTTAAGTATTGGTATTCATGGCTTTAAATTTTAAATTTATGTCAAATTTCAATAATTTGAAATTTGCTGTGGTTTATGAAAATTAGTAAGGCTTATGACCATTCCTCTGATAGGCTCTTACAAATCTGTTAGGCATTATGTGTTGTTTTGCATTGTTTTTATTTTTTTTATTTTTCATTTTTTTACTATTTTGATTCACTGTGGTGATATTAGAAGCAATAAAGTTGCTAAGTGAGAGTGGAAATCATGTGTTTGATATGTAGTTCCATGTTTGTAATGCCATTAGATTATGAATATTCACTGTTTGGGCTGCCGGAAGGAAGTCCTCAGAGGTCAAGGGCCAAACATGAAGTCCATGTCAGGTGTGCACGTAGGCTTCAAGAACTATGTTTCAGAAATGGAGGACTATACATCAAGCTTGGCCAACATATTGGTCAGTTGGTATGCTTTCATTCTGCTTGATTAGATACCTTTGTAGGAAAATAGAACACCGACTTTTATGTCGCATATTAATCTTTCATATGAGTAGTTTGGATGAAGGTATGGCGCTTCAGAGTGATACTTCCAGGTCTGAATGCCCTTTCTACATTTTACAGGAATACCTAGTACCTCAAGAGTATGTCCAGATTATGAGGGAGTCTATGTTGAACAGATGTCCTGTTTCTTCATATGAGCAAGTATGCGAAGTTTTCAAGAAGGAGCTCGGAAGGACACCAGATGAAGTATGTATTTTTCATTTCCTTTGCTCTCAACAAATCTTCCATAATTGCATAGGTGGATCACTTGGCTCTTTCTGAATATTGAGTTGAAGTAGTTCCACTTGACATAAAGGTCTAGTTGATCTTTGGTGTTTATGTATGTAAAGGACATGATAAATTTCTGGTTATCCATGGAGTAATACATTACTATTAAGTCAAAGCCTTCTCATGTACAGGTTTTTGATGAATTCGAGCCTATCCCAATCGCAAGTGCTTCCCTTGCACAGGTGCACACTGCTCGTACAAGGGATGGCCAGAAAGTTGCAGTGAAGGTCAGGATTTTCATGACTTAAACTCTGTAGAAAAGTTGATTTCCAATCATAACTAAACCTTCAATGAGGGATTCTTTTTGCAAGATGGGACCAGCTTTTCATGTGGATTTATAAAATTTAAGGATATAAATGTTTCTTATGTGTATTTTCTTCCTTGTTCCATTATTTTCTTAATATCCAGGTTCAGCACACTCACATGACTGATACTGCGGCTGCAGATCATGCCACTGTGCAATTGATTGTGAACACCCTGCACTGGATTTTTCCTTCTTTTGATTACAGGTGCTATTACAGATGGTTGCTTGCCTGCTGATTGTTTCCAAGATTCTAGATTTTTAGAAGATTTTAATTGGTTCTTAAGCATTCAAAAATATAAGATACATGGCTAGGTATAAAAAACATACAAAAATCATAGTTGAGCATGTATACTTCTGATATATGAAAATGTGCTATCATTCCACGCATCTGTGATATGTGCAAGTACTATATGATCTTGAGTCCTTGATTACCTGCTGTTAAAAGAAGTTTCCTTGAATTTCAATTGCAGGTGGTTGGTTGAAGAAATGCAAGAAAGTTTACCTAAGGCAAATTCCTTTAGTCTCCCTTCAGCTTAATTGTTTTTGCAATAATTTTTTTGTATCTTTTTACTGACATCCTGAATTTTCAGAGCTAATCTTTGAATGATATCACTGTAGTTAGCTGTGTTGTTATATAATGCTTATGTATTTTCTTGTGCCTTCATCACCTTCCTGTTTCTATTACGGTATGAATTGGTACTCAATTCAACAAAATTTATCCTAACTTTTTGGGTTTGGCTTTGTAATTCTTATTCTGCCAATATTGCATCATACCATTGGTTGGGAACAACGTTTTTTTTGCTCAATTTCCTTATTTTGCGATGAAGAATGTGGAATTTGAATTCTCTAAGTTAGGAGATGCTTTAGATGGGTTACTGTCCTTATGGTTAAAATCATGCTGACGTTTTTGTTGCTTTACGCAGTTTCCTATGTGTGAGTGATTTTGATAGGTTCTTATTATGGCTGTCAGGAATTAGATTTCTTGGTTGAGGCCAAGAACAGTGAGAAATGTGTGGATAACTTTCGGAAGTTATCTCCTCATATTGCAGACTATGTATATGCTCCAATGGTGTATTGGAATTTAAGCACCTCAAAGTTGTTAACCATGGAATTTATTGATGGTGCACAAGTAAATGATGTGAAGACCATTCAAAGACTTGGGATTCGACCAAATGAAGTTGCAAGATTGGTAAGTTCATTGAATTCATTCATAGATTTAGAACTTCCATTTTGGATATCCATATGGGATTCATGTATCATTTTAGAACTTTCATTTTGGATATGCTTGATGGTTCTTGCCTTCTGGAGATCTAACTTGTTGAGGTTGACTTACCAATAGAATTCTTACTACTTTGACGCATATATTTTTGTCCATATGAAAGAAATTGGCAGCTGGTTGTTAGGACCATACCATTAGGAGCAAACTTGGATTAGATTCAATTGGGGGGTTTGTTTAAAGATAGGCATAGACTACTCTGCTTTTGACCCTATATTGGCCTTCATATCTCATGGGTATGACACCAAATAGTTAGACATAGACTGGATTTAATTTGGTGCTTTCTTTTAACTTGGAAAGGCTAGAAAGAAGAGGATTATGGATGTGATTTTATTTTTTGCAGGTTAGTGAAGCTTTTGCTGACATGATGTTCAAACATGGGTTTGTGCATTGTGACCCACATGCTGCTAACTTGTTGGTTCGTCCAATGCCGTCTGGTGAAAGGAGCTTTTTGGGTAAGGACATTTGAAAAAAAAAAAAATTATCTTTGAAGTTGTGATAATCAAATAACACATCTCTTTAGTAAGTTTCATGAGCAATTTATTGCTTTAGTATTTCTACATATATCCTTCAATATCATCACCTAAAAGGGATAAAAAGTTGTGTTTTCCAATTTGGTGTTTTTATATACTGATCAATTGAAGCTGAGCATCTAAATACAATCGTCCAACTCATACAAATAGGTGATGGCTTGCTGCCATCAGAGTGTTATATTGCAGACATCAGTATCAGGAAAACCATACTGACAGCATTGTTACTAGAAATAGTTCTTTTCTTTTGGTTAGCAAATTGAAAACTTTGGGCTTTAACTTCTCATTTTTGTTCAAACATCATTCTTATGATTTTTCCGATTTCAATTTGACTTGGTATAACTTGTTTTTCCTTGACCCTTGAGACCTAGATCAAGTGGGAAGGGGTTAGGGTGGGGATGGTTGAGGTTTCAGGTTTGATTTCATCTAACCAAAGGTAATAAGTGAAAACAAAAAGATAAATAAGAGAAAGAATACTTTGGTTGTTTCCGAGTGCTGGTTCTATTTTGTCATCTTTGATTAGTATTCTCAGGCCAATATTTTGCAATGACCTGAATGTATTGCAAGAAGTGAGATGTTTTGAGTGGATAACGGATTCTGATAGGCCTAACTAGTAGCCAGGAATTTGTAGATACCACTATCATTTGCTATTCTTTCAATAGATTTTCTTCATGAAACACTTAGACTTGTTAGTGATGAGACTCTGTTAAGTGCTTCTGGTGGGGCTTCCAGAAGATTCATCTATGTGATATTGATAGAAGATTTTCTTATTGTAACTTAATGTTATAATTTGTCTGTTAACAACTATCTTTCAGTGCTTTTTTTGAAAGGAAATATAGCTTAACTTTATGTTAATCCTCCCAGGTTTAGTTTTACAAATCCCTATAACAGGATTGATTTGTTAAAAAATCCTGAAGGTTTCATATTTTTCTCCATGAGCTAAGAACACTTTTTTTCTTTTTGATAACCTTTTTTGGTTTGACTACAAACCAAAAAACCCTTTGAAAAAGGAAAAAAAATCCTTCAAATCTCAACGTGTAATTTGTCCAAAACATGGTATTGAGATTTATTGAGAATTAGAAGTTCCCAAAGTCCAAACTGAGTTATTAAATATAGCATAAATATTTATATACTGATTTGTTCTGTTTCTTATGTGAGGAAAAAGATGAATTAGAAATTAAGGATGGCAGTTGATGATCCCCCACCCCTGACCTTACTGGAACAAGTTTAGGATTCACATAATGATCGGGCCAGATTGAGTTTGGAATGTCTTAGCATGACTTAGACTAAGTTGAGTTCTGCTTTAGATTCTTTTCGATATTCAGATTCCATTCGTATATGTTCCTTTAGTTTCTGCTGACATAGATGATGCCCATGAATGCAATCGGATTAATGCATTCTACCTGACTTAGGTTAATGCATGTTATTGGGTTAGGCTTTGATGGGATTCTGAAATCAGAATTGGGTTCCCGTTGGGTTTACCTAAATAGGTCAGATTTGGGTTGGGACTTGGTAATCCTTTCGTAATCCACACTGTCATACTGGAACTTTTTAAATACAGCGATGCTGGTGAAATGGTTGATGGATATAGTGTGTGTGTGTGTGTGTGTGTGTGTGTGCATGTATATAGGAAAATTGAAATATTATTAGAAACACCAAAAAGATAAAAGGAAAATTAAAAAGAAGAGGGGGACAAATCTGGTATGGATGAAGTAAACAAGGAATGCTTAGTGAGAAAGCAACAAGAAGCACCACCCACCTCGCCAATCTCGTCCACCATGATCTTTCTCCACGATCTATCTCTTTACTTCACTAACAATTAAGAACTAACAAACTTCTAATCTCTAGACCTCCCACTTCCTTTGCAGAGAACGAAATCAACCATTTAATCAGATGTGCTTTCCTCTCCTCTTCCCCTCCTTCCACATGAAATCTCTTTAATGCTGAATTTGTCCTTTCTCTGTTGGTGTTTTCTGCTCATTAACTTGTAATTTTTTTTGTTAGCTTCTACAAAACGATCATATAACATTCTTATTTTTCTGTCTGGTGTGCAGGAAAAAGAAAACCCCAGTTGGTACTCCTGGATCATGGTCTGTATAAGGAACTAGACTTTCACACAAGAGCCAACTATGCTGCACTTTGGAAAGTATATTTCTTCCCTTGATTAATTTTTGTAATCACTGCATTATTCTTTCTAATCCTTGCAAATTCACTGTTCTGTTATTTATTTATTTTTTATTCTGTTTCAGGGATTGATATTTTCTGATGCAAATGCAATAAAGGAAAATAGTGTGAAATTGGGTGCTGGAGAGGATCTCTATGCATTGTTTGCTGGGATTCTTACCATGAGGCCATGGAATAGGGTAATTGATACTTCAGTTGATCATTTGGTTGTAAAAGGTGATGAGGGTGACCGATCAGAACTCCAGGTAATCTTCTGTGGAAACAATAGTGCTCTTGTAATTGTATGCTTTGTTAAGGATCAATGCTTGATATAGTTCCATGCTGTCACTTCTGATGGGAATTCTTCCATTTATTTTCCTGTTGTATGGAGGGTGGATGGCAGGCTGAACTGTGGTTTAAAACTTGCTTGATGGTATCTAATTTTCTTGACAGATGTATGCTTCTCAATATTTTCCTCAAATCACAGAGCTCTTGCGGAGACTGCCACGTGTTATTTTGTTAATGCTGAAGACAAATGACTGCTTACGAGCAGTTAATAATTCTCTGGTATTGCATTCTGTTATCTCTATCATTCTCACTATTACCGTTTCTATAGAGTGCTTTTAAGCTTTGTGCTGATCTTTGACATTACCAGTAAAAGGCATGAGTTGTGCAATTTAGCAATTGGCAATTTGGCAGGTCTTCCCTGGCTATTTGATTACCAATTAGCTAATCAGGGTTCTAGATAAAAATTATAGGTTTATTGTTTGCGCAATTTCTAACAAAGGAAAAATGAATATAAGATGGATTCCTGAACTAAACCAACACACTCTTCCGCCTGGGTGCTATCATATAATTTTGTATTGGCTCACTTCACATGTTGGAGATAAGTGGACTTGAATTGCTGACATCCGCCACAGGGTAAATCACCGTCTCTCAGGTCAACAATACTGTTTGTGCTTGTGATTTGGCATGAAAGGAATGGAGAGTGGATGGAAGTGACAAGGAGCATTAGCCACTTACAAGATGAATTTCTCTCCGTCTCCATCTCTGTCTCCCTCACTCTTTTTTTGTATGCTAAAAATATTTAACTTTGCTGTTGATGTGAACTGTTGATTGGAAAATTCAAAATGTGAGGGTCCATGGACATGGTGGGACACCAGATATGATTTGTGTGATAACTAAGATAAATTAGTTTATCTCCTAACAGCATTGAATACATGCTTACAATATGAATTAGGCTACTTGAACACTTGATGACCTCAAGATGTCTTGTTGTTCACTTGAAAAAGCTTTATGGAGGGAGAAAACAAATGTCAATGAAACTAAGACATTTTATAGATGTGCATAATTGTGTCAAATTCATCAGTTTTGGCAGACTTTGTAGCACCAGCAACCTTCTCCTTGATATGGGGGCATTAGTCTTGTTTACATCATTATAACCTTTGGTGTTATTATTGTTGTTGTTTGTTGTTGTTGTTGTTGTTATTGTTATTTGTTTTCTGGTCTGCATGGAAGTAAAAATTTGAAGCAGTTCTTGTCTTCTGAAAGTGCTTATTGAACAGCTGCAGGGGTCTTCTCTTGAGACGTTCATGATCATTGGAAAAGTTGCTTCTGAGGCTGTTGCTGAGGCAAAGATGTCACAGAGGAGATCTTTCCTATGCTGGATAAATGTCTGGTTGCAGGAAATCTTGTTGGAAGCTCGACTTTTTGGAATGCAGATAGCCCTCTGGCTTTTACAAGTCAGGAAAGCCTTAACTTGGTGAAAGCTGAAAACACAGGAACTCAGTCATATCTACCTAGTTTGTTTTTCTTGGCTAGCATATTCTTTTTCTCCGTGGCTCAATCTTCCCAAATACAGGAATTATGAGCTCGGATTGAGGGGTTAATTTTTTCTTATAAGAAAAAAAAAAAAAAAAAAAAAAAAAGACCCAAATAAATGGCTGCTGGATGCTGAAAGGATTTTTTCTCATATCTACTGGCGCTTCATTCATGTTGTAAAACCCCATCAATGGGGGGCAAATGACATATATTATGAGCAACAAATCATTTATTGATGATATTAGATCTATTAATAAACAAGTTCAAAACTTCTCTTAATCCTACAAGTGGAAATACAGAATTTCCAATTGAAATTAACTTGTTTATGCAACAGGATTTGGCTGAAGGGCGATAGACCACTGATGGATGAATGGTTTCATTGATTTTTTATGAGACCAGAGTCAATCAGAGCAACAAATGAATTCAGCCGCAGCTTCCCTCTGTAAGTCTCCATATCTCCCTATAGTTTCGGTCTTTTGCACTTACAATTGCTTATATTTTCAGTCTGTTAACAAAAATTAGGCCATATAATTTACGTAAGTCATTAAGAGAACTACTAAAACTTGGAAGTGATATGGTTTGAGATGTGTTGGTCTTAAATTTACCCACCTTTTGTTTAGCATTGATTTGACATGGAGGTAGATTGGTGTTTTTACTTGGAAATATCGATTGGGTTAAAAATTAGACATGTTTTGAAACTTAAAAAAATTGTTTAATAATTTTTTTGGACAGTTTATTTTGAAAATAAATAATTTTTTTAGCATAGGTTTGAAGTGTTTTTAGGTGTCTAAGGGAGAATAAGAAATGTTAATATATCATCTCCGCTCGATAAAATTACTTTACCAACTTTTGTTTAATTGGGAGAAATATTTTCTTACTTGAGTTTTCAAACAAAATTTGGTTATTTAGAAAAATCGAGAATTAGAACTGTTTTTAAAATATATTTTTTGAAAACATTTTCAAACAAGGCCCTAAGGTGTATTTGGGAACTTTTTAAAAAAACTGTTTTTCAAAAATTAGTTTTTAGAAAACAATTTTCAATAGAATTCTCTAATATTTTCTATGTTTGAGAAGAATGTTTTTGATTTTTTTTTTTAATGTTTTCAAATATATATATTTTTAAATTCTTTATAGATATATATATATTTAAAAATAAGGATAAACAATAAAAATAACTAAAATATGTGATCAGCCTTTGTTTCTAATTATCAAATATGTTTTCAAAATTATATTGTACCTACATAAGTCCCAAAAGTTATAATTACATTTGGGATTGTAAAAATAATAATAATAATAATAATAATAATAATAATGAGAAACATGACGAGGACAAGAATGAGGCGAAAGAACCGTGTAGTAAGTGGGTTGTGGTTCATTTCTCAGTTCTAATGATAAGCAACAACCAAAACTCGGAGATTATTTAGTAGCAGTGGAGAGAAGCTAGGCGTCGTGGGGGTCGGTCATCTATTGTCCTGAGAAGTTATGATTTAATAATAGATTAAGCGAATGAGACTAATGAGTTGGTTGAGTCATTAAGTTATAGGACAAAGGGACAATGATACTCTCTTGTGCATAGATTTGTGTATTAATGGAACTCATGTGCGCACTCATTGATAGGTTGCTTCAAGCCTTCAATCATACTGACTTTCGCGGTGCCAATTGGGTGCCTTCATTCATGGTTCCCCACTCACTCAAAATAGACCGCTACCACACCTGTTTGCTCACATCTTGTCCCCCGTTGACTATATGTTTTCCAAAAAAATTATTTCAAAAATAATTTTGAGAATACTTGCTATAAAATTTGTTCATGAATATATTATAAATTTATATGTAGTACAGAAAATTTTAAATTATGTTTCATATGTTTAATTGTTGTATAGAACATTTTAAAGAAACACTTAAACATACTTTATTTTATATTTATTTTGAAAATAACTTGTTTCAAGGGTTAAAAATGATTTTTTTTTAATTGAAAATTTGTGCTATTTTTTTTTTTTTTTTTGGGTTAAAAGACTATTTTTATTCTTTAAAACAAAAAATTATTTCAACAGCAGTTTTCATACAAATAATAAATTTCCATACTTTAACGTGATTGTATGTTTGCTTGGCATAACAAAAGTTTAAAATGCTTGAACCGTTGGTACACTGTATTAATATCACTCTTTTCTTTTAATATATATCTTCTTTTTCTTTTCTTCAAAGAAATCATTGGATTACGTCTCATATGAAATCCATTTTTAATCCTATTAAAACTTTTTTATATTTATTTTTACTGTAATTAAAATTAATTCTAAATTTATATATATTTAAATTGTGTAAATTTTATTAAAAAAATTGAAAATAAATTAAATAATTTAAAGTAATATATAAAATAATTTATTTATTTATATTATTTTTCTTTCTTTTTTTCATTATTTTTTCTAGTATTTATTTTTTGTCAAATCTTTTGGATCCAATCATGGTATTTCCATTCATTCTATTTCCTTATCATTTTTCTCTTTTCATTCATTGGCAATGGCATGATTCCTTGGAAATTATAATGAGAAAAAAAAAGAAAAAAAAAAGGGAAAAGGTGAAGGAGACCAAGGGGAAGACGATTCAATTATATTTTACAATTGGGGTTGGATGAGTGTGAGATTAAAAAGGAAGAAAAGCAAAAAAATTCACATGTGTTCCGTACATTGCTCCTCCTGATA
Source organism: Vitis rotundifolia (assembly GCA_030254885.1). Taxonomy (NCBI): domain Eukaryota; kingdom Viridiplantae; phylum Streptophyta; class Magnoliopsida; order Vitales; family Vitaceae; genus Vitis; species Vitis rotundifolia. The sequence goes on from CM058163.1 coordinate 349,551, forward strand.
TGATAAAAAAATGAACTTTTAAATATTTTTTTATTTATTAAATTTGAACTATTTGTCACACTTTTTTATTTATTTTATTAAATGTAAAATATTTTTCACATTCAATTTGTTAGGGTAGAGAAGACAATATCAAAGTGATAACACGGATAGGATCCAATTTGTGTTAAGTCTATTTTTCCAAAATTTTGATATGTATGCCGGTTTATTTATTATTATTATTATTATTTTTTTTTTTAACTTTTGAAATGTGTTGGTTTAACTTGATTAAAAATGGGAATTGTTGGTTTGATTTCGAAGTAATTCTTTTTTTATTTTTTTTTATAAAAAATGTATCAATGATAATAAGTTACTCTCATGTTAGGTTTTTTTTTTCTTTTTTTTTTTTTGGGAAAACTAATTTTAACTTATTTTTCTTATTTTCTTTCTCACTTTTCTCTTAACAATAGTAATAGCTTTTCCTATCTATTTTTATTTAATTAAAATTTTCATTACTTTAATTTTGATGATAATATTCTAAGATTGCACTAGTATTTAATCTTGTGACACAAAAATTAAATTAATTTTAATAAATTTGGAATGAGCTAATTTCATTTAATCCTAATAGATTTAAAATTTTATGGAATGTCTTTTTTATTTTGATTAAGAGGGAAGGTAAGTGAAAAAAAAAAAAAAAAAAAAAAGATATTTAATGAAATTTGAAATTAATGAGGGTTAAGTATATTTAATCAAAAATTTAAGAGAGGTAAATGAAATAAATCTATTTCAATTTAATCAAACTTGGTTCTTGAATTAACTTGCCATTATTGCAATTATGAAGGGAATAAATGGATATTTCATAGGGGGGATGACTTTGCTTTTTTTAGCCTAAAGTTAAATACAAATGTGAAAAATCACTTCTTAATGAAATTTCAACCATATATCAAATAAATTCTGAAATAAGATGTAACACATAAATATAACAAAAGACATTCATACACTATTTACTAGAGAGTATTAAATTTAGAAAATAAATATATGGAGAGATATTTATGTGGTGGGTGATGACTGATGAGCAGAAGAGGAGAAGATCTCGAGGAAGCAGCATGTAGCAATGGAGGGTTGGTGCGGTTTGAATCATCTAAGATATGATTGAGCGAGGTTGTGGTTGGTTCAATGTTGAAGGACTTGGTCTATCAGCCTGCATTTATTTGTGTGCTACATTTGGTAGTCTATTTACTACCCACTACCTACTGCCCACCTGTCCTTCATGTATTTAAGTCTATTTGATAACAATTTTCAAAAATATTTTTCCTTTTTTTTTTTTTTATAAAAAAAATATGTTTGGTAATTTCAAAACATTAAAATAATTTTTATTAAACAAAAAATAAGGTATTTTGAAAGGTATATTTTAATTGATATCAATTTTTTAAAACTATTTTAAAAATAAATAATTATATAAATATAAAAAATAATTAAAAATAAAATACGATATTAAAAGATATTTAAAAACATAAAAAATAAGTTAATAACATTTCATTCCCTGTAGAGATATCGGTTTATATGACATTGTATAATAGTTTTTAAATGTTATTTTCAAAAATTATTTTTTAATATTCTTAATTTCAAATATAATCGTGATATTTTAAAAATGTAGTTTCATAATTTATATTAAAAATCGTATTTTCAAGGTTTGCCTTCGGTTTAAATTATTAAACCAAATAATTTTAGTATCAAATGTTAAATCGCATATCCAATATAAAATTTTAATGTAGATTATAAAATAATATTTTTAAAATGTGATTTCAAAGTAAATTATAAAAATCATATTTTCAAATTTGGCTTTAGTTCAAATTAAAGAAATTGTGTTTTAAAAATACAATTTTAATCTCATTAGAACAATAAATAAAGAGATAAATAATTAAAAGAGGAGATAATTCCATATTGTAAAGGAAAAAAATATAAGGAAAAAAAGGAAATATATTTATGCAAAAACTTCTAGTAGTCAAAGAACATATCAAGTTTGTTCTAAAATTTCATTTTAATTTTAAAAAATAAATTCTAAAAAAATTATTTTAAAATTAGAATTTATGAAAAGTGTTCTTAAACATACCATAATTTCTTGTTCTTGAAATAGAGAAATGAAAAAAAAAAAAAAGCCATTTAATTTGTATAATTAAGAAGACACCTACCATAGAAAATTCAGACTCCCGGCTGGAAGGGCAAAGGCGCCATAATTTCCTTGTAAGCATGCAAATTTTCAAAAAATTTAGCCAGTTGTCAATTTTTTACAGCGAGTACGTGTCTTTTCCGTACCCGCATGCAACTACAGTGAAGAAAGCACATAAATGCACCATCAACCACTGTCTGCTTCATTCTCACTTGGTCAGTTCTCACGCATCTCACAAGTTCGTCTCTTCCGGTGGAAAACCTGCCGGCGGTGAAGGTGACGGCGCCGGGGCCGAGATGGTTGGACCACAGAGGCCTCAGTTCGTTCTCTTTGGATCGTCCATTGTGCAACTCAGCTACGCCAATGGCGGTTGGGGTGCCATACTCTCTGATGTCTACGCTCGTAAAGTACTCCCTCTCGCTCTCTTCTTTCACATTCTAAATGCATCGTTTTGAGTTCAACGCTAGTTTTCGATTTTCTTGCTGATTTTTTTGCTTTTTCTCCTACTTCGAGAATCGAGTGATGGGACATTTGTTTAGGATTCATTACTTCAATGAAATCTTGCAGTTCTCCATTGTGATTCAATAAATTTGATGAGTATTACTTAGCATATGATAGTTATGATATCAACGTGTGTATGAATCATAATTCAACGTGAACCTGTTTTTCTTAATTGAACTTCAAAGTTCTTGAATCATTCCATACATTAGGGATTTGCAGGCATTACTAATCAAATTCCTATTTGAATCCGCGTGATGAAGTTCTTGAATCATTCATCATTCCATTTTACCATTCCTAAATTATTCTTAGATGCTTGAAATTTCTGAATAACGCCAAATAAAAACTTGTGCTTCATACTCTTACAAAACACAGGATGGTTCAAGAAAATATCTTGAAATAATTTTTTTCAGGACTCTGAGTGGGAACTTTGAGAAAGAAGAGGGAAAAATGAAATTTAAATCGCATGGAAGTACCACTTTAAGCCGTGTTTGGCAACTGTCTTCAATTGATAATAGTTTTCTGCTCTCCAACACAAAAAAAGGGGAAAACATGTTTGACTATCAGAAAGCCGTTTTTCTGTTTTTTCTTTCTGAAAACATAAAATACGGTGTGTTTTTAAAGAACATGTTTTAGTCGTTTTCAGTTGCTTTTACTTATTTTCTGAGAGCATTAGATATAAAAATCATTTTTAAAAACATTAAAATAGCTTAAGAACATTTCAATTTCTCAAACGGACTTTTACTTTATAAAACATTTAAGAATAATTTTAAAAAACTGTTCTTAAAAATTATTTTTCAGAATTGTTTTTGAAAACAATTACCAACAAGGTCTTAATTTTCACCACCTTATGTTAGTAGTTTAGTTCTTAGCCTTGCTAATTCGAAGGACTGAAAACATGAAAAACTTGTAAATCATTACTAAAATGTGAAGTGGCTCTTAAAACATTGAAGTGGCCTGAAAATTCTTGAGTGGATCTATGGGATGCTTGGTTGTTTGGAGCATTACGTTCTATGCTTGAAAGCTTATCTCATTCAATCCATTTTGATTTAGTCTATGTTTTGCTTGAATGAAAGTTGCTGGGGCATTTCATGATTTCATCGAATATGTGGGGTCTTGTGAGTGTGGCTTTGACTCTCTTTCCTTTTGGGCTTTTGGTTTCATCTGTATGCTTCTCGTGTGCTAGGGATGATTGGCACTTATCAATAATATCTCTATTTGCTTTAGGAAGAAAAAAGATAGCACTACTAATATTAAAACTCTAGTTATCTTCTACAGATCCGGTTAAGTTGTTTCTAATCACTCCTTCAACCTAATATGAGTTAGTTCAACCATAACAGAGGCTTCCATGCCACGTATATGATGCTCTCTCTATCTCTGTTTATCAATATGTTGTTCTCCCAAATTTCTTGTTTATATGAGTGTTGTGCATTCTTCTGTGAAACTTGTGCAATTTTATGTTCTATTGTGCTTCATTCTAGGCAGACATAGTGTTGAGAGGATATTATGGTTGGAACTCCCGGCGAGCTGTCCAGGTCCTTCATCAAGTTTTTCCAAAGGTATTATCTATTTGCTGTAAATATGTTCTGTCTTGAAGTAATTGTGTAGCCATGTTTTCAAAACTCAGAATGTTACCTGGTATGCACTTAGTTGGTGTTGGTCATTAATGATTTGATGTTTGGATGTGGGACCAATAAAACAGACCCGAACAGATGCAAAAGGTCACAGAAAACAGTAGGAAAATTTTCTAGTACTCCAATGAGTACAGCATCTTATTTTCTGTGCACCTGTTTATCCCTAGTCACTGTTGGACCTTTTATGCAATTCCCTTATCGTAATATAGATGATGAGAATTTTTTTAGAAAAATAATTATGTGAATAAATATGGGTGTTTATGTTGGCATCATTCTTTACCAAGGCTGTGTTTTGCATTTTTGGTTGTGATTTCCGACCGTATGGAATTCCCTGAGCAGTGGAACTTAGTTTTAGTTGGTAAGTGATTTTTGTGGTTAATGGTGGCTTATCTGGATAACTTGAAAAATGCTGGTTACATTTTTCAATATTTGGTATTGAGAAATAAGTTTGGTTTAGAGTTGATTGCCAAGTGGTTAAATATAGCTTTCTTTATTTTTGCTTTAACATATTTTCTTTACGAAGTTATCTTTTGATGCCAATATTGTTGTTTTTATTTCTAATTTCAGGATGCTGCCACACAACCTTCTTTAGTGATAGTCTATTTTGGTGGTAATGATTCAATGGGGCCTCATTCATCTGGCCTAGGCCCTCATGTACCACTTCCAGAATATATTGAGCACATGAGAAGCATTGCAGTTCATCTCCAGGTGCCTTTTTCACTTGCATTGTTACCTTGCTAAATGCAAAAGGCTGATGTATTTTAGATGGTTTTTCTCTTGGAAGGGCCTTTATGTGTAGGGTGAGCTTAGGGGCTGGGAGAGTTGTTTTCTCTACAATAACTCATTAGATACACAGACCATTTATCACACAAATTCTGCATCCCCTTTTTCCTCCACCACCATCGAGTGTATCATTGCCCTATTGGGGATGCTGGAAACTGCATAAGATGAATTGATTCGGTTTCTATCTTTCATATAAATGGAGTTTCATTTGTGGACCAATATTGCCAAAATAATGTTTATGTTGAGATCAATTCCTGAACTCCAGAAATGTTCTTTTTTTCCCTATTGTTATTATTATTATTATTATTATTATTATTATTATTTATGGTTCCAACTGTCAAGAAAAATGATAATTTTGTGGTTTCTGAATGACTAATGCTCTTAAAGGGTTGAAATCATTCGACTCTGCCATATTATATGCATATAGCTAGTGGACCCTTGGCATTTCCTCTTCTCTGATAACAGTATTTGATACTCATTCTAACACAATGTTTGAAATTCAGAGCCTTTCAGATACCACACGTGTCATTTTTCTCAGTTGTCCTCCTGTCAATGAGGCAAAAGTTCGAGAAGGCGTGAGGTTCTCTGATGCATATCCTGGATGTCTTGTTTTCTTGGTTTCTATTACAAGATTTCAATTCTAAACCTGGTGTTTTATCTTAAACCAGTGGAATATTTAGTGAGCTAGTACGAACAAATGAGTTATGCAGACAGTATTCAGAAGCTTGTATAGAGCTGTGCCAGGAGGTGGGTGTGAAGGTTGTTGATCTTTGGACTGCATTTCAGAAAAGAGATGATTGGTTAACTGCTTGCTTCACGTAAGTTTTCTTATCATTCTTCCATATATTAAAATTTTCTGACAGATTCAAGTCGATAGCACATTTTATAGACGCATACATCCATATCATAGGTCCCCTCACAACTTTGTGCCTTCTTCTTTGCCAATGACTTTCATGCAGCAGTGAAGATGAATGAATGAGATGTTTGCCTATTATTTTCTTGTTTATCTAAGATATGCATGTCTAGAACAACTTTGAATATTCAGTTTTCAGTTTTACCTGGCCATCTATATATACTATGGTAGTGTTATCATGTCTGGGTTACTACTGGCTACTGATATGTGATATTTTGGGTGCAAGCTCATTTCTCAATGGATGTTAGTTAAACTGTGACAGTTAAATCGTTCTAGAGATTCTGTTCTTGAATGTACTGCAGAGATATCTTCCACTCCCCAGTTTCTGGACTAGAGGTTTTTGTTCCACTTTGTTGGGTAAAATTGTCGTCCTTAGGAGAGCTAAATATTGAAGATGGAAATACAACATTCATAATGAGTTGCATTGTTTTTGGTAGTAGTGAAGTCTTCAATTATTACATTAAAATTTTAGCAATTATTGCATCAACAAGTTTATAATTGAGGAAATTGAGTTTTTTTTTTGACTTTTCCAGAGATGGGGTTCACTTATCTGCTGAGGGAAGCGAGATAGTTGTGGAGGAGATACTGAAGGTGTTGAAGGGAGCTGAATGGGAGCCAAGTCTACACTGGAAGTCCATGCTCACTGAATTTGGGGATGACTCCCCTTATGATCTTGTGGCTTTTGATGGAAAGACGACCTTGAATCCCTCGGATTGGACTTTCCACAGGGCGATTCAATGGGACTAAGCTACTAGGCCATCTTTTGCCAATGTTTCCTACATGGGAATACTCCCCCAGAACTAAAAAACAAAACCACTATATATCTTCATTGCTCGGGACATGCGAAAGAGTAAAAAAAAAAAGGGAAGATAGAACAGAACTTGAGATTGACAGATGAAGAAGTATATTTATATATTTTATAGTGCTATTGCTTATTGGAAGTGCCTAAACATGTGTAATTAAAGTAGTGGTTACGAGTTTGCATTTCATAATTCATTCCAGGATATAGGTGCAGTTCAACTGTTTAATTTACTGTTTAGTGGTTGGCAGCTCCCACTCTTGCGCTATACTATGAAGATGATGTTAGAAAAATGGCGGTTTCCCCATTTTCTTTTTCTGGATCAGTATATGGAAGCGCATGCTGTTAAAAAGAAAAAACCAAAGAAACGAGGGGGAATTTTATTGAAATATCCATTTTTTTTTTCCACACAACATGACCACGAATGCACGATCACAACCATCAGAAAACACAATCCCAGATGGATTCAGTCATAAACAAGCCAACGCACCGATTAAAAAGAAACAAACAAAAATATTGTGTTCAGATCATAATAAGTCTAATTTCATGTAACCCAAGTAACAATTGCCATTTACCATCACTTCTCCATAATCCATAAGTGTTGGCGGGAATCTGTAACCCAAGTTTTTCTTCAGGGGTTTCTGCTTCTCCTCAGCGAGATTTATTTTCTAAAACATGGAATCACAGTTAGAAGCACTTCTAAAATTATCTGTTCATAGAAGAATATTGAAATAGAAGGCCTGTTGAAATAAATAGCAGGTTTGAAGAGAAGTAATTTTCAATAAACAAACAAATGGTTGAATAATAAAATGACATGAAGGAATTTTTGGACAGAATGAAAATCTGTAATACAGTTGGTGGATAAAAATGGAGTGATTGTCAATTATTATTATTATTTTTTTTATGTGTATGTATATGTGGAAGGAGAAAAGAAAGAGTAGAAATGAATGACTTACCAACAATTAATGAGACGGAGGGCACGTGCCGGACTTTGTAGAAATCGTCCCCTTCTAGTCCATTTATCACTTGAAGCCTCTGTATGAATTCTTGGGGCATATACGAAATATCCAATATCTGAAGCGTAGTGATGTATCTCAGCCCTTCAGGAACCATTTCCAATGATGAGCACATCCTAATCCCTAAAACATTTAGACTTCGCATTGCACTTTTCTCCACTAATAACCTTCTTAGAGAGAAGGTATGGGAGAGCGACAGATATTTGAGTCGAGGGAACCCATTTGCAGAGAAAACCATTTCCTCCCCAAAGTAAAAATCAGACCATAAGGACAGGGTTGTCAAGTTAAGAAGCCTCTCCAGAATTGGTATCGGATCCTGTCTTAGGTGAGACTCCCACAAGGTTAACTTGGTGAGGTTCGGAGGCAAGTGATGGTGCCCAGGGAGTTTGCTTATTTCTCCTCCTAGGAAAAGCTTATAAAGATGTTGACATATCGATAATTGCCTCAGATCTGTTTCTTTCATGGTGGCCCTTACTTCATCCAAATACAAGGACTCAAGTTTGTTTGAAATGGGACAGGAGGGTTTGAGGATTATCACCAACTCTTTAAAGCTTTTGGCATTTCTTATCTTCAATTTTCGAAGCTTGGTCAAGTGGACCAAATCTTGTACCTCCCAATGTTCCCCATAAAAGTTTTTTAGTGTCTCCAAGTTGCTTAGCTTGTCCCATTGCACCTTGCTATCATCAACCTTAAGATACACAGGAAGGTAGAGATGCCTTAGCCATTTCATCCTACCTATCACTTTATTTATTCCAATATGATTTATCGGTTGACCAGCGTCGGCGGAACTATAAAACCTCAAATCCAATGTTTGGATACAACCTAAATTTCTTATAGAGGATGGGAAGCTTGGCAAAGAAGCACGTTTTAAACTTAAGTACTTCAAGTGTATGAGGTTGCCTAATGCCTTTGGTATATTATTATTTTCCTTGAATGGAAGTCTCTCAAGACTTAACACTCTTAATAATTTGAAGTTCTTCCAGTCAGTATGTCTCAGCACCTTGGGGATTATCGATGAATATTGTGTATAGAATGTTAGAAGAGACCGAAGGTATGTACCGTTTTGTGGGATCAAATTGACATAGCTATTAGCACCTTCATCTCCATTTTCAGAGAGTAGTCTAGCCTCTTCAACACTTTCTAAAGGACCGCATTGATCCAGAAATATGGCACGTCTTCGGACTTTATTTGAAGTGCGTGTTGTTGGCATGGAAGATGAAAATGTCTCCATCTGTTGAAGATTGACAATCTCAAGAAAATTTTCTTCCTCTGCTTTTGACAAGCATAAATCTCGCATAAGGTCATGCAATCGGCAAGTTTGGACTCTTCCGTTTGAACCCCTTCTTCCTACTTGAATCAGACACCTTCCAATTAGCTCATCTAGATACCCTTCTGCAACATCCTCCGGTGTTTCTTCTTCCACTCGTGACACAATCCCTTCAGCCACCCACATTCGTACCAAAGCTTTTGTATGTATTTCTTGGTCCTCAGGGAAATGGCCCAAATAGAGGAAACATGATTTTAACTGGTATGGCAAATCTTGGTAGCTTAGAGCCAACACATCCGACACTCCACTACCTTGCTGCTCGTATTTGCCTTTACCTTTTCTCAAGTACGATTTAGTATGTTTATGAACCCTCTCCCATTCATAGGTATGATGTTTTGTAGCCAGAAGTCCTCCAAGCACAACAACAGCCAGTGGCAAACCCCCACAGTCTTTAGCCATTTCCTTTCCCAATAACTCCAAGTTGTTAATAGTGGTAGGCTCTATAAAATCATAAAAAATTGATTAAGAATATTATGACAAGCATTAATTCTAATGAGGGTAACACAATTTAGCATAAAAATCCCATGTAGCATAAAAAGTAACCAATCTACGAGACTTTGTTTATGTTGTTCTTTCTTATACAAAATTTACTAGTTCAACAATCTTCTAAATAGTTTATTTATTTATTTATTTATTTATATATATATATATATATCTATATATATATATATATATATATATATTTAAATTTCACTGTTTTAATAGATAAATTATAAAATTGCTCATCCATATCTCACAAAAAGCTGAAAAAAATTCAAAGTCCTACCATGGACATGGCAACAAAACCTATGAGCTCAAATTGGTCCCATGTTTTAATTTGCAACTATTGTTTCAATTTATAACCCTAGTTTTAATTTATTATTAGATCAAGGTTTAGTTAAACTCATGTTTTAATGATAATAAAATAAGGATTTGTTTTAATATTTTCTAATTAATTTAGTGAATTAGACAAGAAGATTTCCTTGGAATCATCATGTCGAAGATAAACTTTCTTTATATTCTCTTTTGCTCCATATATCTTCGACATGATTCTAATGAACTCTTTATAATGTCCTATAAATATAATAGCATCTCCCAAGGTGAATTGGCTAAAGATATATTACTACTCTTGGAAATTACCTACGAAGACACCAACCAAGTAAAATTATTTAAAATAAGCATGTTTGTGAATAATTATGATTTGTTTTCAATTAAAAATTTTGAATTCATTGGTGAGATGTTTACTAAGTTTATGGAGATTATAAATAAACTTCATGTTTTTAAAAAGACATACACTAAAGTGGAGAAAGCCAAAAATTTTGAGATCCTTACCAAAGAAGTGTGAAAATAAAATGAATGTCATCCAAGAAGTTAAATATCTCACATTCTTTGCGAAAATAAGATGACGGTCATCTAAGAAGTTAAAATAGCTCACCACACTACCTCTTTGAAGAACTTATTGGGTTACTTATGACTCATGAGATACCCATGAATAAGTATCAAAGAGTTAAAGAAAAGAAGAAATATGATATTGCATTTAAAGCTTTAACAATTGATGATGAAGAGGAGGAAAGTGAAGATGAAAACTTTGATATTATTTCAAAGAAGTTTATGAAATATATCAAACTGGAGAAGATCAAAGGGGGAAGATTCTATCGAAAGAAGAACAAAATGATTTTTTCAAAAGAAAATGAAGTTTTGAAAAAATAAAAATAAAAATGAATGAGTCATATCTTTTCTTGAAAAATTTTCCAATGAATAAGAGATTTTCAATATGATTTAGTACACTGAAGATGTATTTTGGATGAGAAGGGATAAGGTTACAACCTCATAAAAATGAAAAGTATTATAAAAATTATTTTGTGAAAAAGGCTTCAAGATGTAATCTAAGTACCATTTATAGTTTTTATGGGAGAGGAAGTTATATTAGTGATAATTGTCCTTTAATGTCATATCTAGTTTTAAATCATTTTGAATTCCAAGGGAGAAAAATGATAACCTTCTAGGAACCATAAAAAAGAAAAATGAGTGTTAAAGGTTACTTGAATTTGATTTGTAGGGATCCAATCAAGAAGAAAGGAAGATATGTTTACCTTGAAAACAATGTAAAAAGAGGGATCATTGACATTGATAATTTGTTGGTAATGGTATCTTTCTTAAATTTAAAATCCTTTAATTTGAAATATCATTTTGCAAAGCATAAATCATCTTTGAAAAAAAAATATTTTAAAATCATCTCTTAATTTATCATTTGAATGCAAGTGCCTAACATTTTTCAAATCAAAAGAAAAGTTCTTGGAGAAACTTGATTTACTTGATGATGTAGCTATTCTTTGTTTTTGATGCATCAAACCACCCTTTTTGCCGAGAGATTGTAAAAATGATGATGAGTTAGGGAACGAAGAAGAATATTGATGAAGCTTAGCTTCTCAACAAGGAAAAGTGGAGGAGGATGCAAAGTCAAATGAAAAATAAAAACTTCACATTAAAGAGATAAAGCAAATAAAGAATTTTTAAAGGATTGAAGATAACAACACTTATTATCAAAGGACGAAATTAATACAAGAGGGGTAAAAGTTTTTGTTTATATCTTAGAAATACTTGAATTTTTTATTTTTTTGCTATTCCATCCTATTGATTTGAAATTTTCATGAGGCAAAATAGATAATGTTTTGAATTATGATCTTGCATATAAAAATGTTTAATAATTTCATAAAATGACTTATAATTGTGAGCATAAGGTTGGGATAAAAAAAAAGATATAATTAATAAAACCTTAGGAAATACAAAATGCTCTTGTACTTGCATGTTTCAATAATCTATCTTATGCATGCTTCAATAATCTATCTTATGCATGCTTATGTGCTGCATTTTATTTTTTTGAACGAAATTGCATATGTTGCCAATTTTCTCATTTCCTTTATGTTTTTCTAATTCATGTTTTATCTTGTATCAATTTGATTTTAAACTTGTACTAGCAAGTTTATTCAAATTGTAACCTTATAAGGTTGCTCAAGTGTGGGGATTACATGAGGGGATTTGCCAAGTATGGGATAATATTTGTGGAGTTCAGTGTTAAACATCTCTTGAAAAGATTCATTGGAATTGTAATTTAATTGCAAGCATTAGAAGGCTTTGGCTTGAAAGCTTAAGAATAATGGAACGCTTGTTTCATTTGGAGTTTGATGAAAATGGATGTAAGGAGGGTTATGTTGAACCATTATAAAATCTAGTTTAAAATTTCTCTACTAGTTCTCTTTTTATTTTATATGCAATTGTTCATTTATCATGTTTTCTATGTATTGCTTGAATAGCCATTTGCATTCATTTAAAATCGAATTCGTAAAAACCGGAAAAAGATACTAATACCCAATTCATCTTCCTCTTGAGTACCTAGGTTGGTTTAGCATAAACCTAACATTTACTTCTTGTCGTGGCAGTCTTATGTTGTAGCTATGAAATCTAATGGGAAAGGAAAGTAATAGAAAATGCTTTTGGATGTGTTGAAAAGTACTACCTCTCCCATCATCTCTGGGGAATGCTTTGGTTCGAAGAAGCTCCCAACTCTTCTCCTCAGATAAAAGCTCTGGTTGGTACAAAAAGCCTTGTGGATCCGCATGTGAAGCCACTGCTTGCATCCGAGTGGTGAGCAGTATTTTGCTACCCGCCTTATGCAGTGGAAAGGCGGGTTTTAGACTCTCCCAGTCTCCTATTTTCCACATATCATCCAGAATCACAAGACATTTCTTCTCCTCTTGAATTTTATACACGCTCTCGAATAGCTCCTCATCTCTCATGTTGCGGATTTTCGTTTTGTGCCCTTCATCAGCAGAAGTGAGTTGAATCAAAATTCCTTGTACAACTTCTCTGACATTGAAGTACTGAGATATGGAACTCCAAGCAGCATGGTCAAAATGACGCCTAACATGAACATGATGATAAACCTTCTTGGCAAGAGTGGTCTTTCCCAGACCCCCCATGCCGCATATGGAAACAACCGAGCATCTCTTGTCTGGTTTCATCAACTGTTCCAGCAAAATCTCCATGCTGTTCTCCAACCCAACCGTATCTTCATCGACATCGTGGGAGTAAGTCTGTCTAAGCAATCTTTGGGTCTCATTTCTGAAACCAGAGCCTTCTCCTTCTGCTATGCTCCTTATGTTATAGCTTTGTAAACTTGCAGTCAGATGGGAGATTCTGCTTTTTATGGCATCAATCGCTGTCCCAACCTCATGCAGTGCTTTAAATTCTGATAAGATGCAAGCATACCTCTTGAGGATGTTTTCAAGACCGCCTCTCCTCCTCCTGGCAAGCTTCAAGGCAAAAGTCTCTACAGTGTCTTCGGCATCATAAGCAGCCTCTCTGATTTCTGCAACCCAATTGCGAATGACCTCATCTTCATATTGTCTTGCATCAGCATCTCCAGAAAGCATCGCATCATCCTTAGCTCAGCTTGAATTTCAGTAACTTTGTCGCCCACCCCATGTAAGAAACGTGCCTCTTCGATTAACAGGCCACCTAGCCTTTCCACAGCAAAGGAAACAATAGCCTCGGCCATTTTTCCTCTTTTGCCTTTCACAGAAACCTGTTTTGGCTCTTGGTTTGAATTGATGGTAAGTTTAGAGGGATTCTTTTGTGCTTTTGAATGTTATGGACGGAAGAATCACTTTTGTTTACAATCACTCCATACACATATTAGATTCTTATTAATTATTCATGTTCATCCAGCTTGTTTTTAATTATTCAAATTAAACTTGCAATTGCTCTTATCTTTTTGGCATCTGTTGTTGTCATTAGTCCAAATATGACATGGATTGATTTTAATTATTCTAATTCAACTCGCTCCCAATAAGTCCAAACACATATTAGATCTAATATTTATTATTGTATTGTGAAAAATATGAAAGAGAATTAAAATTAATTAAAATTTTATATAATTTTAAATTATTTCATCTTTATATTAAAGGATTAAAATAAATTAAATAAATTTAAATTATCATATAAAAATAATTTATTCATTTTAAATCTAATTTTTATTATTTTTTCCTCTCTATTTTATTTTCGCTCAAATATTTGGCAACCGGACATAACCTGAAGGGTCGTCCATTTTCTCATGGTTTGGGGTTTTTGGTTAGAGATCACTTCTACGCCTCCTTCTTCACTTTCACATAATTTACGCAAAATTTCATTTACACCCTCATGCCCTCAGGTTTGTGACAAAATATAGTAGCACCTTTGTAGTTTTCGAAATTGCACTCCACTCCACGCTATTAAGGCCTCGTCTATTTTATGACGGCACCGGCATTTTTAGAAAATACCGACAATGCCCCACTTTCCATGTGAGCTGGCCAGGTGTACTCACCTAATCTTGTTTGATTAAGTCCAATTGGCCTTATAATAAAATAAAAACAAATCAGATGTGAAACAAAAATCATTTTCTAATTAAATTTTTTATTAAGTAGGATAATACTTAAGAACATCATATTATTACATATTAAAATCACTATATAATATTAAATATAAAAAATTCATTTCCTAATTAATCGTAGTTAAACTTTTTATCAAATAAATCAAGTCCAATTAAACTCAATGTGTCCTAACTAAAAATTGAGAAATTTTTGAAAATCAGTGATTCTCTTCAAAAGGAGAAGTTTTTCAGATGGAGAAAACGACCCGATGATGTCCTTGAAAAGTTTTTTAGTCCAACCTGTGATTGTCTTTGAGAACACAACGGATGGACTGCAGCGCCTTGGTGTCAGCGGTGTGACTGTGGTGACTGCTGAGAAGCATCAGATCCCTCGTTCCTCCATTGCCGATAATTCTAATTACATGCGTAGTAGCACACTCAATGATGAAAGGCAATAGAAAGTAAAAGTAGAATCGAAGGCTGTCTCCAATGTGTGCTCTTCATTTCAATTTTCAACACATCCCTCAGGCAAACTAATTGAGTCTAATATTCAATAAAAACAAAAATCAGAAGGAAAAACATCCTTTCCCACGAAGTAAAGTTACTGTACAGAATTCTTCTTTTACAAATATATATATCTAAGAAATTTGAATTATGTGGGGTATAAAGTTGATTGGAATTTAAGATTTTGAGTCCAAATGATCCAAAATATCAAAACTGAAGCTTGGATTTTAAAATATTATCACAATTGGTTTTATTTGTTACCCCATTTTTGCCGGCAGCTGCTCCTCATAAAAAGAATTTTTACAATTATGAAGATGATTTTAGAAAGATGGAAGAATTTTTTTTTTTTTTTTGGAATTATGTAAATATGCACTATTTACAAGATATGGATCAAAAAAGAACCCAAAATTTCATTTTTATGGGAAGTGCATTTGGGAAAAATAATTCTCATTTCATGTAATGAAACAATGCCTCCCTCACATTACTCGAAAATGCCCCTTATATATATATGTATATGGGTTGTCACTCATACCAATCCAACTTACATGAGGATAGTACATTATTCAACCAATAAATGTACTTTAAAACCAAAATACATATAAGGGTATTTTTGGGTAATGTAAAGTAAACATGATTCCAATGTATAAAATGGATTTATTTTCCTCAAAATGCACTCCCTATGAAAATGATTTTTTTACGTTCTCTTTTCATCTATATTTTGTGAAATGTGCATGTTACATATGTAACGACCCGCTCTCAACCATGTAGATATTGTCCGCTTTTGACCCAAATAGGCCCTCACGGCTTTTAAAACTCGTTTACTTGGTTAAGAGGAGCCTCTACATATATAGCGTCAGAAATATTCTCCCCTATCCGATGTGGGACATCACAAACACCCCCCCATGCAGACACAACGTCCTCGTTGTGTCCCATGGGATTGCGGGGTCAAACAAACAAACACCCCTTACGGAGCCAAACAAATCCCCACATCGGGGTCGGGGATCGGCTTTGATACCATTTGTAACAACCCACTTCCAACCGTGTAGATATTATCCGCTTTGGACCCAAAGGGGCCCTCACGGCTTTAAAACACGTCTACTTGGTTAAGAACATTCTCCCCTATCCGATGTGGGACATCACAAACACCCCCCCATGCAGACACAACGTCCTCGTTGTGTCCCATGGGATTGCGGGGCCAAACAGACAAACACCCCTTACGGGGCCAAACAAACCCGCACACCGGAGTCGGGGATCGGCTCTGATACCATTTGTAATGACCCGCTCCCAACCGTGTAGATATTGTTCGCTTTGGGCCCAAAGGGGTCCTCACGGCTTTAAAAAGCGTTTACTTGGTTAAGAGGAGCCTCTACATATATAGCGCCAGAAACATTCTCCCCTTAGGAAGTAGAGGAAAAGATAAGGAGAAAAAATTCATTTATTTCAAGACTCATATATGTCAAGTTTAGAGGACTAAACTTTTGTTTAAGACGCGTTTTAAAGTCGTGAGGGCCCCTTTGGGTCCAAAGCGGACAATATCTACACGGTTGGGAGCGGGTCGTTACAAATGGTATCAGAGCCGATCCCCGACCCCGGTGTGGGGGTTTGTTTGGCCCCGTAAGGGGTGTTTGTCTGTTTGGCCTCGCAATCCCATGAGACACAACGAGGACGTTGTGTCTACATGTGGGGGGGGGGGGGGGGGTGTTTATGATGTCCCACATTGGATAAGGGAGAATGTTCCTGACGCTATATATGTAGAGGTTCCTCTTAACCAAGTAGACGCGTTTTAAAGCCGTGAAGACCCCTTTGGGCCCAAAGCGGACAATATCTACACGGCTGGGAGTGGGTCGTTACAACATAATATTGCAAGAAATAAGAGAAAAATATGATAAGATAACAAGAGACTAGTCGGTTGCCTTTATGGGAAATTGCACTAATTCTCTTATGGATCATGATCATGGTATGAAAAACTAATGACTTGTTTGGTAAATGTTCTCAAAAAAGTTTTCTTTTTTTTTTAAACAAAAAAATATATTTGACAATCATAATTAAAAAAAAAGGTTTAATACATTTTACCGCCTCAACCTATCCATGTTTTGCACATTACTCCTTTAGGTTTAAAATTGAGCATATTGCATTTTAAGCTTCTTAAATTGCAGCGTTCTGCCTTTTTCATTAGACGATGTTAGTTTCAGTGGACGGAAATGTCACATGTTGTACACACAATTGACTAACAAAGGGAAGATTTGTAAATTTCCAAACCTAAAAAGCCCCAAACAACTCTCCCTCCTCCCTTAATCTCCATCTTCATTCTTCGTTTGTGATGAATTTGTAGGGAATGAGATGGAGTTAGGTTTTAGAGAACCCAATACCTTTCAATAATGAATTTGCAGTGAGTTAGGTTTTGAGTATTTTATGCCAATTATCGGAGGAGTAAGATCAGTAATGAATTAATACACAATTAGTTTTCCTTTTAAAGAGCCATGTAGTGTGCTTAAGCTCACATGTCTGTATCAATGTTTCAAGCAATCATTCAATCACATAAATCCAAACAGTAAAATACTAAACTGTAAAATGCAGAGTGATAGGAAAATTCTTAGCTATGAAAAGGGAACTGTAACCCTAAATACTAAACACTCAAAATTTATTCCTTTTGCCAATATTTTCTTAGCCATAAAATAAAAAACTAAAGCAAAACATTGCAAGAAAAAAGTAGTTTACCATTAAAATCCAATTCAATCGAATTCTCAGCCCTTTGATGTTTGCATTAGGTATGTGGGACTTTTAGGGCTTCGAGGGTTAGGGCTTCGGAGGAAGAACAAAGACGAAGATTGAAGGAGGGAAAGTTTTCTAGGGCTTTTTAGGTTTGAGAATTTACAAATCTACCCTTAATTAGTGAGTCACGTTCACAACACGTGACATTTTTCGTCTATTGAAAGTAACATCATCCAATGAAAAAGACAGAATGTTGTAATTTAAGAAGTTTTGAGTGCAATGTACTCGATTTTAAACTTAAGGAGGTAATGTGCAAAACACAGGATAGGTTGAAGGGGTAAAGTGTATTAAACAAACAAAAAAAAAAAAAAAATGATGTTTTCATATATTTTAGTTATTTTCAAAAAAATATTTAAAGACGTAAAAAATATTTTTTTAAGAACATTTAAGATTCTTAAATAGATTTTTATTTTACAAAGCATTAGAAAACAATTTTCAAAAATCATTTTGGAAACAATTTTCTACAATTATTTTTGAAAACACTTTCCAAATAGGGCCTTAGGTTAAAAATGTTCTTAACTTGTTTTTATGTTGTTAAATATGTTTTAAAAATAACTTTTATACGTAATACTTTATTTTTAATCATTATCCGTTTTTATATAATTATTTTTGAAAATATATTTTCTGAAAATATCATATTTTCTGAATTTAAGAAGATAATTATTTTCTATTTTCTAATTGTCAAATATGTTCTTTTGTTTCCTTAGTTATAGAAAACAACAAACTGTTTTGAAAAAAGTTAGCAAATAGAGTCTAAAGTTCTGAAAACAAAAAAAATATAAACAACAAAAATGCAGATCATAACCAACAAAAAAACAATCAACAATACTTGATTCGGTGGTAAATAAGAAAAAATGCACCACTCTTATTATACATGATAAACAACAATAAAGTAGCCAGTGGAATGTATAACATCGGGCCGTCAAATGTGGATTGCTATACCCATATTATTTTTGGAAAGTTGCACTATTGTAGACCCCCTTTCAGGTAGAGGTGGGAGGGGGGTATTTTAGGATTTTTTTTTTTTTTTTTTTTTTTTTTCCTCCCAGGCGGCGGATGATGGGAGGGGTTTTTCTTGGGCAGCAAAGAATGGCAGGCGGGAGACAGAGGGAGCTTTTTTTGATATTTTTGGTTGGCTTCCAGAGGAAGCCAGGACAGAGAGAAAAGAAAAGAGAGGAGAGCAGGAAAAGGCGGGGGAGGAGGTCTTCGTTTATGGAGGGCTGCTGAAAGGGGATCTTTTTTTTTTTTTTGGGGGGTTGGCTCCGGGAGGAAGCGAATATAGAGGAGTGACGGGGAGGGGGAGCTTTGAGAGGGAGCTAATATATTTTTTCTGAGAAGATATTTTGGGGGAAGTTTTTAGACGGAGGGGAGACCTTTGCTGCTGGTCCTTTACAGTGATATATATATATATATATATATATATTTTTTTTTTTTTTGAGCTAGTTTGGAGGGATCCTCAGGTAAGTCTACTGTACATCTCTTGTTCATCTTTATTACCTTTGTTCCTTCATTTTCTTCTCTTGCTGTTGGAGGTTTTTCGTTCGCTGTTTTGGTGTGGATAGATAAGATTATTTGTTCATTTCGATTGAATTTAATCCTCTGTATATATGCTCTGTTCTTGAGTTTTCTTTGATTCATTAATCCCACCAGTTTTTAAGCTCATGGAAGCCAACTGAAATGAGATCCTGTACATCAGCAGGTTTCATGATTTTCCTGTTTGCATTGTCCTCAATGTTCATGTTATTTCTGTTTTAGCTTTATCCCTGCATTTTTATTGTGATTGATGGGTCGTTTGATATGGGATTTGATACAAATGAATGGAGCTTTGCTTGTGTTTTTTTGCTTTCCTGCCGATGACGTGTGGCTCAAAATGAAAAGGAAGGTAAATAGGGAAGCGGGGAGATGTTTTTTTGTGAGGTCCTTTTACAGAGTGAGGGAGGTTTTATGGAGAAGAGGAATATTTTTTTTGGGCTGTTTCTCGCATAAATGTTGGGGCGCTGACATGGAAGAAGGTTCACAGGTGGCACATAGTAATGCTAAATGGGTTCTTTGGTCAAATATGGGAAATTGGGCCTTGAATAGGACTTTAACCACCAAACCCCCATTCTTTATTCATTTATTTTTTTTCTTTCTCTCACTATCTCATCCACTCAATTTTTTTCCCTACCTTCTTTCATACACGGGTAGCTCTCATTCCCATTTTAAATTAATCATTTTTTTTTATTCCTATTTTAATTCTTTATTTTTTTTTTTATAGATATCAAAGTTTAATTTTCCCAAATTACAATCTCCAATTTTATTAGTAAAAAAAAAACTCCAAACTTTAACTTTTAAATATAATTCCTAAACTCCAATTCTCAATTAATTTCTAAAATTTTAATTTATTTCAAATTTAATTTCCAAAATTCTAATTTTTATATTTATTTATTTAATCATTATTATTTGCATTATTATTATTTTATTTATTTATTTATTTTTAAATTTCCATCTTTAAATAATTCATCAAAGTTCCGATTTCCAAATTTAATTCTCAAAATTCATATTTTCCAATTTCTGAATTTAATTTCCAATTTTTACATTGATTTATTATTATCATTATCATTATTATTATTATTTTATTTATTTTTTAAAATTTTCGTTTTCAAATAATTTCTAAGATTCCAATTTTCATAATTTAATTTTGATAGTTCCAACTCTCAAATAATTTTAAAAATTCTAATTTCTTTCAATTTCAATTTCCAAAATTCCAATTCTTGAATTTAATTCCCAATACTCCAATTTTCAAATAATTCTTGAGACTCCAATTTTCAAATAAATTCCAAAAATTTAATTTTCTTTCGAACAGTTTTAATTCCACTTTGATTCTCAAATAATCTTTACTTTATCTTGATTGTACATAAGCGCGAATGCAATTTTCATAATTCCAGAATAATGGAATTTGTGAAGTTAATTTGTGCAAGATAGATTGGGTTTTGGTGAGACCCAACATATGTGATTTTCTCATTGATTGATTGATTGCTATGCTTGATTAGCTTGTCTCACTTTATGACATGCATGCGATTATTCTGTATTTGTGCACTAACCTTGTCTTTGATGATAGCGCTCAGCTTGTGATTAAGGTACGTTTCGTGCCCGATTATGTTTATTGATTTATTTGTTATCATGCGTGTCTTGCTTTCATACATTTGATCACTATTCGGTATCCGTGTTTAATCAATCAATTGCCACACTTATCTCATCTTATTAGTAGAGACCCATTTTAGGGGCTTAGAGGGGTGCTACGGTTTTTACTGTACCTTCCCAATAGGTAACCTGACCCCCGAACCCAGACTTGGTTTTTCACAGACCACCTTTTCCAAATAAGGAGTTACACTTAGGGTTTTTCTTTCTTATTTTGTTTACCCTTTTAAAAATAAAACAAAAATAAGTGGCGACTCCAAGTCTTTTTCTAAAAATCAATTTTTCATCAAATAAAATAAAAATCGAGTTTCGCCATCGAGTGGAAATCGCATAAGCCGAAATGCGGGGTCCACAAAATGGCGACTCCGCTGGGGAGTTTTTGAGGGTCAAGCTTGAACATAAGATGAGGCAAATATGGCGTTTGATTGGTCGATCAGTGGGTACCCACCTATCTTTGTGCATGTGTTTGCTTGACTATTGATTGCACATTGAGAGCTCTTGATACCATTGGATGCATGCTTGATTATTGTATTCATTTGGGACATTGACATGCTTATTATGCTGATTGATTATTCTGATTGAGGATTCTGATGTAGCGATTTTTCTATGCTTCATTGCTATATTTGTTGGAGACATTGATATGCTGATTATGTTGATTGTTCATCTTACCTTGCTTAGCATAGTGACTCTGATTTTGCCATGTTTTGTTTTGATCACTTCACATGTATAGACTCACCATTGTATATCATTTGATTTGACATGATTGTTTCTCTCGGTTATATATTATCTTGATTATCATGGAGCATGCTATCATTTGCCAAATATTCATCTCGATTAGCTTGTGTGTAGATTTGGATGATATATACTTGTTTCGCATGGTTGTATGGTACATGACTGCTCTTCATTCTGTGTGATTGTATGCTGCTTGTCTATGTGGGACACACACTTATCCCCTTATCTCCAAGTCCCTAGTCTCGGTCGACTTTGTTTTCCTTGATTCTCGTATTTGATATGAGATTTGTTGCTTTGATTGCTCTTCGACCGAGCTAGTGACTAGGAATGAGGTCTAGCAATGGGCTATATCGATGTTTGAGAGCATTTTGGAGGTGGCCGACATATTGATGCTGATTGGAGTCCGACCTTTGAAGACCTGTATAGCCCAGAGCTAGATTTCAGGATATTTGTGTGACCAGTGTGTTTTTTTTTAGTTTCATAGGATTTTCGGATGCACCCACACCACTCACTATGCACCTTAGATCGTTGATGAGTGACCAGAGTTGTGAGATACGCTAGCCATTAGGAGAGCCTTCACCATAGGAGTTCCCCCTACGATGCGAGGTAGTGCATGTGTGGAGGTGATGACCACCTTGCATGGAAGCGCCCCGTCTCTTCGGAGGCGTGCAGAGGGTTGCGTACTACCGGAGGGTACGATCGCTTCTGCTAGGGATCCTTTAAAGTCCACCCATCTTCTTTTAGAGCCACCTTGACCTTATAGGATGAGCTTAGATCCTTTGATCAGGATTCCTTCCTCACACGTGGGTGCATCTGAGGGCCTTCAGAGCCTCTTTGGTTACAGTTTGGATCCAGTGTTTCCTCTTTTGGTTTCCAGTTGACAGTGTTTAGAGATTGGTATGAGTTTGGGTATTGGTTGGATCACCTCTTACCTTGTTGCATTAGATTCTTTTCACTCGATGAGTTTATCATGCTAGGGCTTTTGTCTTCCTTTCTTGGCTCAGCACACCCTTTCACCTCTTTGTCACTTGCTGGATGCTTTGGGATATGTTCATCGATCATCTTTTCACACTGTACACCTATCACAGGCCTAGTACCCCATTTTTGTGTTTGATCATTGATTCAATTTTCGACTTGACGCTCATATTTTCATTACAGCAAGGTGAAAGGCACGTTTTCACATTCACGTTCTTTCGAGAGATTCGCCTTGATCACCTTATCATTTTTTCTCTTTATGGAGCTCGAGTTGAAAATTGAATCAAGGATATTTTGTTATAGATGGAGTATTGATCTTGTGATAGCGTGTTTTTCACACCTCTTTTATCTTGGATTATTGATAGGAATTCTCTATTCACATTTGTAGCCATCTTGCAGTGGAGACCTTTATGACTCCAGAGTTTTTATCATACATCCAGATTTCGGATTGCCACCTCAGGACTATGTACTTGCATGTTGTACTGTTGTCTTTTAGGGTTCTATCTTGTGTCCTTCATTCATTTTGTTTGCATTGTAGGGAGTCATTTTAGGAGTTGATTGAGTCTGGAGTTGCATCCTTGGAGGAGAGTTGGAGGTCGATTGATCCGAGCAGATTCACATCAGAGTTCAGACAGTTCAGTTGAGATGTCAGACGAGCTAGCTTCTACGCTTGCTTCTATTCAGGAGTTCATGGCAGGAGTTAGTAGACGCTTGGATCAGATAGAGAGCTCACGCCAGGATCATCCAGTCGGCATTAGCACTGACGATACAGTTCCCTATGTACCTCAGACAGAGCAGGTTCTTCCACCTAGGACTTCACATGGCGTTCCATTCCACATATCAGATCATTGTGAGACTGCTCCACCATCTGCTGCCGCGGTGTCGCCTCCCATTGTTACTACTACAGATGACACTAGATTGACCGAGCAGGAGGCTAGGGTTGAGAGGCTTGAGGCCAGGATGAGGCAGATCAGATTACAGGATGGAGGTTTGACTTGGGATGATAGGGATGGCATACCGGCGGCTATCTTGCCCGCCAAGTTTCACATGCCAAACATGGAGCCTTATACTGGGATTGGTTGTCCCAGGATCCATTTGAGACTATACAGCACAGTCATGAGAGCACACGGGATAGATGGTGCACACTTGGTGGCCCTTTTCCCCTTGTCACTTAGTGGGGTAGCACAGAGATGGTTTGCCTCAGTTGAGCCTTCGAGACTTCGCACCTGGGAGGACGTAGCTCATGAGTTTCTGACTCAGTTTGCTTCCAGTGCCGACATTGATGTATCTAGACGAGAGTTAGAGGCCACCAGACAGAGGCCAGATGAGTCTATTTCTTCATTTGTCAGTCGTTGGAGGGCAAAGGTGGCTGGTATGATAGATCGGCCTAAGGAGCAGGATCAGATTGATATGGTTCTTCGGAACCTACAGCCGAGGTTTGCTAGGCGGCTTGTGGGCGTTTCGTTTCAGGATCTTAAGAGTCTAGTTCATGCAGCTTTCAGTGTTGAGGAGGCCATTGCTCGAGGATTATGGACAGATACTACTCCTTCCCCTGACAGTAAGGGGAAGAAGTCGATTGGACCATTTACCAGATCTGGAGAGGTTGGCGCTATCAGCTATCAGCATCAGAGGCCCGCACATCACTCACCTTACAGACCTCTTACAGTCAGAGCTCATTTCTCTCATCCACAGTATCAGTATCAGCCAGTTCATGTTCAGGAGCCTTACATTGCTCAGACCAGCATGCAGCCACGACCACCACATCTGAGGACCATTACTCATCCACCACCTAGACCATATGCACAGAGGCCCGCGAGACAGTTCACTCCATTGGGCATGACTTTGACTAGAGCTTTTGAGAAGCTCAGGGATGCTGGTTTGATTGTTCCTTTGGCGCCACGCCCTTTGCCACCTTCTGTTCCTCCTCATTTTCGCTCACATGAGCATTGCTTATATCATCAGATTCAGGGGCATGATACTGAGCGTTGTTCGACACTTCATCACGCGATACAGGACTTGATTGATTCGGGATTGGTCAATTTGTCTGGGCCAAGTGTGACCACTAATCCCCTGCCTATGCATTCTACACATGCAGTGCCTCCTCCTCCTAGCCTTCAGTAGATTGATCTGGATGTTGATGATATTGATGGTCATATGGTATTTTGGGATATTCCGAGTTGAGGATTTTGGTTCAGTCGACATGGGTACATCATCATGCAGTGGTTTAGCTCAGAGCACTTTTCATTTTGTTTATGGTCATCATCAGACTCGTTCCCGTTCTATCGAGTCCAGTTTTTTTTTTTTTTTTTTTTTTTTTTTTTTTTTTTTTTTAGTACATTAGAGCTGTTTTGTTGAGTCTAGTTTGGCTCAGAGTTGTTGTTTATAGTTCATGCTGAGAGTCTAGTCGTTTGTAGTCCTTTATCGCTTCACACATGATGTACTCATTTGGTTCATTTAGTGATATGACCTTTTTATTTTGAGTATGTGTTATTCTATTTTTTTTTCATGAGTACGCTTTACATATCTTGTGTTGATGTGTGTTATGCTTTCTATATGAGACATCTTTTCACTTATATCATGATCACTTTGGTCTGACCTATCATGGAGGATATTGAACTTATTGACCTAAGATCAGGAGATCACCTAGAGAGTTTGGGATTGTGACGCGTTTCACCTTCTGATCAGAGCAGTACCATATCCATATCCATACCCTGACTTTGTAGACTTGATGACTTATCCATTTTGAGCCAGACATGACACCACCCTTTGGTACCACTATCTGACTTTGCCGTCCTTGTTCGCTTTGGCACACTGCGGCACCATTGCCTATTCCTTCCATCATTTTCTTCGATCGACCAGGTAGAGTCCGAGATGATTAGACCTGAGGTGAGCTTTGCATGATGATAGATTGGATCACGATGACGGGGTGGTTTGACTGCTTGATGACGTTGTTGAGGCAGAGGGGTTATCACGGAGCATCCAGATCTGAGTCATTGCATATGACTTCAGAGAGTCGGGATGATTAGAGATGGTGATCCTACGAGACGATGGTGAGTGGCTTGTGATGATAGAGTGAGCCGATTTTCAGATGACATTGATGATCATCACAGAGCATCAGTGGGAGCTTTCACACGTTTTCAGAGAGGTTGTCATGACTGTGTTTGATGGATACCAGTCTCTAGTATTGGCCATGTGAGATCTTGAAAGCACAATGTTCAAGGTTGTGGTCAAAGGATGGGTGGCCATCATTTCATGAGCCTATTTACCTTATCACCCTCACATATAGAGTTATCTATTGCTAGCCCATTGAGCCTCACACGAGTAGTATAGCCTTTTCTTTCATCACCTCATTTACCTATTACACTGGGTTGGGGACCCTATAGTGCTTGCATGCTTTGATTAGATACATCATGAGTTCTAGACCTGACATACATGCTCAGGCCTCATTCCTCACTCTTCGTTGTGATATTTTCCTCTTTTACATCATCTCATCACTTTTTCCGGTATCACATATCACCACTTGTGATATTCGTTCCGTATTTTCTCTCATCATTGCTTACTTGACATTATCCTTGTTTCACCTTGAGTGGTGGTTTTTCACACGCCACTGCATGGAGGATTGTCACATTCTTTTCCCTCGTTCACCTTATGGGCAGTGGTTCAGAGATCCTATTTGGAGAGGTTGTCTTGTTAGTGAGGATTCGTGTTACATCCGTATGTGGAGAGGGTTTGATCATTTGGGTTTGTATTTTCATGGGAGTTCATTCATTATTGATCAAAGTATGCACAAAAAAAAAAAAAAAAAAAAAAAAAAAAAAAAACAAAAAAAAAAACAAAAACAAAAAAAAAAAAAAAAAAAAAAAGAAAGAAAAAAAAAAGAAAGAAAGGTGCATTCTTCACTGTATCATTCTTCATTGAGCACATGTATGGATGTGCTAGTTTGCTTCATTGAGTTTATGTGTTAGAGAGAGTTCGTATGGGAGCTTCTTTCTGAGATTCTATCTTGGTGTATATTTTGGGTGAGAGTATGAGTCATCCATTCGATTTTTGTGAGAGAGACGAGCGACCTTTCTTTAGTATCTCTGGATCCTTGTTCTATCCATCATTCCATCTATTTCGGATGTGACTACTTTCCATGCTTTGACGTAGGTTGACCATCACTCATTTTTCTATCTCTTTGCTTTCTTTTATCTTTGTTATGTTCCTCCATTCCACCCTACCTCATCTGATTTCTTTCTTTTCTCATCCTGCTTGATGTTTGACTTGGGTTCAGCATCCACACTTGATTCTTGCTTATTTGATGTGTCCATTCCTTTATCATCACTTTTCATATGGGGACCCTTGGGTCCAGGACTCATGATGTTTTCTACGCATTGCATCTTATGCATGAGGGGTATGGGGATTATATCATTGGGATCTTTGAGCCTAGTTTCCTTTCGTTTCTTTCGCCCTATTACCTTGGCCTACGTTACGTTCCGTGTCTTAAGACCACCCTGAGGCCATGACTTCACATATTGTGCTTGACGGCTCACACATGGGCAATACTTGAGATTGGTTGGAGATTATTTCTGGGAGCATGATGGATGAGGAGTCGAGGAGATGGATTTACACTAGGGCATACCCCTCTTATCAGTGATGGATTTTCAGAGGTGATGTGATTCGCACTGGGGCATACCCCACTCATCGATGACAGTTTCTTATGGGATGACACCCTACACTGGGGCATAGCCATTTCAGAGAGCACTTTTTATTAGAGATATAGTCACTCTACTCGATATTTTGCATTGGGACACACTCCACTCATTGATGGTTGACTTTTGAGATGATGGTTCATTTTGAGACACAGTTGCTTCATCTATTGCACACGTTGAGACATAGTCCTCTCATTGGCGATGTATCTTGATCTTCTTGGAGCACAGACACTTCAGGTGGTTTATACTGGGGCATAGCCACTTCATTCACATTCATAGAGCCCGGAGATTCTGATTCATATGGGTCATGTCGAGATGTTTCCATTTTTGGCACCAGGAGTAGAGATCGATTGATTTGTTGACCTACACTAGGCATGATCTTCCTCAGCAGTTGTTGACTTGGATATACTACTTTATGCTGGGGCATAGCCGTGATGGAGAGCATTTTTCATTGGAGCATAGCCACCCTATTGGATCCTTTACACTGGGGCATATCCATCTTTTGGAGAGAGATCAGATTGATTCTTCGCATTGGAGCTTCTGACGAGTGATATAGAGATCATTGGATTGTTTCATGTTGTCCTCATTGCATACTGGGGCATAGCCACCTAGTCGGATCTTTGGACATCGAGATTTGACTTTCTATTTGTGATTGCTGCTTTTGATGGATTATGGAGCTATTGATACCTCGGGTTTAGTCTTCTCAGCATACTTGGATGATCTCGGATACCTACCTACCTTTCATTTCGTGCCCAGCCATTTCACCCTTGATACTTTCATGCTTTCTATCTTACCAGAGCCTGATCATCACTTTCTTTTGTCCTACACATCTCACCATGACACATGACCTCACACTCCTCTCTCGATTAGGAGATGTAGATCAGTCCTCGGTCACTTTGGTTGTGCTTTCATATATCTTTTGGACCTTAGGTTCAACATCTTCCATGATGGCAAGGCCTGACAGATTGTTGATTTATTAGTGATGATGCTTTCAGTTTGATAGTTGACATGTAGAGTGTTGATTTGTTTGTTTCTTGCATTTTGAGCACTGGTCATCATTGTTTTTATTCATCAGTTGATTTTTGTTTTGTCAGCATGGTATCACGATGCATGGTCTTATTTGGCATTACCTATTTGAGGTTAGACATTTTCATTACATGATGGATGAACATATTTCAGAGCACAGTAGCTTTGAGGCATTGTGTATCCCAGTTTGTTCACTATCACATACTGGGGCATACCCTCTTTCCCTGAGAGCACCAGACCTTCCACAGGCTTCATTCACTTTTTTTGATCTAGTTGTTGACTCCCACGAGTCGCATACTGGGGCATTCCCCCCTTCCTTGAGAGTACCAGACCTTCACAGGCTTCATTATATTTGGATTTAGTTGTTGACTCCTACGAGTTGCGTACTGGGGCATACCCTTTTCTCCTAGGATCATCGAACCTTTCACAGGTTTCATTCGCTTTTTTGATCTAGTTTTTGACCTCTGCGAGTTGCATACTTGGGCATACCCTCATTCCATGGGATCATCGGACCTTTCACAGGCCTCATTATCTTTTGACCTAGTTGTCGGTCCTTTTGAGTTGTCATATTGGGGCATATCCCCTCCGACTGAGTTTGCTTGCATCATTATCTGAGTTATCCTTTGGCTTTGGGCCACTTGATCATATCATCATTTTCATGTCAGTTTAGTTTTTGGGCCGCACCTATATCGATCGGTCATTTTCATGTCAGTTTAGTTTTTGGGCCGCACCTATATTGATCGGTCATTTTCATCTCAGTTTAGTTCGAGTTGGGCCGCACCTATATCGATCGGTCGTTTCCTTGTCAGTTTAGTTTTTGGGCCGCACCTATATTGATCGGTCATTTTCTTGCCAGTTTAGTTTTGGGCCGCACCTATATTGATCGGTCATTTTCATGTCAGTTTAGTTCGAGTTGGGCCGCACCTATATCGATCGGTCATTTCCATGTTAGTTTAGTTTTTGGGCCGCGCCTATATTGATCGGTCATTTCCTTGTGAGTTTAGCTTTTGGGCCGCACCTATATTGATCGGTCATTTTTATGTTAGTTTAGTTTTTGGGCCGCACCTATATTGATCGGTCATTTCTATGTCAGTTCAGTTTTTGGGCCGCACCTATATCGATCGGTCATTTTCTTGCCAGTTTAGTTTTGGGCCGCATCTATATCGATCGGTCATTTTCTTGCCAGTTTAGTTTTGGGCCGCACCTATATCGATCGGTCATTTTCTTGCCAGTTTAGTTTTTGGGCCGCGCCTATATTGATCGGTCATTTCCTTGTGAGTTTAGCTTTTGGGTCGCACCTATATTGATCGGTCATTTTTATGTTAGTTTAGTTTTTGGGCCGCACCTATATTGATCGGTCATTTCTATGTCAGTTCAGTTTTTGGGCCGCACCTATATCGATCGGTCATTTTCTTGCCAGTTTAGTTTTGGGCCGCACCTATATCGATCGGTCATTTTCTTGCCAGTTCAGTTTTTGAGCCGCACCTATATCGATCGGTCATTTTCATGTTAGTTCAGTTTTTGGGCCGCACCTATATTGATCGGTCGTTTCTTTGTCAGTTTAGTTTTTGAGCCGCACCTATATTGATCGGTCATATCCTTGCCAGTTCAGTTTTTGAGCCGCACCTATATTGATCGGTCATTTCCATGTCAGTTTAGTTTTGGGCCGCACCTATATTGATCGGTCATTTCCTTACAAGTTTAGTTTTGGGCCGCACCTATATCGATCGGTCATTCTTCATCTCAGTTCAGTTTTAGTTTGAGTCGGGACCGCACCTATATCGATCGGTCATTTCTTTGTTAGTTTTTGGGCCGCACCTATATTGATCGGTCATTTCTATGTCAGTTCAGTTTTTGGGCCGCACCTATATCGATCGGTCATTTTCTTGCCAATTTAGTTTTGGGCCGCACCTATATCGATCGGTCATTTTCTTGCCAGTTCAGTTTTTGAGCCGCACCTATATCGATCGGTCATTTTCATGTTAGTTCAGTTTTTGGGCCGCACCTATATTGATCGGTCGTTTCTTGCCAGTTTAGTTTTGGGCCGCACCTATATCGATCGGTCATTTTCTTGCTAGTTCAGTTTTTGAGCCGCACCTATATCGATCGGTCATTTCCATGTCAGTTTAGTTTTGGGCCGCACCTATATTGATCGGTCATTTCCTTACAAGTTTAGTTTTGGGCCGCACCTATATCGATCAGTCATTCTTCATCTCAGTTCAGTTTTAGTTTGAGTCGGGACCGCACCTATATCGATCGGTCATTTCTTTGTTAGTTTTTGGGCCGCACCTATATTGATCGGTCATTTCCTTGTCAGTTCAGTTTTTGGGCCGCACCTATATTGATCGGTCATTTCCTTGCCAGTTCAGTTTTTGGGCCGCACCTATATTGATCGGTCATTTCCATGTCAGTTTAGTTTTGGGCTGCACCTATGTTGATCGGTCATTTCCTTGCTAGTTTAGTTTTGGGCCGCACCTATATCGATCGGTCATTTTCTTGTCAGTTTAGTTTTTGGGCCGCACCTATATTGATCGGTCATTTCCATGTTAATTTTTGGGCAGCACCTATATTGATCGGTCATTTCTTTGTCAGTTTAGTTTTGGGCCGCACCTATATCGATCGGTCATTTCTTTGTTAGTTTTTGGGCCGCACCTATATTGATCGGTCATTTTCATGTCAGTTCGAGTCGGGACCGCACCTATATCGATTGGTCATTCATCATGTCAGTTCATTCTGAGTCAAGGCCGCACCTATATCGATCGGTCATTTCTTTGTTAGTTTTTGGGCCGCACCTATATTGATCGGTCATTTTCTTGTCAGTTTAGTTCGAGTTGGGCCGCACCTATATTGATCGGCTATCTTTCGTGTCAGTTTGAGTTTTCGGGACCGCACTTATATCGATCGGTCATCTTTCTATCAGTTCAGTTAGACATCCAGTCTTTGTTCACTATGACATTTAGAGCCACATTTTTTTCCTCCATGTTGAGCATTCAGAGTCATTCTCCTCACCTGGTTACCTGGTGCTTATTGTTTGTTTATCATGCTCTTCTAGCCTTCCCCTTCCGCTACACATGACATAGTTCTTTGAGTTCACGACACATATTTCTGTCATGTTGATTGGGCACCCTACACTTAGCATTCTCATGTTGTTTACATAGGGAGGTCTCCCATGAGCCCTTTCTTTTCTATACTCCAGGGTGGTTCGACCATTGCTCATCTTCGATATTGATTTTCGAGTCACTTTTGTAGACATCTTAGAGAGAGTGTGGATCCTTGGTGCAACCTTAGAGGCGTTTTGAGATGTGCTTTTCTTTTAGGGTTAGAGCCTTTGTGTTCATCTATTAGCTTGAGTGAGTTCTTATTTTACTAGTGTCCTTTTGGGGGTCTCCTTTGTTCTTCGGTAGAGTTCACTTCATTCCATTCACTATTCACACTTTCTTTTCACTTCAGTGTTCATGTTCTTTACACTCATGAACTCTACCAAAGAGGGGCATATTTGTAGACCCCCTTTCAGGTAGAGGTGGGAGGGGGGTATTTTAGGATTTTTTTTTTTTTTTTTTTTTTTCCTCCCAGGCGGCGGATGATGGGAGGGGTTTTTCTTGGGCAGCAAAGAATGGCAGGCGGGAGACAGAGGGAGCTTTTTTTGATATTTTTGGTTGGCTTCCAGAGGAAGCCAGGACAGAGAGAAAAGAAAAGAGAGGAGAGCAGGAAAAGGCGGGGGAGGAGGTCTTCGTTTATGGAGGGCTGCTGAAAGGGGATCTTTTTTTTTTTTTTGGGGGGTTGGCTCCGGGAGGAAGCGAATATAGAGGAGTGACGGGGAGGGGGAGCTTTGAGAGGGAGCTAATATATTTTTTCTGAGAAGATATTTTGGGGGAAGTTTTTAGACGGAGGGGAGACCTCTGCTGCTGGTCCTTTACAGTGATATATATATATATATATATATATATATTTTTGAGCTAGTTTGGAGGGATCCTCAGGTAAGTCTACTGTACATCTCTTGTTCATCTTTATTACCTTTGTTCCTTCATTTTCTTCTCTTGCTGTTGGAGGTTTTTCGTTCGCTGTTTTGGTGTGGATAGATAAGATTATTTGTTCATTTCGATTGAATTTAATCCTCTGTATATATGCTCTGTTCTTGAGTTTTCTTTGATTCATTAATCCCACCAGTTTTTAAGCTCATGGAAGCCAACTGAAATGAGATCCTGTACATCAGCAGGTTTCATGATTTTCCTGTTTGCATTGTCCTCAATGTTCATGTTATTTCTGTTTTAGCTTTATCCCTGCATTTTTATTGTGATTGATGGGTCGTTTGATATGGGATTTGATACAAATGAATGGAGCTTTGCTTGTGTTTTTTTGCTTTCCTGCCGATGACGTGTGGCTCAAAATGAAAAGGAAGGTAAATAGGGAAGCGGGGAGATGTTTTTTTGTGAGGTCCTTTTACAGAGTGAGGGAGGTTTTATGGAGAAGAGGAATATTTTTTTTTGGGCTGTTTCTCGCATAAATGTTGGGGCGCTGACATGGAAGAAGGTTCACAGGTGGCACATAGTAATGCTAAATGGGTTCTTTGGTCAAATATGGGAAATTGGGCCTTGAATAGGACTTTAACCACCAAACCCCCATTCTTTATTCATTTATTTTTTTTCTTTCTCTCACTATCTCATCCACTCAATTTTTTTTCCCTACCTTCTTTCATACACGGGTAGCTCTCATTCCCATTTTAAATTAATCATTTTTTTTATTCCTATTTTAATTCTTTATTTTTTTTTTATAGATATCAAAGTTTAATTTTCCCAAATTACAATCTCCAATTTTATTAGTAAAAAAAAAACTCCAAACTTTAACTTTTAAATATAATTCCTAAACTCCAATTCTCAATTAATTTCTAAAATTTTAATTTATTTCAAATTTAATTTCCAAAATTCTAATTTTTATATTTATTTATTTAATCATTATTATTTGCATTATTATTATTATTTTATTTATTTATTTATTTATTTTTAAATTTCCATCTTTAAATAATTCATCAAAGTTCCGATTTCCAAATTTAATTCTCAAAATTCATATTTTCCAATTTCTGAATTTAATTTCCAATTTTTACATTGATTTATTATTATCATTATCATTATTATTATTATTTTATTTATTTTTTAAAATTTTCGTTTTCAAATAATTTCTAAGATTCCAATTTTCATAATTTAATTTTGATAGTTCCAACTCTCAAATAATTTTAAAAATTCTAATTTCTTTCAATTTCAATTTCCAAAATTCCAATTCTTGAATTTAATTCCCAATACTCCAATTTTCAAATAATTCTTGAGACTCCAATTTTCAAATAAATTCCAAAAATTTAATTTTCTTTCGAACAGTTTTAATTCCACTTTGATTCTCAAATAATCTTTAGTTTATCTTGATTGTACATAAGCGCGAATGCAATTTTCATAATTCCAGAATAATGGAATTTGTGAAGTTAATTTGTGCAAGATAGATTGGGTTTTGGTGAGACCCAACATATGTGATTTTCTCATTGATTGATTGATTGCTATGCTTGATTAGCTTGTCTCACTTTATGACATGCATGCGATTATTCTGTATTTGTGCACTAACCTTGTCTTTGATGATAGCGCTCAGCTTGTGACTAAGGTACGTTTCGTGCCCGATTATGTTTATTGATTTATTTGTTATCATGCGTGTCTTGCTTTCATACATTTGATCACTATTCGGTATCCGTGTTTAATCAATCAATTGCCACACTTATCTCATCTTATTAGTAGAGACCCATTTTAGGGGCTTAGAGGGGTGCTACGGTTTTTACTGTACCTTCCCAATAGGTAACCTGACCCCCGAACCCAGACTTGGTTTTTCACAGACCACCTTTTCCAAATAAGGAGTTACACTTAGGGTTTTTCTTTCTTATTTTGTTTACCCTTTTAAAAATAAAACAAAAATAAGTGGCGACTCCAAGTCTTTTTCTAAAAATCAATTTTTCATCAAATAAAATAAAAATCGAGTTTCGCCATCGAGTGGAAATCGCATGAGCCGAAATGCGGGGTCCACAACTATCAATCATGTAAAGATCATTAATTCTTAGTGTAAAGACCCTCATAATTTAAAAAATGCATTTTCATAATTAAGAGGAAACCCATACATAGACAGTGTTGGAAAATTTTATCCCTCATTTGATGTGTGAGATAATTTCACAATATTATGATTAGGCTGATTTCTAACAACTTCAATTTAGCATTACTTCCCTATCACGGCTTTCGGGATGGATTTAATAATTTCAATATACATTGAGCATTCCAAAATATTAAGTGCATTGTTAGGTTTGCATATGTTTTCTTAATAATAGTCTTCTAATGAGTTCTATTTTAGTATTTTTATGAGTTATCTTTTTGGGTTTAGATGAGAGAAGGACCACAATTCAATCACATGACTAGGGACTGAAAGTTTAATTAAGAATTTAAGAAGTATGAGATCACGATATATAGAGCATTTAAATAATTCAAACTTCCTCCAATTCTCCATCGAGGGAAAGCAATAGGGTAAGTCAAACCGACTTAAATACATAATTGGACGCGCTCTCCAATAATACAACCCCTTCCCAAATCACTTGAATAAAACAAAAAGATAGATATATAAGGCCGGCAAGTGGGGTCTGCAATCGGCACCACCCTCAACAAGGTCAGCACAGCAGTACTGGCCATCGTTTGTCTTTATTTCAACACATATCCCACTTTCACGCTCAGTGGGCTGATTATGAAACCTACCTTTGGATTAGCTCATACCAACCCTTGATTAGCTTTCTATTTATAATACATGTAAGCATCAAAATATCATAAAATGGGAAAATATCTGTGGTTGAGTCTTATAAAAGTATTAGATGACAATCAAGAAAAAAAATGTCGATGGAATGAAAATTAATCAAAACCCGTAAAAATATTAAAAAACACTTTATAAAATAATAAAACAAATAGTAATGTACTTATTAAAGAGTTTTATTGAATAAACCCAGTAAGTTTCAGTGTATAAGAAACCCGCTTCTTGAACCAACAGTTGACCTAGCCTTCCCACAGCGAAGGAAACAGTAGCCTCCGCCATTTTCTTACTTCCTTCAAATCAAAGGGACGATAGGAGAAAAGTTTCAAATCAGATTGCCTCCCTAATCTCTACTACACCTAAAAGGACAAAAAAAAAAAAAAAAAAATGTATAGTCACCATTCTTACACCAGCATCAATGCAAATACAGGTCCCAGTGAAAGTGGCCGGCCACATAAAATAAGCACTTGTCCGTCCCATGCTTTATATTTTTATCCCCGCGTGCTAACACCGATTGCATATAAAATGGGCAACTTGAGCATTCACGACTCCAAAATTAATGAATTAAAACTAAAGGGTCATTAGATATAACTTTTTTTTTTAAAACAAAAATACTCTTTAACAATTTTTTAATTCCTATCTCTCATTAGACACTTTTAATTTCAATAAAAAGTTTAAGGGTAAAAATTCTTAGAGACTTATCTTAAAAAATAATAATTTTTAAAACTTATTTTAAAATTTTTTGACTATCTTAAATTTTAATGTGAACAATGTTAGTTGAAAAATACATGGATAAAATAATTCATACAAAGATACAAGATATTTTACTTGATTTAGTCAACCATGCCTATATCTAATGATGATGAAAAAGAATAATTTTACTATACCATAAAAAATATCTTAAAGAATATAAATAGATACAACTATTGAGTTCTTGAAACATCTTTTGTTGCCCCACGCCTTGCATCTACACCATAAGCCCATCACTCCATTGGGTATCTTATATTTTTTTCTCACATTTCTATTCATATAGTCTTTACAAACTCATCTTCATCTCATAATCTTTTTTCCTCCTAACTTTGAATATTTATTTTTATAAGAAATCTAATATTATTTTACAAAAAAGAAATCTATACTAATTAGAAATTTATAATATTTTTCAACAATCTCCACCTTAAATCAAATTTTATTAAATCAATCTTCCATCTATCCATGATACACACTTTCAATATCACACTTCAATGAGAGAACAATCTACTCTCTTGTGTGCTTTATTTATTCTCTTTGGTTTTTTTTAAAATCTTCATTCTAAGTTATGATATCAATTTGCCGTGTCAACGAAAGTTTTAATGGAAACAATATTAATTAAAAAATACAAAGATAAAATAATCCTTACAAAGGTATATAATGTTTTGACGTAGTTCAGTCAACTATGTCACATCCACAGATCAGAGAGAATAATTTCACTATATTATAGAGAATATTACAGAGGACAAAAATAGATAAAACTATTGAGTTCTGAAATGTCTCATATTTCCTCATTCTTTTTATCTACATCTTGAATGACGAGCCTCTACCTCCATCGATGTCTTCCATTTTTTCTCATATTTTTATCCACTTCGTATAATCTTTACAAGTTCATTTCCTTCTCATATCCTTTACCCCTCATCACCTAGAATATTTACCTAATATCTCTTTTTATTTGATATAGAACTAATATTACAATAACATCAATTTAGGAAATATTTCATATAATGTTCTTTACAGAAAAAGGAATCTATATTAATAAAGAATTTGGGACACTTTTCAACCATTATAATTAGTCAATTGATTTTAATTATTCTAATTCAACATGCTCCTTTTTTTTTTTCTTTTTTTTTTTTGACATTTTTTACAATGAGGACAAACTCATATTAGATTCTTATTTATTATTCATGTTCGTATGGCTTGCTTTTAATTAATTAAATTCAACTTGCTCTCTTTTAATTATTCAAATTAAACTTGCTCTTATCTTTTTGCCACTTCTTGTTGTAATTAGTCCAAATATGACATGGATTGATTCTAATTATTCTATGTCAACTTGGTTTTTTTTTTCATTTTTTTTTTGACATGTTTTACAATGAGGACAAACTCATATTAGATCCTTATTAATTATTCATGTTCGCCTGGCTTGCTTTTAATTAATTAAATTCAACTTGCTCTCTTTTAATTATTCAAATTAAACTTGCTATTATCTTTTTGCCACTTGTTGTAACTAGTCCAAATATGACATGGATTGATTTTAATTATTCTAATTCAACTTGCTCCTCTTTTTTTGACATTGTTTACAATGTGTCCAAACACATATAGATCCCTTATTAATTATTCATGTTCATCCTACTTGTTTTTAATTAATTAAATTTGACTTTCTCTCTTTTAATTATTCAAATTAAAGTTACTCTTATCTTTTTGGCACTTCTTGTTGTAATTAGTCCAAATATGACATGGATTGATTTTAATTATTCTAATTCAACTTGCTCCTCTTTTTTTGACATTGTTTACAATGTGTCCAAACACATATTAGATCCCTTATTAATTATTCATGTTCATCCTACTTGTTTTTAATTAATCAGATTCAACTTGCTTTCTTTGAATTATCCAAATTAAACTTGCTCTTGTATTTTTGGTGTGTGTTGTTGTAATTAATCTAAATATAAAATGGATTGATTTTAATCATTCTAATTCAATTTGCTTTTATTTTCCAAAAAAAACTTGATTTACTTTGATGATGAAGCAACTTAAATATGAATAAATAAAATTTAGTAGATGTTTGGTAAAACTTAATACTTATTATTTAATGACTTAAGTTGATTTTAAACTAAATATTCTTAAGTTGATGTTTGGTAAACCAATTTAATAACTTAAAGTGACTTAACAACTTAAATTAAGTCATTAGCTAAATTAAGTATGTTTGGTAAAATAACTTAATGCTACGACTTAAAGTAAAAAACAACAAGTAATAAGTAAAAATAATAAACTTATTCTTAAGTCTATATCTTCATTTTACTTTTTTACCTCCATTTATCCTAATTACCATCATGATTTCTTTTACTACTCTAGGACTTCTATTGTTACTTAACCTCATTTGTTTTAGTTATAATTTATGAGAATAAATATGTTAATTTGATGATTTAGAATAAATTTTAAGTTAATTTTATCAAACAACTATAATACTTTAAGTAATAATTAAATAATAAGTTTTAAGTCAACAATTTAAGTATATTTTAACTTAAAGTTAACTTAAATAATTAAGTAATAAGTATTAAGTTGTACCAAACATCTCCTTAACTTAAAACTCATTACTTATTTTTTTACTTTAAATATTAAAGTTATTTGATAAAATTAACTTCAAATTTATTTTAAGTTATCAAATTGACATATTTAACTTCATGAGTTGTAATTAATGTCTATCACCATTAATTGTAACTAATATCTATTTTTATTAATCTCAAGGAGTAAATTTATTTATTAAACATCTATACTTAAAGTATTGTAAACATATAAGATAACCTTAAAATATTACTATAAAAAATAAGTTATGCACGTGAAGTTGTGATTGTTAAATATGGACAAATAAGACAAAAGAGATTTGAGATTAAAAATAAATTAATTATTTTGACTTAATATTTAAAGTCATCTTTAACTTTAAGTTGTTATATTAAGTTTTACTAAATATACTTAATTTACTTAATAACTTAAATTAAGTTATTAAGTCATTTAAGTTATTAAGTTGATTTACTAAACACCCTTTTAATTTCATTAAGTATTAAATTATTTATTTTTTACTTAGTGGGTGTTTAATAAATCAACTTAATAATTTAATGTGACTTAATAATTTAATTTAAGTCATTAAGTAAATTAAGTATATTTGATAAAATGATTTAATTATGGTATGACTTAAAGTAAAAAATAAATTTAAGTAATGAGTAAAAATAATTAACTTAATTTTAAGTTCACATCTTCATTTTACTTTTTTACTCCCATTTACCCTAGTTACCTTAATGATCTCCTTTCCTACTCTACAACTTCCATTGTAGCTCACCTTTTTTTTTACCTTAACTATAATTTATGAGGATAAATATGTCAATTTGATAATTTAGAACAAATTTTAAGTTAATTTTATCAAACAATCTTAATTTGAAAGTAATAAGTTTTAAATTAACAATTTAAGTATAATTTAACTTAAAATCAACTTAAATAATTAAGTAATAAATATTAAATTTTATCAAACACCTCCTTAGTGTTTCATTATTAGGTGTTAAGCTGTTTGTTTTTTATTGTGTTAAATAAATAGTTTATTCTTGTAAAAAATGATTATTTTATCGCAGTATATAGATGCGGTTCATTCAGCTGATTTACTGCCTACTGCTGACCACACTTCTGCTATACTATGAAGATGGTGTTATAAAAATTGTGGTTTTCTCTTTTTCTTTTTCTATATGGGTATATGGAAGCAAAAACTGTTAAAAAGAACCAAAGAAACAAAGGGAAATTGCATTGAAACATCCAAGTCTATTGTACACAACAGGACAACGAAGCATCAAAAAGCAGAGTCTGAACCTCCCAAAAACAATCCCAACGTCAAGAAAGCTAGCAAAGGTTTTATGGCAAACAGACAACTACTAAGAAAAAATTAAAAGAGAAGAATGTTAACGTTGTGGTCACATCACAGAAAGGCGGGTTTCATCTACTAGTGCACTCATTCTACTTAATAAAACAGTAATGAGCATGAAGGAGTGCAAGGTGGAGGACTACACCAATTTCCCAGTTAGGCTGGTTGCTCACAAGTCTCTACTGCCATTTAGCATTACTTCACCACCAGGGCCTATTGGATGAAATCAATCAGTAAGTTTTTCTTCAGTGGTTGCTCCTTTGTCTTATCTTTAGGTACCTCGTAATTGAAATCATAGTTAGAAGCAGCATTTCAACTATTTAAGGCTGTGAAAATATGCAAAACTTTGGTTCATGACTTCAATGTATGGGTGCAGGAAAACAACAACAAAATGTCATCCTTAATATGTTTTTTAATGCTCAAATTCATCAAAAGGCATTAATAGGAATATTGGTTGTGGAGGCAAATACTTATTTTTCATATCATGCAGTAGACTTATGAGCAATCCATAAGTAG
This sequence comes from Vitis rotundifolia, assembly GCA_030254885.1. NCBI lineage: Eukaryota > Viridiplantae > Streptophyta > Magnoliopsida > Vitales > Vitaceae > Vitis > Vitis rotundifolia. The sequence goes on from CM058163.1 coordinate 389,919, forward strand.
TTGAATCCCTGACAACAATGTGTACTTTTTTTGGGGCAAAGAAAAGGAACTTGGTCCACTATACGTAGTATTTGCTATTATTAAACAATCTAATTATTTAAAAACACCTATATTTAATCAAAATTTCCTCAAATGAATTTTTTTTTGGTTCTGCATTAGTTTGAATGAAATAAATGGAAGGTTGAGAAGACAAGCAATTTTGAATAACAAACAAGCCATTGAATAATGATATGAAATGAAAGATTTTTTTTTGGAAAGAATTTTTATGCAGAATGAAAATTTGTAGTCAAGCAGTTCATGGAGAAAAATGGGGTGCTTGCAAAATTTTTGGTGTGTTTGTATGTGCAGAAGGAGAAAAAGTGAAAGTACATATGACTTACATATGGGATGACCAAGTAATGAGATGGAAGCTAGGCACCAAGTTGGACGTCATAGAAATCCTCTCCTTCTCCAATTATCACTTGAATCCTCTTTGAAAAATTTCTGGGAATTAACCCAACTTTGATTCATTAAGGATATATCTTAGTCCTTCAGGAATCATTTCTAATGATTTATAGTAAGCAATTGTTAACATTTAATCAAATTTTCTTGAAATGGTTAATCTTTTTAATTCTGTGTTTGTTTGAATGAAATAAATAACAGGTTGAAAACAGAGAGGTAATTTTGAATAAACAAACAAACGGTTGAATAATAATTTGACATGAAAGAATTTTTGGATAAAATGAAAAATGTAGTCAAACAGTTGGTGGATAAAAATGGAGTGCTTGCCAATTTTTTGATGTGTTTGTATATGTAGATGAAAGAAAGGAAAAAGTACAAATTAATGACTTACCAACAATTAATGAGATGAAGGGCACGTGTTGGACTTCGTAGAAATCTTCTCCTTCTTTTCTATTTATCACTTAAAGCCTATGAATGAATCCTTCTGGCATATACTCAATGTCCAATATCTCTGCCAATGACTTTCATGCAGCAGTGGTGTCTTCTATCTTCATCTACTGGACACAATGATCTTCTGTTTGTGAAGATGAATGAGTGAGATGTTTGCCTATTAGTTTCTTGTTTATCTCAGGTATACATGTCTAGAACAACTTTGAATATTCAGTTTTCAGTTTTACCTGGCCATCTATACATACTATGGTAGTGTTGTCATGTCCTGATTCCTACTGGCTAGGGATATGTGATATTTTGGGTGCAAGCTCATTTCTCAATGGATGTTGGTTAAATTGTGACAGTTAAATCCTTCTAGAGTTTCTGTTCTTGAATGTACTGCAGAGAAATCTTCCACTCCCCACTTTCAGGACAGGAGTTTTTGGTCCCCTTTGTTGGGTAAAATAGTCGTCTTTAGGAAAACTAAATATTGGAAGATGGAAATACATCATTCATAACGGGTTGCATTGTTTTTAGTAGTAGTGAAGTCTTCAATTATTACCTTAAACTTTTCCACAGATGGGGTTCACTTATCTGCTGAGGGAAGCAAGACAGTTGTGGAGGAGATACTGAAGCTGCTGAAGGAAGCTGAATGGGAGGCAAGTCTACGCTGGAAGTCCATGCTCACTGAATTTGGAGATGATTTCCCATATGATCTTGTGGCTTTTGATGGAATGACCACCTTGAATCCCTCGGATTGGAGTTTCCACAGGGCAATTCAATGGGACTAAGTTACGAACCCATCCTTTGCCTATGTTTCCTACATGGGAATACTCCCCCAAAACTAACACAACCAATATGCATCTTCATTGCCCAGGACATGCAGAGAGAGAGAGAGAGAGAGAAAAGAGAAATAGGACAGAACTTGAGATTGACAGATGAATATCTACATATTTTATAGTGCTATTGCTCATTGGAAGTGACCAAATATGTGTAATTAAAGTAATTGTTACGTACAAGGCTGCATTACATAATTCATCCCAGGATATAGGTGCAGTTCAATTGTTTGATTTACTGTCTAGTGGTTGGTAGCTCCCCACTCTTGTTCTATGCTATGAAGATGATGTTAGAAAAATGGTGGTTTCCCTTTTTCTTTTTCTGGATCAGTATATGGAAGCACAAGCTGCTTAAAAAAAACCAAAGAAACAAGGGGGAATTTTATTGAAATATCCATTTTCTTTTGGCACACAATATGACCACAAATGCAGAGTCACAACCATCAGAAAAAATAATACCAGATTCAGTCATAAACAAGCCAACACACCAATTGAAAAGAAAGAAAGAAAGAAAAAATCGTTTGGAATATTGTGTTCAGATCAAATAAGTCTAATATCATGTAGTAGCACGCTTAATATACTTGATAAGACAGTAACGGACCCGCATCCAGGACGTATAACATGCATGATTCAGTGAAAGGTGGAGGACTCCGTCATTATTCCAACTAGGCTGCTTGCTAACAGGTAACAATTGCCATGGACCATTACTTCTCCATAATCCATGCCCATTGGACTGAATCTAACCCACGTTTTTCTTCATGGGTTTCTGCCTCTCCTTAGATACTCACCCATCCCTTAAACATGGAATCATAGTTAGAAGGACTTCTAAAATTATCTGTTAATAAAAGAATATTGAAATAGAAGGGCTGTTGAAATTAATAGCAAGTTTGAAGAGAGCACTAATTTTGAATAAACAAACAAATAGTTGAATAATAATATGATGTGAAGGAATTTTTGGGGAGAATAAAAATCTGTAGTCATACAGTTGGTGGGTAAAAATTGAGTGATCGCCAATTGTTTTCTAACGTGTTTGTATACGTGGAAGGAGAAAAGAAAGAGTAGAAATGAATGACTTACCAATAATTCATGAACGAGATGGAGGGCACGTGTCGGACTTTGTAGAAATCCTCCCCTTCTATTCCATTTATCACTTGAAGCCTCCGCATGAATTCATTGGGCAGAGACCCAATTTCCAATATCTGAAGCGTAGTGATATATCTCAACCCTTCAGGAACCATTTCCAATGATAAGCATGCGTCAATCAATAAATGCTTCAGACTAGGCATTGCACTTCTGTCCACCCACAACCTTTTTATGGCATAGACAGCGAAGAGTTGCAAATATTTGAGTTGAGGGAACCCATTTGCAGAGAAAACCATTTCCTCCCCAGAGTAAAAATTAGAGCATAAGTACAGGGTTGTCAAGTTAAGAAGCCTCTCCAGAATTGGTATCGGATCCTGTCTTAGGCGAGACCCCCACAAGGTTAACTTGGTGAGGTTCGGAGGCAAGTGGTGGTGCTCAGGTAGATTGCTTATTTCTCCTCCTAGGTATAGCTTATAAAGATGTTGACATATCGATAATTGCCTCAGATCTGTTTCTTCCATGGTGGCCCTTACTTCATCCAAAACCAAGGACTCAAGGTTGTTTGAAATGGGACAGGAGGGATTGAGGATCATCACAAACTCTTTAAAGCTTTTGATATTTTTTATCAGCAATTTCCTAAGCTTGGTCAACCGGGCCAAATCTTGTACATCCCATTGTTCTCCATCAAAGTTTTTTAGTGTCTCTAAGTTGCTTAGGTTGTCCCATTTCACCTTACTATTATCCACCTTAAACTCTAGAGGAAGGTAGAGATGCCTTAGCCATTTCATCCTTCCTATCACTTTATTTATTCCAAAACAATTTATCGGTTGACCATCCTCACAATCAAATCGTAAATCCAATGTTTGGATACAACCTAAATTTCTTATAGATGACGGGAAGCTTGGCAAAGAAGCAAATTTTAAACTTAAGTACTTCAAGTGTATTAGGTTGCCTAATGCCTTGGGTATATTTTCTTCCAAAATAAGTTCCTCAAGACTTAACACTCTTAATAATTTGAAGTTCTTCCAGTCAGTCTTTCTCAGCACCCAGGGGATTATCGATGAGTCTCGTATACTGAATATTAGAAGAGACCGAAGGTGTGTACTATTTTGTGGGTTCAAATTGACATAGCTATTAGCATCTTCATCTTCATTTTTAGAGGGTAGTCGATCCTCTTCAACACTCTCTAAAGGACTGCATTGATCCAGATATATGGCACGTCTTCGGACTTTATTCACTACAAGAAATTTGACCTTTACCCACAAATTTTTTGGCCATGAGTATAATTTCATCTCTAAAGATGATATTAGGAGACAAAATTTGAGTTTGTTACCAAAATTTGTGTCTAAAGTTTTAATTGAATGTGAAATGAGGCCAAATTATTTGTGACGACATCATAACTTTTAACAACAAAATATTTTATGGTGCAAAATATATTGGGAGACAAAAATCTACTGTCGTCCCTAAAGGTAAACAATGGGTAACAAAATTATGTTGTTGTAAAATAGTTTTGGAGAGAGAAATCTTAATAATGGGAGACAAAAATATTGTCCTAATACCACTAGATGAAGGAACAAAGAAAATTATTAGGGAGGAAATTGTTTTATTGTAAAAACTCAATATTGGAGACAAAACCATTTCATCCCCATTAAAATGCATTTTCCATTTTCAAAATGAATTTATCATTTTTAAATTTATTTATACTATTGAATACTTAACATGATTTATTTGTTTTTTGAGAAAGTTTCATGATACTTTAATATTCATGAAACAACACAACTATTATTAAAGAAAGTAAATATTATTTAGAAATAATGTGATAATGTCATTATTATAATATAAATATATATAGTATTAAAATTTAAATATAATAATGACAATTGTTATTATATTTAAAATTTAATATATATATATATATTAGAATCAAGAATGAAATTATCGGTAATTACAGATATATCGGTACTTCCGTTTTACGGATATATTGAAAATATCGGTAGAGTGAAAATTATTTAAAATTCATAAGAATGTTAGAAAAAAACTCCAAAAAATGATAAAATAAGCAAGAATACACATTTTAAAGTTATTTTGTAAGTGTAATTAACATAGATATGATTAAGAAGAAAAACATCGGTAGATTGAGATATATTGATAAATTCGATATTTGAATTTTAAGAATAATAAATATGAATTTTGAAAATTTATAAAGTTAGAATTGAATTAAGAAATATTTGATTTATTGAATAAAAACAATTTGTATATAAATATAATACATATTACATTGTAATAATCTTTGATATCAAAATGAAGATTAATATGGTTTCATCATATTTTTAGATGAAGGGAGTCCATCTTGTTGAAGACAATATTTATTTTAAAATTTTTAAAATACTTTTATCAAAACAAGTTTTATTACATTTTAAATGAAAAATTAAATTAATTTATATAAAATATTTTATTTAAGATTTAATTTCTAAAATTTTATTAAAAATGTGTGATAACAACTTTTTCTATTAACATTAATTTATTTAAATAATTAAAATATTTAATAATTTATCTTATTATATTAATTTTAATTTATAAAATAACATCTATAAAATTCGAAATTTCAATAGTAGTGATTTAATCAAAATAAAGTTGGATAATTAACAATTATTTATATAGAGAGAGGAAAAATGTTCTCATGATTTGTCTCCTTTTTTTTTTCTCTCTACTAAATCTAAAAATCAAAAGGGCAACCTACTTCTCTCACTCGGGCATCAAGAAGCCCTTTTTAGAAGTTGCCCTCCAGACGAGAGAATCTCTGCCCTATTTTCCTTTTTTCCACTCTCAATCCACGCGGGTACTAATCTAATCATGTTATTATTATTATTATTATTATTTTTTTTGCAACCCCCGTTTGATTCCCAAGAAAATCCATCTCCATTCAATTTCCGGGAAAATTCATCCTCGTTTGATTTTCCGAGAAAATCCTTGCAAAACCCCCAAGGAAAAAAAAAATTGCATTTCTTTTTTCGCTCCCTGTGTTTTCTGGATCTGTTCTAAGGGTCGATTTCCTTTTGCAACCCCAGTTTGATTCCCAAGAAAATCCATCCCCCATTCGATTTTGGGAAAGAGATCGTGGATCTATGTCTTGACCGAATCAGAAAGCTCGTTGACAACTGCACTGGGCTTCAAGGGTTCCTTGTCTTCCATGCTGTTGGTGGTGGGACTGGCTCGGGTCTCGGATCTCTGCTTTTGGAGCGTCTTTCTGTGGATTATGGGAAGAAATCGAAACTGGGTTTCACTGTTTACCCTTCCCCTCAGTTGTCCACCAGCGTTGTGGAGCCTTACAATAGTGTTTTGTCGACTCATTCCCTTTTGGAGCACACTGATGTTGCAGTGCTCCTAGACAATGAGGCCATCTATGACATCTGCCACTGATCTCTGGACATTGAGAGACCCACTTACACCAATCTCAACAGGCTTGTTTCTCAGGTGATTTCCTCTCTGACTGCATCTCTCCGTTTCGATGGAGCCCTCAATGTGGATGTGACTGAGTTCCAGACAAATTTAGTCCCATACCCAAGAATCCATTTCATGCTTTCTTCATATGCCCCAGTCATATCAGCCGAGAAGGCCTACCATGAGCAGCTTTCAGTTGCAGAGATCACCAACAATTTTTCAATAGCAATAATTAGGGATTCTCCCTTTTTCCCTCTCTCTTCCTCGTTTGATTTCCGAGAAAATCCTTGCAAAACCCCCAAGGAAAACCAAAAAAATTGCATTTCTTTTTTTGCTCCCTGTGTTTTTTGGATCTGTTCTAGGGGTCGCTTTCCTTTTGTGCCATTGGATTTAAATTTCACGAACCCTAAATCCACAATTTTTGAGCCAAGCATCAGATTACCGAATAACATCTTATGTTTTACATTCACGATCTCGGAGCCCCTAAGTCCTGGGAGGTCGCTGATTTGGACGAGAGCATGAGCAGATTGATGCTCTCCTCTTCTAGGTTTTGTTTTTATCGGGTTTAACTAAAAAAATTGTGTTGAAGGCTTTTTTTTCTTGGTAATATGTTGCTTTTTTTAGGTAGTATGTTGCTCTCTGGTGATAATTTAGGTTTTTGGTTTGGTTTTATTGTGTGCTTGTTGTGTATAACAGAGCAATTTGGTTTGGTATGTTCACGGCTGGTTATAAAAAAACTATCCTAAAATTTTTTACTTCAGAATTGGAAATTGGTAAGTAATATTGTAAAATATTTTAAGAATTGGTAAGTAATATTGTAAAATATTTTAAGAATTGGCAAGTAATATTGTAAAATATTAAATGGAAACAAAAATAAAAAAAGAAATCAGAATAAAAAGCTTTCCTAAACTCTCCACAAAAATCCTTTCTGCTTCTCCTTAAATAGCATCTCCATTATTTCAAACCCATCACCATATTCATTGTTCATCACCACGGACTGCCATCAACTATTGCTGTTGCTGACTGTGGACTGCTTCTGTGGCTCACTTGTTTTCGTGGTCCCTTGGTGCTCTACAACATTGCAAAAAAACCAAATCAGGTATGTTATCACTACTTTATATTTTTATTTTATTTTTAGGATTTCTTGCTTATTAATTAATTGGATACAAAAAAATATTCTATGAGTTTTTAATTTTACCTTTTCTTGAATGGATACTTTGTTGTGTTTTGAGTTATGTAATAGGAGTTGTTTTGAGTTATATTTGTATTATTGTTGTTATTAAGGTTCATATTACTTTAATATTATATTTTATGTGCTTTTACAATTAAAAAAATAATTGAATAAGAGTTGCATCATACAGGTTTTACTAATGGATAAAAGCTGGATGAATCTTCGTGATAGATTGTCAGATGAATATGCAATTGGTGTTCAAACATTTCTTAAAGTTGCAAAAAATCATGTGGATCAAAATGGAAAGACTCGTTGTCCATGTAAACATTGTCAGAATGCATTTTGGAAATCCATATATGATATTGAAACCCACTTATATAAATATGGAATAGCCACAACATATCAAAGATGGATTTTTCATGGAGAAAAAGTTAGTGTTGATTACAATGAAAGAATCAATATGAGTGGTACTAATAGGTTAGATCATCATGAAACTTTTACTGTTAATGATGATGTTGACGACGATGATGAAATGATTGAACTTTTGAGTGATGTTTGTGGCCCAATACCAAATAGAGATGCTACATCTGAGACAACTAATGTAGAGACCAAGCATTTTGATGAGTTGTTAGGTGAAGCTGGAAAAAAGTTGTTTACGGGGTCTAAATTGTCATCTTTGACTTTCATTGTTAAATTGATGCATATAAAGGTTCTTAACCATTGGAGTAATAAATCATTTGATATGTTACTTGAATTGTTAAGTGAGACATTTCCTGAAGGTACAAATCTTCCATCATGTACGTATGATGCTAAGAAGATGTTACGGGATTTGGGTTTAGGGTATGAAAAAATTCATGCTTGCAAGTTTGATTGCGCATTGTTTTGGAAAGAAAATGAATTTTTAGATAAATGTCCTATATGTGATGAAGATCGATATAAGATTAATGATGGTAAGGGCAAGAAGATCCCACATAAAAGCTTGCGATTTTTTCCTCTTAAACCAAGATTACAAAGACTATTTATGTCAAGGCATACAGCAAGTGATATGAGGTGGCATAAAGAAAAGCGAGTAGATGATGGTGTACTAAGGCATCCAGCTGATGCTGAAGCATGGAAGTCGTTTGATAGAATGTACCCTTTTTTTAGTAGTGAAGCACGAAATGTGAGGTTAGGTCTTTCATCAGATGGTTTTAATCCATTTGGTAACATGAGTCACTCATACAGTATGTGGCCTGTTATACTAGTGCCATATAACTTGCCTCCTTGGAAATGCATGAAAGAACCATTCTTAATGATGTCACTTTTGATTCCGGGTCCACATTCTCCTGGAAGAGAAATTGACATTTACTTACGCTCATTAATTGATGAACTCAAAGAGTTATGGCATGATGGCATAGAGACTTATGATGTCTCTATTGGTCAATATTTTAAAATGCATGCAGCAATTTTATGGACAATAAATGATTTTCCTGCGTATGGCATGTTATCCGGTTGGAGTACCAAAGGTTACATGGCTTGCCCTGTTTGCAATGTTGACACATCATCTCAATCATTGAGAAGCAAAATATGTTATATGGGTCATCGTCGTTATATGCCAACTAATCATCCTTGGCGTAAAAGTAGATTGCATGATGGTAAGTTGGAAATGAATCCAGCACCCCAAAGTTTTTCTGGTGATGATATATTGAAGCAATTAGAAAATGTTGATCATGTTATTTTGGGTAAGAATCCAAACAAAAAAGATAAGAAAAGGAAGCGAATACCTAGTGAATTAAATTGGACAAAGAGAAGTATATTTTTTGAATTGGAATATTGGTCAAAATTAAGTATAAGACATATTCTTGATGTTATGCATATTGAGAAAAATGTATGTGACAATGTGATGGGAACACTATTGAATATTGAAGGGAAGACAAAGGACACATATAAAGCTCGATTAGATTTACAAGACATGAAAATAAGAAAGGAGTTGCATTTAGTGTTACATGGTAACAAATACTTGAAGCCTCATGCATCCTACACATTAACATCAATGGAAAGAAGAGAATTTTGTGCTTTTTTGAAATCAATCAAGTTTCCTGATGGATATGCCGCAAATATTTCAAAGCGTGTGAACATAGAAGATGGAAAGATATTAGGTCTCAAAAGTCATGATTGCCATGTGTTGCTCCAACGACTTCTCCCAATTGGAATCCGTAAATTTCTAAGGAAGGATATTAGTACAACACTTACAGAACTGTCATGTTTTTTCCAAAAGTTATGTGCAAAATCATTAAGGATACAAGATTTGGAAATATTAGAACATGATATTGTGTTGATTCTTTGTAAGCTTGAGAGGATCTTTCCACCGGCTTTTTTTGATGTTATGGTACATTTACTTGTGCATTTACCACATGAGGCAAAACTTGCTGGACCTGTTGGACTTAGATGGATGTATCCTATTGAAAGGTAATATTTATAAACTTTATATTCAATTTTAAAAATTAATTTCTTTAACAATTTGAACAATGTTTCAATGACCTTTGTTTTTCTTCAGGATTTTAGCGACTTATAAGAGTTATGTAAGAAATAAGGCTTACCCAGAAGGTTCAATAGCAGAGGCTTATATTGTGAATGAGTCATTAACATTTTGTTCTCAATATCTTCTTGGAATTGAGACTAAATTTAATCGTCCAGATCGAAATGTTGATGATTTGAATGATCAGTCAAATAAGTTTTCTGTTTTTTCTCAAAGAGCTCGCCCATTTGGAAGTTACCAGCAGCTTGAGTTCTCTCGTGCAGAAATAGAGAAAGCTCACTGGTATATCTTGAACAACTGTAAAGAACTACAACCGTATTTATGGTAAGACATAAAATTATTTTTGCAACCATTTATAATTATTTATGACTCAAAGGCTAATTAATGTAGTGTACTAACATAAGTTTGTACAACTAGTGAACACATGGAGCAGTTGGAAAAGGAAAGCAATGATAATTTATTTCAAAGGCAAAAACAATTATTCCCAAAGTGGTTAGCGAATCGTGTATGTATATCTAAAGACATTTTTTTTCTCTTAAACAAATTTAATTAGAATGATATTCTTAATTACATATCTTCTCAATTATGCAGATGAAAATATTACGCCATCAAGGATCACCAGAAGCTACTAATGAGTTATATTCATTAGCCTCTGGACCTGATCGTAGAGTATCTTTATATCATAGTTGTGTGGTAAATGGAATTCGATTTCACACCAAAGATCGAGATGATCGACACACAACTCAAAATAGTGGTGTTCTTGTATCGGGTGACCATTATGAGGATATGATTGATTTCTATGGTGTGTTACTGAATGTTGTTGTGTTAGATTATATCTTCAACAACCAAGTTGTTCTATTCAAGTGTGAATGGTTTGATATTGATCCTAAGAAAAAGAGATTGCAAGATGATGGTGTTCTTAAGTGCATTAATGTGGATAATAAGTGGTATGAAGAAGATCCTTATGTTCTTGCAAGCCAAGCACAACAAGTTTTTTATGTAAATGATCCAAAGTTAGGATCAAGTTGGAAGGTGGTGCAAAAAGTACTTCATAGACACATATTTGATGTTCCAGAGCAAACTACAACAAATGATAGTGAAAATGATAATCAGGATCCAACAATGGAAGAAGCATATCAAGAAAACGATTCAACTGATATTGTTTGGTCAGTAAACCAAGATTGTAATGTTCTACAATATCAAAGGGACGATGGTGATCCAAGTTACATTGATATTGAAAATGTGGTTGATCATGGGGGAAGATTTGAAAATGATGATTTAACTGCTTTCATAAATGACCAAGATGAAGAAGATGAAACACTTGTAGACTATTGTAGTGAGGATAGTGAAAATAGTGATGAAGAAGATCATGATAGTGATAGTGATAGTGATAGTTAGTTTTATGATTTTAATGTCAATTTCAATTAGACTTTTCTTGTTTATCATCTTATTGTTTTTATTTCATTACAATTTGATAGAGTTGCATAAAATAATTCAATTATGATGTTCATGTGAGTTTTGAATTTCATTTAGTTTAATAATATAGTATTATGTTTATATTTCATATCAAATTTACATTTTTTGTACTATTTTGAGTTATTTATTTAATGCATATACATAATGCATCCCCTAAACTTAATTTTTTCAAAATCTCATTTATTACATCTTATGTGGAATTGAAGAACATAAATGAAAATATTTTATGTAACAATGTATTTGCCTAACTGAATTTAGTGCAGGAAGTATTATCATAGATGGAGCGTGGAAATCGACGTCGCCTTAAATATACTTCTAACACTAAGTCTCGGGCTCCCCCCAAGAATATGAATAATCATACTAAAACCACTATTAGGGTTGCCTCTCCTCCTCCTCCTCCTCCACCTCCACCTCCTCCTCCTCCACCACCACCACCACCACCATCACCACCATCTCTTCGTTCTCCAAATTTTTCAACTCCTACTCCTACTAATAACAATATGCCATCATCAACGCAGACAATAGTTAGGAATAGCACTGGTAAGAATACATTTTTTAAGTTTTATGTTTTTTGATCATTAACTATGCATTCTAACTTTGCTTTTAAATTATAGATTCATATCCACCATTAAAGAAGGGTCGTGGACCTACAAGAGGTAAGGGCACGGATACTATTGTACAAATGTCAGGGAAAATCAAGTTAGATTTCAGCGCAGAGAGTGGAAGACCAAAAGATAGTGATAAATCTGCAAAGTTTTCTAATGAGTGTGGCTATCTCATTAGAAAATTTGCCCCACTACAATTCGAGAAATGGTCAATTATTCCAGCTATGGATACACAACCATTAGTTGATCGCCTTTTAGTAAGAGTTCTTGTTAGTTAAAAATATTTTAATTAATTAGTTAATCTATAATTATACTAACACATTATAATGCTTTTTATTTTATTTTTATTTTAAATTTCAGTCAAAATTTGATCTAGATATGTCAAAAACATACATTACAAAGTATGTGCATGAGATCATGGGACAACGTTATCGAACATATAGATATGATCTTCACCAGCATTTCAAGCAGTTTGAGACAGTGGAGGAGGCACGTTTGCACCCGCCAGATGATGTCACACAAGAAGATTGGGATTACTTATGCGATCTTTTTTCTCTTGAAAAATTTAAGGTATTGTGGATATTTAACATAATTACTTATGAAATAGTAAACATATTTGATGTTGTGTGGGTATACTAGAGCATCTTGATCATTGGTGTTTGATATATTTTGAAGTAAAAAAGTAGGAATTTGTCACTTGAAACAAGTTGAAAATTGAAATGTTGTGTTGGATTGTTGGTTCCTTATGAATAATTATAATATTATATTAGAATGTTTGTTTACCATGAATTATTGAAATGTTATATTTATTGGAATGTTGGTTTACCAAAAATTAAAATTTTGTATATGAGAATATATATATATAGTCTAAATAATGGAGGAGATTTTACTAAAAGCTTGGTAGAAATACTACATTTTATTACATGTTTCATTTTTTGTAAAGTTTTTATTTAACATACTTTCTTAATTCTTAAGTTACTATAATTTGTTTTATTTTCTTTTACTTACTCTTTTAGTAATATTATTGTGTAGAAAAGGGCTGCTATAAATAGTGAAAATCGTGAAAAGCTTCCATTCAATCATCGTGGTGGATCTAAACCATTTGCATTTCATCGTCAGCATAACTCAATGGTATGCCATATTCTTCTAAATTATATCTTTAAAATAATAGTTTTATTTTATTCTATTTATGTAAAAGATGTGTTCCACCTATAAAGTTGAAAGGGGAGTTTATTAATTATCTTTAAAAATAACTAAATTATTTTTTTATGTGCATGTAAAAGAGTGTTGCCACTGGAGAGTTGCAAGGGGAAGTGGAGTTATTTCGTGCCACTCACTACAATGAAAGTAAGGGATGGATCAATGACACAGCTAAATCCCGATATGTAAGAGTCATGTTACCTGTAGTTGCAAAAAGTAAAATTTTCTTTTCATGATTATATGCTATGTAACATGTTCACTAATTGAAAAACTATATTTCTTAGGAAGAGATGCGTAAGCTTCAAGAGCAGAGTACCCAAGATGGAGATACTCCTATCTCTGACTTGGAGATAACTCAAAGAGTATTGGGGAAGCGATCAGGTTATATTCGAGGTTTGGGATATGGGTCACGACTTAAGCGTTCGAGTGCAACTGAATTTCCTGATGAAGAAACAGAGAGGTTACGACAACAAATCACAAAGTTAGAGGAGTTTAAAACAACAGCTACTACTCAATTGGAGGAGTTAAAGGCAATGATCCAAAGGTTGATGCCACAACAAACCAACACTTCTAACCAACCACCACCTCATTCTAGCTCAACTTCCCAACCATCATCGTCACCATCGAGTTGATATTATTATGTGGTTTGCTATTATTTATTGGTCACTTTTATTTTAGACAATATTTGAATGGTACTTGGACAATGTTATTTGCAAGTATGTTTTGCATTGATGAAACAAATCTCCTATATGAATTCGATATAAAATTATTTTATTGTCTAAACATTATTAGTTTTTCAAGATGAAATCATTTTGTCTCCAATTGTAATTGAAACATTTAGAGACAAAATATGTTTGTTACTCAAACTATTTGTCAACATTTTGGGACGAAAATAGTTTCTCCCCAAATGTAAGTGGAAGTATATGGAGATAAAATTATTTCATTGTAAAAACTATGGGTTAAAATGATGGAGATGAAAAAATTGTGTCTCCTAATATATGAAGTAACATTTAGAGACAAAATTTGTTTGTTGCCAAAACTATTTGTCAATATTTCGAGACAAAAATATTTCCTCTCCAAATGTAAGTGGAAATATATGGAGATAAAATTATTTCGTTGTAGAAACCATGTATCAACATAATGGAGATGAAAATAGTTTGTCTCCTAATGTACAAAGTAACATGTAGTGACAAAAAATTTTTGTTGCCAAATGAAATATTTTGTTACCAAATGGTTTACTTGATATTTGAAAATCTAATTCCAAACGAAACATTTTATCTTAGGCCACAAAAAAAACTTGTTGCCAAATAGTGTTGGCCACAAAATTTTGTTTTGTCATAAATATGTTTTCGTAACAAACGTTAATTATTCGTCTCTAAAAACATAGGGTGACACAACTATCGAGACAATGAACGAGACGAAACTTTTCGTTAGGAAATACTTTTGGCTACAAAGGGCATATTGTTGGAGACGAAACATTTCATCCCTGATCATGTACTTTGTTGTAGTGATTTGAGGTGCGTGTTGTTGGCATGGAAGATGAAAATGTCTCCATCTGCTGAAGATTGACAATCTCAAGAAAATTTTCTTCCTGTGCCTTTGACAAACATAAATCTCGCATAAGGTCATGCAGTCGGCAAGTTTTGACTCTTCCATTTGAACTCCTTCTTCCTACTTGAACCATACACCTTCCAATTAGCTCATCTAGATACCCTTCTGCAACATCCTCCGACGTTTCTTCTCCCACTCGTGATACAATCCCTTCGGCCACCCACATTTGTACCAAAGTTTTTGTGTGTATTTCGTGGTCCTCAGGGAAATGGCCCAAATAGAGGAAACATGATTTTAATTGGTATGGAACATCTTGGTAGCTGAGAGCTAACACATCCGACACTCCACTACCTTGCTGCTCGTATTTGTCTTTACCTTTTCTCAAGTATGATTTAGTATGTTTATGAACCCTTTCCCATTCATAGGGATGGTGTTTTGTAGCCAGAAGTCCTCCAAGCACAACAATTGCCAGTGGCAAACCTCCACAACATTTAGCCATTTCCTTTCCCAACAACTCCATCTTGTTAATAGTGGTCGGATCTAGAAAATCATTAGAAATTGATTAAGAATATTATGGTAAGCATTCTAATGAGGGTAATGCAATTTAGCATAAAAATCCCATGTAGCATATAAAGTAACCAATTTACAGGACTTTCTTTGTGTTGCTCTTTCTTATACAACATATACTAGCTCACCAATCTTCTAAATAGTTTTTGTAAAATTACACCATTTTAATAGATAAATTATAAAATTACTCATCCATAACTCACAAAAAGTTGGAAAAAATTTGAAGTCTTGCCATGAACATTGGCAACATAACCTATGAGCTCAAATTGGTCCCATGTTTTAATTTGTAACCCTAATTTCAATTTATTATTAGACCAAGGTTTGATTAAACTCATGTTTTGATGATAACAAAATAAGAATTAGATTTAACATTTTCTAATTTAGTGAATTAGACAAGAAGATTTCCATAGAACTATCTTATAGGAGATATATAGAGAAAAGAGAATATCAAGAAAGGTTTACATAGATCATTTTTAGCTACTTTTATGTAAGATTGTGGTTTGTGCTAAGTTAGGAATGCATATTATTATTATTAAAGCACCTAACACGTCAAAACTCATCCAATTGATTTCAAACAGGCCTTGAATCGTTTCAAAATTGGATGAATCGAATATTTTTTATAAATGAAAACTACAATTGATTAGTGTTATTCATGGTTTTAAAAGTTTTCAAAATGTTAAGGAGTTTATCTTGTTTGGTTTCCTCAAGAATTTTATGTTAAAGATGCAAAAGTTTCACAAATTATGGAACTCACTTATGTTTTTTATTGTTTTTTTTTTTAGAAATAAATATAATAGGCTAAATATTATAGAAATAGATATAATAGCATCTCCCAATATAAATAGGCTAAAGATATATTGCCACTCCTAGAAATTACCTATGAAGGCACCAACCAAGTAAAAGAATTTAAGATAAGCATCTTTGTGAATAATTATGATTTGTTTTCAATGAAAAATCTTGAATCCATTGGTGAGATGTTTACTAAGTTTATGAAGATTATAAATGAACTTCATGGTTTGGGAAAGACCTTCATTGAAGTGCAAAAAGTCAAAGATTTTGAGATTTTTATCAAAATAGTGTGAAGCTAAGGTAATCGCCATCCAAGAAGTTAAAGATTTCATCACATTACCTCTTGAAGAACTAATTAGGTCACTGATCACTCACGAGATACACATGAACAAGCGTCAAAGAGTTAAAGAAATATGATATTGCATTCAAAGCTTTACCAATTGATGATGAAGAGAGGGAAAGTGAAGATAAAAACTTTGATCTCATTTCTAAGAAGTTTATGAAATATATCAAACCTAAGAAGATCAAGGGAGGAAGACTTTATCCAAAGAAGGATAAAATGATTTTTGCCAAAGAAAATGAAGTTTTGAAAAAAAAAAAAAAAAGAATGACTCATATCCTCTCTTGAAAAATTTCCAATGGATAAGAGATTTTCAATATGATTTAGTAAATCGAAAAATGTATTTTTGATGAGAAGGGATAAGGTTACAAGCCTCATAAAAGTGAAAAGTATTATAAAAATTATTTTGTGAAAGAGACTTTAAAAAGTAATCTAAGCACCATTTGTAATTTTTATGGGGGAGGAAGTTATATTAGTTGTAATTGTCCTTTAATGTCACATTTAGTTATGAAATCATCAAAAAAGAGGGTTGTCTTCTTTTTGTCTCTTTTTTTTAATGATTTAGAATAACGTAAGCAATCAGGTGTAGGAAAATGTCTAGGAATTTACATTTCAGGATTTAGATAACATTGGTGTTGGTATTTTTTTTTATTTTATTAGTTATTAGAATTCAGATATAGGAGCTTGTATTGATTGGATATGAAAATAGAAGATTACTTTTTTTTTGTGCTTTGCTAGGTAAGGTAGATCAAGAAAAAAAACTTGTTTAACAATGTTAAGGATGTTTACAATTTATAATGAAACTTACCAAAGATGTTACGGATATAAATTGGAAGATATTTTAGCCATTTGCATCAAGCTCAAACTTCTTCTTTCATATGTGTTCCTCGGGGAAGAACACACTAGAATAAGAGGTAGAAATTCATTGGTGGCATATTTGATCAAATGGGTAATTTTCTCACCTACTACAAATCCCATACTACCCCTCATAAACTGAAATTCCATAACTCCAATTGCTATGGGAATACCATTTAAATGGGAGTCTACAACAGATACAAATGCTGAATTCCAAAGGAGAAAAATGATAACCTTATCGGAACCAAAAAAATATGAGTATTAAAGTTATTTGAAAACGATTTGTAGGGATCCAACCAATGAGAAAAGAAGATATGCTTACCTTGGAAACAATGTAAAAAGAGGGATTATTGACATTAAGAATTTGTTGGTAATGATATCTCTCCTAAATTTAAAATACCTTAATTTGAATATCAATTTGGAAAGTATAAATCATTGAATTTTTTATTTTTTTTTAAAAAAATCATCTTTTGATTTATCATTTGAATGCAAGTGCTTAATATTTTTCAAATTAAAAGAAAAGTTTTTGGAAAAACTTAATTTACTTTGATGATGAAGCAATTCTTTGTTTTTTATCTATAAAACCTTTTTTGCTGAGAGATTGTAAAAGTGATGATGAGTTAAGGATTGAAGAAGAATATTGATAAAACTTGACTTCACAACAAGTTAAAATGGAAAAGAATGCAAAGCCAAATGAAAACTAAAGAAAATTAAACTCTACATTTAAGAGAGAAAGCAAAAAAAGAATCTTAAAAGGATTAAAGATAACACCACTTACCATCAAAGAACGAAATTAATTCTAGAGAGGTAAAAGTTTTTGTTCTTACCTTATAAATACTTGATTTCTTTTTATTTTTTACTATATTATCCTTTTGATTAAAAATTTTCATGAGGCAAAATAGATAATATTTTGAATTATGATCATGCATAGAAAAATGTTTAATAATCTCATCAAATGGATAATAATTGCTAGCATAAGGCTGAGATAAAAAAAGAAGATATAATTTATGAAACCTTCGGAAATATAAAATGCTTATGTGCTTGCATGTTTCAATAATCTACGTTATACATGCTTATTGTTGCATTATTTTTGTAAATGAAATTGCATATATTGCCAATTTTCTCATTTCCTTCATATTTTTCCAAATCGTGTTTTGTCTTGTATGCATTTGATCTTAAACTTATACTAGCAAGTTTATTCAAATTGTAACCTTATAATTAAGATTGCTCGAGTGTAGGGATTGCATGAGGGGATTTGCCAAGCATGGGATAATATTTGAGGACTTTAGTGTTAGACATCTCTTGAAAAGGTTCATTGGAACTGTCATTTTATTGTAAAAGTTTGAAGGCTTTGTTTTGATTGAAAAGCCTGAGAATAGTGGAACCCAGATTTCATTTGGAGTTTGATGAAAATGGATGTAAGTAGGGTTACGTTGAACCACTACTATAAAATCTAGTTTAAAATTTCTCTGCCAGTTCTCTCTTTATTTTATATACAATTGTTCATTCATCATGTTTTCTATGTATTTCTTAAATAGCCATTTGCATTCATCTAAAATCATATTTGTAAAAGCAGGAGAAAGAAACCAGTACCCAATTCATCTCCCTCTTCAGTATTCACCTAGGTTGGTTTAGCATAATTCTAACATTTACTTCTCATCGGGACAGTCCAATGTTGTAGCTATGAAATCTAATTGGAAAGGAAAATAATAGAAAATGCTTCGGATGTGTTGAAAAATACCTCTCCTATCGTCTCTGGGGAATGCTTTGTTTCGAAGAAGCTCCCAACTCTTCTCCTCAGATAAAAGCTCTGGTTGGTAAAAAAAGCCTTGTGGATCCGCATGTGAAGCCACTGCCTGCATCCGAGTGGTGAGCAGTATTTTACTACCCGCCTTATGCAGTGGAAAGGCAGGTTTTAGATTCTCCCAGTCTCCTATTTTCCACATATCATCCAGAATCAAAAGACATTTCTTTTCCTCTTGAATTTTGTACACGCTCTCGAATAGCTCCTCATCCCTCATGTTGCGGATTTTCTTTTTGTGCTCTTCATTAGCAGAGGTGAGCTGGATCAATATTCCTTGAACAACATCTCTGACATTGAAGTATTGAGATATGGAACTCCAAGCAACATGGTCAAAATGACGCCTAACATGAGCATGATGATAAACCTTCTTGGCAAGAGTGGTCTTTCCCAGACCCCCCATGCCGTATATGGAAACAACCGAGCATATCTTGTCTGGTTTCATCAACTGTTCCAGCAAAATCTCCACGCCATCCTCCACCCCAACTGTATCTTCATCGACAACATGGGAGTAAGTCATCCTAGGCAATCGTTGGCTCTCAGTTCTGAAACCGGAGCCTTCTCCTTCTGCTATGCTCCTTATGTTATAGCTTTGTAAACTTGCAGTCAGACGGGAGATTCTGCTTTTTATGGCGTCAATCTCTGTCCCAACCTCATGGAGTGCTTTAAATTCTGATAAGAAGCAAGCATACCTCTTGAGATTGTTTTGGAGGCCACTTCTCCTACTCCTCAGCGCAGCCTTGGAGGCATAAGTCTCTATGATGTCCTCAGTATCATAAGCTGCCTCTCTGATTTCTGCAACCCAATTGCGAATAACCTCACTTTCATATTGTCTTGCATCTGCATCTCTCAGAAAGCATTGCATCGTCCTTAGCTCAGCTTGAATTTCAGTAACTTTGTCGCTCACCCCATGTAAGAAACTTGCCTCTTGGATTAACAGGCCACCTAGCCTTTCCACAGCAAAGGAAACAATAGCCTCCGCCATTTTTCTCCTTTTGTCTTTCACAGAAACCTATTTTGGTTCTTAATTTGAATTGATGGTAGGTTTAGAGGTATTCTGTTGTGTTTTTGAATGTTATGGACCGAAGAATCACTTCTTTGCTTTGGGATATTGGCAATTGATATTCCACTCTTCTACTCAAAGAATCTCTACTTCCAAATATACTCTGCAGCTGGGGTAAGTTTATTCAGTTGTGTTATTGAGTGTTCTGGATGGAGGAATCACTTCTTCACTTGGGCATATTGGCAATTTCTTTCTCCTCTTCTACTCAAAGGTTCTCTTTACATCCAATTTTACTTCTTTCAAATATTCTCTGTAGCTCGGGAGGGAAAACAGGGTTGTCAGCTGATTTTAAACAACTAGAGTCTACCGGACACACCCCATTTCCAATTTTGAGGTTGGAGATACTGATTTTAACAACTCAACCTCTCTCTCCAACCTTTAGGAGTGGTCTAGCTTTGGAAAAGATCCAAGCATACCTCTTGAGGAGGTTTTGGACACTGCTGCTGGGCAGAGGTTAGATCGCAAGCAATTCCTTCTACATTCCAATTAATTACCAACACTAGTCTACTGAGCTCCATTTGCAAACCGCTCAACTCTGTCACTCATCCAGTATTACAATTCAGCTCCCATATATGATATCTCTGTGACCATGGGAAAGCAACATGTCAATGGTTTGTGGGTCAAGGCGCTTGGATTCCAATAACCAAAAGACAGAAGTATACCTCAAGGATAGTACAGAGCAGAATCAACCCAATCATACTGTCCTCCTTTTCAATGATCTTCTACTCTACACAATGATCTTCTGTTTGTGAAGATGAATAAAATAGATGCTTGCTTATCATTTTCTTGTTTTCCTCAGATTTACATTTTAGAGCTACTTTGATGGCTAGAAGTTTATTAGTGTAGGAAGTTAAGTTTCATTTCCTTTTCCAAAGATGGTATTATTGATTTATCTGCTGAGGGAAGCAAGATAGTTGTGGAGGAGATACTGAAGGTGCTTAAGGAAGCTGAATGGAAGCTTAGCTACTCCATGCCCACTGAATTTGGAGATGACTCCCCAATCCTCATTGATGGAAAGACCACCTTGAATTCCTCAGATGGGACCTTCCACAGGAAGATTCAATGGGACTAATTAAGTTACCAAACGCAAATCTTTATTGCGCAGGACATGCAAAAGAGTAAAAAGGGGGAAAAAGGGAAGATGTGTTGTCTAATATCCCAGGATATAGATGCAGTTCAATTGGTTGATTTACTTCCTACTGCTTGCCATACTTGTGCTATACTATGGAGATGATGTTAGAACAAGTGGGGTTTTCTCTTTTTCTTTTCTGGATGGGCATATGAAAGCACAAGCTGTTAAAAAAGCCAAAGAAACAAGGGGAAATTGCATTGAAACCTCCACTTTTATTGTACACAACAGGACAATGAAGCATCACAAAAAAGCACAATCTGAACCTTCCAAAAACAATCCTGACATCAAGAAAACTAGAAAAGGTTTTATGGCAACAAACCAACTATTAAGAGGAGGAAAAAAAGAAGAGAGAGAGAACATTGTTTTCAGATCACAGAGTAGAATTTCATCTACCACCGCACTCATTCCACTTAGTAAAAGAGTACTGGGCATGAAGCAGTGAAAGGTGGAGGACTACACTAACTTCCCAATTAGGCTGGCTGCTCACAAGTCACTGCTGCCATTTAGCATTACTTCACCATCAGGGCCTATTGGATGAAATCCATCAGTAAGTTTTTCATTCAGTGGTTGCTCCTTTTCTCTTCATCTTTAGGTGCCTCATAATCAAAATCATGGTTAGAAGCAGCATTTCAACAATTTAAGGCTGTTAAAATAAGTGAAACTTTGATTCATAACTTCAATCTACGGGTGCTCGAAAGCAACAACAAAATGTTGTCCTTAATATGTTTTTTTAATGCACAAACTCATCAAAGCATTAACAGCAAGGAATATTGGTTGAGGAAGCAAATGCTTAATTATTTTTCATCTCTTGCAGTCGATGTATGAGCTTTCCACTACATGTTGTGTTTGTGATATATTAAACAATTGAATTATTTAAAAACCCCTATATTTAAGCAAATTTTCCTCAAATGGTTATTTTTTTTTAATGCACTATTAGTTTAAACAAACAAATGGTTGAATAATAATATGACATGAAAGATTTTTTTTTTTTTTTTTTTTTTTTTTTAAGAATTTTTTATGAAGAATGAAAATTTGTAGTCAAGCAGTTCATGGGGAAAAATGGGGTGCTCGCCAGTTTTTTTGTGTGTTTGTATGTGCAGAAGGAGAAAAAGTAAAAGTACAAATGACTTACATATGGGATGGCCAAGTAATGAGATGGAAGGCACCAAGTTGGACTTTGTAGAAATCCTCTCCTTCTCCATTTATCACTTGAATCCTCTTTGCGAATTTTCTGGGCATTAACTCAAACTTCAATTTGTTAAGGATGGTGATAGAAATCCTCTCCTTCGGCAATCATTTCTAATGATTTATAGTTAGCAATTGTTAAACTCTCTAAGACTAGGCATCATACCTTTGTCCAATATCCTCAACCTTAAAAAGCAATAGATGCTAGAGAGTTGCAGACATTTGAGTAGAGGGAAACCATTTGAAGAGAAAATCATTCTCTCTCAATATATGACATATGACATGATGAAAGAGTTGTTTGAAAGAATTTTTGGTAGAATGAAAATCTGTAGTGAAACAATTCATGGATAAATGTGGAGTTCTTGCCCTTTTTTTTTTGTGTTTTTTTATATGTAGAAGGATAAAAGAAAAAGTACAAATGACTTACCAACAATTAATGAGATGGACACCACATGTTGGACTTTGTAGAAATCCTCCCCTTCTTTTCCATTTATCACTTGAAGCCTCTTCATGAACTCTTTGTGCATATACTTGATCTCCAATGCTTGAAGGGTAGTGATATACCTTAGTCCTTCAGGAACCATTTCCAATGACTTGCATCTAACAATTGTTAAACTCTTAAGATTAGGCATTGCACCTTTATCCACCCTCAACCTTCTTAAGTAATCGATATAGGAGACATGCAGATACTTGAGTCGAGGGAACCCATGTGCAGAGAAAACCATTTCCTCCCCAAAGTAACAGTCAATCTTTAAGTGTAGGGTTGTCAAGTTAAGAAGCTTCTCCAAAATTGGTATCGGATCCTGTTTAAGGTGAGACTCCCACAAGGTTAACTTTATGAGGTTTGGAGGGAAGTGGTGGTGCCCAGGCAAACTGTTTATTTCTCCTCCCAAGAATAGCTTATAAAGATGTTGGCATATCGATAACTGCCTTAGATCTGTTTCTTCAATTTTGGAACTTACATCATCCAAAACCAAGGAATGAAGGTTGTTTGAAATGGGACAAGAGGGTTTGAGAATTACCCCCAACTCTTTAAAGCTTTTGACATTATTTATCTTCAATTTCCGAAGCTTGGCCAAGTGTGCCAAATCCTTTACAGCCCATTGCTTTGCATTAAAGTTTTTTAGCGTCTCCAAGTTGCTTAGGCCGTCCCATTGCACCTTGCTGTCATCCATATTAAGATATTGAGGAAAGCAAAGATGTCTTAACCATTTCATTCTACCTATCACATCACGTATTTTAGAGCAAGTTACCTAATGATCACTGACAAGCCGTAAGTCTAAAGTTTGGATACAACTTAAATTTCTTATGGATGATGGAAAGCATAATAGCTTAGCATATTTAAGACTTAAGTACTTCAAGTGTATCAGGTTACCAATTGCCCTTGGTAATTTTTCTTCCAATGAAAGTCCCTCAAGACTTAGCACTCTCAATAATTTGAAGTTCTTCAAGTCCAACTTCCTCATCATCCAGTGGACTGAATTTTGGTTGGTGGATAGAATATTAGAAGAGATCAAAGGTGCATACCATTTTCTACGTTCAAGTTGGCATCGCTATTAGCACCTTCATTTCTATTAACACTGTCCATATGAATAGATTGATCTAGATATATGGCACGTCTTCGGACTTTATTTGGAGCGAGTGTTGTTACTCTAGAAGATGAAAATGTCTCCACTTCCTGAAGATTGATAATCTCAAGAAAGTTTTCTTCTTTTGCCTTTGATGAACATAAATCTTGCATAAGGTCATGTAGGCGACAAGTTTTGACTCTTCCGTTTGAACTTACTCCTCCTGCTTGAACCATACACCTTCCAATTAGTTCATCCAGATACCCTTCTGCAACATCTTCCAATGTTTCTTCTCTCGCCTCTGATATAATCCCTTCAGCCACCCACATTCGAACCAAAGGTCTGGTTGGAATTTCATAGTCCTCAGGAAAATTGGCTAAATAGAGAAAGCATGATTTTAAGTAGTATGGCAAGTCTTGATAACTTAAAGCTAACACATCAGACACTCCACTGCCTTGCTGCTTGTTGATATATGACACAAGAACAGGGCAGAAATTTTATGACAGCAAAGGAAAATCAAAAACTTTTTCAATAAGCTTGCTTTCAAGATTCATCCATTGCGCCAGTGAAGTGCATTTTCAAGCTGCCAAAAGGATTGTAAGATATAATAAGGGCACAACAAATTATGACATTAAATATTCTTACTGTCAGAATTTTAAACTTCATGGTTATTCTGATAGTGATTGGGCAGGTTATATTGATGACATGAGAAGTACAACAGGATTTTGTTTCAGCTTTGGATCCGGAATTTTTTCATGGTCCTCAAAGAAGCAAGATGTGATAGCTCAAAGTACAGCAGAGGCAGAATATGTAGCAGCCAATGCTACTGTAAATCAAGCAATTTGGATCAGAAAAATACTTGCAGATCTACACATGAAGCAAAATGAGCCAACACAGATTCATGTAGATAACCAAGCTGCAATTGCAATCTCAAATGATTCTGTTTTTCATGGCAAGACTAAACATTTCAAGATCAAGTTGTATCACTTAAGAGAAGAACAAAAGGATGGCGAAGTTAAACTGCTTTATTGCAAGAGTGAGGATCAAATTGCAGATGTGTTAACCAAGGCTCTACCAAAAGCTAGATTTGAAACCTTAAGAAGCAAAATAGGCCTCTGCAACTACTAAGAACTTCATTGTACGAGGTTGTCCATTGCTCTAAGTAATTTTTCTTCCAATGAAAGTTCCTCAGGACTTAACACTCTTAATAATGTGAAGTTCTTCAAGTAAAACTTCCTCAGCATCCAGTGGACCGTAGCTGCTGTTGGTGGATAGAATATTAGAAGGGACTGGAGATGTGTACCATTTTCTGGGTTCAAAATTGTTGCAGTTATTAGCACCTTCATCTCTATTTTTCTGTACTATCCTAACCTCTGCAACATGAACAGATTGATCCAAATATATGGCATATCTTCAATCTATATTTGGAGTAGGTGTTGTTGCCATATGCCAAAGACCGATAATCTCAAGAAAATTTTCTTCTTTTGCCTTTGCCAAGCATAGATCTCGCATAAGGTCATGCAATTGACAAGTTTTGACTCTTCCATTTGGACGACTCCTTCCTACTTGAACCATGCATCTATACTATGCTAGTGTTATCGTGTCCGGGTTACTACTGGCTACTGATATATGATTCTTTTGGGTGCAAACTCATTTTTCAATGGATTTTGGTTAAGTTTTGACAGTTAAATCATTCTAGAGTTTCTGTACTTGAATTTACTGCAGAGCTATCTTCCACTCCCACTTTTGCATTGCATAATTCATTCCAGGATGTGGTGGCCGGCTTGATATCTCAGGATATAGGTGCAGTTCAATTACTGTTGCTTGAACTATACTATGAAGATGATGTTGGAAAAATGGCGGTTTCCCCCATCTATCTTTTTCTGGATCAGTATATGGAATCACAAGCTGTTTAAAAAAGCAAAGAAACAGGGGGAAATTATATTGAGATAACCAAGTTTATTTGCACGCAACATGACAACAAATGCACAACCACAACCAATTAACAGAAGAACAATCCCGGTTTCAGTCATAAACAAGCCAACACACCAATTAAAAGGAAGAAAAAAAAATCATAGGAATATTGTGATCAGATCATAGTAAGTCTAACATCATTTACGGAGTAGGAACAAGGCTGCTTCCTAACAAGTACCAACTGCCATTTAGCATCTCTTCTCCATCATCGACGATGCCCGATGGATGGAATCCGTATTTCATTTTCTTCACGGGCGGACACTTCTCGTTTCATACTCATCTTATGAAATACGAAATCATAGTTAGAAGCATTTCTCAAATTATCTATTTATAAAAGAACATTGAAATAAAAAGGTTATATAAAAGCAAACTCTACGTCACTTGAACAATTTAGGGTTGAAAACAAGTGAGAAGTTGGTTCGTAACTTCAGTCTATGGGTGTCACAAAAGATTAACAAAATATCATCCTTATTTTGATTTCCTTGATGCATATCAAAAAGCATTAATGAACATAAAGAAAAGGACCTTCATCTATTTTATGTTTTGTTTACAATGAATTAAATAATTAAATAATCTAATTATTTAAAAACATTTATATTTAATTAAATTTTCTTGAAATGGTTAATAGCCCGAGTAGTCTAATTGATCAAGACAAATGCTGAGAGGTGTATCCCAATAAGATGCACATGGTCTCATAATCAAATTATACCATTGATAATATTTTGATTTATTTGATGATCCACGGAGAGCCTTAAGGACTTGGCAAGAGGCTAAAGAGAGAAGTAACATGACATGAAATTTTTTTTTAATAGAATAAAAATATGTAATTAAACGGTTGATGGTTAAAAATAGAGTGTTTCCCTTTTCTTTTCTTTTTTTCTTTTTTTGACGTGTTTGTATTTGTAGAAGGAGAAAAGAAAAAGCACAAATTAATGACTTACCATCAATTAATGTGATGGACGGCACGGACTTTGTAAAAATCCTTATGGACGGCACGTGTTGGACTTTGTAGAAATCCTCCCCTTCTTTCCCATTTATCACTTGAAGCCTCCGTATGAAATCTTTGGGCATACCGAAAACGTCCAATGTCTGAAGGGTAGTGATATACTTTACTTCTTCAGGAACCATTTCCAATGATACACATTCAAAAATACCTAAATACTTAAGATTAGGCATTGCACCTTTATCCACCTTCAACCTTTTCACGAAGTGACTGGAGATCATCAGATCTTTGAGCCGAGGGAACCCATTCTTAGAGAAAACCATTTCCTCCCCAATGTAAAAATCATACCTTAAGTTAAGGATTGTCAAGTTAAGAAGGCTCTCTAGAATTGGTGTCGGATCCTGTTTTAGGTTAGAAGAAAACAAGATTAACTCAGTGAGGTTTGGAGGGAAGAAGGAGTGCCCAGGCAAGTTGCTTATTTCTCCACGTAGGTATAACTTATAAAGATGTGGACACCTTGATAGTTGCTTTAGATCTATCTCTTCCACTTTGGTACGAACATCGAACAAATGTAAGGAACGAAGATTGCTTGAAATGGGATGAGAGGGTTTGAGAATTGCATCCAACTCTTTAAAGCTTTTGACTTTCATTACATTCAATTTTTGAAGCTTGGTCAAGTGGGCCAAATCTTTTATATCCCATTGTTCTGCATCAAAGTATTTTAACGTCTCCAAGTTACTCAGTTTGCCCCATTGCACCTTACCATTACCCACACGAAGATCGAAAGGAAGGTAGAGATGTCTTAGCCATTTCATCCTACCTATCACTTCGTTCATTCTAGAACAAATTATCGGTCCATCACCACTAGAACCAAAAAACCTTAAATCCAGGGTCTGGATGCAACCTAAATTTCTTATAGATGATGGGAAGCGTAAGAGATTAGCATGTTTAAAACTCAAGAACTTCAAGTGTACGAGGTTGCCTATCGCTTTTGGTAATTTTTCTTCCAATGAAAGTTTCTCAAGACTCAACACTCTTAATAATGTGAACTTCTTCAAGTCCAACTTCCTCAGCATCCAGTGTACTGTCTCTTCTTCTGGTGGATAGAATATTAGAAGAGATCGGAGGGGTGTGCCATTTTCTGGGTTCAATTTGACATAAATATTAGCATCTTCATCTTTATTTTTGGAGACTGCTCTAGCCTCTGCAACACTCTCTACAGGAAGAGATTGATCTAGATATATGGCACGTCTTCGGACTTTATCTAGAGCAGGTATTGTTACCATAGAAGATGAAAATGTTTCCACTTGCTGAAAACCGATAATCTCAAGAAAATTTTCTTCTTTTGCCTTTGACAAGCATAAATCTCGCATTAGGTCATGCAACTGGCAAGTTTTGACTCTTCCATTTGAACCTGTTCTTCCTACTTGAACCATACACCTTTGAATGAGCTCATCCAGATACCCTTCTGCAACATCCTCCATTGTTTGTTCTCCCACCTTTGATATAATCCCTTCAGCCACCCACATTCGAACCAAACTTTTTGTTCGAATTTCGTAGTCCTCGGGGAAATGGGCTAAATAGAGAAAGCAAGATTTTAAGTGGTATGACAAATCTTGGTAACTTAAAGCTAACACATAGGAAACTCCACTGTCTTGCTGCTTGTAATTGTCTTTGCCTCTCATCAAGTATGATTTAATATTTCTACGAATTCTCTCCCAATCATGCAATGTGTGGTTTGTAGCTAGAAGTCCTCCAAGCACAACAACAGCCAATGGCAAACCTCCACAATATCTAGCCATTTCCTTTCCCACCTCCTCCATGTTGTTAATGGTAGGATCTAAAAAAGTTCAAGAGAAATTGATTAGAATATTCTGATAATCAACTATTACCAAGAAAAATAAATTACTCAAGAATTAGAATTATGCGATTGCTTGTCTAAAAGAATAAGAAACTTATAATCAGCAAATTTTTCTTAGCCTTGATGAATAGCTTGTTTTACAAGCCATAGCAATAAACTTAGAGTGTGTTTGACAGTAATTTTTAGAAAATTTATTAATTTTTTTAATACTTGAAGAAGTGTTTTCTAAAATTACTACCAAACATACTCTTAGTTTCAATAAAATAAACTATAAAATTACCAAGACTCTTAGTTTCAATCAAATAAACTATAGAATTACCAAGTCAGAATTTCCAAAAGCTTGAAAAAGTTCTAGGTCCAGCCATGGACATGAGCACTCAACCCAACCTAGTAGCTCAAATTGGCCCCATGTTTTACAGCCCTGGTTGCAATTTAATAATTGTTGCTTTGACATGTTTAGTCATAAAATCAAATTGAAAAGGGAAACAATAGAAAATTTTGGGAGGAAAGGTTAATGGAAACCTTATGTTTTAGGGCCCCTGTTCCAATTGACTTGTTGCTTGGACAACCTCAACCCTGTGGTTGTAGTTATAAAATCCAATTGACAAGGGATAGAATAATGAAATACCTGTACCATTATCATTTCTGTGGAAGGCTCTTCTCTGAAGAAGCTCCCAACTCTCTTCCTCAGTTAAACACTTTGGTTGGTACAAGAAGCCTTGTGGATCCGCATGTGAAGCCACCGCTTTGTTCCGGGTGGTGAGTAGTATCTTGCTGCCTGCCTTTTGCAGTGGAAAGGCAGGTCTTAGCATGTCCCAAGCTTCTGTAGTCCACACATCATCCAGAATCACCAGACATTTCTTTTCCTCTTGTATTCGATAAACTCTCTTTAATACCTCATTGTCACCCATCTTCTCAATTTCCTTCCTCTGCTCTCGAGAAGGAGGCATGAATTTGAATAATATTTCTTTTACAACCGCTCTGATGTTGAATTGTTGAGATACGGAACTCCAAGCAAAACAATCAAAATGACGCCTAACAGCACCATGATGATAAACCTTCTTTGCGAGAGTGGTTTTTCCGAGGCCCCCCATACCCCATATCGACACAACTGAGCATCTTTTGTCAGGTTGCACGAGCTGTTCCACCAAGATCTTCGCGTTTCCCTCCACTCCAACTGTGTCTTCATCAACAACGTGGGAGTAAGACCGCCTGAGCAGACGTTGCCTCTCATTTCTGGAACCGGAGCTTTCTCCTTCTCCTATGCTCTTTATGTTATAGCTCTGTAAACTTGTACTGAGACTGGAGATTCTGTTTTTTATGGCATCAATCTCTGTCCCAACCTCATGGAGTGCTTTAAATTCTGATAAGATGCAAGCATACCTCTTGAGGATGTTTTGAAGGCCACTTCTCCTCCTCCTGGCAACCTTGAAGGCAAAAGTCTCTACAGTATCTTCGGCATCATATGCAGCCTCTCTAATTTCAGCAACCCAATTGCGAATTGTCTCATCCTCATTTTGTATTGCGTCTGCATCTTTCAGAAAACATTTCATCCGCCTAAGCTCGACCTGAATTTCTGCAACTTTGTCATTCACCCCATGCAAGAAACTTGCCTCTTGAATCAACAGGTCACCTAGCCTTTCCACAGCAAAGGACACAATAGCCTCCGCCATTTGTTTGCTGTTACTTGTTCCTCCAAAGGAGAAATGTTCAAAAGATGATCGCCTCTGCAATCTCTTCTACACCTCCATGACTGCAAAAATGTAAATCACCCTATTTAATTATATTTTTACATAATTTAGAGAAAAAAAATTGCATTTATATCCTTTGTAGTTTCTGAAATTAAAATGCACGCTGTGTTAAACCTTCAACACCACCCTTCTCGTTAAAGTGAAGGTACTTGCAAGGGTGGGTTAAAATCGGTTGACTCGATCGAGAGTCCGATTTGACTAGGGTGAATCGTCTGAGTTACCGGGATTTTCGAGTTAAACTCAAAAATCAAAATTTTTTCTTCCAAATCACAACAAAAGAACATGAAACCGCAGCCAAAACTGAGAAATTTCTGAAAATCAGTGATTATCTTAAAAAAAAAAAAGTTTTTCAGATGGAGAAAACAACTCAATGAAGTCCTTGAAATGTTTTTTAGTCCAATCCGCGACGGTCTTTGAGAATAAGAAGAGGTGGTTGAGAGCATTTCATCGCTAACCTCACAACGGATGGACTGCAGCGCCTTCGTGTCAGCGGCGTGACTGTGGTTACTGCTGAGAAGCATCGGATCCCTCGTCCTCCATTGCTGATAATTCTAATTACATGCGTACTAACACACTCAATGATGAAAGGCAATAGAAAGTAAAAGTAGAATAGAAGGCTGTCTCCAATAATACACTCTCTTCGAACACGGGGAGCCTACCACACTCCAATCAAACACACAAAGAAGAAAGAGAAGGCTCTGCAATTTGTACCAACCCTCAATAATGTCAGCAGACTCAGCACAGGGGCCACCCATTAGTGCTCTTCGTTTCACTCACACCCCGCCGGGCCCACCACTTTCACATTTGCCTTTACAAGTGGGGTAATTATTAAGATAATGATTTTAAAAAATATTTTTAATATTTAAAATTTTTTATCATTTACATATTATAAATATTAAAAACACTTTATTAAATTACTCTCTAATACCCTATAAATTGATAAAAGTTTGAATTTTAAATTCTAAATGATCCAAAAATCAAAATTAGAATTTGGACTTTAAAATATTATCCTAATTGTCAATTGATTTCTACCCTTCTACTCCAAGCATCTCTTTAGAATTTGGACATTTTTCAAATGTTCTCTTCAATAGGAAACGGAAAAGAAAGGTGTAACAACTTGGGGGCCATTAAAGTACAATGAAACACAGCCCATTTTGGTAATTTCTTTGGGTGGGCATCCATTGCAAGCTATTTATTAGAAAGTACATATAAGTTTAAGAAGTTCCTAAATTCAAATATTAGGATTTGATTTAGTTTAAGTAATTAAGATTATGTTTGGATACATTTATTATATTTTTGAGTTTTAAAAATAAGTAGTAGGAACTCTTAAATAAAAAATAGAGATTGATTTAAAAAAGATTATGACTTTTAGAAATGGTTTAAAACAATTGAAGTATTAAAAACTTTTTACTTGATCAAATTTAAAAATTTTGATAAAATTTTTTTATAACATAAACTAAGTCCCCATTTTTTGTACAAGGGTTCCTAAATTTTATATAGGAGCTGCTACTAGCGTGTTTCATGTTTTCTTATATTTGTTTTTAAAAATTATTTTTTAAGTTAAAAAATAAAAAATAGTTATTTAGTATTTTCTAAGAATCTGGGCGTTTAGTAAGTTATTTTTAAAAAAATAAAAAATTAGAAAATAAAAAACTTGTTTGAATAAGTTTTATTGAAAAATAATTTTTTATTTGATTTTGTTAAAACATTGTATATAATATTAATTAAATTTAAGTCAAGTTTTACTAAAAATAAAAATACAATGGCTTAAATGAAAATACCTTCAATTAATTTTTTCAGGATTCTATGAGTAGCAACTTTGAGAAAAAAAAAAAAGGAAAAAAGAAGTTTAAATCTTGTGGTAGTAGAATTTAAATAATCACAACCTCATGTTAGTGGTCTAGTTCCTAGCATATTGCTTGCTAATTCTAACAAGTGAAAGCAGGAAAACCTTTAATCTATTACTAATATGTGAAGGGGCTCTTAGAGCATTGAAGTCTCCTGAAAATTCTTGAGTAAATCTATAGGATGGTTGGTTGTTTGAAGCATTAAGTTCAATGCTTGAAAGCTTATCTTATTCAATCTATTTTTCTCATATCTATGTTTTGCTTGAAAGACCTTTGTTGGGGCATTGCATGATTTCATCGTATAGATGTGTCTTGCTAGTGTGGTTTTGACTCTTTCCTTTTTCGGCTTTTGTTTCCATTGGTATGCTTCCTGTGTACTAGGAAATCAAGGATGATTAACACTTATAAAATCTCTATTGGGATTATCAATATGTTTCATGAAAGAGTGAAACTTGTGTGCTCTTGTAATTGAGAGGAGAAGGAGAATTTTTGTCATTATAACCCTTCTATCCTCGTCTAATTAGTGATTCTTGAGTATTAGTACACTTTATTGAGGTAGGGATTACATTAATTATTATATCACATCAAAATCTTGTTTTCTTTCTGTATTTATGTTAGTTGGTGTGTGGGGAACAGTTAACAAATTAACCTTAATTGCGACTACCATGTCACGTATATGTTGTTGCTCTCTCTATGTATGTTTATGTTTGTGTTGTTCTACCAAAGTTCTTGTTTATACTGGAACAAGGCTGTGGTTTTATAGAAAAATAATTATGTGCATAAATATGGGTGTTATGTTGGCATCATTCTTTACCAAGGCTGTGTTTGCGCATTTCATTGTAATTTCTGACCATATATATGGATTCATCTGGCCTAGGCCCTCATGTTCCACCTCCAGAACATATTGAGAACATGAGAAGGCATTGCATTGCAGTTCATCTCCAGTTGCCTTTGAAACATGAAATCATAAATAGAAATGCTATATAAAAGCAAGCTCTGTGACACTTGAACAATTTAAGGCTGTGAAAACAAGTGAGAAGTTGGTTTGTAACTTCAAGCTATGGGTGTCGCAAAAAGCAATGAAATATCATCTATATTTATTTATATTTCTTAATACATAAGTTTGGGAAGGTGGTCGAAGTTGTTTTTTACTTTTTTATGTCCTCGTAAGAGGGCTATTTGCCCTAGAACTTGGCCAAGCCTTTTGCCTGACGTCTTCACAAGCCCTTTTTCTCTTCCAACCCCTACTGCATGTCCAGATGCGGAGAAAACAGGAGTCGCGCCCTCCTGTTTTTTCAGTGTTTCAATGGCGGTTCTCAAGTGGGGCATCGTTGATTTGCGGATTTCTCCGACCATGTTAGTGGAAGAAGTTTCAGGGATGGCAGTGAAGAATGAATATGATTGGCAGTGGCGTTGTACCAGGTCAGTGTTGCCATCTTTGGTAGGTTTAAACTATTGGGAGGGAAAGCGAAAGAACGGAGTAAAAGAAAAGGTATATGTGGGGACATTGAATAGGAGGACAGTACAACTAGGTCGATTCTACTCTATACAATCCTTGAGGTATGCTTCTGTCTTTTGGTAATTGGAATACAAGCGCCTTGACCCACAAACCATTGACCTGTTGCTTTCCATGTTAAAGAGCATGATATATATTGTGAGCTTAAACTTAAGCTTTTAGGAAAATTGGTTGTAGAACATGGTATCTGAGCTTTGTTTGGCGAGAGGTTATGTGTTGGAGCCGCTTCTGCAACTTGCATTTCCCCCCTGTGTATCTCTCCACGCCCGGGTATTGGGCGCGTGTATTGGGTCCAGTTCAACATTCCAATGGTTGATATCATATATGCAAGCTAAATTGTTATATGGGGCGAGGGACATGGTTGAAGAAGGTTGAAGAATTAATTGCATCTTTTCCAAAGCTATACTACTCCTAAAGTTTGGAGACAGGTCCAGGTGCGAAAAATTAGTATTAGTATATGTAGCATTACTATGCGTTTGGAGAATTTATGCCAGATAGAAGTTTGGCATAGATCAGCCCACAAAGTGCCTAGTCCAAGGCATTACTAAATTGGGGCGTGCTTTGTTACACTCTTTTTGAGTTGTTAGGAATCTTTTCCTTTCCTGCTGCTGCTGCAGAGAATATTTGAAAGAAGTAGAATTGGATGTAAACAGATCC
This sequence comes from Vitis rotundifolia, assembly GCA_030254885.1. Taxonomy (NCBI): domain Eukaryota; kingdom Viridiplantae; phylum Streptophyta; class Magnoliopsida; order Vitales; family Vitaceae; genus Vitis; species Vitis rotundifolia. Next base: position 424,519 of record CM058163.1, read on the forward strand.
TTTGAGTAGAAGAGGAGAAAGCAATTGCCAATCCTCTATCTAGAACACTCAATAACACAAGGGAACACTTACAAGCTTTCCCCCGCAGCAGAGAATATTTGGAAAAAGTAGAGTTGGATGGAGAGATCCTTTGGGTAGAAGTGTGGAAAATCAATTGCCTATATCCCCAAGCAAAGAAGTGATTCTTCTATCCACAACATTCAAAAACACAACAAAAGACCTGTATTTATCATCCATTCAAATTAAGAGCCAAAACAGGTTTTTCTGTGAATGACAGAGAAGAAAAATGGCAGAGGCTATTGTGTCCTTTGCAGTGGGAAGGCTAGGTGACTTGTTAATCCAAGAAGCAAGTTTCTTACATGAGGTGAGTGACAAAGTTTTGGAAATTCAGACTGAGCTGAAGCGGATGCAGTGTTTTTTGAAAGATGCAGATGCAAGACAAGATGAAAATGAGGTTATTCACAATTGCGTTGTGGAAATTAGAGAGGCTGCTTACGATGCTGAAGACATCATAGAGACCTTTGCCTCCAGAGTTGCCCTGAGGAGGAGGAGAAGCAGTCCCCAAAACATCTTCAAGAGGTGTGGTTGGATCTTCTTTGAATTTATAGCACGCCAGAAGGTTGGGACAGAAATTGATGCCATAAAAAAAAGGATCTCCAGTCTCACTACAAGCTTACAAAAGTCTGACATAAGGAGCATTACAGAGGGAGAAAGCTCAAGTTCCAGAAATGAGAGGCCACAACAGGGTAGGCCTACTTACTCCCACCTCGATGATAAAGATATCATTGGGGTGGAAGAAAGTGTGAAGATTTTGGTGGAACAGCTGGTGGAACCAGCCAGGAAATGGTCAGTTGTGGCCATATATGGTATGGGGGGTCTGGGAAAGACCACTCTTGCTCGGAAGGTTTATCATCATGTCCATGTTAAGCATCATTTTGACCATTTTGCTTGGAGTTCCATATCTCAACACTTGGACAGCAGGGCTGTTGTAAGAGGAATACTGATCAAATTGACATCTCCTTCTGAAGAGCAAAGACGGGAAATTGACAACATGAGTGATGACGAGCTATTCGAGAGCGTGTATAAAATTCAAAGGAAAAGAAATGCCTAGTGATTCTTGATGATGTGTGGAGAAGACAAGATTGGGACAGTCTAAGACCTGCCTTTCCACTGCGAAAGGAGGGCAGCAAGATAGTGATCACCACTCGGAACAAAGCTGTGGCTTTACATGTGGATCCACCAAATGTCTTTTTGCTCCAACCGAGGTTATTAACTGAGAAGGAGAGTTGGGAGCTTCTACAGATGAAGGCACTCTCTACAGGTATTTTTTATCCATCTCCAAAATGCCACTATTGGTTTTCAGATTCCAAATTTTGTTAATTTTATTAGGCTTTGTCAACATGACAATACCCCGTTTGGGATATCAAAAAATAATAATAATAATAATATAAGTGGAAGTCAGTATTATTGCAATTGATTTTGCATACTCTAGAATACTTTATTAAAGATATAAGGTCAATTGCAATATTTTGAAAATTTTATTAAATAGAAATCTATTTTGGCCATTTAGGTAATATTTTAATTTTTTGCTTTTAGCAATAGAAAAAAAGAGAAGTAATTCCTACTACTAAACCGTTGATTCCATGCTTAGGAAGCATATTCTATTTTTTTTTTAATAGGAGAAGAACAATTTTAACTTTATTTTTTATTTTTTTTTATAGGTAAACATTTTAAAAATTAGTTAAATAGCTGCTTGTGTTCACCAAACAGTAAGTCCCTTCTTTTTTTCAATGTGTGGGAAAATCAGATTAAAAAAAAAAAATGTCATCCATGTTTGAGAGTTGTATTCAAAGACCGTACTTGACTTTCAAAATATTATCTTTTAGTACTTTAGAAGCTCCTCCAAACAATGTTTAGATTTTTTTCCAAAAATAAATAAATCATGTTAGAAGTATGGAACCCCAAGTTTAGCTCCAAACATTCTTCAAACATTCCATTTAGAAGCTTTTCTAAAAGGGCCTACATATAGTTGTCAAGTTGCAATTAGGTCTACACTTTTAGTGGTTTAACCTAACCCAACTTGACTCAATCCAAATTAAATTTGAGTCAAGACTTGTGCATTTCGCATTTTATTTTAAAGCTTTTGGTTCATTCTATTGTTGATAGCATATGATTGTAGTTGTGAGGATGAATGAGCAAATGGATGTCATAAATTTACATATTATCATATTAACATGTTTAAGTTTTAGAATTCTAGTCAAATGAATTTTATCTGTTATTTTTAATTTGTTGAATATGAGTTGTTTGGTAAAAGATTTAGTGAAATAGATCTTATAGATCATTTTGGTCATTCATTCTTACCCAAAATTCCATCTATAGTCTTTAATTTCCTAAATATGCGTTGATTGGTGAAAGATTAAGTGAAATGGATGTTATGCTTATATAATAGTTAGGTTAATTTTGGTGTATCTTATAATTCATTTTGGTCATTTATTCTTACATCAGTTATAATTTTGATGGTCAATCATTAATAAAAATATGTCAAATGATTGATTTAATGTGGGTTTAATCAATAGTCTAATCCTTATTAAATGTATATAAAATTCGTTTAGTTGTTTTTTGACTCATCACAACCAAATACAACCTAATTTTATAACCAACCCAAATTACTCAACTCATCTGACTTGCATTATATTAATCGATTTGAGTCTAACTTGATTCCAACCCAAGTTTGAAAAAATAGCTTAGATTGAGCTTGAATTGGGAAGCGGTGAACATTGGTTTGGGTTGAGTTTTGGGCAAATGAGCTTCATGTTTAGATTGAGCTTGAGCCGAGTGTTAACCTAATCCATAGCACCTCAAATTTGACCCTTACTTTTAAGTAAAAGAGAAATTAATTTGTGCCGTAGGTTGCCTTGGTAGCTTAAGTCCATGTGACTTTGGATTTTTGGCTAGGTAGGCGTAAACTATATAATTTTGTTATTATTGTTGTAAGATTATTAAATTACTGTATCAGTAAGGGTACACATATATCAACCGAAAATTAATGTATTTAGAGAATTACAAATTATGATTTTGTATAAGATAAGTCATTCGTAATTAATGATTATCTGTAAATATCAAATGATATGAGCTATGGTGGGTATGATTTTCTTTTTCACACAAGTGGTTACATTATTAACATCTTTTTTAAGTAATGTGCTCTTTATATTATTTATTAGGATATTCACAATGAATGTTTCATGAATTTGTAGGTTCTACCCTTAACAAGGATATGGAGGAGCTAGGAAAGAAAATGGCCAAACGTTGTAATGGGTTGCCTTTGGCAATTGTTGTGCTTGGAGGACTTTTAGCCACTAAACCCTGCACATTCAACGCCTGGGGAATAGTAGATCGAAATATTAAATCATACTTTAGAAGAGGCGATGGCAATTCCAAGCAACAAAATAGTGAAGTGTCAGATGTGTTAGCTTTAAGTTACCGAGATTTGCCATACCATTTAAAACCTTGCTTCCTCTATTTGGCTCATTTCCATGAGAACTATAAAATACCAACAAATACTTTGGTTCGGATGTGGATGGCTGAAGGAATCATACCTGAAATGCCTGACAAAGGGGTGGGAGAAGAAACATTGGAGGATGTTGGACATCAGTATCTAGATGAGCTAATTGGAAGGTGTATGGTTCAAGTGGGAGTAAGAAATTCAAATGGAAGAGTCAAAACTTGCTGGTTGCATGATCTTATGCGAGATCTATGTTTGTCAAAAGCCAAAGAAGAAAATTTTCTTGATATTATCAATCTTCGGCAAGTGGAGACATTTTCACCTTCTATGGTAACAGCATCCGCTTCAATTAAAGTCCGAAGATGTGCCATATATCTGGATCAATCCGTTTCTATAGAGAATGTAGCAAAGGCAAGACTAGTCCCTGAAAATACAGAAAATGTTACACACCTCCGATCTCTTCTAATATTCTATCCATCAACACCAAATACAGTTCATTGGATGCTGAGGAAGCTGAGCTTGAAGAACTTCAAATTATTAAGAGTATTGAGTCTTGAGAGACTTTCATTGGAAGAAAAATTACTAAGAGAAATAGGCAACCTCATACACCTGAAGTATTTGAGTTTCAGGGATGCTAAGCTGTTAAGCTTCCCATCATCTATAAGAAATTTAGGTTGCATCCAGACGTTGGATTTACGGTTTTATAATGATGATGACCGTGTAACTTGTCCTAGAATAGGTGATGTGATATGTATGATGAAATTACTAAGACACCTTTACCTTCCTAGATATCTTTATGTGGGTACTAGTAAGGTGCAATGGGACAAATTGAGCAACTTGGAGACGCTAAAAGCCTTTGATGCAAGACAATGGGCTGTAAAAGATTTGGTCCAATTGACCAAGCTTCGGAAATTGAAGATAAATAATCTCAATAGCTTTAAAGAGTTGGAGGTAATTCTCAAGCCCCCCTGTCCTTTTTCACTTCATTCCCTGGTTTTGGATGAGGTGAGCACCAAAATGGAAGAAACAGATCTAAGGCAATTATCAATGTGTCGACATCTTTATGAGCTATTCTTGGGAGGAGAAATAAGCAACTTGCCCAGGCACGACCACTTCCCTTCAAACCTCACTAAGTTAACCTTGTCTTATTCTCTCTTAAAACAAGATCCCATACCGATTCTGGAGAGGCTTCCTTACTTGACAATCCTACACTTATTTAATTCATATGATGGGGAAGAAATGGTTTTCTCTGGAACTGGGTTCCCTCAACTCAAATGTCTGCAACTCTCCTATATTGAATTCTTAAAAAGGTTAAGGGTGTATAAAGGTGCAATGCCTAGTCTAGTGAGTTTAACAATCCATAGCTGCATGTCATTGGAAGCGGTTCCTGAAGGACTGATACATATCACTACCCTTAATGAATTGAAGTTTGAGTATATGCCCATAGAGTTCATGGAGAGGCTTCAAGTGATACGTGGAAAAGAAGGGGAGGATTTCTACAAAGTCAAGCACTTGCCTTCCATCGCATTCAGTGCAATATCTGGTAACCCATTTTTATACATACAACTTCTAATTACAGATTCTCACTCTGTCCAAAAATTCTTTCTTGTTATTCTGTTTGTTTATTTAAACTTCTCTCGTCAACTGGCTGCCTAAATACAGAATTAAAAAAAAATGATTAAATATAGGTGTTTTTGAATTTGATTGTTTGATTGATTGTAAACTCCACAAACAATGGATCAAGCTCTGTATCTTTGCACTAAAGCCACATGTTATAAAGATAATGAACTATTTATGGAATTACACACAGGTCTGTTGCATGACAAAAAAACAGCTTGCTTTCCTTTGACCCTTGTATTTCAATGTTCTGTTATTGGCAGAAATTGAGATGAAAGTGACAACATACTCGACCTTCTGAAGAAGCAACTTACTATTTGTTACAAATACATGGCCAAAACATAATGCCATTCCAATTTTGTGAAAGCAGCTAATCAAAATCATGAATTTGGACAGTAGAACTGATGAGAGATTGCTATTTGATGCAGAGAATGATGTTTATCAAATGCTTATGAAGATCTTAAATAGTGATCCAAGTGACAACATGAAGATTCTAAAGGAACTTATATATGCCGAGGATGATCAGTTGCCACTTCTTGATGGCTCTACAAATAGAAGGGTTTGCTCTCCAAGCACATTACTGCATCACCAGTGCATTTCATAGTCATATATAAACAAATTACTAAATACTACTTTTAGGAACAGTTTACACTCAGAATTGAAGTTTTAATATACTCTTCTTTATATATATATTTTTTTTTATAAGCAAACACAATTCATTAAGAGGAGGCTAAAGAGCCCCAAAGTATACAGGGCGTATACAAAACAGCAAAGGCCTATCAAGCAAAAAGACAAAAAACAAACCACCCATTAACTGGAGGCAAGTCATTCCAGAAAACCTAAAAGGGAATGCGGCTCCACTTCCATATACAATTTAGCCCAACCTCAAATATTACATACAAAAGAATATTTAAACCTCTGAATAGCTAAATCCACCCCCCCCCCCTAAAGGCTAATCTATTCCTTTCCTTCCAAACCGTCCAAAAAATGAATAACGGAATGGAATTCCAAAACTTTTTCCTCTTTTTCCCCACAAAAGCACCCCCCCAACTATATAAAACCTCCTTTACAGTATTAGGGAACACCCACTTGACCCCAACTAAACCCAACACTAAGTCCCATAACACTCTGGCCACTGTACAATGAATAAGAATGTGATTCACACTTTCCGCTTCACAAGCACACAAAAAACACCGATTACTCTTCTTTATATCTATATATATATATTTCATTTTGTTTTGTTTTTGTTTTTTGTTTTTTGTTTTTTATGTTTTTTGGGGTGCAAAACAGGTAAAATTGGAGGTGCTGAAGGGAAAGAATGTGTTTCTGCTCATATCAGGCCTAGACTTTCCCGATGAGGAGCTCTTACTTCTCAAACATATTCACAAGGAATTCTGTTTGAAGCGGAGTTTGACACTTAGGCGGCATGAGTTTATGTGGATCCCAATTGTGGATCGTTCTTTTAAGTGGAAAGATTCTCAGCAGCAAGAGATGTTTGAGCTTCTGCAGGCCTCAATGCCATGGTATTCGGTCTGCACTCCTGCACGCATTGATAAGGCAGTCATCAGGTTCATCAAGGATGAGTGGCACTTCCAGAACAAGCCCATCCTTGTGGTGCTAGATTCACTAGGAAAAGTGATGAACCGTAATGCTATCCACATGATGCGGGTATGGGAGAGCGCCGGCTACCCATTCACTAGTTCGAAAGAGAAAGCTCTGTGGGAGAAGGCGACTTGGGGGCTTGAGCTGCTGGTTCATGATGTTGACCCAACCATACAGGAGTGGGTAATTATCCACCTTTACTAATCTAAGCACACAGTTACCTGAGTATGAATCACTTCACTTATACCTATTTGAGACCAATCTCAAACAATTTTTTGGGACATTGGGAATTTTATTTTATTTTTTGTTCCATCAGATCAAACAGAAAAAATTCATTTGCTTGTATGGAGGGACTGACATGAAGTGGATCCAAACATTCACAACCGCAGCAAAGGAAGTTGCGTCAGCTGAGCGGATCCCCTTAGAAATGGTGTACGTGGGAAAGAGCAACCACAAAGAGCAAGTCCAACAATGCAGAGCATTCATCACTATGAAGAAACTGAGCGACTGCTGGCGAGACCGCACCATGGTCTGGTTCTGGAGCCGGCTGGAGAGCATGTTATTCTCCAAGATCCAGCTAGGAAGGGCGGACGAGGAGGACCCCCTGTTGCTGGAAATCAAGAAACTGCACAGCTACGACAAGGAGGATGGGCTGTGCTCAGCAAGGGATCCTCGCCAATTTTCAGTGGCTCCAGCGCAACTGTTTTGCCTACCTTCATGGAGTACCATGCATGGAAAAAGCAGGTCCCGACGAAGGGTTTTGATCAGGTAATCATGGATTACCATGACCAGCTTCGCAACGATTCTGATTACCCGAAGTTTGATTTTATTGATATTGAATGAAATCTTGTATATATTTTTAAAATTCATTTATAAATACTAAATAATTTGAAAATGAATAATCTTTTTACTAATAAGTTTAAATAAATTTTAAAAAGATGAAATAAAACCACCTTCAAACCAATTAAACAGAGTATCCTGAAACACTATAAAGTATACACCGATAACCAAACAGGCCCCTGGAAGAGCAGCCTTAGCCTTTCTCCCTCTCATCTTCAGAAGCTCTTTTCCTCTTCCAACACTGACAAGATGTGCAGAATTGAAGAAAAAATTGTCAATTGGATTTTTATAACTACAACAACATGGTTGAGGTTGCCAAAGCAACAAGTCAATAATTGAACTCTCCATGGCGTCACCGGCGTGGATGTGCGCCACAGAGGAAGCTCCCTGCTTCTGCCAAACCAGGTGCTCCTCTCTGTGTCTCTCTTGCTGGTGTGGGTTGGTGTCCGAGAATTGGGTTATTGTTTTTAATTTCAATATTAATAACAATTCTAATTTTCATAAAGTTGTATATATATATATATATATATATAAAAGTTGAAAAGCTTACATTGAATTTTTGAAATAACACACATTAAAAGTGTGTTTGACTATAATTTTAAGAAGTATTTTTAGCATTTTTAATATTTAAAAGATGAAAAATTTTAAGTATTCAAAATATTAAAAACGCTTCTTAAAATCACTATCAAATGTACTCTAAAAGTATGTTTAGTAGTTATTTTAAAAACCGTTTTTAACCATTCTAACAATTGAATAATAAAAATTTTCAAATATTAAAAGTATTAAAAACACTTTTTAGAATTACCACCAAATGAGCCATAGGAGTCTTTTCTATAATGATTATAAGAAACATTTTTTAATTTTTTTAATATTTAAAAATTTTTATCATTTGAATATTAAAAGGGTTATAAATATTCCTAAAATTATTGTCAAATATACTTTAAATTTAAATTTTGACCTTCCTCATCCCACATCGAAAATCTAAGGAAATCAAAACAAGTTTATAAGCCTCATTCAATCACAATAAATCAACTGACCTTTGGGTCATGATAGGTAGTGCGTGGAGTGGCCCGTAAACAGCAGCCCACCTTGCCTATAAAGTGAGGTTACCACTAGTATACAATTCATCTTTTCTAAGAAATTTGAATTTTGTGGATTATAAAGTTGATAGGAATTAAATTTTTTTTTCTTTTGAGTCATGACCCAAAATATCAAAACTCAAACTTTGGATTTTAAAACATTATCATAATTGGTTCTTATCTCTCATCCCATTTTCTGCCAACTGCTGAGAAGAAGAAATTTTCAGGTATGAAGATGATTTTAGAAAGATCTCGTTTTTGCTTCTTTTGGATAAATATATGGAAGCAAAAAAAAAAAAAAGAAATGCGAGAAATCAAAGCAAAAAAAAAAAAAAAGAAAGGACTAATTGGTTGCCTTTACATCATGATAAAAGTGTGGATTAAGGCTCAATTTGAAAAGTGTTTTAAAAGATAATTCAGAAAAATTGTTTTAGAAAATTGTTTTTTGAAAATTGTTCTCAAAATAATAGTTTGTTTAAGAGATGAAAAGTTTTTAATCTGTTTTCTATATTTTTAAATATATAAATAAATAAATAAATATATATATATATATATATATATATATATATTTTAAATAATTTTTATTTATAATATTTTATTTTTAATAATTCTATATTTGTATAATTATTATTAAAAATTATTTTTTAAAAACAAGTGAAAATAATCAATAATTTAAAAATTAAACCAATCATTGAACTAAAAAATTAAACTATGGTCGAACTAGTAATGTCATAAATATATAGTTTATATTTTATTAAAATTAATAATAATTATAAAAATTAAAAATATGTATAAATAAACTTAAAATTAATAATATTTATTTTTCATGTTTATATATATATATAAATTCAAAGTATGTATATAGAGCATTTAAATAATACACATGGGAATCTGGCACACTCAAATCAAACAAAAGGATGGAACCCCTTTGCACATGGGAATCTGGAACACTCAAATCAAGCAAAAGGATGGAACATGAGGCCGGCAAGAGGGGTCTGCAGTTGGCACCAACCCTCAGCAAGGTCAGCACAGCACCGGCATATATAAAATATATTTTCAAAAATGATTTTTTAAATCCTATCTTCGAAAATGTTTCCAAACAAAACCTTGCTTTCTCAAATTCCTTCAACCCTTTCTCAATTTCCCCAATGATCAACATCATAAACCTCCCACATTCAATCTTCTCTTTCAACCTCTCTAGATTGAATTAATTTATAATTAAGTTAAAATCCATTTGAGAGTGGTTTTTATAATTAATTTATCCTTCAAATTAAATTTTTTATTAACTTGGGTAGAAAGGGGGGGAGGAGAAAGAAAAAAAAAAAATAAAAGTTGGGTTTGAATGCAATAAATTCTCTCCATACTTTTCAGAGTGAATCAATAAGAATTTTTTCTTTTTTTCCAATATTTTCTTACCCAAAACTAAAAATGTCTTGTTTTGTTTTGGGTTGGGCTTTTATTTATTGGGCCTGGCATTTGTGAACTTCAATATGTAAAAGACGACCCACCATTTTTTTTATATTTGAGTTTCCCTCCACTTCTGCCTCTCTTTCTCCCGCCAGATGCCGTTGCTGTAGAAGAAGACATCCTCAGGTGATTTTTCTTTTCCATTTTTTCTGAAAATTTTATTACAATTGACTTCAAATCTGTTTGTATTTTGAAATTTTTCGTTTTTTCTTTATTTGTTTCTTTGGCTGATTGAATATGCATTTAGTTTCAGAGTCCTCTAGGGTTTTCTCACTTCAGCTACTGAATTCTGGTGTTTCTTTGATACTAGCTGTAAAAGGAAGGTCATTCGCATATTTTGAGGTAGGCTCTTCTGATTGACTGAAAGATATGGGGAAAAAATAGAAAATCTGAACCGGGGAATTGAGATAATTGTAGAATTTTCTTCAGATTTGTTTTCTTCATTGTTATTGTGTCTGCCTCTAATTTACCAGATGAATTACAATACTTTGGTTATTTTGTGATTTTTTATGAATTTAACTTTAATGCAAGAGGAATTTATTTATTTTAGTCGGAACAAGTTAGGTTTAATTTATGAATAACCGGGTGATCTATTTTTCTTAAACCCCAGCATGAATCAATAGGCTTTTTTGGGCATCCACGTAATAGATTTGGGAATTCTTGATCTAGAATCTGAAGTCACCATCCCTCTTTCTCAGTCAATCATATTGCAGAAATTGAAATTTGGGATCATCTGCAGATTCTGTGATCTGATTTGAGCTTTCAACAGCAAACAGAACTGATTTGAGCTTTCAAAGTGGAAGATTGGGTTCTCTGAATTGATTGCTATTGCAGCTATGCATGCTTTATTTTCTCTGGATCAATGGTTCTGTACTGCGTTAAATGTTGGACAATTGCGCCTCCAAGCCTTCTTTGTTATTTTCTTCTAAATTTAGACAATTAGGCACACTTTAGATTCACGGTTTTCCGATGGATTTTCATGCTGGTCAAAATTGAAATGAATTATAAAATTTTCTATTAAATTTGTGATTAAAAAATTACTATATTGAACATTTTGGAAGTGGCTAGAAATTGAATAAAATCATGACCTCCTGATTTACAAGTCAAATCTCATTATACAACAAACTTTGTGATAGCCTTTGTCAGTTTTCTGTGCAACTCTCTTTGTCTTGTATTAAGTTCAGTAGGGAGCACAAGGGACTGAGATCTCAGATTCATATGCCTGCAACCAAAAGTCCCGAAGTTCCCGTATCCAAACTATGAGACTGTTTAGGCCTTCATTTGAAATAAAAGATGATATGCCAACCACTAGGTACAACTATAAAAATTCTATTTCAGGGTGGAGTGGGAAACTTGATAGCAGAGAAGATGAACCTCTACCTGACATAGCAGGATCCTCTAGGATTAAGTGTAGGCCTTGGAGTAGTTATTTTTGAGTGGCTGGTTACTGCTCATGAGATTGAATAATGTGATTGACCTAATAATTAATCATAATATTTCCCTTGATTTGCATTTGCAGTCTTCTGGATATTGGAAGCTTTGACAGCTAAGTTAGATGCCAGCCTGAAATACGTTGACCAATTGCGTTACTAAGCTGGCTTCAAAAAGTTGGAAAGGACTTTAAAATGGCACATTATTACGACATTGATGAAATTATTGTAGAGGAAGAGGTAAGCACTTTTATTTTCTCATACTAGATGGTTTTACTTGGAAAAAACCTTTTCCTGATTCTAATTTTTTACCATGTTTTGCATTTTATGACAGCTCGTCTCTGCTGTGTTCCAAAAAGCGGCAAATGGAGTTGGAATCCTTGATCCTAGTGCTGAAACAAACAGTGTAAATTCCAAGGCTCTGCTTTGTTTTGGGTGAAAATGACAGAAAGAAAGAATAATGCTTTAAATGGGATGCTTTCTAAATGATTTTTAAGAAATTACTTTTCCTAGTTCTTTCCAAGAAGCAAACAAAAGAAAACTGAAGCAAAGGGGATAATTTGTTGCTGGCTTCTGATATTTTCCTGTTTGTATTTTTCAGGTTGAACAAGGTTCAAAGGTAGAGCTGCCCTTCTGGCTTGCTCATGAGTTACTCCAGAGACAAGCAGTGACAATTAATGTTCCTGCCTGTTTCAATCAAAAGTAAACCTCTAACAGCTGTGTCTGAATTTTAATCTTAAGCAACAGTAAAAGGCAGACTTTACATTGATCATATAGCATATGCTCACTTTACAAATAGGTACATATATAACATAATTAGGAAGATGTGGCCCATAAGTTAGAGCTAAAAAACACCTTAGGCAACACTTGACCTTAGTTGTGCAGTTTATTTTCATGGATGGGAATCTCCCCTAAAAATCCTTGAGGTGTTGTTGATCCATGGCATCATGCTCTAACATCCAACTGATAAGGTTTGTTGTCTACATTATTTTATTTTTCCTTTCCATCTAAAAGAATGTGGCGGGCTGTTTCAAACAACTAGTTTCACTTTGCTGAGGAGTTCAGTTAACAAGATGGTCTGACCATGAACCCTGCATATGTTTCTATCTAAAATATAAGCATGATGAATTGCCTGTTTCTGTACTGAATAATGTGGCCTTGTCTTCTCCTTGGTGGACTTTAATACCAGAACCAGGAAGGAAATCCAAGCGGATGCTCCATGTGTGGATCTAAGGAGCCGATGTCCATATTTCTATGAACTGGGGTGCAAGCTAGCTCCATTGTGAGTTTCTCTTCCCATTTATTTATTTCTTGTGTGCATAGTTAACCCACTCGATGATATCTTGTACCTTAAAACTAGATAATGTTAAGTTTCTGCTCATTATTGCTTAAGTTACTTGATGATCGTTTCCTTCATTATTGCCTTTACATGGTGCTTCATCAAATTTAGAAAGATGGAACTCTAAGCTCGGGGAGTTCAATCTCCAAGATGTAATGCAAGGCTCCAGAAGTGAGACTACACTATACCAATTATAGTTATGTTTCTTTTTCATTTGTTGGGTGTATTGAGGTTATGTCCAGAGCATTTTTCAGATCCTTTTTCTTGCAGTTGGGATTGGGGTTGGGGTTGGGCTGAGAGCCAATATATTCTAGGGCCAAAAGCTTCCACCAAGCTGGAGGGAAACAACGGGGAATCAGTGGAGCATCACCTAGGCACCTAGTTCCTAGTTTGTGATTATTTTCCATTATCTTCAAGTTCATTAGCTGGTCTTGGAGATCATTAGAGCAAGAGCAAAATTCTTGTATTGTTGCCTCAGTTTGCATAGCAAAATATCCTACTTGCCACATATGGCAAATTAAGCCCATGGTGCTGCTTTTTTATTTCAAAAGAGAACCCCAACAAAACCATGAACTTTCTGTGCTGGAGCTTGAAGACATTCTTGTGAGATAGCAGAACTCCATCTTTCATCTGCCATGAACTTTCAGTTAAGGAACTGCCAGAGAAAGGATGGTTATGATCTGCAAACCTAGATCCCATCTTTCATCTGGACCATGCCTATGAATGATCAGAGCAATCGCGATTCTACCCAACTCTACATATGCCCTCTGTAAAATAATTGTTTTTTCAAAATTTGTGAAACAATGACAACTCAATCGGAGTTGGAAAACAATGCGGAAAATCCTCAAAAAAGAAAAAAGAAAAAAGAGGAACAAAAACAAAGTGACCTTTTGTTGATCTCCATTTCTCGTTACATCACTTGATAACCATTGTGCATCTGACTTCAAGGTTTAATTGGGTTTTTGTCATTTAAAAACGCAGCTAGATGTTACTAAATGTTGAATTAACAATAATTACATTTCATGAGTTACAGCATTGACTCTCATTAAGCTGCTTTGATGGTGGATAGGGTTGGTGATAGAACCATTGGATCCTTGCTCCTTCAGGCCTTTTTGAGCAGGTACAAGGAAGTTTTGAGCAAGGCACATACAGCAGCATCCACACCGGTTCCCAAAGTCTTGACAATTTTAACAAAAGAAGAAACCAATTGTAAGATTGATTTGACAAATTTCCAATATCTTTTTTTCTACTATCACCTCTATATATTTAATTTAACATTGTGCATTTTAAAGTGTATGAGACAGCCCAATCCTCTATGGCAGCATTTAAGAAGTGGCGGATGGGTGGACCCAGATTCCAGAGAGCTTCTGTTCTTGGGAGGAAGAGGAAACCAACTGATTAGCCGCTCCCATTCATATGATTGTCACGAAGAAACTACTACTTGGATATTGTCTGTAAGTGAAACATATTAATGAGCCATTTCGATTACATAAATCTGTGAGAATTAAGAGAATCAATGCAAAGTTCTGACTAGTACTTGAAATATTAGGAAGGAGGCCTCAAGCTTCTTGAATAAAAAAACAATGGTAGTTGAAGTTGATTGGTGTTTGCAGATGGAGATTGTTACCTAACCTTCTCATTGTTCTCATTTTGGTATGAGTTTGTGAGAAAAGCACCTCATTACTTTTGAAAATATTCATTAATTAGTCTTCCAATCACATCGGCACCGTCACCAGTTATGGTTTTAACTTTTAACACAAAAGGAAATTAAAAAAATTAATATATGATTAAAAAATAATATGTGGATGTGATTTTTGTTTCATCTATTTTATTTTAAATCATTATCTATATTTATATAATATTTTTTAAAATAATCCTAAAAAACAAAAGAAAATAATAAAATTCATTCACACAAAATACCATATTTTACGTTTTTAATAATTTTTTTTTTTATCTTTAATTATTGAACATATATTATTTCTTTTATTTATTTTTAACTATTTTGAAAATAACTTTCAAACATACCCGTGACCTCTTTTTAAAAGTTATTCAAATAAATATCAAAGTTTCGATTAATCATAAAACAATGTTTATAGCATTTCAGATCCAATCCAAATCATTGTGACAAATCTTTTTTTATATTTTATAAAAAGAAAATTATGTATTTATATTTTTAGATTAAAGACATTTTTTTCATCCAGAAAATCATCATTTGTTAAAAATTAAATCATCTTACTAGAAAATCATTATTAAGAATTTACTTTAAAACTTAATATTTTTTTATCAACATATATTATATTATATTATTATTCAATGTCATAAATTATATTTTATATAGATATATATTAGATTATTTTATTATTTCTTTTAGATTTTTGACAAGAGTATGGTAGTTTAATATGGTAGTTTAAAAAATAATTCTAAAATAAAATTTTCAAATCTATCGTAGTAGTTTAGAATAAATAGGAAAGAGAAAAATATTTTTTTTTAAATCTTCTTTTCAAGACTGTTTATTTTCTTACAAAAAAAATAATTGACTAAAATCGTTACTTGAAGGAACGATTTTTTTGGATAAAATAAGGGGAGAAATGTGTCTTCAAAAAAGTAATAAATCCTCTTTTGAAGAGAGATGATTTAAAAAAAAAACAGTGGGAAATTGTCTCTTCAAAGATGATTTTCACCAAAAAAAACCAAAACCAAAACCAAAACCAAAAAGTGAGAAATCAATTTTCTTAAAAAAAAAGAAAAAAAAAACTTCAAAAATCATATAATTAATTAATAAAATTATTTTTTATAAACTCATTTTTCACATAAAATTGATAATAATTTTTTAAATTTCAAAATGAAAGAAACAAAAAATAATAAAAAAATATTATTTATCTTATAAATAAAAAATAATATCAAATTAAATTAATTTTATTAATTATAATTAATTGAATTAATTTAAAGAAAATATTGAAGGTTAAGAAAAAAAAAATTTTAATTCAATATCTAATTTAATATAAAAATTTTAAATATGGAATGTTCAACATAATTTATATTTTATAAATATTATTGTTGTATCTTAATAATTATAATTATTTTTATATATTAAAATTAGTAAATAAAATTAATTAATTTTATTATATATTTTTATATATAATTATTATTATTATATTATTGTATAATTATATTATTTTTAGGAAATGAGAAAATGAATTTTTTTTTTTAAAAAAAAATCGTATCTTTAAAAAACGATTTCTCACTTTTTTATTTTTTTATTTTTTCTTTTTGGTGAAAAATTATGATCTCCCATTTTTTACATTTTTTTTTTTTTTTTATTTTACAAAATCTTCTCTTTAAAAAAACTATTTCTCACTTTTTTTAAAGAATATTTATTTTATGATAAAACAAATATTTTTTTCATTTCGGACAAAAAATTACAATAGATTTGAAATTATTTTTTTGGTTATGATAGTTTAAAATTTAAACTTGCCAAAAATCCGATTTTTTTCTGGATTTCAAATCCAACTATCCATATTTGATGTCCCACGACGTGCATCACAGAACGAATTGATATATTGACGTGGCAGCCTAGTGTACGGTTGGCGGCTAAAATTTTATATATATAATAATAAATAAACAGAAAGATATTTAGAGACGGATCCAGCAGAGTAGCTTGATTAGTAGTTGCCCACTCCACTTTTGCCCTTTTTCATTTCTTAAAATATCCCTTCTCCAATGAAACTCCTCCAGAAGATATTTTCTTGATTAACTTCGTCCCACTACCACCATACCTCCACGTCAGCGCGTGCCCTTCAAACCTCCCCCTCTCTCTCATCAAGTCAGACTCTTACGGAGAGAGATACATGCCTGAGAAAGCGGGATTCCTCACCATCGCCGGCCGAATCTAACATGGACGACAACGCCTCCAATGGCTTCCGCCGCCGCCACCACCATAACCGCCGCCGTCGCAGTCGACAAAGCTCCGCGGCCGCTGATCACCGTCGCGCAGGTTTCGGCCCCGCGGACGAAGGAGATGACTCCGGCGGGGAGGCGGAGGAGGGCAGCGCTGAGGTCTGGGAGAACTTCAACGACAGCTTTCGGCAGGTGCAGTCCGTGTTGGATCGGAACCGCGTTTTGATTCAGCAGGTTAACGAGAACCACCAGTCCAAGATTCCTGATAATCTCGTCAAGAATGTTGCCCTAATTCAGGAGATTAATGGAAATATTTCCAAGGTTGTTTCGCTCTACTCCGATCTCTCCACCAACTTCTCCAGCGTATTTCATCAGCGAAACGAGAACGAAAACGGAGCGGTTGTCGCTAAGAAAGGTAGTGGTAAGGGGAAGAACACGGAGGCTTGAGTCGATAAAAAATTTCTAAAGGTTGAATTCATCTTAATTGTAATTCAGTTTCTGTTGTTGTAGTGTCTTTGAATAAAGTGTGTTTAGGTTTCAAATTACTGAATATCAAAACACTGCTTCTGTTTATGTGGGTGTTGGAGTCTCACTGTTGGTGTTCGTCTCGGTGGAAAACTGTTTTGCTCATGCTGTGTTTGTTGTCCGTTGTTGTTGTGTTATAAGGAGGATGACTGCGGGACGGCGGGACCGACCCCATTATCTTCCTCATCGACTAATAGACAATTGAGGTATTTATGTTCTGTTTGTTTCTTTGTTATGTGTTTGCTCTTTAATATGGGTAATTGATTTAGTGTACCAAGATAGGGCTTTGTTTCTGACCTGAAAGAATGAATGAACGCAACTGAATCAGGACAGAATTGTTAATTCAGATGCTCTGTTTGTAAATACTTTAGGCGCTCAGTTTTGTATGGGTGAACAGCATCATAGATTCATAGATTACCTTATTAAGTGCACTTGACAATTAAGTTCCTGTTCTGAAAGTCTCCTTGGAAAGTTATCTATTGAAGGAGGAGCAGAGTGGATACAATCACAAGTACCTCGGACCATAATTGTGAGGTATAAAAAAGTTTAAGGTTGCTCATCAAAAGGGGTAATATGAGGGAGTTAGGCCAAATTCTTGTAGTTTCCATTTGGAGATAGACCTTGGTTTGTGCTTTCAATGTTTTTTTCAAGACATGGGTGTTTGTTATGTTTGCGTCATATATCGTTTCAGTTAGCAATGAAATGTCGTGCTTATGCTGTTTGTTATCCTTTTGGTTATAAGGAAGAGTACAGCAGGAATGCTTGTTTTCTTGTTCGAAATTGCAGACCAGATGAGGTGTCTGTGTTCTGTTTGATTATTTGTGTTGCTTGTGATCTGTATCGTGTAATTGGGCTCACAGAAAATGAATTTCTTCATTTTGGACCTGAGCTTGCAGTTTCTAATAGTGTAAAAAAAAAAGGATGTGTACGAGGAAGCATGAATTAAACACTGGTACAAATGCCCTGTTAGCTATGGAAGAGGTTGTTCTTCCTCCAGATGGGTTAATCTCGACATTTGTTTAAAGCTCTTGTTATGGATGAAAATAGACTATTGTAGCTGAGCGCAAGTACTTGGAATGGAAAAAGAGGGCTTTTTTGAGTAGTTCAATGAACACAACCAAGAGGTACCTCTTGGAGGGCTAATATTTTCCCCCTGGAAATGGCCGGATGGAAGGAGATATATTCTCTTTAACCTCCTATTTTTCCCTCTTATCTTGCATAATAATCCAGTCTTAAAAGAACTAAATTTTTTTGGTGGTTATTAAAAGCTCCGAAATTCGCCTGACGATCTGAACATTATCTTTTTTAATGATCTTAGTTGACATGCCAACTCTATGAGCTGCTCTTCAGATCACAAAGTTGAGAAAACAGATGAGAAGCTTCTTGTTCTTAACTAGATGTTTGGTTCTTAGAAAATTTGAGGGGGAAAAAAAAATGTTTCTTCAAATTTATTTAATTTATTTTCTCTCTTTTACATAAAAATAAATTAATTTAAAAATATGTATATTTCTAATTTACTTATATTTGTTTTTCTTTTGTATTTTCCATGATAAGACAAACATGATACAATCAATTTTCTTTTCTTAGTAATGTTTTTTATGTCCTTATACTTTCCTGTAACCAAACATGACAGGAGTTTTGCTGCCTTGCATGGCATCTATCCAAGTAATAGGTTCCTTTGGGGCATGTTCCTTGTAGGAACTGGCTAGTGGAAAATATTTTATTTTACCCATTATCTTCATGAGCCCATCTTGAATTCGGATTGCCTCAGCCTCCTTGTGGGCTGGATTATTGTGTTGCGACTCAGAATGGACCGATTTTGTTTCTTGATTGTTGAACTTTGATGAATTTGTTAAGAGGATAATCGGAAACACTGGAAAGAAGTAAGAAATGATGTGGTAGGGAAATGTAGAGCATTCCAAGTAGGAGATAAAATAGAATACTGCGTGTTGACATGGTTTGAAGGTGTAGGAAATAAGACTGAAATAATAAGTGATTTAGTGTGAGTCTAAGGTTCTATAGGGGGACATGGTAAAGAAATCTGTCTTATGTCATAGGCCAAGGCATGAATGATAGAATGCAAGCGTGATTCCAGATTCATACTGTGGGATGCCATAGACTCGGGGATTGGGGCAATGAGTTAATCGTTAGTTTTATTGATGTTGGTTGCATACCGTAATGCACGACAAATTCTCTCTCAAAAAATTCATTGGGGAGACGGTAAAACGGTCGGGAAAATTCTATTACTTCTTTTACTCTCTTCTTTGTTTTCTCCCCTCCTTTTCAATTCAATTGACTGAGGCCTTGCTCGAGGAAATTCGAATTTGATTATTTGCTGTTGAAGTTGGGGATGCCTTCACGATTAGATACAAGTTGACATGCATTCTGGAAAACACCAATCGCTGTGTCTTCCCATATATGTTTAGATTCAAGCTCAGATCATATTGGCATGGTGAGGACATCGTCGTATATTTAGCTATTTTTCACTGGAGCTGCTAGAGGATACCTGGAATGGAGCATTTGATGCCCAGTTATCATGGTCAAATAGAACCCTTTGTAACTTATTTTCAACTGGAATTCAGAAGTCTACAAGGCAATATATGTAAAAGTTACATGCTTTCATAGACCTATATTCTGAAGTTTTTTCATGTAAGGCCTTTTCCCAACTTCTGCTGAACACCATAAGAAAGTGAACCGAAGTCATCGGACTCATCTCTGAGTTCATAATACATAATGATCACGTGGTACATAGTAACAATTTTATTATACAACAAAAGATGAAAACAGTAATTATAGAGGCAGTTCACCACTGTCTGAAATGACAGCTTTTTGAGTGGGCGCCCCGCTAATACTTCCCAGCTCTTCAATTTTGTAGACCACCTCCATCCCAGAAAGCACCTTGCCAAACACAACATGTTGGTCATCCAACCTTCAAAAAGACAAATAAAGAAGTGCGGCTACATGAGTTCAGAAACTTACACAAGCCTGTAAAAAGATAGTCTCAAACAGAGTGTATTCAATCATGCAAATCCATGTCATGGAGGCAATCACACCAAGAAATTGTGTGAATCCAGCAAATCTATAATTCTGGATACCATATTTACTTCAAGTGGACCACAATGATATCAGTTTGTTAAGACCTGGGACATCACATACAAATGACGCTCCCAACTCTTCTGAGAATATAAAACATTATCTAGAATGCCATTTGTCTAGTGAAAAAATCCTACTAGTAAGGAGGAAATAGTTGATTACCAATGAGTTGCTACTGTTGTAATGAAGAATTGCGATCCATTGGAGTCAGGCCCAGCATTAGCCATTGACACAAGTCCTGTTATCAAAATGAAGAAGTGAACAAAGGATTTCTATTGAATACTCTTTAAAGTGCACATCATAACCAGTTAATTGCAACTTGTTTGAGTGGATCTTGCAAAGAAGAAACCTAGTCAACAGACTTTATATTTACCTGGACCAGTGTGATTCAGTTTAAAGTTCTCATCAGCAAACCTCTCACCATAGATTGACTCTCCACCTCGTCCATCACCACGGGTAAAATCACCTCCCTGGATCATAAAGCTGGGAATAATCCTATGGAATGCACTCCCTTTGTAATGAAGAGGTTTCCCACTCTTTCCCCTCCCCTTCTCCCCTGCAATGCATCATTAACAGGATCAGCCTAAAAATTATAAACCTAATTTAGAAGACATAGCATACCATCAAGATTATGACTTCAACCCTTTTCACATAAACAGACGTGACTCCAATGATCATCATGAAAACTTAAGCCCAGTCCATTTCACACAGGTGCGTCTCCCAATGGAGCTGAAGTCTAATTGGAAAACCCCATCAACCTCCCCCTCATCATTTTGGTACCACCCATACCCCAAATTTAGTCACTAAATGTACCATCAAGCCTTTTTGACTGTATTCTTTAAGAAATATAGAAAATAAATTGTGTTTGTAGGTAAACTAATGAGTTCAAACTTATTTATTAGTAACAAGTGTATAATCTGATGGCCACCATAGCACCCAACGGCCAAAAAACTGCAACATAATTACCAAAATTGGCGCATAACCTATATAAGCACAGGGATATGGTCTTGACAAAAGGTAGCCAAGACATCATCTATGCAATGCTTTGTTACATTGAGGATTAAACTTCTAGAAGTCACATTTAACACAGATCACTGATATTCTCCAAACTGCAATTAAAGTTGCGTCTTTTCTCCATGATGCAGTAAAGCAACAACATCCACCAATCATTACATTCTTTCTTTTTTTCATTATACACAGTTTGGAGGATATATTTGACTGCTAACTGAGATCTTTCAGCAATAATCCGAAAAAATGGGGCATGTACTTCAGCAAAATGAAAGTAAGTAGTTTATATATATAATTAATGAATGCATGATAAACAAAAGAAGGGGGCAAGAGTTACATGGCTACCCGTGCAAAGCGCCCGGAAGTTTTCTGAAACACAAACACATATAACAAATAATCAGATTATTTTCATGTACCAAATCAGAATGAAAAATTAGCAGTGTTATCCTCAGCATTTGGGTGTCATACCTATGGTTTTAGGAACTGTTTTCCCAAAGAGACCCATGGTAATGCGGCCTGAAAGCAAATAAATCACGAATATAAAACATCCTTTTGTAAGCTAAGATTACTGGGAATCTAAATTTAAATATAAGCAAGATATTCACTATATTTCTAGTCAGTGAAAAAACCCTTAAACAAGTAACATAAGAATAAACATTTCAAGTAGAAGCAAATCCGTGCCGCCAATTGGTGAGGGCATGGTTCAACATCTCGTGAAAGTAAACCATTTATATGTGTTCTATGAAGAGTTTCAAATGAACCCATCCTGGTTTACTCTAAGCAGAAAAATCATCGACATTGTTCTCCAAAGAGTTTCAAATGAGTCTCTCCCGATTTACCACAAGCTGAAAAAAATCATCAGCAGTTTGCCCTACTAAGCATTTCAAATGAATATATCCTGATTTACTATAAGCTGAAAACATCATCAGCAGCTCTGTTGAATCCGAAACTTTTGCCTCTAGTGGAAGAATTTTAAGTGGATTTCAGCTCGGATATATTCAAATTCAATCCCCAATGTGTCGGTACCCACTCTCTAATTCCAATTCCACCATTATATCCCAAAAATTTCTCAAAACATATGAGCCCAATTTTCCAAACATATCATACCAATGGGTTTTCCGCTCACTTCGACATCAAAATAGACTTTGTGTGTCACTCCATCTAAATCCTCCTTTGACTTGCTTTCCTGGAAAAAAAAATGGAAAAAAAGGGGGCATAACTAAATGAATCAACCCAGGCACTTGCATTTTTGGATTTACAGGTAAAACAAAACCCCAAAGATCATCTGCTTCAACTCAAAATAAATTCTGGAAAAAAAATAAAATCCACCTTTTCGAGCGTGGTATTGATAGTCTTCTGCTCAATTGAGACTGTGGCACTCAATTGACTCTGCAATTGTAACAAACAAGATCAATATAAGAATAAAAGATTCTAATAATTTCATTCTTCTCACTTGTATAGACTCAACAGTAAACCCTATTTCCCGATAAAAAATACCTAATTACGAGTTCAATAAATCCATCAATAACCAAATTTCAAAATCTAAATTGTACTCCAAACCCTAGATCCTACAAACCCCGTAACCCATGTTTCAATCGAAACAAACCAACCCAATTCACGAGCTCCATTCTGAAAGAAGGAAGAAAATCGAACGGAAAATGCCCTCAGAAGTAGCTCGATTTCTTAAGAAGCCCGAGAAACAAACAAAGTGGGGGAAAACTACAAACCGAGGATGAATACCTGAATGATTGCTAGGGTTCCAATCAGAACCATAATCCATATAACAGCCACTGTAATCAACCGTCTTGTCGCCGCCATCGACTCCAGACTCTCTCTCAATCTCTACTTTTTCAGCCCTACGTGGAAAAACTGAAACTCAGGCCAGATCCCAAAATTTTTTATTTAATACTAATTTATTTTTAAATTGTTAAAAATGAAGAGAAGAAAAAGAAACGGAGGAAATTACAGGTGGCAGTTTGTAAAAACTTTTCTTCGAAACAAAAACAATTTTTCGATACTCCATTCTCTAAACATTTTTTTTTTTTTTTTAAACAAAGAGAGTGTTTTTAGAATTTTATTTTTTAAAAACAAGTAAGATCTATTTTTAAAAGCTATTCTAAAAAATTATTTTGAAAATAATACTGAAAATATTTTGAGAAGTTAAAACCGCTTTGGACTCATGTTTTGTAAAACACTTTCAAATGAAATTAGATGCAAAAAGTGCTTTTTTATTATATTTGTCTATTTCAATTGCGGGTCAATTAATCTAAAGTGATTTTGAAATCCCTTAAAAGTCAATTGTTGTCATTTTTATGGGCATTTACTACTAGATTTGAAACCATCAATACCTAATCCGTCTGAAATATATTTTGTTTACTTAGAAATTTAAAAGAGCGGGAAATCTCGACAGCCGTGACTCAACGACCCGATCCAGACAGAAAACAACAATGTCAATTAAATAATAATAAACGCGTCAACGATCGACCTATAAAGACTCCGGAATCCAAGCAACGTCCGAGGAATTCCCAGAAACACTGAATTTTTCACATTCCCAAACACAGTTTCCGTTGACAAATTTGATGAGATGAAAACCCACAATTACAAGGTGTTTAAGTGCTTCAGCAGGAAGTTCAAGATCGGCGGAGTGGAGCCTCCGCCCTATGTTAAGCTTATTTTTGCGAAATATTCCGGTGGGGGGACCCAGATGGGGGCCGCCCAGTTCCGCCGCTTTCTGGCGGAGGTTCAGGGCGAGGAAGGTTGCACGGTGGCGGACGCCGAGAGGATCATGGAGGAGGTTGCCCGCCGGCGGCACAACCACATTGGATTGACCGAGCATCAGCCTCGCGCCCTCACACTCGATGACTTCTTCCATTACCTCCTGTCCGATGATCTCAACCAAGCCATCAAAACCCAGGTCTCTGTTTTCTCTATCTCTCGAAATTCTCGCCCTGTTTTGTTGTTTGCTTCCTGAGAAAACACAAGAAAAAGAAAAGAAAAGAAAAGAATTTCTTGATTGTTAATTTTGGCTGTGTTGATGGATAATCTGGTTTCAGGTACACCATGATATGACTGCTCCGTTGCCACACTATTTTATCTACACAGGTCATAATTCATACTTGACTGGCAATCAAATCAGCAGTGATTGCAGTGATGTGCCAATCATAAAGGCCCTGCTAACAGGCGTGAGAGTAATCGAGCTCGATATATGGCCAAATTCCACTAAAGATGATATTCAGGTTATTCATGGAAGGTACCACTTAATTCCCAATTCGGATCATCTTCTACTATTAGAACTCTTCAGGTTTTTTTACAGATGAAGTGATCTCATTATCTGAATTATTCTAGGACACTAACAACCCCAGTGACCCTCATCAAATGCTTGAGGTCCATAAGGGAGTATGCTTTCATCGCCTCTCCATACCCTGTGATAATAACTCTAGAAGATCATCTTACACCCGATCTTCAAGCTAAAGTTGCAGAGGTTAGATTCATGTTGTTCATGGATTTAAATTTCGAAGCAAATTTTTCTGTTTGTCTTGTTTTCTGATCAAGAATTGGTCTTTCTTCTAGATGGTTACTCAAACATTTGGGGATATGCTGTATTACCCTGAGTCCGGATGCCTAGAAGAATTCCCATCCCCAGAATCACTGAAGTATAAGATTATTATTTCGACGAAACCGCCAAAAGAGGATGTTGAAGCCAAGAGTATCAAGGGAAAAGAAAATTCCTCACCAAGGGAAAGGGATATATGTGAAGAATCATCGCAGAAGGAGGTGTCTGACCTACTAGCTGAAATGGAAGCTGCAGAGAGGGTGAGAGATGAAAAAAAGAAACATATCTGAGCACAATTTCTGATGCTTTGCCTCACTTCAACTTTGGTTTTTGGTAGGAGAGTGAAAGCTACGAGTATGAAGAGAATAGCAGCAGTGATGGCGGATCAGGCCAGTCAGAGACGCCTAAATACAAGCACCTAATCACAATTCAAGCGGGGAAGCCAAAGGGTGGGTTGAAGAATGCCTTAAGGGTTGGGAGTAACAAGATTAGACGTCTTAGCTTGAGCGAACAGGCGCTTGAAAAGGCTGCAGCCTCTCATGGAACCGATCTTGTGAGGTACTCATTCAACCATTCTGTCCTGCATACCTGCTAGTAGTTCGCCACTGTTATAGTTTAGATTTCAATATTATGCCTTTTCTAGGTTCACACAGAAGAATGTTCTGAGGATATACCCTAAAGGGATGCGAGTTAACTCATCAAATTACAAGCCAATGCTCGGGTGGATGCATGGAGCTCAGATGGTGGCATTTAATATGCAGGTTGGTTCAAGTTTCAGGTGCTGTGGATGAGAAGCTTTACTTTATAGTTCTCTTGATGTTTCCATTAGTATCTCTTCCTTCTTTGGTTAGTATCAACTCTCAACCATCAACAGCTGAAAATTACTGCAGAAAGAATGCTTTTGCTTTCTTCAAAGTTATTATTAGCAATTGCCTTTCCTTTTCCTTCCTTTACGAGTTTCAAGCAGTGTTTGCTTAGTCGTATGCATTTATACAAGCATATACCTATATGGTAAGGTGAAGTTGTCTTTTGTAATGATTCTCTTCCTTCTGTATGGACATTATACGTTCTAAGCTCAATGGGTCCTTTAAAATGCATATACACAATAGTTAAGAGGAATTAATTACTTGTATACTGTGAAAAACTTCTCCCCTTATCTGACATGACGAGAACATCATGTTTGTATGGAGGGTGATTGTGAAATCCTATATTGATTAGGAGAAGAAATTTTTAAGATACTATATATATATGTATATATATAGTGAGTTCCTCTTAACTATATAAACGCATTATAAAGTCATGATGACTCATTGGACCTAGGGCGAGAAAGAACATAAGATTACAAATGGGGCATTAGAGCCAATCCCTGTTCTTGTGCGGGACTGCCTTTTAGCCTTTCTTCTACTCTTGCCAGTGGTTGTTTTCTTTCCTCCTTGAGAAGAAATTGATGGAAATGGAGGCAGTGGTTCCTTGTCTCCTAAAACCGACTTCAGATTCTTGTTGATAAGATTTTGATTTATCTAAAACACTTAACATTTCCTATTGTACTGATATCTGATATGTGAGCGTGTTCATGTAACAGGGATATGGAAAATCACTCTGGTTAATGCACGGGATGTTTAGATGCAATGGAGGGTGCGGCTATATAAAAAAACCCGATTTCTTGATGAAGAAAGGTCCATATAGGGAAGTCTTCAACCCTAAAGCAACCCTGCCAGTGAAGACAATCTTAAAGGTAACTCCATCATTCTAGCTTCAGTATGAATTCTGTCTATAACCTCTCCTTAGTACTCTCCCGTCACTGGAACAGGTGGGAGTGTACATGGGCGACGGTTGGAGCTTAGATTTCAGCCCAACACACTTCGATTCTTACTCCCCACCAGACTTCTACACAAAGGTTTGTTAGACTCAATACTTCACAGTATTTCTATCACAATGTCTTTTTTCAGGTTTACTTACTGCTAAACTACATTACAGCTTCACATAGTTGGAGTACCTGCAGATGATACTAAGAGGAAGACGAAGATAATAGACGACAACTGGTTTCCAGTATGGGATGAAGCTTTTATATTCTCATTGACAGTTCCAGAGCTCGCTTTGCTTCGAATTGAGGTACGAGAACATGATAGATCCGAGAAGGATGATTTTGGTGGGCAGACATGTTTGCCAGTCTCGGAGCTCAGGCCTGGGATCCGCTCAGTTCCTCTGTTTGACAAAAAGGGGGAGAAGTATAAATCTGTGAGACTACTCATGGAGTTTGAGTTCTTATGAACTCTACATTGCCTTCCTTTCATAAATATTTCAATCACATTATAGGTCATGTACAAAAAAGAATGCAAGTCTTTATCATTTGATAGTGGGGATTTTTATTTGCTTTATGTCAAAGTTAAATGATAGATTTGAGAGGCATATTATGCTGAGTACCACAGTTTTTGGGCACTGTTTTATAAATTTGGTACCACCATGCAAGCTTTATATATTCCTTTTACACTTGAAGAGTTTATACACGTTCAAAAGCCCTCGAGATTCTATGGCCTCAAGCCATTACAATCAATTTCAAGGGTAAATACTCATGAATCCTATTCTAGGTTAAAAAGGTAGAGTTTGACTATCTATGAATCTGTGTCATGTAAAGACATTATGTTCATGTAAAGAGATTGTAATATTTCGCACGGGCATCTTATCCTAGTTGGAAAAATAAAGTTTGACCGCCCCTAAACTTGTGGTCCACAAGCTAGATATCATAGATGGTACTAAAATTTTGTGGAACCATGGCAAAAATATCAACTCTATACAATCTTAGACCACTCTAGAACCATGGCAAGGATATTGTCTTTGCATTTGTAGTTAGAAATATACAAAATGTAACTAACTATAAATTACATGACCAATAATAATGACATAACTTACGTATCAATAGTGTAAAATATACGTACTTCGGTAGCTACTCATGAATTCCTTGATCCATAAAAGGATCTCGTGCCTATATTCATAGTTGAGATATAATGACGAATACAATCACGGGGGAACCATATGACCATCAATCTAAACATTATGTCTATAATATAGAGATAAGCACTACCATAGTTTATATTTCTTGAAAAGAGAATGGGAATATTATATCTCACATTGTCTATCACATATGTGTAGATATATTTTAAAATTTAATGCCAAATAGGAATAATACTTGCTTTATACCCAAGCCAATATTAATACTATTTGGGCATTAAAAAAGAAAAAGAAAAAAAGGAAAGAAATGAAGCACAATCATGTAAGCCCTTCAACATAGAAGTCATGCTTTATTAGCCAAAACCAGGTGTAAAGTAGTATCACAACCAAAATTAGGATGAGAGAGTCACTTTATCCTTTGATTTCACATGAGGAAAGGTAGCAATGGACAATAAATAAATAAAAGAAAAAAAAAAAAATGCAGAGGGTGATGGGGAATGAGCTTGTGAGTGGCGGACACCTTCCAAAGAAAAATCCCATATGTGGACCCTTTCTTGTTTGTCGGTAGGTCTCTGCATTTACTACATGACTACCAAGTTTACACTATGTAGTGCGTGTTTATAATAAATTAGTTAGTCAAAGAAAAGAACGTGATTCCTTTCCCATCTCATAAGCTTTTATTTTCTCAATTATTATACAATATTTTTTATAAATTAAAAATATTTATTGTTTTTCAATTAATTTTTTTAAAAATGATTAATTAATTATTTTTAAGATTTGATAGAACTATTTTAAAAGAATGATATTAAAAATAAATAAATAAGAATATCAAATATATTATTCTTCCTAGGATTCTTGACTTCTTTCAGTCCCCTCCTAACCGTTCAAAGGAATAAAATAAAATTTGAGATTGTTTTTAATTTGATTTTTATTTTTAAAAATAATTTTTATATTTAATATTTTATTTTTAATTATTCTTTACATTTAAAATAATAATTTTTTTTTATATAAAAAAAAGCTAGAATTTTATTTTCTTTAAAAATAAAAAAGGTGGCGCAAACAAGTAGCACGTTGTGACCTAAAGGGATATTGTACCTCAAAATTCAGACCTAATAGAGTCAAATCAAACTTATAACTTAATTAAAACTCTAATTAAACGTGGACCCTTCACCATAGATAAAGGTCAATTCGGGCCGGACACTTGGTTGGGCCAGCGTGGCACAACAAAACAGTCATAGTGGGCCCACAACTATCATGAACTGTGGGCTGGTCCCCACTCATCCAACCCCAATCATTCTGGGCTCAGCCACTCTTCCGAACAAATTTAAGAACCGCAACAACCTCTCTCCTTTTCCTCGAGAAAATCTCCATTTTCTCTGCTTTCTCTCTCTAGATTTCTCCGTCTCTGTCTAGTGTCCGCCATGTCCAAGCAAACTTACAGAGTCTGCTTCTGTTTCCGCCGACGCTTCCGCCTCCCCGTGTCGGAGGCGCCGCAGGAGATCAAGGAGCTGTTCGACCGCTACTCCGAGAATGGGATGATGAGCATCGATCACCTTCAACGGTTCTTGATCGAGGTCCAGCAGGAGGAGAAGGCTACTCTTGAAGATGCTCAGGCCATTTTGGACAGTCTTCATGAGTTCAAGCATCTCAATATTTTTCATCGCAAGGCTCTTAGTATCGAAGCATTCTTTAAGTACCTCTTCGGCGACATTAATTCTCCGCTCTCGACTGCTCTTGGGGTAATTCTTGATTTTCGTTTTCATTTTTTTTTTTCTGTACTGTGTTTGATTGTGAAGAAAGGAAAAAGAATTCAGAATCTGAGGATGGAAAAAAGTGCTAAAATTAGCTCAAATGAGTTGAAAGACTTGCGCTGGGCTTGGTTAAGTGGGGATTTTTTTCTTTTTTTGTCGGGTCCTAAATTGTGAATATAATTCAGTTTAAAATTTTGATATTCTGGGAAAGCAAAGGGCGTCTTTATCGTTTGAATAAATTCGTTAGTTGTGCTGATCGAGCTGATTCAATTTGCGTTAAGCATAGTTCTTATGGTAACACTGGCTTGGTTTAGTTCGATCTGCTTTCAATTATCTGTCTAATTATTTGCATTCCATTTTAGTTGTTCTTGCCTTCTTGGTATAGTTGGTTATTGGTGATTGCCGTGCTATATTCTTGAATATTGTGGTGGGCGAAAGGCAAAATTTCATTATTGGTTCTTTTTCTTTAAGATCGAAGTAATGGTAATGGCTTATTTTTACTTTTATGGAGGATGTCATGGGAACTGCTTAGAATTAGGCATTATGCACTCATTTGTGTAAGCAACTCATAGTAAAATCCTAAGGATTCGAGGCTTGTTAGACAGTGCTTTTCACGACATCCAAATATCTAACCCACTAATTGATGGGCATTTGATTTTCTGAAACATGTTTAATTTCACAATTTCTCACTTCTGCGCTAGAAAGTTCACTATTAGTTCGATATGCAGATCAAGTTAGAAAATGACTTGGGATATGGAAATGTGCTTTCAATGGCTTTTTAGTTGTTCACAGAACTTGCGGTGAAATGTAGGGGAGATTTGTTAAATTGTTTCAGCTACATCCTCACCTCAGTTGATATTATTTTATTCACATTATATTTCATATCGTATATTTCATAATAATTTTCCTTGTTCCAGGTGCATCATGATATGACTGCTCCATTGTCTCATTATTTCGTATATACTGGCCACAATTCCTATCTGACAGGGAATCAACTTAGTAGTGACTGCAGCGATGTCCCCATCATAAATGCACTGCAGAGAGGCGTAAGAGTAATTGAGTTGGATATATGGCCCAATTCTACAAAAGATAATGTTGATGTTCTTCATGGAAGGTATGGAGTTAATATGCAAATGACAGTCTACCTGAAATATGGCAGTGCTTTAAGTGTGGTCCGACTTTTCTTGGATGCTAATAGAACTTTCCATTTATTTAAACATTGGGATATAAACTAACCTAATGCAATGAATATTTTCTTCACAAACAGTTTTGCAATTCCTGTCATGATTTTGAATATAGACATGAATTTCCATCCAAATGTGGTAACAAGTTGATTGATAAAAGCAACATATGTTCTAATTTTGTTTACTTCAGCTTTGGATTTGATGTTAGCAATAATGATTTGAATGTGTTTGTTCTAAATATAATTTGCACAATAACAAAACCGAACTAAATTTCAGAATGTTTTGAGCTGCTCAAAATTGAGTGGCACCTTAATCTTGTCAAAACAGAAATCCATGTCTTATGACACTATTGCTTCTCTAAAATTTCAACTACCAATTAGCATTTTCTCATTGTGAAAATTTTCTTGACCTCTTTAGAGAGATCTGAATATGCATCACCTGTCCTTATATCTATTTTAAGTTTTGGTTTTCTTCATGTAGGACACTGACAACTCCTGTGGAACTTATCAAGTGTTTGAGATCTATTAAGGAGCATGCCTTTTCTGCATCTGAATATCCTGTTGTGATAACTCTAGAAGACCACCTCACTCCAGATCTTCAGGCTAAAGTGGCTGAGGTCAGTATTTGAATTTCTATAGATCTTTTGACCCCTCATTGTTTTATAATTCATTATCATTTGAATTTCTAGATGGTCACTCAAACATTTGGAGACATACTGTTTACTCCTGGCTCAGAATGCTTGAATGAATTTCCCTCCCCTGAATCTCTGAAGAAACGGATTATTATATCAACAAAACCACCAAAAGAATACCTCGAGGCTAAAGATGTGAAGGAAAAAGAGAACGATTTACAGAAGGGAAAGGAGTCTGCAGATGAAGAAGCTTGGGGAAATGAAGTTCCAAACCTTAAACCCGGTACTGTAGCCGTTGATGAGGTGCATGAAGATTCTGGATTTAATTTGGGACCCCTCTGGTTTGTACACCTAGTGTTGATTCCTTCATTTCTGACTTAGCATCTTCTAACAGAGTAACTTGGAAGAAGAAGAAAATATTGATGAAGAAGATCTTGATGAAGGAGATCCCAAATCACAGCAGAATGCAGCCCCCGAATACAAGCGTTTGATAGCCATTCATGCTGGGAAGGTGAAGGGGGGATTAACAGCTTGGCTCAGGGTGGATCCTGATAAAGTGAGACGTCTTAGCTTAAGTGAGCAAGAGCTTGAAAAGGCTGTACTAACTCATGGAAAAGAAATTGTCAGGTACTGTTTACAATCTTTTAGGAAGCTTTGTGTAAAACATATCTTGCTTGTTTGTATTCAATTTATCCCTGTTTGTGCCATAAGAGTAACACAGTTTATTTTCCCTAGAACAATAACTCAGCCCATTAGCTGATATTCATGCAAGGAGGATTACAAAGGCTTGCTTATAAGATTTCATTTTTTTCATTGCATATTTCAAATGATGTATTCCTGTTTGTGGCATAAGACTGAACAGTTCATTTTTCCTCTAACAATAACTAAGCCCATCAGCTGATATTTATGCAAGGAGGATTAGAAAGGCCCGCTTATATGATTTTATGTATTTTTTCATTGCATATTTCAAATGATGTATTCCTGTTTGTGGCATAAGACTGAACAGTTCATTTTCCCTCTAACAATAACTAAGCCCATCGGCTGATATTTATGCAAGGAGGATTAGAAAGGCCCGCTTATACGATTTTATGTATTTTTTCATTGCTTGTTTCAAACAAATGCAAGTACCTACCTTGATAGATTCCAGAGATGATATACAAGAAGCAGCTGGTGTCATCCATGTGAAGAATGTGAAGAGAGGTGAACCCTAGTATTAGAGAACTTATCAACGATTGACCCCACTTTGATGATTATCGCTATTTGGTTGATCACATGACTAACAATGCTATTGGTTATTGTCAAGAATGGATTCATGTAATGGAGTTACAATTATTTGATTGAGTTAAACTTTTTTCATGAATATGTCTCATGGGGGGCATCAAGATATGGGTTACGTTCTCCCTTGTGTATATTTTGCCTTTCCTGTATAACAAATTTTGACTATACATTACTTACTATATATTAATTACTATAGATTTGTATCCTAACCATCAAATAACAAAGTTTGTCATATTCTGATGGTTGGCTTGCTTTAGATTTACCCAACGGAATTTGCTGAGGGTGTACCCAAAGGGTATACGTTTTGACTCTTCAAACTATAATCCACTAATTGGATGGATGCATGGAGCTCAGATGGTTGCATTTAATATGCAGGTTAGGTTTTAGTTTCTTTATCCAAATGTGGTTTTGTTATATGTACTTCTCAGAGCTCATTTATGTATAGATCTTTTCGTCATTTATGTATTTATTCATCTGAAAACTAATGGTTAAAAAGTGAAGATGTTGGATGAGATGTTACAAAATTACCATGCTTGATAAGCAGGCAGCGTTAAGGCCTTGTTTCTCTGTTTCTTAAATGAGGTTTCACTAAATTGAAATTATTGTATAGAGATTCAGTATAGTAAAAAATGTTGATACATAGGTGCTTATATAGGAAATAACATAGGTAAGGCAGTGCTAAGTTAGGTTTATCTTTCCATCTTTTTTACTTTCATCTTTTTTCTTCCCTTTTTGTTTTCTGATATAGGGAGTCAAATATATCTTTCTGTGTAGTGGCAAGAACTCTCATCAAACAGTTGCTTCACCTTGATTCTGACACAATTATGAATAAGTCAAGGAGAACTACATTGTGGACCATTAAGTACAAGATATTTTTAATACCTGTCAAAAAAAAAAGTATAACATATTTTTAATGTTAGAAATATCATTCACCTATCAAAAAATGTTAGAAATATTCTTTAGTGCCAAATAAAGGATTAAAGCAATTTTATTTGTAATAAATGCTTTAATAATAATTTATGATTTAAAAGAAATCTAAATAAGATAAGCCCTTGATGCCTTTGTTCAAACCATTCCTTTAGGTGAGCTTTAAAATCTGAGCCTTTCATTTCTTAAATGCTGACCAAACTATAGCATAGAGCACTTTTTTGGGAAAGCTATTAAGACAGGGCACACTGATTTTCTAAAATATATCAGACAGTGAAGAATGAATGTCTCTGTTATGATGATTTTTATGATCTCTGGTTATTAATGTTGTTAGCATCATGAGGCCAAATTTTCACTCTCTCTCTCCTATAAAGATCTATTTGTTGCTATAAACCACAGCTTGGTTTTAAAAATAGCAAAATTAGACTATACAAAATTTAGCTACAGATTAATTCCTTCATTTTACATTCAATAAATACAGTTTGGATTTAAGGATCCTTTTCATAATGATGCAAATGACATAACATGGAAAAGAAGACCATGGGTTATAGAACTAACTCTTTTACATCAGAACACTCACAATTTTCCTAATGATGGAAGTAAAATATGGAGAAAAAAGGGTAACTAATTAGAGAACTTATTCTTTCACATTAGAACAATCAGAATACCTATTTCTATTAAGAAATTGTTTCATCAGAACCAATGGAGCCTAAATAAATTTGTAGTTCTTTCCAGAGATATAGAAAATTAACTTTTGTTGAGGCAACATGTGTTGAAAAACAATTAAAGGGTTTTTGAGGGCCGTATGTGGTGGCCAGTGGGATGTGAAGGCACACAATTGGAGTCGGAATCACTTGCTAATGCTAAAATATTTTATGATTAGCATGCTGCAGTTGTATCATAGCAAGATAAATGTTGGAAATTGTAGCCACTTTTTCCTTATTGTACTTTTTAAACCTTTTCTTTCTAGAATTGCTAGCAAGCAGGTCACTTTTTTGGTTTAACACTTCTTCAGATTATGTGTTTTTTGTTGTTTAGCACATAACTGGACAGAAAAGCTGTTGAATATCTCTCATGCAGCTGAATTTGGGAATGTGAATGCATTTTCTGGCATACTAGGTGCTAATGCAAATAAAGCTATGCTGACATATGATGCTATCATATACCTAGGCAGGTTCAACCCTGTCAATAGCTAAAAATGGGCCTTAGGAAACTTCCTAAACAGTATGAACATTGTAATTTGTACCCTTAAGGAAGGACAAAAATTTTGTGCCCTTTTGCTTCAGGTTGATACAAAAATATTGATAGCAACAACTGCAAGATATCTTTGTTGTACAAATAAGTTGTTTTTTATGATACTTTTGTCAATATAAAAAGCATGTTCTTGGTCACACCTTTAGTTGCAGACTGTGAGATATCAGTTTTTACCTCTGCCTAATATCAAGAAAGGGTTTTCCTCTGACAGGGATATGGTAGATCACTCTGGATAATGCATGGAATGTTCAAAGCCAATGGTGGGTGTGGTTATGTGAAAAAACCGGACTTTCTATTGAACAATGGCTCACATAATCAGATCTTTGATCCTAAAGCTCCGCCGTTACCAGTGAAAACAACTCTAAAGGTGACTACAGTATTGCCCGGGCTACTGTCCACAGTTCCCCATGCCTATTGGCTCAAGTGCCTCTTATTGTGTGTGTATGTGTATATATATATTTTGCATCAATCTCTGTAACTGATGTTAGCTTTGTTACCAAAACAGGTAACTGTATACATGGGGGAAGGATGGTATTTTGATTTTCGACACACACACTTTGATGCGTACTCCCCTCCAGATTTCTATGCTAGGGTAAGTTGATATAGTCTACCAACATATTTTGAATCTTCACCTAATATCCGCTTTTTTTTTTTTCTCTTTTTTCATTACATGTGAGAATCCCCTTTCTTATCTATTGTCATCAATTTTGGGCATACCCAGTTGGTGTGGGTCTCCAACTAGATATCTCTCACTGGAGTCTGAAGATTCTGTATGCTGCAGGTGGGAATAGCTGGAGTTCCTGCTGATGCCATAATGAAGAAAACGAAAACACTGGAGGATAACTGGATCCCTAATTGGGATGAGCATTTTGAGTTCCCACTTACAGTTCCTGAACTGGCTCTTCTTCGCATTGAAGTTCACGAGTACGACTTGTCTGAGAAGGATGACTTTGGAGGCCAAACATGCCTACCCGTGTCTGAGCTTAGAAGAGGGATCAGAGCAGTTCCCCTCTTCAGCCGCAAGGGGGATAAGTACCAGTCTGTCAAGCTTCTAATGCGCTTTGAATTCGTTTGATATGATTCCCACAAACATCATCCCTGCTTTCAATTGGTTTGCTTCCACCGTCAGCTTGTATCTACTATTATTTCTTGTTGCTCTGTGTATGTATGTATATATGATATATGTTCGGGTCTACCATCTTGTATCGTATCGCTGCCATCAACTGTCCTATGTAGTTGACTTTTAGTATACAAAGAGAAACTGCCACTATGAACCGGTTTTCCCATTATATTGTATGGAGCATTGGGTTGTTTCCAACGAAAAAGTTTGAATAGATTTGAATTTGTCTTAAATCTGAATAAAAATATATTGGGAAGTGTTTGTTTCTTTGGAAAATGCTGGTGTCAAGATTGTGGGGATGAATCAACCTCCTTCAATGTTGTTTTTTTAAAGAGACTAAAAGAAATTATTGCCAATGGTTATAACAATAAAATAAATATTTTTGTTTATTACTTTGCATTGATATTTGATAAAATACTGGCTTCGTCTGTACCAAAGCTCAGTTTGAATTTGGGCTTTCGTTTGTATAAGAGAGGCGTGTGAGTGACTGTGGAGTCTAGTCCCGGGCTTTCACCAGATGGCTACAAGGACCCACCAACCACCGCCACTCTCTCTCTCGTCGGATTCAGATACCGATTCCGAGGGAAATTCCGGCGGAGTAGAGACTCTCCGGCACGGTGACCTCTCGGACTCTATCTTCAAATCCTACATTCAGATCACAGGTCGTTCATCGCCTGATCTCTCGAAAATCCAATCTTTCCTCACATCATCGCGCTCCGGGGCTCTGTCATGCCTAATTTGCCTGGAGCGGATCCGGCCGTCTGATCCCACCTGGTCTTGCACCTCCGGCTGCTTTGCCGTCTTCCACCTCATCTGCATCCAAAGCTGGGCCCGCCAAGCCTCCGACCTCTCCGCTTCACGCGCCACTGCACGCCTGTCGGCCGATCTCTTCCCCGCCGCAGCAGCAAAGGCCATTGAAGACGCCGCCTGGCATTGCCCCAAGTGCCGATTCGAGTATTCTAAAGCCCTAATCCCCAAAGCTTACTTCTGTTTTTGTGGTAAATTACAAGACCCACCGAGGGACCCGTGGATCTTACCGCATTCATGCGGCGAAATATGTAATCGCCCACTGAAGAACAATTGTGGTCACTATTGTTTGCTGCTCTGCCACCCTGGCCCCTGTCCATCCTGCCCAAAACTTGTACAAGCTCGTTGTTTTTGTGGGTCTGTCGAAGATGTTCAGCGATGTGGGTTCAAGAAATTTTCGTGTAAGAATGTTTGTTCCAAGTTATTGGATTGTGGGATTCACCGGTGTTCGGAGACTTGTCATGATGGCCCTTGCCCTCCTTGTCAAGCTCGCAGTGTTTATCGGTGTCAATGTGGAGAGATAGAAGAAGAGAGGGAGTGCTGTGATCGGGTCTTCCGGTGTGAGGTCCCATGTGGGAGAGTGCTTGGGTGTGGGAAGCATGCGTGCAGTAAAGGTTGTCATTCGGGTGAGTGTGGCCAGTGCCCACTTCAGGGAAGGAGGACATGCCCTTGTGGGAAGAGGGTGTATGAAGGGATGGCTTGTGATGTCTCGGTGCCACTCTGTGGAGCCACTTGTGATAAGATGTTGAGCTGCGGGTTTCATAGGTGCCCGGAGCGATGCCATAGAGGCCAATGCATTGAGACTTGCAGGACTGTTGTCATTAAAGGATGTCGGTGTGGGAGCTTGAAGAAAGAGGTATAATTTTTCTGTTGTGCTTACTGAGGAACTATTTGCATTGCTGTTTTACATATGGAATGGGCAATTTAAACTGAACCTAGAATAGGTTCCTTGCTATCAAGATTTGGCATGTGAAAGGAAATGTCAGAAAGTACGAGATTGCGGACGCCATGCTTGTAAACGTCGATGCTGTGATGGGGATTGCCCACCATGCTCTGAGGTCTTCTTTACTCTTGGAACCAGGTCACTTCATTTCTTCACAATTATTATATGTAAATTTGCTAAAATTATGTATTGCAGGTTTGTGGCAAGAGGCTTAGATGTAAGAACCACAAGTGCCCTTCTCCATGCCACAGGTATGTTACCTTGTAGTTTGTTTGTTGTATCCAAGAGGTTGAGCTTTAACTTCTAGTTAGGGAAAAAGGGGGAACTTCCAAGCAGTTCCATTGTGTTCATTATATTTGGTAATACTATATTTTGTGTTTTAATGCTATCATCTCAGTCTTGTCATTTGGGTTCATTTTGTGTTTAGCATTTTCATATTTTTGTCAATTGTAATATACCATTTTGGCATACCTTTGTATCTAAGGACGAATCTATAAGACTAAAACCGAGTCATGGAGATGTTTTTATTCTTTTCAATGTGAATTTTTTGGGATCTTTGATGTCTTGGCCATGTGGTGCTGTAGCTAATCTGTTGGGATGTCAGATGAACACAACACATCACCTGACGAAAGCGGTAAGAGAGCATTTGGAGCCTATTAAGAAAAAGTTAAGATAGCGTTTGGAAAACTTTGAACCTTATAGAAACATATAACAATTTCATTTTTCAAAATGATTTTTCTTGTTACTGAAAGAATCATGAAGCTTGTATTTGGTGAACACATGGCATAATTCATTCTCCTACGATCTACCAAACAATGGATCACATAATAAGAATGATGTTTTCTAAATGTAAGAGTTGTATTCTTATTTATTAGTCTAAACAACTCAAAAAAAAAAAAAAAAACACCTGTTTAACCATTCACCATTCAAGTGTGTGAAGAAATAGTGGTGGTGGTGATGGCAACAGTAGTAGCAACGGTGTCCATAATAGTCAAGGCAGGTCTGATGATGATGGTTGCTGTGGTGGCAATGACCATGGAAATGGCTGGCGGCAGCGAGAACCATGACCAAGGTGGATGTAATGGTGGATGCTGTACAGCAACCTATGGTAAGGTGGTGGCAGTGGTGTTAAAGCAACAACTGTGGTGGTGGTGGTGGTGAGATTATGATGGTTGTAGGCTTGTAGCAGTGTTATAGGTGGTGTTACTGTGTTAGTGGGAAGGGTGGCGCTGGTGGTGACAGGTAGTATGACTGTTAGACTGTTATTTGCTTAATTTGTATGACAAAGAGACAGGCCTAAAGGAATTTCATATGAGAAGTTAGGCATTGTAATTTTGCACTTTAGCTGTTTGAGCACCAGTTTAAAGTATTTATAAGAGTTGCTTTGTATTACAAATAGTTGAAATTTGCTGCTTTATGTTATAAATAGTTGAAATTTAGCTGATATTAGCTTATCTTTATCTTCTAGAGATCTGTATTGTTACCTGACACACTGTATGATGATGGTTAATTTTGTTCTTGTAGAGGTCCCTGTGCTCCTTGCCCTGTCATGGTGACAATTTCATGTTCATGTGGTGAGACACATTTTGAGGTGAGAGTTTTGTTTCATGACAGGAATTGAATGAGTTGTGCTAATCATGTTGGGATTTTTATGAATGGTAATCTCTTGGGGTTTTGTCCTAACCAGAGTCAAGCCATCCTTATATTTTATTATCAAGAATGTTAGCATCATTTTCTTTTAAACCTCCTCCTGGATTTGTATGAAAGACAGTTTACATATCAGGAATCCTCACACTTGGATCCTCCGAAGCATTAGAAAAATTGCAGACAAGATAATGAATTTTTCACTATAGGTTTTTTAAGTGTATATCATTGTAGTTTCTGCAGCCGCTTTCCCAAATGATGGATTACATAAATATGGAACTAGAATGATGAAGTGAACAAATGTTAGGTTGAGAACTTTATATTGTTTTTCTAATGAAAAAAATAAAAATAAAAATTGTATTGCTTTAAAACTTGACCAAAATGTGATGTAGTTTTCATTGTATTGTAACTGAGACATGCCACTGTGGAAAAGGTTGTCCATCTGATGCAGTTTTTCCATTCATGGGTTCTGAATTGCACACTCAGATATATGTTCGAATATATTTTGGTTCTTGCATTTAAGTGTGATGATTACATGTCTGCTTTGGACACATTCAGATAGGTTGGCTACCTCTTTCTTATGGTTTTTAAGTTCTCTTATTCTGAGATCCCATGACATGATTCTGTTGTGTTTTTTATGTGCCTTACATATTTTATTCCACAACTGAAAAGTATTTTGTGCTTTTTTTGTAATATCTCATCTGAATATTGGTTTTTCAATATGCTTCCATTAAATTAGTTTTTATTTTATTGCAGTATTATTGCTGAATATTTCTTGTATACATAGTGTGTACAGGGTGTGTCCCTCTTATGTTAGGCACTTTTCAATCCATAATCTTTATTTTCCTATATTATAAAAATTATTAGTGCTGAATGTTTTTGTCATGAGTATTTTATCAGGTTCCTTGTGGTACTGAAACAGAACAGAAGCCTCCAAAATGTTCCAAGTTATGTCACATAACTCCTTTATGCAAACATGGATCAGATTGTAAGGTACTATTAATCAAACATGGTCTGCTACAGAGATTGGTTAATTGTTCCAACCAGGGATATGTGATAGTTTTCTAGATTCATTAATTATTCAAAATGCATGGGGATAATGATAGAATTATTCTCTAAATTTGGAAATTCATTATTGTGAATGACCTATAAAATTGCTTTTTTTTTTTTTAATGGCATGTCCATACATCCTCAACCTCGAGCGCACTTATGGAATTTATGGAATTGATTACTTTGAGATTCCCCTACTTTTAATCCCCCCCAACTTGTAATTTATGTGTATGCATGTGTAAAAGATTACTCTATTATAATTAAAGAGCTGGTTTTGATATGTCATTGCTACTTGGTTGTGTATTCATTCCCCTAAACTGGAAGTGAAGGCAAACACCACACTTGTCCTGAATTTTATTTTAGTTAAAAATTTTAAATAAGCTATTACAACAACAATTCATTAGATTTAGATTTCCACCTAGTAATCAAGTGACACAATAAGAAAAGACTGAGTGCAGTAAAAACAAAATTTAGCTCTATAAGTACAGTACAAAAGAAAGAAATAAATATTTCTTGAAGGAAAATCAAAATAGTGAAGAAACAAACCTGTTTTCAGTAAAGAAATTATCTTTACCTTGGAGGAATTTTGTGCTAGGGGAGCCCTAAAGAAGACAGTTGCAGAAATGTGGAAATAAACTACCCACTGCTGCAATTTGAGAAGTATTAGATGGGGAATTGTTTGTTCTCCACACGGATATTGCAGGAGGTGGTTTTTGCTTTTAAATTATTGTTTTTCTTTTTTTTTTCCTTGGTGTAATTTAGAAATTAAGGACGTAGTTTGTTCCTTTGGACATTTTGTGTAAATTTGTTTCTTTGTGACTGAATGGGACACCACCTAATGTCCTATACTAATAGCAACACACTTTGATTTTTTGGAGCATTTTTGAAAATTTGTGGCCTTAATACCCTCATGTTCTCTTGTGATGGAGAGAAATAAATATTATTGTTCATCTTGTAATACATACCATGCTTTGTTGAAGAGGTTTTTTGGTAATTATACATGTGTATTTTTCTCCAGCCACATCGATGCCATTATGGAGCTTGCCCCCCATGTCGACTGCTATGTGAAGAAGAATTCCCATGTGGCCATAAGTGCAAGCTCAGGTTTGCAATATTTTTCAGTTCTTAAATGTCATGTCAAATTTCCAGATTTTGTTATTTCCCTACAACTAATCTTTCTTGCCCTTTTTCTTTTTTCCTTTTTCCATTTCTTTATTAAAATGTTCAGGTGTCATGGCCCTAAACCACCACCTAATCCTGAATTCACATTGAAACCTAAGAAAAGGAAGTCAAATCATCAGGCTGAAGATACTCCTGGTTCACCATGTTCTCCTTGCTCAGAACTCCTTTGGAGGTCTTGTGTTGGCCAACACATTGGCACAGAGAGAATGGTTGGTTTTATATCCTCTTACAAGCAATATATGGACATCTTCAACTTTCATACCTTGTTTGCTTGCTTGCCTCACTATACTACAGTATCATTTTGCCCTCAATTGTTTTTTTCTCATTTCTCTTCTGTTCAGATGGTCTGCTCAGCTAGAAAAAAATTTTCTTGTGAAAATTTGTGTGGCAATCTTCTTCCTTGTGGCAATCACTATTGTACTAAAACTTGCCATGCCCTGATGAGCCAGTTTTTAACATCTGTTCAGAATGAAAGAGGCGAGTCCTGCGAAGATTGCCATCTACCTTGTGCAAAGGTATTGACTCTGCATTTTTTCATCCCATCCTACTGATGTCTTGTTGATTCTTCCATTTATATGCACAATTGTCTTTCTTGCTTACTCTCTTCATCCCTTATGTTGGAGAAAACATGTTATAAATAGTTGGCATTTGTCACCATGTTACTTCTAGGCTCACAAAAATGAAGTTTTTTCCTTCAGGATATTCTTAAATTTATCAGTTTCCTGTCAGGAAAAATCTTAGACTCATTAGTTGCTTCAATTGTTTTAATTTTCATCTTTCAGGAGAGGAGGCCCAAATGCCCACATCCTTGTCCATCACCATGTCATCCAGGAGAATGTGCTCCTTGCAAAGTACTTATAAAAAGATCATGTCATTGTGGTTCCATGGTCCATGTTTTTGAGTGCATGTATTTCAACAGCTTGTCAGAAAAGGAGCAAATGACTATTCGGTCTTGTGGTGGACCCTGCCATAGGTAATTAGTTGCTCTTCATTCTCATTTGGTAAAGCTTTATATTTTTTGATTGAAAATCAATATTTAGTTCAAATTTGAGCTTTTTTGTAATACTATTGGAGGGTTTGTGTACAGTGCTCCATTCTAGTGAAACTTAGCATTTCTATGATATTGTGGATGCAGAAAGTTACCCAACTGTACACATCTCTGCCCAGAGACTTGCCATCCTGGTCAATGCCCATCACCTGATAAGTGCTCTAAAAAGGTACTATTTCAGTGTTTATTCTTACCTACTTTTTCCTTTTTCTTTTTGAATAACTTTTTTTTCTCCAAATATTATGTAAAAGGCCTGTGATTTCTATATATTTATTTACATCTGAAATATTACTCTGTTAGAGTTTTCCATACTGCATTTAAGAGAGAATAATTTTATTTGGAAAGTAGATGTTTCAGTGTCCTGCTATATAATTCCATAATGTGGAGGATCTTTTTCAATGCTTAGATCCTCAAACTGGGATGTGAAGAGAAAAAAAATTAGAAAATACAATAAATAGGATAAGAATCTTCACTAGTGAGTATTATTTCTGGAGGCACTGCTTGTGGAAACCTGCAATAATGTTGTTTAAATTGGCTTTTTGTAAGCCCAAAGTTCTTCCTTAAGCCCCTTAAAAGTGTCTGCATGTGCTTGGGTGAGTTTATTAAAAAGGTTTTGGGCTAAAAAGAGGCTTTAGCAGAGAAGCAAGATAATGTTGCTTCGTCTGGAATCCCCGGGAGTTGTTTTATCTTTAATGAAACTTTCAGAATAACAAGGTTGCCCTTTTTAAGATCATGTGCTTGGTTCATTCTAGCCTCTAGCTAAAGGCAAAAATTTATTGCAGACAAGGTCTTAGTTTTCTTGCATGTCATAAAGGACCTGGTCTCCTCCCTCTCTTCTTCAGTAGTAAGGGAGCTCTCATTCAGTGACTAGTGAGAATAATCATTGGAAAATTAAATTCCTAAATTATCCCTTAAGAAGTTGTTTATTAAGGACTACTCCAAATCTGCTGTATTAGAGGAGATGATAAACTTCTAAGATTAATCCTTACTAGTCAGTCATACAGTCTTACCTCAAAATTGATAAGAGACTAATCTTATTCCTTACTAGGCTGTTACGGTTTCCCAAGAACATGTTTGCATGTGAACATATTTCTTGAGGTTATTAAGC
This sequence comes from Vitis rotundifolia, assembly GCA_030254885.1. Classification (NCBI taxonomy): domain Eukaryota; kingdom Viridiplantae; phylum Streptophyta; class Magnoliopsida; order Vitales; family Vitaceae; genus Vitis; species Vitis rotundifolia. The sequence continues at coordinate 468,347 of CM058163.1, forward strand.
ATGTTCTAGTTTCCTTTGTATGAAATAAGCAAACAAACCACCTTTTCCAGAGGCAATGCATTTCTTCACTTTATGTAAGTTCAAAAACTAAGAACCCATTTCTGAACTAATTACATGAATAATTCTACCTTTCCAAGTGTTGTAATTGTACCTTATCTCACCATAGTAATGATGTAATGGAGTATTTGAGGAGCTAAAATATATGAATCCCCTGATTGAAAGAAACACACACACACACACACAACAAAGCATACACACAAATATACGGATCCCATATGTGGTTTAGAGTCTGGGATTTAAGAAACTATAACAAGAGTTGCACTACTTCATCTACATGATTTGTGCAAATCTTGCTAAATATACGGATGTCGTTTCATGTCCAGACTGGAATCATGAATATGTGGAAATACCAAAAATCATACTTTTCACCTATTTAGTCTTTACTTAATTTGTTTTGTTAACTCTTGCTTTGCAAGGTAACTGTTCGCTGTGGATGTCAGACCTTGAAAAAGGAATGGCTATGTCATGATGTTCAAGCTGCCTATCTCAATGTTAGTTGTGATCCAAAAGATGTATCTAAAAATCAATTTGGACTTGGACTTCTTCCTTGCAATTCAGAGTGTAAGAGTAAAGTGAAGGTGGTTGATTCAGAATTACAATTACGTAAACCGAAAGTTGTGGAGGTAATGCCTTTTAATCTCAGAAAGATTATTTAATTTCTGCTGCATTATTCATTTTGCTAGGTGCTTAATTCTATAAGGTCATATTTAATCTTTGGAGAAGGATTCCCTCTGTGTTACACAGCCATTGCATGTCTAATACAAGATTAGAGTGCACACTGTTGCTTTATATCACCAGAAATTGAAACTAGGGTTGCTTCTGTTTCTACTTACTAGTTATCCCTAGCAAATAAACAACATCAAGCCAACAATGTGGGCCATGCATGATTGCACTTGTTTTTCTAGTAAATTTTTTGGTTTTCTATCATTATTCCCTGTATATCATCAATATTCCTCAATCGGAATTCATCTTCACTGTTTTATGGGCTAAGCATCTGCCTACTGGTGGAGAGGAAGAGAAAACTCAACATTCATGTGCTTTAACTTATTGCTATTACATGTATGATTTTATTTTACCTACATATGCAAAACTATTTGCTGATTAAGCTCTGCTGGGCTGACCTAATGTCTTCTTACAACTCTTTCAAAGCAGAAGGAGCCACATGTCGAAAAGCATGTACCAAAGCGTAGAAAAAGACGGGAACGGGTACAAGAAGTGCAGCAAATCTCTAGGCTGCAGGTTTGTGTTGTCTTATCTAGAAAATAAGCAGTTTCAGCTACTTCTTTGCTTGCTTATCAGTAATTGTTCTTTTTGAACAGAAAATTATTTCCACCACATGGAGGCTTCTTCTGTATTTCACCCTTTTGATGGTTCTGATAGCAGTAACATATTATGGTTACAAGGGTCTCTTGTGGCTCTCTGACTGGATGAATGAAGTTGAAGAGAAAAGAGAAAGAAGAAGATACCCGCAAATCTGATCCTGCTTAAACTATTTCATACTGTAGTCTGAGTTTATCCGCACGAGGTTGGTTCATGGAAATCCCTAGGACTGATCACTACCAGACATTCACATTATTTTTTCACTTGGAAAGAAAATGATTACTCACCAAACATATTCAGGAAAAAAAAAAAGGCTTTTTCACTCATTGACAGAACAGGATTTTGCCTTGTGTATCATAGCATTGTTATTATTTGATGCCAACTCATAAAATAGGAGAATAGTGGTTTTGGCACAAACTCTTGTCCATATGGGATTTGTTGATTTTAGACTTGGATAGAATCATTCAAGATGTTTGTTTGTGTCACTGGTTTGACGGAACCTTACAAGACCATTGTGTATAAGGAATCATTGACTATTTAGTCATGCTTTGAAGATAACATAGCATAGCATTGCTTTGGGGCTGAAATGACTAATTTAGTACAATAATCACTTTCCCTTCAGTACAGGAAGATATATCCACCGACGGCATCCTTGTGATTTCTTTGTGGATGAATCATCGACTATTTAGTCTATGCTTGTGATAACATTACAGCATTGCTTTGGGGCTGAAATGACTGATTTAGTACAATAATCACTTTTCTTTCAGTACAGGAAGGTATATCCACCGACGGCATCCTTGTGATTTCTTTGTGGATGAAAAGGTAACCGGTTCATATCACAATAATTGCTGGTTTTTGGGTTGTTAACTCAATACTGTGATATCATGTTGTTTCTGTTTAGAAGTATACCCTTTGTCCCAAGGGGGTTGGTAAAAGGATGTTTTCACAGCATATTCCATTATCGTTTCAGACTTGTGCCTTCATTATCATACAGTTGACTGCATTGGTATGCATGGCGTTGGTAAACGGTTGTTTTCTTAATATGTTCGTTTGGATGCAGAATTTGATCTGCATGTCATAAATATATGATTGACCGTTCAGGTCGCGGGTTTTCCAGGAAAACGTGGGGCTTCTTCAATTCAATTAGGATGGCTGTAGCCAAAGTTGAAGCAATATTTACTCATATAAAACGCTATCTACCCACATGTCTGTTTGCAGCCTCCCGACATGTGTTTGATTTTGTCCTCTCCCAATCTCCTTGAACTCCTTTGTTAAGTCCATAAAACATCTGAATGCAGCAGGAGTCCATGAGGTGTGGTTGAATTTCAGTCAAACGTATGGATTCTGGAGATCAGGTGAAACAGCGTGAATAAAAACTTTGTATATGTCTAGTATAGGTGGATCTTAAAATATTGCCAAACCCCTGTCATTTCCTGAATTTACTGACAGCCCTTTTGACAAGAAGACAAGAAATGGAATCGTTGGTTGCGGTTGTATCCATGTGATGGTTCTCACTTCTCACTGTTGGTGGTGGGTAGTGTTTATTTAAGCTTGAATTTTTACACAGTTTCCACCGAACACCTTCGTGATAATAAATCAATGAATTGGTAAGAAACGGAGGGAGGAAGAGGGGGGGGGGGGTGGTGGGTGACCCACCGACCATAGCCAGGGACACCCACCTTTTCATTTAAAGTCGTCTATACTGTAAAAGAAATTTATGATTTTGATGCAAAATTAGATGGAGGTTTGAGGCAATACCCATTGCCCAGTTCTTCCCACAGCTGGATCAATGCATTTCCATTTAAAGTCCACAATAGGGTCAAAAAAGTAAAGCATCCGGACCCTACACATGGGGGTTTCTAGATTAAACTCCCCAGTCTAATGTTTGAATTTTCAAAGTCAAATTGTATGCTAACTACGTCCATTTTTTATTTTTTTTTCTTTGAAATAGGGGCTGGACCACGTCCCACAATTCCAAAGTGAAACTTCTCTGGGGTCTGTGTGGTCCTCTGGCCTCAAAAGTACACCACTGCAAACCAACCCCAACAAAACATTGGCAAAGCCAAAATGATGACACACACCTTTATGTTTTTCATCATCCCTATGGGCACACTGCTCTAAGCCTTCTTTGTGTGTAAATGTAATCAAGCCGCCAAACAAAACAGAAAACTTTTCAGGGTCATTCATCAATGGCACCCAATGCACAATACTATAATTATTAAAAAAAAATTAATACATTGAATAAATCATGTGGCGGCTTTTAACTGGTTGACACTTTTTATATGAAAAAGAAAAAAAGAAACCAAATAAAATAATCTTGGTGAGTAAGCAAATAAAAAAGGTTGCATATGAAGAGATGAGCAGTGGAATACCATGAAAGATGAATAAAAGTTAATAACCCATTTCTTCTTGAAAAATAAATCATATAAATCCTCAACCTGGCTGAGTGTTAACAAAACCCTACACTACAGCTCATGTTAGATCAAATCCCCTAAACTTTACAATCTAAAATACTATAACCATCTAAAATCATCCCTCAATTAAAAAGAAAAAGAATTAAGAATTGGATAAAGTCCTTTTTTTTTTTTCTTTTTTTTCCTTTTTTTCTTTTTTGGTTCCTTCTTTCTTCAGGAATTTCAATCTGAAACAATGGAAATTGTACCACTAGAGATGCTGCCATGGCTGTCTTCACAGAGAGTCAATGCACGTTCCAAATTAGCTACAATGTCAGTCATGGTTGGCCTTTCCTTCCCCTCCAAGTTCACACAATGCATTGCAGTGTAAGCCACCAGCTCAACCGCCTCCGCTTCATTCGTCTGCGGTGGCCCAACCCTCGGATCCAAGACCTTCATCAGTTCTCCGGCCATAATTGCCGGCACTGCAAAGTCCACCACACTAATGGGAGTCCCCCCATTTTCACCATCCTTGAATATTGCTCTCTTCCCTGTCAAAAGCTCCAGCAAAACAACTCCAAGCCCATAGACATCGCTCTTTGCTGTTAATACATTTAGTCCATAGTACTCAGGATCAATGTAACCAACTGTTCCAGCTGCCTTCATCGGCCTGAAACTATGGCTGGAGTCTGGCCCCATCAGTGACAACCCGAAATCAGACACTCTAGCAGTCCAACTGGCATCAAGCAGAATGTTGGAGGACTTGATGTCTCTGTGAATTATAGGCGGGACTGCATAGTTATGAAGGTATTCTATCCCCCTTGCAGCATCTAATGAGATTCTGATCCTCAACTTCCATGAATTCAACACATTACTACTCTTTTCGATATTGTTTTTGTCATGTAAATGATCATAGAGCGCACCATTTTTCATGTACTCATACACCAACAGCCTTTCATCCATTTCTTGGCAAAACCCAACAAGCCTGACCAAGTGTTTGTGGTGAAGCCGCGATAAGAAGGCCAATTCAGAGTCAAATGCACTCTCCTTCTCTTGAAACTTCTTGGTCTTTAGACCAGTCTCGCCTCTCTTGATCGCAACCTCGCGACCATCAGGTAATTTTCCCTTGTACACAACCCCAAAGCTGCCTGCTCCAATCTTGTTCTCCAGGGAGAAATTATTGGTGGCTGCCGCAAGCTCTGAGAGAGCAAACTCCTCTGCCCTGTCTGTGTGTTTTGATGAAGTCCCACTCCTCTGACGCCTCATTGCCCGCGAGCTCTGGCGCCTTATGGTCAAAGATCTTGAAGGGGGGCTACTATTTGAGTTTGCACCACCATTAGAATTGGCTCGAGCAATTGTTGGCTGCACAGAGTTGTGGATTTTCTTGTGCCCACAACAAACTCCAGTCCACAAGCAGTAAATTATGGTGCAAATGCCCGACAAGGCCCCGACTGATCCAACAATGGCAAAAGCTAATAAACCCCTTGATAAAGCCCTGGACGGAGACGGCGGTGGAGAAACTGCCGGCGGCAACACCGGCGGTGACACCGGCGGTAATGGCACCGGCGACCCTGGTACCAAAACTCTACAAGGCTTGCAAACAACCTCAGAACCGTAACAGAGGTATTGAGACCCAGGATACACACAATCACAAGAAGAAGACTGAACGCAGGGTCCTGGAAGAATGATGGACAAAGGCAGAGGGCTCAATCCAAGCCCAGAAGCAGGGCTACTAGGCCACCCAGGACCCCAACAAATTATTGAATAATTAGTTGTTATCAATCCACAAGTAAAATTCAATCCAGAAACAATGGATTCAAAAGAAATACCATTAGTTGCATTGGTTGAGAACTCTCCTCCACCACCCCAACACACCACTGATCCATTAGATTGCCGAATGGCACAACTATGATTCTGTCCAAGCGACAGATTCGAATACTCGTAAGCTGAACCAGAAGGAACATTCAACTGCCCTGAATCGTTACTCCCTTCACACAACAAATACCCAGTTGTGTTCAACCCACAAACGTGTGAACCGCCCGCCATAATACTCGACATCGGAGTATTTCCAAACTCTTGTTGAATTTGATTCGCAATTGTGTTACTTCCCCAACATTGAACGGTTCCATTATTAACCAAAATACCGCAGGAAAATCCTACCCCAGATGAAATTGAAGAAAACTGACTGGACTCAGACAGGGAACTCGAGTTTTCACCTCTCCAGCACTTCACAACTCCGGTACCGTTCACCGTCGCGCAGACCTGATCGTCACCCACTGCGAGATTCTCCAGCAGAACTGTGTAATTGAAGTAAATTCTTTTCGCCGCGAAGCTAATGTTCCAGCAGAACAGGGCGAAACCCCCGGACCTCAGGCCGCAGAAGAAGTCCCGGCCGCCGGAGATGGACGAGAAGGAGGAAATGTTGGGCTCGATGGAGATGGTTTCGCCGCCCTGGTAACACTCGATTCTCTGGTACCGCTCCCCGGCCACGACGCCGCAGACCGCCCCCAAGTCGTAGCTGACGGCGATAGTGGAGCCCGAGCCCAGCCCATGAACCAGCGCCGGAGAAGAAACCGCAGCGATGACAACGGTGACGACGGCTGCGACGGCGACGGAGAGGGGTGTCATCGTCATCTGGTGGAATGAGGTTTAACGGCGTAGATGCACCCTGGTTCAGTTCCCTTCATTGGGGGAGATGATGCAGAGAGAAGCAAAGATCGTTTTAGAGAGAGAAATAGATTTCGGGTTCAGTTTAAAAGATTGCATTTAAGAGCGAGAAAGTAGAGAGATAAACAAATTCAATTCTTCTTTTTTCCCTTTTTTTCTTTTTTAATATTTGAAAAACAATATTCAAATCAAAATTTCTTTAAAATACCAGCACTCGCTCGCCACCTCTTCTACAAGTAACCCACTGCCACGTACTCATAAATTTGCCACCTGGCAAACTTTGAAACCTAATCTTAACTAACACCCTGATTGGATGATATTCATTGGAAAATAAAAAATCAATATAAAAGATACAACAAGGTTACCCTAAACCATTTTTCAAAAAAATAAAATTATATTTAAAAAAAATAAAATTAATGAACTCAATTCTTAACATTAAACTGAAGCATAACGAAAACAAAAAAAATTAAATCAAATTATTAGGGTCAATAAATAAAAGGATTAAAGTGAAATTGATTTTCAGGATATTAAGAAAAAAAAAAACGTAAATGAATTGATATCCAGCCCTAACGTGAGTCATTAATTAAAATCTAATTTAAATAAATTGGTGGGTGGGGTTGAGTCCGCCAGCCAGAGACCAGGGGAGTTTCGTACATGGTTCGATCGTGGCTTTATGTTAGTTTCAATGGGTCAAACACGTTTGGTTGGACCTTACCCAAAAAAAATAAATTAATAAAGAAATAAATAATTTCAATTCCAACGACATCCATTCCTATCCATTTTTTGGACTACAATTACAACACATTTTTTACTTTTTTTTTTTTATTTTTTATTTTTTGGGTGGGAGGTTTGTATAAACGAAGGCCTATTTCTTAATTGGCAAAATATGGGTTGGGTTAAGCAACGTGGACAGCGGCGACAGCCACATAACATTGAGAAAAAGTGTATAATACTCTATGATGGACAGCTTTACATAAAAGTGTCTGTTACTTTGCCATCACGCCGTTTCAACCTCAATTCCATGTTCGTGAATGAATAAACATCTCCAAACAATTTTTTTTAGAATAAGAGAAAATATTGGGTTTGTTTTTCCTCCAAATATTCTAATAATCAAGAGTAAAAAAATACAAAATTATATTACAACTAATTCCTAATCCTGCTATAAGATTCGATCCCCTAAAAGATCGTATGTCTGATCCTATAATTTCATGTGACAAATTTTTTCGAGATAAAAGAATTAAATAAAATAACATAATTTCTCAATAAATAGAGCAAATAATATTTATATGGAAGGACAATCTCTATCTTAATAACGGTTTATCTGTCTTATAATTTCATTTGAAAATATCACCCATATAAGGGAATAATTTTTTGACTTTACATATTATTATAATAAAATCTAATAAGTAACGGAAAAAAAAATTATAAATTTTAGAATTCTTAATTTGGATAATTGAATATTCGTTGGGTTGAATCTTCATAGAATCCCAAAACCCTTCAAAAAAAGTTGGCCTCCCAGGTGAAAATATGACCCAGTGACCAATTCCTCCTCCGCCACATTATCATTGCTCTTCTTATGAATTCAACCCAAGACGCATAACATAGACCGCTTCTCCCTTTTTCAGAAAAAGTTTGGTATATTTTGGAAAGTCTCCATAGATAGCTGCTGCTTTAATTTGTTGACTACTTCTCTCGACATCGATTTGATACGTGGCCAGTATCCTACTGAATGGAATTTTACATGCCTAAACACCCTTATTATTCTTTGTCTTATTCTTTCCAATCCGCGTGAAAATCTGCATTATTATGGTGAGATTTTCTTGAGTGAATTTTGGTGCAGTCAGCTTTCAAGGTCTCTTTCCCTTTTGTTTGCAATTGGGGAGGGCATCATGTCCCATATATTGAGTGAAATTGAAGTTTATTTGTAAAGACCATCCATATTGATTGGTTCATGTTCTTCAAGAACATCATAGCTCGTTGACCATCCCATCTGTTTTCTCAAGGTCTCTGCCATTAGAAACCACCTTTTTCTTTTCCAAATTTTACTTGATTTTAAATTTTTCATGTCGGCATGTATATTATAGTAATAAACATTTTCATTTTTTTTATTTGTAAGTATTTATGAGAGACATAATTAATTAAGAATTAATTATTTAAAAAGGATAAAATAATTTTCAAATTGATGAATCTAAACATATTTATGTTTTTATTTAAAAAACAACTCCTTTTTTATATTATTTACACGTAGATTTTAAAAGAAATTATTATTTTTACAAAAAAAAATAATGGCGTGTTTGTCAAAATGAGTTCGAAAAAAATGGTAGACGAGCCTATCAATCAAATAACCCTACAATTAATGTCCCACAACACTTTAACAAGAACTTTCATATGGGGATATTTTTGTTTGGAAAATACATATTTAATGGATGATTGAACAAAAGGACGCAAAGACGAGAAAATTGATGGGCTAGTATTGTGGGGCACCCCTAAATAAATATGGGTTTCTGGATTAATGCTTCCATAGTAGTCAGTGGTGTGCCACTCGTATATTCAACTATTGGGTTCATACTATACTGAGAGTTCACACTGTTTTCATGTCTGATTCTTAAATGAAAGATGGTGTTTTGGTCGGTGAAACAATGAGCTGTAGTGGAAGCCTCTTAAAGTATCAAATAAATAAATAAACAATAATTCATGTGTTCAATTTTTTAAGTGGGACTTGTAGTAAAAGTCGTGAAAAGATGGGTCAATTGTTGTTGAATTAAATTGCAGAGACCATGATTGATGATGATCCTAAAGAATGAGAGCTTTAGACATCCAAACATGGGGTGTCTTTGGGTGTTAGGGTTCATTTTTAATTTTTAAACAAGTTCTTGGAAAAGAGAGACCTGCATGTTGTTCCAAAAATAGAGACAAAAAATAAAAATAAAAAGGGAAAAAGAGAAAGGCTGAAGGTTACCATTAATCTACAGAAAGGGTACTGAGACCAACAAGGCTGTAAAGGTTCATCTTGATCGCCAAGTACTAGGCATCCTGTCAGAATAATGACTGAACATCCTTGGTTAGTACCTATATCAATATCATTTATCACTCATCCAGGTATTATCCTCGACCTGACCTGGAGGATCCTGGCTGCACCCCACTATGGGAGGCTGCCAGATCAGTCTCAAAGCAGCGTAAGAGTTGGTGTCAGCTTTGCTGGATCAAGCCCAGGCATGGTGAAGAAGCCAGCAGCATGAGGGGGACAAGTTCAATCCCTGCCTGGAGGCTGGAGCCTTCGGGTATTCTTCTCCTCGTTACTGGCCTTCCAAGCTATAATTCCTGAAAAGGATATCATATTCCTTTCATCATCTGACAAGACAGTTTAACTCATCCACGCTGTTTAAGCTATGATGGTATTAGTGGTGAGGAAGATTAATTCAAGCATTTCCAACCAAGTTATATGCTGATGCCCACAACTATCTGGGCAGTTCTCAGTAAGTCGCAGAAATAATGCAAGGAACATAGTTGTCAAGGAGGATACAAGAATTTGAATAAACAACAAATGATTATTGGTCTAACAGGTTACAGAATTTCGAAACGTAATTTAAGATCCAACAGGATTGCAAGCATATAAACAAACCTAGATGAGAATCAGGTTTTGTAACAATTCTAGATACACATTTGTTGCTACTTATATATGACAGAAATGCAGCTGTTAAGATCTCTAAGATCGAACTCTGGGAATTTGGGGTTTTTGCCAATGGCTCCTGTGTACAAATTCGTGCTATACAGAGAAGGTCGTGAGCCCAATGAAGAGTTGAAGGTGTGTTGTGATCGCGAAAAAAATATAACCTTTCAGGTGCCTTATGAGAGGAAAGGTAGCCTTCATTGTGTATGATTTTTATTCTATACTGTCCAACCAGAAGCAGGGATTCCATGCTTTTGAAACCATTCAGGCATGCGGAACCTATCATAGAGCACAGGCCTCACATCATTCTGCTGAGAAAGATGCTTCAGTAATGGAAGGAGGACCTCCAAAAGCTGATTGATCAATGAAAGATATCAGAAGAGTAGTGAGTAAAGAATTAAACAATATGAATAGCAATGCAATGCTTTGTACCTGTCCATCGTTTGGTTGTCCTGCAGAAAATGGAATGCATGGAACTCCATTCAGAGGCTGCAGCAAGAAACTGAATGGGTTGTTATCAACGATAACCATTCGGCAGAGATCCTTTGATAGGCAAGAAAGATCTTTCACATGCTCCCGGTATTCCCTGACATTGATGCAAACAAGAGGTTTTAGCAAACAAACAACATACCCTTGGGCTGAGTGGGATGATTATTCAAGAATTCCCATTTCAGTTTATTTCAGTCAGTTTTACTATTGACCAAAAATAGAAGCAAATTTTATAAATTTGCGCAAACTCCCCGTTGGGACCAAGGTTTTGTTGAATTAAGTGCAATAAATTGCATTAAAAATCTAATATTTCTAGGCCTTCAGTAGCAGTCATTAGTGGAAAAGACTAATTTGAAATAAAATAAAATAAAAATAGCATAATATAATCAGTCAATTCCTCTGTGCATAACAATACAAATTATTGGAAAAGGACTTGAGTATACTGAAAAGTATATGAGGCTTCAAAGTATATTCACAGAAGAAGAAATTGTATAAGACATTGGAAAAATAATGTGCTCCCTACATTCACGAGCTTAATCTGGAGTCATGGATTAGAGGATTTCCTATGTTTGTGCTTTTGCCCGCATGACTAGTATTTATAATACATTTATTTTTTACCAGACCTCTTTCAATGCCATGTCTACTTTATAAATTGTTTTGTCATTCTTTTATTACATTGCATATGGCATGCTCAATCATGCTTCCTAATACGGGAATCCTATTTATAAATGCATTTGAAATTAAGAAAAAGAACGTGGAATTGTTTAAAAAGCATCCATTATAGCTAGGTGCAACTAAGCCAGTGAGAGGCAGTTAGAATGAGAATGAATGGGACTAGAATTAGAATTCAAAATTTCAATTAAGTATTTACAAGCAGGAAACAGAATAAAAATAAAGCTAATTATCATGGTGCATACCCTCATTTTAATGTCATATTTTAGGATGATGATGTCTTCATCTTCCAAAAACTGAATGAGTTTAAAATTAGCCACAAAAATGTTAGATACAAATAAGTAAAATGCAATTTAAATTATTAATATTTATATTTTATTAATTAAGAATAGTTATTAAAAAAGATACTTCTGATTTTTTTTATAATAATTTCATAAATGATTATTATTATTTATGTAAATAAAATAAAATTAATATAAAAATATTATTTGTTAATTTACCTTATATGTGCTAAAGCCCCACACATTGTATATTACTTAATATATAAATGTCCTCAATTATTAAAAAAATTAATATTGAACCAAATAAATTAAAATATGTATTAGAGGCATTAACCTACACTATAATATATAAAGTCTTTTTATTTAAAATTTTGATGATTAAATATGGTATCATCTCAATTAATAATAATTAAAACAATTCATTATATTTAGTACTCATGTAATAATTTTAAATTTTTCAGAAAATATGTTATTGCATCAAATTAACATATAAGTTTATCATAATTAAATAGGTCATTATGTTAATCTCTTGAGGGCATTTTTGTCCAATTTTCATTCCTAAGAAAATGGAATGGATTCCTTAAGTAGCTTCAAGGAAACCCATTCTCCATTTTGGAGAAAGGGATTCCCTAAAATTAGATGGGTCTTACACCTTTCTCTGATTCCAAGTTTTAGCAAACACCTAGAATGGAAAGAGAGGGAACTCTCTTTCATTTGATTCCTCAAGAATCAAGTAAACATGCCATAAATTTGTGGGACATGCAGCTTTTGGAACTGTGCAGGTGTGTAATGGCTAGAAACCGTAAAAGAAGAGGAAATGAGAATATGGATGAACAATAAAATACTCACGTGCTAATCGTTGAAGGCCGATAGAGTCTAAGACTAAACAGATTTTCCACATCTATTCTGTCAACAAGAGGCCTTGCATATCCTGTGGGCGCCCGAGAAAGTAGATTCAAGAAATTATTTTTTAAAAAGGGTAGAAGAGAATCCAAAAAGCATGGTAAAGTAATTTTTATACCTTCAAGACCAGCAGTAAAGAGCACAAGCTCTGCAAATTCACTAAGTTGTTTTAAGAATTCTCGCAGTCCTGGACGTTCAAACACTGTAACATAGTTGACCTTTGGTCTTCCTTCACATTCCTTCAAGCCCAAACATTCTAACATCAAGATTATTTTACTTGAATGATTGCTAAAGAACCAACAAATGAACAAAAGATATATAGGACACCTTGTCTGAAGATACACATTCTAGCTCGAACCACTTCAAACCAGCTTCTATTGCTTGATTACGAATGGTGGCAGGCAGGCTGGATGTCTCATATGCACATACTAGAGTTTCATCCAAGTCAAGAACCACCTGCATATCAAGATGCACATGCAAGACTTAGAAATCTGTCCTTTAAAACATAATAAGAATAATGGTAGGGAACTTAAGATCTATCAAGTGGGCAAGTAGTTTTTCATCAGAATACATGCAAGTGGTCAAGAAAAAGAAAGGGAAAAAGAAAAAATGAAAAATACAAAAATGAAATGAAGTCATTGACACCTTGAGTTTAGCAGAATTTGCAGTCATGATTTTAAAATTTTTTGCCAAGTGTCCGTGCTCAAGTTCAACTTGAAGGGAGTTAAACCATTGTATGTATTTTAAAACTTCCATAGCTTTCAAGGAACTAATTAGATTTGGAATTGCTGAAATTAAGCTCATTGTCAATCTCTACAACAAAAGGTCAATTTTTTGTTTCAATCAGATCATTGCTACTCTGCTATTGTACCCAACCAAAAATCACTACATCAATTACCTATGGGTTGGTTAAATAGATCATTTTCCTCTGATCAACTCTACCGAGGGCCATATACCTTATTGTTTTGTAGGCCATCAGATGTTTTCTGACAGCCCCTGCACTCATTCTTTTAAGCCTTCTAGTTCTTCTCATGGCATCTTCAACTTGAACCAATAAACTTCTCATTACAGATGGTGTAACTATTCATCTTCTTTGCACATAAGAAAACAACCTTAACTGTTTCTTTTTCCTCAATGGTGCCACTTCTAGGTTTTCAGGAGTGCATTCAATTCCCCCTTTTTTTTCCTTTTCCTTTTTAATTTCTTTTATCCTTTCTTGCCTTGTCAATCATTGATCTTAAACACATCATTACAAATGCACTTATTTTATGGGGCATTGATCTTGACTATGCAACCTTCTGTACAATAAAGTATGGATTTTCTGATATCTCTCTCCTTTTACCTTGAGAGTTTTTGTTGATTACACAAAATTCCTTGACGGAACATATTAGAAGATAGATGGGTGGAGACAATTTGAAGTTTAATATTAATTAGCGAATCAAGAATTCACTGAAACAAACTGAAAGAATGAAAAACAAAAACATAATAATATTCCCTTTTGCCTTATCCAACTATTTGGCATCAATAACACAAATATTGCTCTGTCAGCCACATAAATTTTGCTCCATAATTTCAGCCTATCAAGAGCCACAACTTTAGTTCAAGGTTCTCCATGTCGTCCAGCCTCCCTCTACCAATTTTAGCATTCTTTCGCCACTAATACCAAACACTTCCCATCAGAGGAAATGTCGTCACAGGTGCCACCACTGAACTTTTCATTTCTGAACCATCACACTCAACACTAAAACATTTGAATAACATGTTATGGCTATTGCTAGATTCTCCCTGATTTGCTTATTTAAAATCCTACAGGGTTTCAAAATAACCAATCTCCACATCCTAATTTCAAGTAGACATGTGAAGATGTTTCCTAATGGCTTAATGTTGAACCCCATGAACATAGCTGGAATGGATGTAAGTCTACACTTTCAATTCTGGATAGGGTGACTGAAACATGCAATTACAAACATAATAAAATTATAACTCCATCTTATCTACTCTTAAATAAACTTAAGTGCACCATCCTCATCGATATTTTCTCTTTGGTTTGTTTGAGCATGAGCATCAGAATTTTCCCTTGCGTCCATAGTCATGAGATGGCTCATGAGAAAACCATCAAACCTAAATCACCTTGACAGGCAAAGGTAAAGCAAATGAATAATACATTCAAAGATGAAGGAATTAGGGGAAAAGAATCATCTTTTATGTTTTTGTTAATCCTGCTTCCCCAGTATTCCCCTGCAATCTACCTAATGTTTGTTTCCGGGTGACTTTCATAATCTCAGTAGCTTCCAGGCACAGAACCATACAAAAATGTATTAGGTTAAAGAGAGGATTTGTATTTAGATGACATCTGGACTCTACTCTCAGCTCTCAAAAAAATTTAATCACCAAACTAAACTTATTTCCCATGATTCTCCAATTCTGCCCTAAATCTGATTACATGTATTACCATACAGACAAAAGCGTGTGAAACTCTTCGTGAAATCTTCTGTAAAGCTAAGTTTTATCCTATATATAACCGAACATTTTTCCTGAAGCAACAAAATCCAAATAAGAAGCTGCCTCTGCACAATTTTCCTAAAGCATTTCCTTTGGGCCAATAAACCTTACCAAACATAGAGAAAGAACAGAGGAGCAAAACCTCCAAAAACCTCTTACAACAATCAAACACTACTTCACAAAAGATCAGACCAGAGAAAACAAAAAACAATCAAACTCACAACAACTCGAAAACCAAGATAGGGAATAACACAACCATACCGTGAACTTTTCTGCACGCCGATCGGCAGCGGCAGCGGCCGCGCCGGAGTCGGTACCGTCGGTTGCGCTGATCTGCACGGAGTCCGGAGGCGGCTCAAGCTCCGGCAACTCGACGACCGGAAGGGGCTTGAAGGTAGGAGAAGAAGGGAGAAGAGAATGGTGGCGGAGGCCGACATAAGAGAGGACTTGAGTCACGGACGGCGTGCCTCGGAGGATCTGAAGAAAGATCTGGAAGAAGAAAGCCAACCAGTTGAGAAGTGTCCGCCATAGCTGAAGCGACCTAGGAGCGTAGACCTCGGCCTGAGTCAACTCGGCCTTGGCCGCCGAGTCACTGACACTCATCGAAGCGTTGCGCACGTCGTTAACGTGTCCGACCCGGAAAAGGCTGGAAAATCAGTATCGAACGACGTCGTTCTTTGAAAAAAAGGCCAAAAAAGTAAACGAAGGCCCAATCAGAATCTCTCTCTCTCACTCTTTATAGCTCTCTCTGCTTTATTTTTTAGCGACGGAGATGTGGTCACGGTGCTGCCTCGACTATGTATAGTGAGACCGTGCCAAGCCAACGCGCTTCGTGGGAGAGTGTCATTTATTTATTTATTTTGTATCATGGATTCATGATTTTAAATTTAATATTTAGCATTTTAGAATTATAAATACCAAGTTGTGGTTTAATTAAGTTTAGGTTGTGTTGATTTGCTCAAAATAAAAGTGAAGATAAATGTTATATTTTTTAAATTGACTTTGAGATTAACGTTGACTTAATTACGTAATTAATTTTTATATTTAAGGTAATTATGATTTAAAATTATTCAAGAAGTTGTTGTAACGCGCTTTGTGGGGCGTGGTGATGGGGATTGAACAGACAAAAGAGCGAAAGCGAGTGGGGATCCCTAAGGAGGCTGCCAATGGGAAGAGACAAGCTTGTGTTCTTGTGGTAGCGGGGTTTGATGATGATTTCTAAAGAGATGGTTAAGGTCGACCCACGCGCTACCAGAGCAAGCGTGGTCAGAGAAAGAACTGTCTGCAAAACTAAACTAAAGTACTAATGATTTGACAGTATCAAGCACGCGCAGCAGATGAGATTGGGTGTTTATTAGTTCATTGGATAACTACCCCAGTCTGAGCTGGATTTGAGGACTAACCATATATGTTGCTTTGGCCTTTGTGGTCATCCGACCCATAAAGAAAGTTCTTAAGGAACTAAAAAAATTCAGAATTATTGAATGTGTTCAATAATAACCCTAATATTTTTAATGAATAAGAAAAAATAAATTTTAAAGAAAAATATTATGATATCCTACATGGCATAGGGGGAAAGTTTTTGGTATCGACTTCTCTTAATCCTGTAAACTCGTTTTAAAGCCATGAAGGCCATTTTGGGTCCAAAACGGACAATATCTACACGATTGGGAGTAGGTCATTACAAATGATATCAGAGCCGATCCCTAACCTCGGTGTGAGGTTTGTTTGGCCCTGAAATGGTGTTTGTTTGTTTAGTCAACAATATTGTGGGACACAACGAGGACGTTGTGTCTGCATAAGAGATATTTGTGACATCCCACATTACATAAGGGGAAAGTTCCTAGCACTATATAAGTATGGATTTCTCTTAACCTTGTAATGAAAACCCCTTTGGGTTCAAAGTAAATATATTAAAAAAATCTTAAAATAGTTACCTTTGATTTGAAAAATGCTTTCAAAATTGTACTTTCTAAAACAATTTTTATTTCCTATATTTTATTTTCTTAAAAATGCATTTGATTGAAAATTTGAAAACTCTTTTAAAAAGGAGAATACGAGAAACCTTGTTTCCTAGTGATATTTTTACCTGAAAAATAATAAAAATATATATTTTTTTAAATTTTTTCTTTATTATTTATTTTTAGTAGTATAAAAAAAAAATATGGTATGTCTACAATTAACAAAGAAGGCTAATTACGTTTTTTATTTGGTATTGATTTTTTTTTCATGAAAAAATGATTAAATAACTAAATTATTTTTTATTAATTATTTTAATAGTGTAATAAAAATTTTAATTATTTATAATTAACAAAGGAATTGACCAATTGTACATATTTTGATTTATTAAAATGAATTATGTATTGATAAAAATGAGTAAGAAAATTATAACATTGTAATATTATTGGAAAGTATTCAATTTTTTTTTATGTGTTTTAGGTTATTTTCTAACCTCCTTGTTTTCACTCCTTGGAAAACTGTTTCCACCTTTTGAAGAAAAATTTGACAATGCTAAATTAATGCTTTTTCTATTTTTTGAACTCAATTTTCTACAAAATGGAGATTGAAAAATTAGTATCCAAATCGTCTTCCATTTTAATTAAAAACATTGAAAACAAAATACAAGTTAAATAAATAGGCCTTAAAATTCTCGAATTTTAAAACAAAATTGTTTTCACTCCTTAGAAACTATCAACTTTCATTGATTTTTGAAAGCAAATCTCAAAATCATTGTGCTTTTTTTTTTTATGTTCAATGGCAATGTTCATAGTTAGCATCAATGTTGTTAAATAGGTAAAGGAAAATAAGATATGTTAATATATGTGAGTTGGGACACGCTGGGAACTGTTTTTTAGTTTTAAAAATAAAAAATACAGAAAACATATTTGAAGACAAAATACTGTTTTCTATTTTTTATATAAATTTTTTAATTGGTTTTTGTTGTTTTCATTTTTTTTCTTATAACTATTTTAAAAAATAATTAAAGAAATATATAGAATGATTAAAAATAAAATACTAAATATAAAAATTATATTTAAAATATATTTTAAAATATTAAAAATATTATATGTTTCCAAACAAACTTTTATTTTACAGAAATAGGATAACAGTTTTCAAAAACTGTTTTAAAAAACTATTTTTCATAATTATTTTCAATAACTTGTTTTGTAAAACATTGAGGTATCAAATAATTTTTTACCCATTATTTAAAAATTTTTAAACTAGAAAAATTCAAAACTATTACCAAACATGACTTTCAAAATTATTTTTAAAACTGCAATCAAACACACCAAATAATTTTTTGGGACAAAGACCGAACTGGACAATCTGGACAGATCAAATATGACGATTATAGTTCATTTTACTAGATAATTTTATGAATTGTCACATATCATATAATAGAAGATACCACAATAAATGTCAACTTATTGTACGTTTGAGGTATGAATCTAAATCCAAGCGACTGTTTTGGAAACAACTCTTCTGTGTTTTAAAACAAAAAAGATTTTGTATTAAATGATTTTTTGAAAATTTATTTTAAAAGTAAGATAATTTTGAAAACAAATTTAAGGTGTTTTGAAATATATTTTTTTTTCAGAGTATTATAAAAAAAATTAAAAACATGAAGAATATGTCAAGAGATTTTACATTATTCATAAACAAGCAACAACTTTAAGATAAATAAGTCCAGAGGAGAAAACAATTTTTTATATTTGAATTCCTAAAAAAAAAAAAAATTTGCTGCTAAAAATAATTTAATTTATTACAAAAAAACTCAAAGCCTAAATAATATTTTCAAAAAATGGTTATTAGGAGTAATTTTCAAAAATCATTTGTTAATGTTCTAGAGGACAAAAGTTTGAATTTGTTTTTTTATGTCTCGAAATGTTTTTTATTTATAGTACTTCAATCTCAGTCATTCTTAAAATCTATATAATTATTTTTTAAAACAACCTTTTAAAAAACAAGTGATAACTTTTGTTTCAATAAAAAAATTATCAAATGTATTTTCAGTCTGGAAAATAGTTTTCCATTTTTAAGAAGAAAAAAAATTGTTTTTAAAAACGGTTTTTAAACATGTTCTTACTAAAACTATTTTTGAAAACATCATCATGCCTGCATTTTCAGCCTTAGAGTGGACTTAGCCAGCAAGAGACCACTAATTCCGGGTTTGCAAAAATTGGGCAAGTTGGGTCTTGAGCCCAACCCAAATATAAACCGAACCTGATGTTCAATGTCAACCCAAATGGCAAACCCATATAAAGTGGTTGAACACTTGAACTCCCCCAAGTTGCCGTCTGAGCAGTTGAGTTTCCAGACCACATACCTTTAGCCGACCAAAGCGCCGAAGGCTCTTACTCTTGCTGCTGTTCGATGGTTTCCAAAGTAACTTCAAGCATATTCTTCCAATTCACAGCACCTTGCGGCATTGAGTAGCAGCTGTTTGACCCGGTTTTCGACTATGGATTCTGCAGATTTGAACAGTTGATGGAGAGCAGCAGTGGCTCCATAACACAAATAACATTGTTGATATGAAAAAAAGAAGGAAAATGTAAGATAATTATGAATTTGACATTAGGGCACATAACAGGGCAAAGGTTACTGCATTCAATACAAAATCAGTACCATTATGATGTATATGTTCCTGTTTTTTTGCTCAATCAATAACCCAGGCTTGGAGCAATGACAACCTCCAAGCCTGCAGAAGAGAGAAAAAGAAAGAAGGAAGAGGAAGGCTTTTGTACAGTGAAAAAATATGTTAATTAACAAATAAAAGTATGCCTAGTTACATGTATACTGACCAGAAACAAAATCGGAAACACAGTTCAGCATGTGTCTTGTGCTGACAGGAAGCTATTCCCTCGCGAGATGCTTCAAAACTGACATAAATAATAAGTCTCTGAAAAAAATTGGATTCCATCTGAAACTCAGCTGGAATTGGAGTCGTATGAATGAGATAGCCAGGGGTGGTCTAGCGCCTCTCTTGCAGTGGGACGCCTCTGGGGGTTTATCTCAAGCAAGTCTCTCAAGAAGTTGAGAAATCCAACATCAGATATCTGCAGGTGATCCTCCAATGAGGATTCCTCAGGGATTAAGTAATCCATTTCGTTTGTTTCCTGAGTAAGGGCATGCATGATATGAATTCATTCATTCATTCAAAGTATAAAAAGATAGAAAATTTCATATTATTAAATGAAGTAGAAAATTTCATATTATTAAATGAAGCTAATCACTTAAGTGCATGATCACTATTTGACTGGTAGTGCCCAAAAAAATCCGGATTCATTTAGAACACTTCTTTGTCTGTCCTTGGGGTTAAGTGTTGGAATTTGTCAATCTGACATGCATGAACTATCATCCTGAACTCATGGACTAACAGCATTTCTATAATAGTTTGAGTTGCATTGTAATTCAGCAAGTGAATCATATAAAATAATGAGAATGGTGGCATACATGCTGCTAACTAGATAATTTCCAGATGGTGGTTGGCTAGAGCTTGAATCTAACCATCAATCGTTTAAGGAAATTAGAATACAATTAGAAATGAATGCCCTAAAAACTGGAACTGCAAGAGAGAATTAACTACATTACTCTGCAGTCTGCACAGAATCAATGACTATCAAGGGAAGGATTCTTCCATTTGAATGTTTTCCTTTTTTGTAAAAGAAAAGAAAAAGGGAAGTTTCTTCTTCATAACAAATCCTATCTGTTCTAAAATGCTTTTCTGCGTCATATGCATCAGGAATGTTGTGGACTTAGATGAGTGTGAACAAGATGGCAACTAGCAAATGGTTTGAAGTCTAAATCTTTCATAGATTTCATCATTTAAGAAAGATAACTAGCAAAAGAGAAACTAAAACTATTATACCAATCTGAAGATGGCAACTGCAACGTACTTTATATGATGTTATCTACTACTTGTATGGGAAGGGGAATTCTAGAAATAAACCTCATTTATATGATAAAGGTCATATTCTTTTGTGAAGTACTTGTAAGTCTCCTGCCCCCTTACTAACATCTCCAGATCGATAGGACCAAGCATCCCAATCATGCGCACAAGCAACGTTACAAGTTCATCATTCGGAAAAAGCACCTAATGGAAACATAAATAGAAGAAATTAGAAATTAAATTGCTGTAAAAGAACCTAGAGAAAACTCAGGATCTGATCATACACATTAAAAGGGGGGAGGGGAGAGAGCAACAGAAATACACATTTCAAAACAAAATTGGATTTTGGAAATGGACCATCTGGGATAGAACCACATGCAAAATGACCATATTCACTGTAAGTGATAATACAGAGCCAAACTAGGACATACCTCCCCAGAGCAGAGCTCGGCCAAGATGCAACCAAGAGACCAAATGTCAATTCTTTGATCATATGGGAGGCCTAGGATGACTTCAGGAGCCCTGTAGGAACGGGATTGTACATAGAGGGATAAGTTATCTGTCCGAAAGCAACTGCTTCCAAGATCAATAACCTTTATCTCACATCTCCTGTAACTTTTGATAAGAATGTTCTCAGGCTTTAGATCACAGTGGATAATTCCCAAGTCATGCAAGTATTCTAGTGCCTCCAAACACTGCCGGGTTATGACCTGTGAAAAGAAAAAATCAACCATCCACCAATATCTTGCACACAGATTGTTCTAATTCTAATATTTCCGTTCATCATAATGAATTTATAACATCTGCTCCCTCCTATATAAATATTGTCTGCTTTGGGCACAAAGGACCCGCATAGTTTTAAAACATGGTTACATGATTAAAAAGAGTTCATATATATATAGCGTCAGAACACTTTTTCCCTTATTCGATGTAGTTTACCTAGTCTAAATGTAATTATAAAAAGGGAATTAAAGTTGAATATTAACATCACCGGGTAGAATAAAAAATCTCAAGGCCAAATTTTGGTTCAGATAAGTGGAAGGTACTAACAACCATAAGACAGGTAACCTAAATACACAAGAAATTTCAGAATCAGAAAATAATTCAAAACCAAGTACTTTGCATAACTAAACTAACCTGCAACCTCTTCAAAGTAAAATAAGTCTCTCCGCCAGATTCTTGATTAAATTTCTGAAATTCATATAAGTTTGCCCGAAGGAGTTCACAAACAATGAAAAGATGCTCCTGTAGAGTTTTTTATTTGAAAGAAAGCGGCAAAAGTTAGTGATAATTAAGAATTAATTAGGTAAGAAAATAGAGTGAAAATTATAAGACTTTCATTAGTAGTTTGGTTTAAAGATGTAATGCAAGGCATTAACATCTTATCAGTCTTACCTACACAATCTAATAAGAATCAGCATTTGGGATGTTTAAGCTTATCCTATGCAGGATAATCATGAGGTTTGAGATAGCCAGACTTTTAGTCATTTCTAGTCCAGACAGGGGCAACAGATAAGCAAGTTTTAAAGATGAGTCGGTCATTATGAATAGGTTTACATGGACACTTTGCACGTCATTATTTATAAACTGGAGAAAATTGAATATCTCACTAACTATAGGTTACAAAAACATATGGCCGACATTAAAAAACAGTATGTAAACCACCAAAAATAAAGGAATTAATTTGAAAAGCTTCACTTGGAATCAAGTCCAAGATTTTTCATAACAGATTAGTCACTTGCATGCATTTCTTATCATAACCGTATATTGAAACAACCACCAGTCCAGACTCATGTCTTCTTTGAAGTGTTAACCCTTATTGTAAGAAAGGAAGAAATATCTTACACAATCTAAAGGTGAACAAGTCAACATTTGCAATGAATAAATCTAAACAACATTCACAATGAACCAGAACCTTAAACCACTGGAAGATATATGAGAATCATTGAATGGTTTTCCTTGAAGTTTAAGGAGAGTGATCAATGAGAAACTGTGGTCTCTCCTTTGTGCAATGCAGATGTGTAGGTAAAACATGGATAATTTTTATACAACAGCCACAATTTGATAAAAGTACAGGAAACTTATCTGACTTTAATGTGCACACCTGATGATAGAAGTAGTCATAAAGGCGCAAAATGTGGTGTTCATCAGCAGGGTCATGCTTGTTCACATATTTTAGAAGTTTAATTTCATCTAAACTCTGGTCGAAAAAGTCCTTGTCATTTTTTATGATCTTCAGGCAAACATCCATTTCTGTGTGGAGATCATGTGCTTGAACAACTTTGCTGAAAGCGGCTGAACCGAGGTATTCTGTGATGTAATATCTGCCGGCAAGGACAGTATTTAGAACAATAGGTAGATCCTTGTTCTCCTCAAATCCAGTCCTGTGAATGGCATAACCCATCAGTTCAATTGTTTGCTACAAGAATACCCAGCTGGTACATATAAAATAGGTCAAGGCTTACAGATGGTAAGTCTATTCCCCCCAGATCAAACAGGTCATAATGTTATCTACTAAAATAGTGGCAACAACTTGCTTAAGTTATATTGACCCCTATATCTTTTAATAGCTCATCTTTCATTCAACAACAAAAACCGAACCATGATGCAATAAAGAATTTAGCAGGTAGACTATGCACTACACACCTGTTTTTCCTGTGTATGATTCTTAGATTGAATACTTCATATTCATCCTCTTGGTTTTCATACATCAAAAGCTCATCAGCAGTAGCACCTTCCTGTTCATCAACATTAGCCTCAGGCTCATAGCATTCTCCAGCCACTTCTCCATCATCTCCAACTTCATAGCCATAGTTTCCATTTGGCTCAGTGTTTTCAATATGTAAGTCAGAGGTACTTTTAAACTCTCCAATCAAATCATTAGCAGAACTCCTTTTAATAGAGTAGTCAAAGCTCTTGTTTATTTTATATTCTGAAGCCGAATCACAGTCAGTTGGTATTTTCCCTACAACCTTTAAATGAGAACCATCCAAATCAGTCTCGGCAAAGTTCATTTGGCTATAATCTACAGGATCGCCACCACGAATCCCTTCAGCACCAGCACAGCATTTGCAAAAAGGGACTGAACAGCTATAAACTGCACAGCTCTCATGATCTCCTTCTCTGGCCCCATCTGGTTGGAAATGCTCACCCAAATGATAATAATCGGTCACTGAAATGTCATTCACACCATCCATAGAAGTAAGATTGAAAACGCATGGCTTTTCCAGGTAAGTAGTAGTTGGTAATGTTGGGTATCCTTCAGATTTATGAATTAAAGTCAATTGGCTTTCAGACTGCTTATCTTTCTCCAAAGTCATGACAAACTTGTCCTCACTTGGGCAACCAAAGGACTCTGACCCTCCAAAGCAGGAGGTATTGAAGTAGTCATCATCTTTCTCATCATACCAGTAGAGGCCATTTTGCATATCAAAATCAGGGTAATCACGTGCTGTACTAAATTCACATAAGCTATCTGATGAAGCTGTGGAATTAGCCTGAGTTGCAGAACGGACTCCATATGGATTTGTAAATTCTGCATAAATGTAAAGGCCAAGCTTAGAGCCATTGCTGGCCACCATATCTCACCAAGCAGAAACAGTAAAAACCAATTGCTTTGCCGATGAGATGCGTGATTCATGAAATATGATATCAAACTTTCTATGAAAAATTTACTTGAGCATGCCTTAATATGCACATTGATCAAACATGACAATACCAGATAAATTGACTGCTAGTTCATTGTAAAGAATTTGAAACCTCATTCACAGCCTATCAATGACGATGGAAGCACACCCTTTTAAACCACTATAGACTCAATAAATAAAGTACTCCTACAGTGCAAATATGGGACAAGAAAGAGGACTTGTAGCGGACATTATATTAGAATTAATCATCGGTGATCATAACAAATTATCGTAGAATCAACTAGAACACGGTTAAATGAATGAATGAATAAATACATTCCTGAAATATAGCTCGAAAATACCTTACTTCATTGCTCTTGTTGTGCAAAATCCTATTATCCAATTAAGCTGCAAAGAATCAATCTCTGTTTGGGTTCCGAGAATTCTATTACATACAAACTTAAAGCTAGAGGCATATTCCTCTCTTTGGTTCCCAAGGAAATGGAGTACACGGAAAATATAGAAGATTAGCATCTTCCTTTACAAAAAGCATATCCCCTGTTTGGTTGGTGAGAGAGAATAAATTAATGTTTAAACCAAAACCTCAACTCAACTCAGCACAACTCAGTTCAACTGAAACCAAATCAAATCAAATCAAAAGATTCAAAATTACCACAAGCTTAATTCAAGTAGATTACTTCTCCATTGAACCAAAACACCAGAATTTCCTACTCTTTTCCTCCACTTCCTCAGCAACCAAACAAAAAGTCATAGTTTCAAGAAAAGAGAAAAAAGAAAAACGAAAAAAAAGCAAAAATCACCGATCAAACAAAACTAAAAATCGCGATCAAACGAATTGACAATCACGCACCTGAGGAATACGCATCAGTAGCAGAAGACCTCAAGCTCACGAAATCATCCGAACAAACCGAACTCGAGTCCGTATCGCCCACGGCCTCCTCCATCCTCCGAGAGCTGGCCGGAATTCTGACCGGCGGCAAAGGCGGCACCATCGGGAAAACGAAACTCTCGAAATCAAAAGACGCCACCCCGCCTCTCTCAGAGACGTCTTGTCGTAGAGCTGACTCGGACTCAGACAGACCGTACTTCCTCAGAAACTCCAGCACCGCGTCCACGTCGGAAACAGCCATGGTGTACTGGCGCAGCGCAATTAAAAGCAGAAGCAGCAACGGCGGCGGCGGTGGTGGAGGTGCGCGAATTTAGTAAAATGCTGAGGTCAAAATTGGAAATTGGAGCATGCATACTTGTTCAAAAACACACTCTTCTTCTCTTTCTCTCTCTATGTCTGCTGTAAAATGGAGGGGAGGAGAGAGAGAACGGTAGTGGTCTCTCCTGTCTCACCAACTTTGAAAAGTAAGGAGCCCCGTTTCTCTGCAATCGTCACCCTTACAATTAATATTACCATTATTATTATTATTATAATATATATCTCACAATTTTGACTAAGCTTATGTTGAAAATCAAAGCAAAAATCCAGAAGTCTAGTTACTTTTTAATTTATTTTATTTTTTAAAGATTTAATTGAATTTAATTGCTCTTTTAAATCCATAAGTAGGAAGATTTTGATAATTTATACGTTGGGGTTGGATCAAGAAAAGTACGGTAAAAGGTAAAAAAGTAAAACAAAATAAGTAGGGTAAATTAAGGTTTAAGGTTTTCTAAAACCCAAACTAGGTTTTAAGGTTTTTTTTTTTTTTAGAAGTTGAAATATTAAATTAAATTAAATTTAATATTAAAATTCAATAGTTAATGATTCCAATTTAATTACAATTATAATTTTTGAGTGACCAAACATAATAATAATAATAAATTATGAGTTAATGATTATGAAAATAAAATTATAATTATATAATAGAGTTCCAACAAAGTTTTATCCACTTATTATTTTTAAAAGGAAAAAAAAAAACTGTTGGTGACGAGTCATTATTTTAGAAAAATAATTGCTCAAATAAAGTAAAAATTTGTTGAGTGGGGCTGAGGTGTTGGCTTGGTGGGGCAGAGGGGTCAAATGAAGGGCTGTGGTGATGACACATGGAGCGGATATTCGAATCGGAAGGTGTTTGATGGGAGATAAGTGGATTGGTTGTTGACGGTCCAATTCATTTCTAACCTTTTCCGGATTTTGTCTTCCTGGCGGAGAGTGATGTCGCTGCGGCCGTGATGATGACTCCTCTCGTCAGACGACGTCGTTTTGTGGGGAACAGAAATGGTTCCCTATGCAAATTTTCTGTTTTTATTTTTATTCTATCTTTTTACCGACAAATATTAAATTAATATTTAGTGCAGGGTCCATTGTCGCATTGCGTATTTGAACGGCAATTGTCCTCTTTTGATTCGAAAGTGAAATTTCGAAGTTTATCTCAATTATCATCCAATATTTGAAAATTAATTTATAACTTTTTTTATATTTTAATGATGATTAAATCAAAGGATATTCAAATTTTCATTTTTATATGGTGGAAAAATAATTTTGCGGATTCCAATATTTTTGATATAAAATTTAATTTAATTTTTATTTTAAAATTAGGAGTTTGTTTTAATTTAGGCTTTGTTTGTATCCGGAATCAAGAAAATTGAAATAAAAGTAAAAAATATTTTCTACATTTAGATAAAATTTTAAAGTTAAGTTTGATTATCAGAAAGTAATAAAGAAAGAAAAAAAAATATTAAAAAATTTTTTTTTTTTTTTTTTTAATATAAAAAATGTGAAAGAAAATTAAATATAATTAAATTAATTAAAAATTTATATATATTTAAATTATTTAATTTTTAAATAAAATATAAAAATAAATTAAATGAATTTAAAATAACATATAAAATAATTTATTAATTTTAAATCTATTTATTATTTTTTTTTACTTTTTATTTGTTTTAACTTTTTCTCTCTATTACTTTCCCTTATATTTTTTCTTGCATTTTCAAGGAACCAAAGATAGCCTAATAATAGTTAAGTTTAAAGAAAAGTCATAAGTATCACAATCTTAAATAACTTTCATGTTAAGGTTAGTCCGACCAAAAAATATCAATTACACCTTATTGGTCAAAGATTGATTAAAATTATAAGTATTTACGTAACAACATTATTAATATCTAAAGTAGGGAAGTAAATAATTACTACCCACTAAGCAATCCATCTTCTTTTATTTGAGTTTATATTCTCGTCATAGAAAAGAAAATGAAAAAAAAAAACAAATTTGAGAAAAGATGAAAAAAAAAAGGTTTTAATTTATTTTCTATTCTTGTGATAATAAATTCAATTTACTAATTGGGAAATGCTTAATTACTTCATTGCATCAATAAAAATCATTTGAGATTTTTCCCTTTTTTTTTTTCTTAATTCTACCCAAAATCTATAACCATAATTTATATTTAAAAATGACATAAAAGAAATTTATAAACTTTTTTTCCTTTTATTTTTCTTCTTTATTTTTTATTTTAATTTTTTGGCTAGATTGCAAGATTCAAATAGACCCAATAAAATGGTGTCATAATTTATACATATACCTTTGGAGAAAGAAAATACCAACAAAAAAAAACAAAAAAAAAAAAGGAAAAATTGGATGTGGGAGGATTTGTTGATGATTGTGGTGGGACCATTTTCTATTAAATTTGTTGGGGTGGTGTGTGGGGGTCCAATTTCTTTAAGTTACTGTTGAAACCTACTTTTCATGGGAAGAATGAAATTACAACATCCCCACCTCACACCATAATGTTGTTCCTCCAAACTAGTGTGACACTTCACACTTGACACTCAACTTTATTTTTTCTCACTTTCTACCCACCTTTCCCATGTGCCCCAGACTAATAAAGTATGATTCTACCCACTTTTTCTTTTCTCTTCTTTTTCTTTTTTGGTTGGAGAGGGGCCTTGGAGCTTTGAAATTTGAAAGCTAGCCGTTTTGCATGGGTGATTGATAGAGATTGGATTGTTGAACAAGTCTCCACACATGTAGAATTGTAGGGTTGACCAAGTATGAGATTGATGAAGGGGAAGCCTACATGCATACCCTCATTTTTCACCATTTTTCAAAGATTGGCATGGGAAGATGAAGGCCAAATGAATTTTTCCTTATGAATAATTAAGAGTAAATTACAAAATGTAAACCAAATTTGTCATATTCCACAATGCATCAATGAGTTCGAAGTCACATGGGTTAATGGGCTTGAAGTAGGGACAATAATAAGATGAGTTTTTTCACTTGAATGAGACAAATTTAGAACAAAAATAAGTAAATTGTGGATAACTTTAAATTTTTTTTTTTTTTTTTTTTTGAAAACCTAAAATTAGATTTGGGTATTGTTTTATATTTTTCAATTTATACATATAAATATTTTAATTTTTTTTTATTTTACCATTTTTTAACATGTATAAAATAAATTATAAAAAAATTAAACAAGATGGGATAGATACAAGATTTTCTCATTTCCGAACCACCATGCCCCATTTATTTATTTATTTATTTGGAGAGGGATGAGAATGGATTTAGATAATTAGGGTAAGGTTAAGAAGAGGCAACTCATTTCAAATCTATGAAATTGTCCTCCCCATTTTAAAATATATATCATATCTCCGAATTAAAAGCCAATTAAAAATAAAAAATTTATAGAGTTTGGTCCTTTATAAAAGGAATAACTTATTTGATATGTGTAGATACGTTTGAAAGTCATGAAAACTAATAGATTCAAATGAATAATACCCCGATAGATTGCTACAAAATTTCAAGTCAGTATTAATTTGTAACACCTACTTGATCATTATTAAAAGATAAAATGAATTTAGATTACATTTGTTTCAACAACAATATTTTTCTCTATGTTATAAGAAATTGTATTTATAAAAGGCATTAAGACATTAGGTTGTGTCCGAAAAGTAATAAAACTTTTTATTGGTATTGAATGAATTATTGACCATATATGTGTACATGAAAATATAATTAAGTTTGATGTACACTCTATATGAGAAGATCAAGCCTTTTATATCCCCAACTTTAAAGCCAAGTTATTGCACTTCAAAAGTAACTATACCTGGTGCCAATTTACAGTAGGAATTACTATTTATGATTTTACCCATCACCTGCTTGCAGTATTCAAGTCACTTAAAGGATGAGTAGGCAGCCACCTTAATCAATCATTCAATTGCTTCCTACTCTTTTCTCAACCCAAGTGAAAACCTATGGGCTCTATGAACACCATTCACACAAAGCCTCTCAACCTAATTTCCACTCATCTTTCTTGTTGAATTAGCTAATCAGTCATGATGTCAAATCAATTTTAGTCAATTTGGTGGGTAATAAAAGTTGGGTGTACTAATTTTTTTTTATTTTTGTTGAAAATATTGATATTAAAAAAAAAATGTTTTATGGTGGGAACATAAATCCCAAAAAGTCAGAAGTAAAATTTCAATAACAGCTTTTGCTTTTGCTTTTACTTTCTACCGTTAAAAACTAAAAGTCAAAAACTATTCCAAACAGGTCCTGTGTGGGGGTGGTAACTGAGGTGATGTGGGCTTTTGATTGGGTCTAACTAAAAGTTGGTCTGGGCCCACTTTGAAAATCCATGATTCATGAACACAAATCAATGTTGATGGGCTACTGTAAACCTGAAAATGCCCTCTGGGCCCAGTTGGTTTCATGGTTCTAAAAGGGAGATGAGATAGGACCATGGTGGGAAGTGAAGCCCTTTTGTTAAAAAGGTAGCAAAGTGGGCTGTACAGCTCTCTTTGTTCTTGAAAGTTGTTCTGGGCCCGTATTGAAAGTTGGGTTGTGGGTCTTGATTTTGTTGTTGGGCCCCGGGGTTCTATTCCATGCATATGCTAGGAGACCTACTTGTTTCCCTTGGCCATTTAAATAAAGCCCAAATCTATTTCTCAACAAAGTCATAAATATTATGCTATGGTCTCATGTATTTTTTTTTCTTTAATTTTCCATTATATTAATTAAGAAAAAAAAAGGTTGTGATGTTTAATTCAAGCCAACCCAAGCATTTCTCGAATGACAACAAATACTCTGACCCCCTTTGCATCTTGAAGGGAAAAAAATATGTTTTTAGAGCCTCATAAATATGTGTTGAAGTTCCATGGACATGTAATGGTTTACACAACCAAAAAGTAATACTTTGCACATGCCACATAATGCATGCATAAATGGTGTCTTTAAGCTGCGATAGAGACATAAATAGGATGAATTAGAAGTCTATTACATATGTTATATAAATTTGTAGACATTTATGACTTTGCACTCATGTCATAATATGCATTATGTATGTCGAAAATCATCGACAAAATCTCATAAAAACTGTATAAATGTAGAAGCTATGAGTTTAAACAACTATAGAGTATATCCATTAAATATGAAAAGTAAGTAATGCTAGCTTCTCTTACTGGACTTAAATCAGTTAGCATCTACACTTTACTTTCACACTTGTAACGTAGCATCTCCTACTCGTCAATGAACACTTCAACTTATAAGGGGATGCGAGCCAATCACCATGAATTTCACCTTGAATGTGAATTCAATTCTTGAGAATTTTGAAAATGTTTGAATTTCAACATTAAAAGACATACTTATAAGGTGAAATCCTTATGATTGGTGACCACTATTCTCTCTTATTTAAAATACTAACCTTTTTACATAACGACTTTAACAAGAAGAATCAGAGAAAGAGTCAAACTTTTATAGTACTGCAAGTATTGTCAATGATTAACCTAAGAAACTTGTCGAACTAAGTTTAGATGATTGCTTTTTATCCAATTCTTTATATTGAGAATAAGTGAAATTGATTGAAATAAATTTGAATTTACTAAAATAAATCTAATTAAATTGTGAAGGAATTATTGATTCCTAACTTAATTGATTCAAGGTTGAGGGTTTCATAATCCAACTTCGAGTATGGGACCTTAAGCGAAATAATGGTATCTATTTTAGTTAGTTTTAAGGTATTCAAAATGTGAGGTCAAATGAGATTAATTTGAGTTCTATAATTGAAAGTTATATTCATATCCTAACTTTTAACACTTATTTTATTATGAACTACCAAATAGATTAATGGATCTAAAATTTAGTTTTAGTTTTAAGATTTAAGTGTTTGGTAAATAACAATAACAGCACTTGAAATAAATAAGAATCAAGAATTACCAAGAATTCTTAGTATCAAGAAATGAATAACTCACAATTCAAACTAGCATTTAAAGGCTTTTCGATTTCTATGTTAATGCATTAACCTTTCATTTAATCCATAATTAGTTCCAATTACACTCATTATTTTTCTTTCACTCTAACCTTAGGTTTTCATATTTCACACCCTAATATGACTTTTTAGCCTCTCATGAGTATGTTTTCATTCACACAAACCATAAAAAGAAAGAGAAAGAATAATTCTTGAATTTAAAAATAAAAATAAAAATAATACCTTTTATTAATATTAAAGACAAGAAAAAGAACCAACCAAAATCTTCAATATCTTCCCTCTTCTCTCTCTAGAAATTCCAATGATACTGATTGACAAGCCTAAAAATTAAGTTTTTATAGAACTAAATAAAAATAACTGAAAATGAATAAAATCATCATTTCCAAATCATTGGGGCCCACTTTGAATTAGAGAAGTGTTAAAATTCTCAATTCTTGAGGAATTGTAGCTGATGTCGGATTGAATAAGGTTCATGTCGAAATGAATTCAACATGGAAAGTTATAGTCTTCACCAACCCAGTTGAAATGATTTTGACTAAAAAAGTTATTGAAATTTATGTGGTCTAAAATTTCGACTTGGTTTCCTACTTCTACACTATTGGCTTGAACTGATTATAACTTATTTGTTGCAACTCTAATTCATGTATCATTTGAAATGTTAGATTTCTAAGTTCTCGAGCTTTGAATAAATCCATGGTTTGCTCTAAAATAATTTATAGAACTACTCCAAGATTCAATTTCAAAGTCATAATTGACTTCATTCAATCTTCATTTATCTTGTAACTTCTCTCAATTTTTTCGCTTAGACATGTTTTTATGTAACTTTATCTTTTGAAAAGACCTTTTTAGCTTCGTCGCTCACGTCTCATACTCATAACTTGTCCTTTTGGCTTTGCTTAATTTCTATCATATCCCTCAAGTCCTAAAGCTTGTTTTGAGAATGCTTGGCCCCTTTCTCATAACGATTAGCAATGAATTTGTGACTTGAATTTTTTTCATCATTTAAATTTAAATTTTAACTTAATAAATATGTTAAATCCATGACTAGGGTCTTAACAATAAATTTAAGTTGAGAAAGTTGAACATTCATATTGCGTAATTTATTCCATATACGTGTCCTTGGAATAGGTATTTTGATTTCAATCAACTGGATTGATATGAATTTTAACTAAATAAAAATATTTTCAAACTTTTATAGAATTGTGAAAAAATGAAAGGAAAAATAACTCTTAGGAAATATTTTATTATTGTAATTGCATTACATATAATGTGTAACAATAATAATAATAATAATGTTTTCTTGTCTTTCCACCAATTGATGACTTTCTACTAATTATAAAAATTAATATCTTTGATTTCAATGATATCATTTTCAACACTCTAAAATCTAATTCTCCTAAAAAATAAAGGGGGAAAAAATAAAGAGAATCGATTGATCGAAAAGAAAAATGACGAAAGAAAAAAAGAAAAACTTTACAAAATTTTCTCACATACTTTTCTTTTTATTTTCCCTCTTATATAATGTCACATCTCATCTAAATAATATCTATTTTACACCCATTAGTTTTCATGACTTTAAAGTCCTTCACACATACTAAAAGACTATTTCAAATTCATCATTGCATAAACATAACATATCATGATAAAGATCGACTTACGTTTTATTTCTTATTATCCATGTAAATATTCTTCTTATGAGACACATTAACTCTTATATCTTTAAAAAACGGTTATACTTTCTTGATGACTTATTATTTATAAATATTAAAAAAAATTCCTTTAAATGATACATGATATCAAACATAAGAATTGAAAAAACTTAAAATATATCAAATTATAAGTAATTTTCACAGTAAATTGAGTGTTCTCCTAATTTTTTAGCCCCAAATCAAAGAAGTAAGATTTTGTATTTCTACTTTTGTCTTTTTTCCTCCATTCCCATATATGTTCCAACAAAACCTAGTCACGTTAATAATAGGTTTCCTCAAAACTCCCAACTAGCATCTTGTGATCTAGGCTCCAAAGCACAATATTCTTGGCTTGCAATAATTCCTTTTTGTGTTTGCTTTTTTCCACAATTGCTGCAACTGATTCCATGGGCAACTCAAAAACAAGCCAAATTCTCCAAAACAATGAACATTCTTAAAATTAAAGATGTTTTGAATGTTGACATACATGAAACCACCATAGAGAGAGAAAAAGAGAAATAGAAAGGGAGAGAGAGGGGGAGGAAGAGAGAGAGAGAGAGTCAAAATGAGGAAAACAAATGGGAGGGAAAAGAACTAGGTTCCGCACTACCACAAGCAACGCATTCCTTTTAGGGCAAAAACCCGAAAGACAAGAACAAGTCATCTCCACTTAGCTGCCACCACCACCACCACCTCCACCACCCACCTCCACCTCCATCTCCACCTCCACCTCCATATATAGTTTCTCTCTCCTTTTTTTCTCTTTTTCTTTTCCAAGTCTCTATAATTGCTTCTTTACATGGAAAAGAAGAACTTTTCCCACAGTCGAAGGATCTTTCCCCATTTCCATTTCCTAGCTTTGGGGTTTGGACAAGGTCATTTTTCACACGCCTCTCCTACCAAGGAATAGGGATCCCCACATCAAAAAGGAAAAATTGAGGTGACTTGGAGATTGTAGGTTGTATAAAAAGTAGAGGGCTTTTATTTTTTTTGGTTGTAGGTGGGGTATGGAGGACACTAAGGAATAGATGTACCAAATTTGGAAAACAAGATACTTTTAGTGGGGAGATTCCCTTCACATTATTTGTATAGGTTGGGCCTTGGTGGATTGCAACAAGTGCCCTAAATTATTTAAGGGCAATGATGTTTTTTTCTATCTTTGATGGGGATTTAGGCTAACGATTTGCACTCCACTTATTTTTTTGGTAAGTGGGTCACTGTTGGGGTTTTGAGAATTCAAATTTTAGGGTCTTTTCAATTAGAGGGCATCTCATTTTTGAGAAACATGTAATCATGGCATTTGGTATTTGGGTGTGATTTATTTAGTTCATAGAGATGCATTTTAAGTGGATATTGTAGTAGTGAAGTCAAAGTGATTAATATTTACATGGGTAGTCAATGATGATATTAAAGTCAATCGCTAATTAAAATTAAATTTCTGTGAGTCATGATGAGGATGTTTTACCTTTGAATCACTGTGACTTATGACGAGGATATTTGCTTACGTGTGAGGGTGAATATTTATCCCACATCGTTTTATAGAATAATTTTTTTCATTTATCTCTATGTGATTTTTGTCGTTTTCTATTTATGTGATTTGGATTTTTCTATTACATTGAATACGATGTTTTAGGATAACTATGATGAATGGGATGTGTTTTTTTGGGTATCCAAGTTGTCACAACTTTAAAATATATATAATCTAAGGTAATTATTATTTTATTTTACCTCTCATTTCTTTGCTTATATATATATATATATATATATGTTTTTAATCCAAGGTAAAATATATGTGTTAAATGAAAATAATTTAATTTAAGTTTTTTTCCTTTTTAACACATAAAATAAAAATCTATTATTCAAAAAATTATATATATATATATATATATATATGAAAAAATAAATTTGAACAAGACGAGTTGGAAACATAGCAAGTATGAGAAATTATCATGGTTATCATGTTTTTTGGAACAAGAATGAGAATAGACTTAAATAATTGGGATGAGATCGAGATGATGATAATTCACTTCAAATCTCTTCATTGTTATCCTTATTTGAAGAGAATGAAAAGTGTAAAAGTAATTATAAAATATCTTTTAATAAATACTTCATTATTTTGATTTAGTATTATTTTGGACTCGTGATATCATTCTTAATTTCTTTTGACTCTTTAATAGTGGACTAAATTATAATTTCAATTTTAAATTACTCTTATTTGATATAACCTATACTAATTAAGTTCTTAGAGTACTTTCTAGCTTCCATTATTTAGGTAACGACTTCAATCTTGTCAAACATTTTTATTGCGTTTGACATCATATCTATTTAAAAAAATTTATTTCTTAAACTATCATTTAGGTAAAACCATATCCTTGTAGACTTAAAATATTATCCTTCATCTTTAACTAAATCATGTTATTGGTCCCTCTCGACGCATATGCACACATATATAATACACCACCAAAAATGCCATCAAAACCATTTTTTTTTTTTTAATTCTTCTCCAAATGTTAAGTGATTTTTTTTTTTTTTTTAAAAAAAAAAATCTTCTTGATGGATGCACTACTAATAAAAGTGCTATAGTTTAGTAACACTTTAATCAAAATCATTTCCAAACATTCTTTAACTCATCTCTCACATCAATGCTTGAAAAAACCCTTCAATTATTTGTCCTTGAAGAAGATTTACCATCCCCATTTTTCTTACTCACAACTCCTATCAACCAAGAACCAATTAACCCCTAACAGGATATTAAGGCTATGTTAGGTTCCTAAAAATTAAAAGAAATGGAACAAGAAGATAGAGAGGAAAATAAAAAGGAAAGAAAAAAAGAGGAAAAATAGAAAAAGAATTTGAAGTTTTATTTTTATTACCTCCTCAAACTCATTTAATTTATTTATTTTTTTATATGTAAAAATCAAATAATTTAAAAACATATAAAATTTTAACTAATTTTAATTAATTTTTTTCTTCATATTTTTCATATTTTTCATATTAAATCAAACAAAAAATAAAGAACTCCTTATTTTTTTTCCCTTTTCTGCTTTTCTAAAACCAAAGATATACACAGAAGAAAATGAACACAAATAAAGATGTTCCCACTGGATTAGAAACAAAAGTGGCTAAAAGTTAAAAAAACAAAGGGAGGGAAGAACCCAAAAAATGGATAAGAATGCACAAAAAGATGGGCCAAACAACAAAGAAAATAGTGAGGTCATATCTCATCTCTATTTACCAGACAAGCCAGTGCTTGGCATTTTTCTTTTCTTTCAATTGCTCAAGTGAGATTGATGTTGAACATATTCTCAGCCCCTCGCCCACTTCAATTTCATTAGGTATAAATAGTTGGTCCCCAAATGGACCAACCTTAGAACATTTTTTTTTTCCTTTTCCTTTTTCTTTTTCACTTTTTGATTTTTTTGATCTCTGGTTAATTTCTCCTTTATAGAGAATTCCATTACATCAATTCAAATCCTTTTTTTTGGCATCTATATATTCCCATTTTATGAAGAATATTATTAATAGCAAAGGCTTGTGCTTAAAGACTTGGAAAATGTTGCCATGATGCAATGAATTTAGAGAGTTACATGTTCACACTAGCTAGAATTGTAAGTTCAAGTATATGTCATTATGGAAAAGGCTATGTAAGAAGCATATTGGAACCAAGTATTATGACAAGGTCCATTCAACAAAAATTTAAAAAGAAAATAATAATAATAATAAGAGTTTTCTTTGCTAAGTAATTTCTATTAGAAATTATCGAATCATTTGTTGATGATTTTGAGAGGGTTAGAAACACTTTTTACGTTTTTTAGAAATGAAGTGTCTATCAAACTCTTAAAAATCATTTTTTTAAGTATAAAAAATTACTTAAAGTATGTTCAATAAAATTTTTATTTGAAATGTTTTTAGTAAATATATTTTCTTCTAAAAGTGTTTTTAGGAGAATCATTTATTATTGAGAAAACACTATAAGTGATTTTTCAAAGATATAAGTGATTTTTAAAACTTTTAAAAGTGCATTATAAAATTTATCAAATACTTAATTTTTAAAAAAACTTTTTAAGTTAAAAATACTTTCTAAAATTACTGTCAAATAGTTGCTCAATATAATTTCTAAATAGTCATATAAATGTTTTTTTTTTCCATTTCTTATTATATGTTATAGGTAAAAAACACTATTAATTTTTTTATTTATGTTTAAATATTTAGTGATTTTTATTAAAAACCTTTATAATAAACATATTTCTAATAATTACATGGGGCAAACACTTTAACGAGTGGTTTTTCCAAAAAACTAATTCTACGTATTCTTTTACGAAAACATTCCAACTATAAGCTTTTTAAAAAAAGTAAAAATCATTTTAATGTTTTCAAAAAACATTATTAAATATTGGAAATATTATATAAGTCAAGGTGGTAAGGCATAATTTTTTTTATTTTGGTTGACATTTTAAGATGTACTTTCTAATTATGGTAATACGGCACACTATTATGCAAAAGAAGTTAAGGTTAAAAGGGATTTTTTTTTTTTTTTTTTTTTTAAAGACAAAGTTGCCAACAAAATACATTTAAGAGAAACCAAAATGTCTTATTTGATAATCAAAATATATATGGGTAATTTGAGTTTCAATGTCAGATAACCTTAAAAAAAAAATTTGCCTATTTTAAGATATATTTGGTTCCTAAAAAATTTAAAGAAAAATATGAGAAAAGAAAATAGGAAGGAAAATAAAGTTAAAGTTGATAAATTATTTTTATTTGCTATTTCAAACTTATTTTATTTATTTTAATTCATCCATATAAAGATTAAATAATTTAAAAATACATAACTTTCTAACTAATTTTAATTATATTTAATTTTCTATAAAACCACCAAACATGAGAAAATCATTTTCCTTAAGGTTGTGTTTAGTTATCGGAAAATACTATAGAAAAAAAATATATATAAAGGAAAATGATTTTCTCATGTGGTTGTCTTATAAAATATATTAAAGAAAATAAAATATAATTAAAACTTATTAAAAACTTATATATTTTATTTTCTTTAATATATTTTATAAGACAACCACATGAGATTAAAACTTATTAAAAACTTATATATTTTTAAATTATTTAATCTTTATATAGATAAATTAAAATAAGTAAAATGAGTTTGAAATAGCAGATAAAAATAATTTATTAACTTTTAACCTATTTTTTATTTCCTTCTACTTTTCTTTTATATTTTCTTTTCCCAACATTTTCCCTTAAATTTTTTGATAACTAAACATAGTCTAACATTTTTGTTCTTTCTTTAGTACTTTTAGGAACCAAACATAACCTAAGAATTTGAAAGAAAGAAAATAGATAAAAAACAATCACATAAATAAAGGTTTAATCTTCATAAAAAAAATTTATGTGTTTATTTCAGTTTATTTTTCCTTTTTTTTAGTATAGAAACTAAATAGTCCAATAAATATATAAATTTTTAAATATTTTTTATTATAGATATATTTTATTTTATTTTTCCTTTTTCTTGTTAATTCGAATGGTCCAAAATGGAGGAAGGAATATAATTTACATCCCACATTGATGGGCGAGCATCTTGTGGCTTTATTATATCATATGAAAAAGGTGATGTGGTATAATATTTTGTGGATTCACATAAACCTAGTTGATTGTAACATTAAAATTTTCTAATAGCCAAAGTTTTGCTTTAATAAGCTTTAAATTCAAATAGTTTTCTTCTTTTGCTTATTTTGAAGCTTGTAGATGACAAAATATAAATGAATGATTATATGATTATACAATATCGACAATGATATTCGATATAAAACAATGGTTATAGTCTTTATCTTCACTATTTAGAAAACTTTTTATTAGA
This sequence comes from Vitis rotundifolia, assembly GCA_030254885.1. Classification (NCBI taxonomy): domain Eukaryota; kingdom Viridiplantae; phylum Streptophyta; class Magnoliopsida; order Vitales; family Vitaceae; genus Vitis; species Vitis rotundifolia. The sequence continues at coordinate 507,580 of CM058163.1, forward strand.
TTTATGATATATCGGTTTGATTTGAAATTAAGAATGACAAGAGATTGTATCACTCTGAAATAGAATATTGATTCAATCCAAAATGATTCATTGTTATAATTATGTCATAATAATATATGATGAATATAACTCGTGTATTATATTGATGATATACCACCACATATTTAAGTCATTTAATAAATGAGTGAGTTTGATTGATTGCATATGAATTGACATAAATAATTCATCAACATGATTTTAATTTATTTAACCCATAAACATAATTTTAAATTATTAAACTTTTTAATATGATTATAACCTGTTTAATTTATTTAATAATTTAAACTTATAAAAATGTTATTTTAAAAATAATTTAGTTTAATTTTTAAAATCTTAATAATTAAATTGTTTAAATTTTAATTATAATATATTTATAACTTAAAAAATAAATTAAAATCATAATTTTATGCTTTTTTTTTTATATATAATTATTACAAAATTTTTAATTATTAAATATTTTAAATTTTTATAATGAAAAATACAAAACTTTACTTAAGTTGGTTATTTAATTTTTCAACTATATGATGTCCATAGTTAGAAAAAAGTGTTATAATTTTTAAATATATAAAATTAATAAATTTATAGGACTTAAATGAATAATAAGCAAGTTGGGTTATAAACAAATTATTGTGATATTTAAATAAATGAGTTAAATGGATTAGACGAGTTGAGCAATCAAACTAAAAAAATGACTATTTGCTAAACAAGTCATAAAGGTTAATATGAAACCAAAACTCGCTAAAATTCATATCATTCTTGAATAAGATTATCAGGTCATATAAAAATCATCACCCTCGTTTGAAATAAAAAATGATTTGATTTGATTTGATTTGTAAACGATATCTCTATCTTAGGTGTCCTCTTTCAAGTATCTTCTAGTTTCTAATCTTTGCACCCTCACACTAGCTTTCTCTAGACACAACCCAAAATAAACACAAAATGCTTAGGCATTTTCAACCAATATTAATGCAAAAGCTCACAAAAGTCATCACCCAAAAAAAAAATATACCCACTAAGCAAGTAGAGCTTGGAATTGAGTGGAAAGCACATTAAGAGATGGTCCCTGCAGATTAAAAATGAAAATCAAAGTCAATTCCCAATTTCCCATCACTACCTCTTTATATGAAAAGCTTATTCATTAATGGTGGTGAGCAGTTTTCAACTGCAAAGTGAGAGGAATGTTGAATATATTCCCATATAATGTGACCAAGTTTTCTAAGGTGACATTCCATCAAATAAGAAACTTGAGTTGTTGGTCCCCTAACAGACCAACCCTTTTGCCTTTTGAAAAACTTTCTCCTTCCTTTTTTTTAGTTTTATTTTATTTTATTATTATTATTATTATTATTTTTTGTCCTTTCCTTTGGTTTAGCTTTTCTTGGAGAACACTATTGGGACATTGCCAATTCTCAAAGGCACTTGAGGTTTTTTAAAGGGTTCTTGGGTGAATAACTCATCAATAAAGTGCATGTAAAGTGGTTTATTTAAAAAGTTTGTGATCATAAAGATAAAATGATGGGTATGGATGTTAGTTTGTTTGACATGTAGTTTAATTTATGGTTTAAGTCTAATTTAGGGTTTTTCTTGATATTTATTAATAATATAATTTAGGGTTTTTTTTGGATATTTTGAAGCTTTAACTTTCTTCTATATTTGAAATGAATTGTGGTTTAGTTGATTGTAAAATTTTGAATATAGTAGAAAAAAAAAAAGTAAGAAGTAAACTTTTAAAATAAATTATGAAACTTTGTATTTTGATCAAAACTAAAAAAAATGAGTCAGTCTCTAAATCAAATTGGTCGTAAATTAGGTTGCTTCTTGATCTTAGTGGTAATAGATTACAAGTTATTGATGATTCATAATAAGAAGTTCAAATTTGTTTTAAAATGATAATAAACAAAATACAAGATATAAAGAAAGAACAAAATAAAAAGAAATATAAAAATATTTTTAAAAAGGTATAGAGGGGAGTTTAGAGGATCAGAGAAAAGGGGGTTGTTATTCGTAACATCCCTTTTGCTAAACATAATATTTTTTTGTCATATTTTTTTTCACATATAGCCTTTTTAATAAAGAACTCTCTCTAACCTCCTCTCAATATATTGAACCTAAATTTTAGTTGATTAAGGTTACGAATAACAGTCGAAATACAATAAATGACGAAATTTAATCATCTGATAACAATTTTATATGAAATATTTTTGTTTGGGTTACAAAAAAATTCATATTAAACACAATAAAAAAATACTTTTTTAAAAAAACCATTCCAATTAAATATTGCTTATTTTAAAATTTTAATAATAATTTTTATTTAAAAAAATTGAGTTATGAATTTCACATTAAAACATTGAATATAATAAAACCATTTTACATAATATACTTTTGGTGAAAAAAATCATTTTATAATTTATTATTTAAAGAAATTATTTTGTTTTAAAATATAAGAAGAATATGAAAAACAATTGAGTGTGAAAAAAATAAAAGAAATGAAAAGAAAAAAAACAAAGTTTACGTGGGGGTGGGGGGTTGGGAATAAAAAAAATAAAAAAAGGGTGCAATAGGGACGTGAAGTTGGGGAGGAGAGAGGAGAGAGAGGGGAGAAAGAATAAGAGAGGGTAGTTTAGGAATGTAAAATGCTATATTAGTAAAACTGGTGTTGCGAATAGCAATTGAGAGAGAAAAACTAGAGTGATACTTTTCTTACTCTAAATGTCATATCTACAAGAGATGAGAGACTTTTTATAGGTTTTACAAATGACTTCCATTTAATACTCGTTCTAAGATTAGTAAATGAAAATTTACAATTGAATTTCAAGTCATTTAATGTAGTGTTATTCACCATGTTATTCATAACAAAATTATTTTTTTCATCTATTAGGAAATAAAACTAAACACAATAAAAATTATTAAGTAGTTTTAAATTTATTAAGAATACTTTGAAAATATAAAAAAATTTCATATTTAATCTATTATAATATTGCTAAGGATGAGAGGTGTGGGACACCTACCATTCCATGGCATGGCCCCTAAGGAAAAAAAAAAAAATCTTCAACGCACTTGTTATGAAGACAAAGGAAAGTGACAATGAGTAAATGAGTGGAAGTGAAGAGAATTCCATTTTGGGCATGTAAAATACAATTGAAAGTAGCAGCAAAAAGTGGGGGAGTACTGGAGATTCTGAAACCCAAAGAGATCTTCTTCAACTCCTTAGATTCTCTCTCACGTTGCCCTTTCCCCATCACATAAGCTTTTCCCTAAAATTATTTCTCCATTTATTGGGTGGGGTATCAAAAGGAAGCCCTGCCTCTTTGGCCTTTGAGAAGGTAACAATTTATTTATTCAAATTTATATTTGTGTGAAAATGACATTGCATTTGAGCATTTCAAATATGCAAATTTTTTCAAAGCCAATACTCTAGTGATAGAGACTCCCTCACATGTAGCCCTTTTCCCACTTTTCCCTTTTATTTCTCTCTTTGAAATCAAAACCCCCCTTCCCACATACTTGGAAAATTCCAACCTCTTTCATTCCCCCTTTACCTACTTAACTCAATTCAACTCCCTTCAATTTTTTTATTTTTAAAGTTTTATTAGAAACTAAAGCTAAAACTAAAAGTATGATTTTGATAGTGTAAATGTTTCATTAAATTACTTAAGGTTTTAAGCTCTTTTGTGAGATAAAAAAATATTTTTTTATTTAAATTATTGAAATATGTCCCAACCTTGACTATTTTTTAACATATTATATTCATTTTTTTATTTTTAAATTAAATTTCAAACATCTAATCAGTCTCGGTACTGAAGTCAAGTGTTATCGCTAAGCTTTGACAAATTCTCATCCTCTTCATTCGTAATAATATGATGTTGAATGTTTAAATAATTATTTAAAAAATTCTCGATCTCTCAATTTTTAATAATATAATATTGAATGCTTAAATGATTATTTAGTTTGAAAAATGTTACTGTAAAGTTAATTTTATATATAATAACTTCCCTAAGAAGCAATATACATTTTTTTTTTAATTTAAATTTTTGTATAAATAAATAATTTTGAAAACTAAAATGAGTGCACCTTAGGTTGGACCAATTTTCATGATTTTGCTATTTATTTTTTCTTTTTCACATTTGTGGTTGGAGGGGGCCTATTAGTGATACAAGTTCATCAAGTGGGTTGATGGATTGAAGTTGGACTCATGGACACCCTACCATACCTCAATCTATTATAATTATTCATCAAATCTTAGTGATAGTCAATATTAAATAAAAAAATATATCTACAAAGTTATGAAACAAAATATCATTTTCCTATGTCCCAATCACCCTCTCCTGGTCCCAATAGTGACCAATTTTTCTCACCCATCATTAGTCATCCATTCACAAGTGGTGCACACAAATGGAGCTTGTTTCAACTTTCTTCAACTAGTGTGAATAGGAATCAAGAAATAGATCACAATAATTAGCATCATATAACAAAAATTTAAAAATTATAAAATTTTAAACAATTTTTATTATGCTTAAATTTTTCTTTAACATATCTAAAAGAGAGAATTTAAGGAGACATTTAAAAATTATTTTGTCAACTTAAATAAAATGATGAACAAAAGATTTTTTAAAAATAAATTTAAGATATTTTGAAATATTATTTTAATGTCTTTGAAAAATAATTAAAAATAAGAATAAAAATAAAAAGCTTATGCATTACACATGAAGAGAGAGTGATTTAATAGAATTTTTTTTTTAATGATTAAATTTAGCTTGTAAATTCTTTCAAAAGATCAAAAATTAAGTTGATTTATAGGATTGATTAAAAATCTATCAAAAAGTATTATAATAAGGTGATGTCACGCGTATAGTTATTTTATATTTTATTTATGTTTGAATTTTAGATTATTATTAATTTAATATCTTAAAATTTTCTTTGAAAATAAAAAAGGAGGGAAGAAAAGGGGGGAGAAAATATGAAAACGTTGGGAAAAGTGAATAATGAGGTATAAACAAAGCCAACATATCAAATCAAACACCTTTTTACCTTGAAGAGGTTGGACTTTGGAGAGGAGAGAAGGAAAGCAACGAAAAAAATAAAGGAGTCATATTCCAAAGCGATGATGAATGATATGTGTGTGGGTGTGGCTGTGGCACTGTGTGGGGGGGCCTCCATTCTCTGCTGTCACATTCCACCTTTTCAATTCGAAGCGACCTTTTCTCCTGTGACTCGTTCGCACTCGGCCCCCAACCCGCCCTCTCCCATAACCCAAATCCTGTTAACTGGTCCTGCGACCAAGGAGTGAGAGAAAATGGGGAAAAGTTTGGTTATACGTCTACAGAAAGTGACACTGAGTGTACTGGGGTTGGCCCACTGAGTGAGTGGACACGGCATCTCCAATCTTCAATCCTTGTCATTCTCGCTCTAGAAAAAGGCAGGGAATGAATGAATGAATGAAGAAGAAGGTGGTGAATTGCAGAGAATACGTGAAGATTGAAGGGTAGAAATGGGTGCGGAAGTCGTAGAATCTATGCTCAACATCTGTTCGTGAAAATGCCTCAATAAGGGGACCCACGACCCACCAGCAGGGGCGACCACTGTGGCTCGCCTCACGAATAAATAATTTGATTATTGTCTGGTTTTTTAAAAAAGAGAGTTTCTTTTTTTTTTTCGCTCTGTTTTTTAGTTGTTATTTATTTATGCTCGCCGGCGATGCCTACGTCGGTTAGCTTAGCCAGGCAATGCTTGACGCCCGAGGCGGCGCACGCGCTGGACGAGGCGGTGGGGGTGGCGCGGCGGCGGGGGCATGCTCAGACGACGTCGCTGCACGCCGTGTCGGCCATGCTGTCGCTGCCGTCGTCGCTGCTCCGGGATGCTTGCGCGCGTGCGAGGAACTCGGCGTACTCGGCGCGGCTGCAGTTCAAGGCGCTGGAGCTGTGTCTTAGCGTGTCGCTGGACCGAGTCCCGTCGACCCAGCTCGCAGACGACCCGCCGGTTTCGAACTCGCTCATGGCCGCCATCAAGAGGTCTCAGGCGAACCAGAGGAGGCAGCCGGAGAATTTTCAGTTGTACCAGCAGCTTCAGCAGCAGTCGTCGTCTTCCATTTCGTGCATAAAGGTTGAGCTCCAGCATTTGATTCTCTCCATTCTTGATGACCCTGTCGTGAGTCGAGTCTTCGGTGAAGCGGGTTTTCGAAGCTGCGATATCAAGCTCGCCATTGTTCGACCCCTGCCTCAGCTTCTCCGATACTCCCGATCCAGAGGTCCGCCTCTGTTTCTCTGCAATTTCATCGACTCTGACCCAAGTCGCCGGAGCTTCAGTTTTCCCTATTCCGGGTTCTTCACTGGCGACGAGAATTGCAAGCGAATCGGGGAAGTTCTCGGCAGGGGAAAGGGGAGGAATCCTCTGCTTGTTGGCGTATGCGCATATGATGCGCTCCAGAGTTTCACAGAGATGGTGGAGAAAGGAAGATACAATATTTTGCCTGTGGAGATATCTGGGTTGAGCATAATTTGCATCGAGAAGGATGTCTTGAGGTTTTTCAATGAGAATTGCGATCAAGGCCTGATGAATTCCAGGTTTGAGGAGGTGGGTGTGCTAGTTCAACATTGTTTGGGAGCTGGGTTGGTGGTGAATTTCGGAGATTTGAAGGTTTTTATCGACCGCGATGATGCATCTGTTGGTGTTGTGAGCTATGTTGTTTCCCAGTTAACAAGATTGTTGGAGATTCATGGTGGAAAAGTGCGGTTAATGGGAGCAGTCTCGAGTTATGAGACCTATTTGAAATTTCTTAATAGATATCCATCTATTGAAAAAGACTGGGACTTGCAGCTTCTGCCAATCACTTCTCTTAGACCTCCAATGGGGGAGCCCTATGCAAGATCGAGGTAACTGGCCAATCCCGCATTTCCATATTAGTAGGCTTCGATTCAATTCATATGTGTAGAAGTTGTCTCAACCACTTAGTTTCAGCTCCATGAGGTAGTTTTTAACGCATACAGATCTGTTTATAACCACAATGAATTAAAATACTAAAGCATGTCAAGTATATGATATTATGCTATTGCCCAGCCTCTCCAAGTTTACCAATTTTAAATTATGACTCCAATTTTATATTTTGAAGTGTATATACGACAAAGATCTTGATTTTCTTGTGAATTTGATACAGATACCTTCGCTTTAAGTTATTCATAAATTTAACATAAGTTGCTGGGAACATCCTCCTTCTGAAAGGCTATTAGAGCCTGGGATGGTGAATCATGGTTTTGAGGGATTATAAGAAAAGGTTAATTTATTTTAATTTTGGGTCCTGTCATGGAATTTTCTTTTGTGATGATTCAAATAATTCCAGGATTATCTGGGTGAAGTTCCTGTAGAAGAATTTAAAACTGGTATTCACACAAAAGGAGAGGCTTAGTTGAATATGCTGTTCTTATTTGTAGTTCAGGTTTATGCTTCACAATTTTGGTATGATGTACTGCCATGAATTCATTACTCCAAAAACTAGTTTTGTTGAGAAAGAGTTGAGATAAATTAATATTTCGATTTTTCTTATTCAACATCTGAATGTTAATTTATGGACAAATATGTATAGATTACCTAAAGAGGTTTTTAGAGAAGAACACTTTTACTTTAATTTTTATCTGCAATTATGATTTTGACCATGTGAGAACACTTCTTTCTTAATACTTCGAGTTGTTTTGTTTTTTATTTTATTTTCTCAGTGTTTGAAAGCATAATAAAATTTCCTTTGTCATACTATATATGTGCATGTGTTCTCATGGCTGTCTATGTCATGTCTTGATCGGAGAGTGGAAATTTTGCTCCACACTAGTGAGTGGACCGTCACCAATAATATGAAAGCTAGGACTATGACTGTTAACAACACCATGTTGTGCGGTCCTAATGAAGGAGATTATGTCATGATCACTTTTTGTGAGCTGAAGAATCTACTGTAAAAAATAATGAGAGAGACTTTTGCAAGAAGTGGCTTCAGGAACACTGGTTAGAGGTGACAATTGAAAATCTTTGGGCACTCAAACTGCCTAGTTAGGGCATCAGGTTTGTATCACCATAATTAGGTAGTAATGGATGCCTTGTTGTAAGCACAAACCTCCACATGAAAGAGGTGGGTAGCCATTGAGAATGTCAAATATTGATGTCATATCTCAGGTAGCTGATATGACGAGGAAGTTACTAATTGAGAAGGTGTGGGCCCATATCATCGACACTCGGAGGATTATTAAGGAAGCTAAGATGATGATCACCTTTAGCCATGCTTATCTAGATGGTGATACTTGTGCGATACCCTAATGAAAATAGGCCATGTGTTAATCTTGTAATTGGTTTTTACAGGGCTGCTACAGAGCTAGCTATTTGAAAGTTAGACAATTGTGATGGCTGAGGTTGTGTCATGTTTAGTTCTTTTCCCCATGATAGAAAGATAGTTTTGAGACCATAGCATCATTGTAAACGTCCACCTCCCCTTGAATATACTAATTTAACGCACCCTATATTTGTATTTGTCTGCACATGCTTCTATTACAGTGGTGCTTTTATTCCACCATCTATCCTCATGTAAGCTACTAATTGTTGTTGATCTGGTGTATGATTGTTAGCAAGAGTAATTAAGAAGCTTCAATAGTTGGTTAGAATTTGGATCATCTTATTCTTGAGGTTGGAAATTGTGGTTTTAGTGGTTGAAGATGAGTTTATTTCATCTGATCTGTTGTTGTGTAATTAACAATGTGGTTCTCTGATTTTTGTTTTTCCTCTTTTAATTAGGTGGTAGGAAGGTACCAAACCTTACATGTTATGCTTTACTCGAGTAAATTCTAATGTCATTTTTTACTTAGATTTTAGATAATGAAGAATGCTATCTATTTGTGATCAGGCTTCTATTTTTTTTTTTTTCCTTCATGCCTTCTGAATATCTTTGAGCCCATTATGCAGTCTTTTTCCCTGTGTTCATTTAACTTCTGACCATTTTGTGTCCATTGTATCTCACAGTTCTGTGCTCATTATGTGCTTACAGCTTGATGGAGTCATTTGTCCCATTGGGTGGGTTTTTTTCTTCCCCTTGTGAGCTGAAGGGCCAGTTAAGCGGCTCATATCAATTTACATCTCGTTGTCATCAGTGCAATGAGAAGTGTGAGCAAGAAGTGGCTGCTCTGTCAAAGGGAGGATTCACTGCTTCAGTTGCCGATCAATACCAACCTAACTTGCCTTCTTGGTTGCAGATGGCTGAACTTGGGAAAAACACGGCATTTGATGTTGCAAAGGTGTGTATTTCCTTCAAATTTATCTATGAAACTTTTATCAATATTCACCCATACCACAACTCAAAGAGCTACATGCTTCGTTGTTTGTTGACCCTAGTAATGGCCAACTTTAAGTGTCTACTGTGAACTAAGGTCTTAAAGTCAATATTTTTAATGTTATTATTAGCACATTTGAAACAATTGTTTTTAGAAAATATTTGGATAGGCTTCATCATGATGGTTATTCTTTGACCTAAAAGAATTCCATATTGGTGGAATCACCATAATATTATATTTAGTGTCATGCTCTTACAATAGCATTTTTGGTCCATTGTCCACAGTAGTTTTTTATGTCTTGAGCAATATCTCAGTGGCTGTAATTCATTCATAGGAATTATATTGGCATTGACTTAATCTTGTGGGATTCATGAGAAAAGCTGATGTACTATCTGATGTAAACTGAGGAAATTTTACATTATTTATGTAAAAGCAGTTTCATTTTCTTCAGTGCAGGCCAAAGATGATGGCATGCTATTGTTGAATGCTAAGATTATGGGGCTGCAAAAGAAATGGGACAATATTTGCCAGCGTCTCCAGCACACCCAACCATTTCCCAAGGCAGATTTTTATCGAGTGGGTTCTCAAGTTCCATCTGTTGTGGGATTTCAGGCTGTCAAGGACTTGAAGGAAAATACTGATAATCATCACAGCAGCAAAACAAATGCATCTCCAAGTGACAGTGGGTGCAAACATGCAAATTCATGTGTGTCCATGGATCTACAAAAAGTTCCGGAATCGACTCCAAGCACTCCGCTTCCTCTAGTTTCCAAAAATGAGAGTTTCCTATCCAAACTCTTTGAAAAATCTTCAAAAACTGAAGAGCATGAGCCAGGGAGCCTCCAATCTCGCTCTTTATCCACCTCAAGCGTGGGTGATGGTCGAACATCTCCTACATCTGTGAATTCTGTGACTACAGATTTAGGGTTGGGACTGTTTTATCCACCAAGTAAGCAATTAAAGAAAGATGCAAAACAAACTCATCTGGGACCTCTGCCAGACTTTTCTAGCCACTATCCTGCAAATGTTGACCTGGTAAATGGGAGCATCTCAAATCCATCTTCATCCTGCTCATGTCCTGATTCTTGGGGCCAGTCTGATCAAAGAGATTTCAAGACGCTTTTTAGAGCCCTTGCTGAAAGGATTGATTGTCAACATGAAGCCATAAGCGTGATTAGTGAAACAATAGCACGCTGTCGACTGGGTAATGAAAAACGCCATGGAGCAAGTCCCAAAGGAGACATATGGTTCAATTTCGTAGGACCTGATAGGTTCAGCAAGAAGAAAATCGCTGTTGCCCTTGCAGAGATATTGTATGGACGCAGGGAAAATTTTATCTGTGTGGATCTCAGTTCCCAAGATGGTATGATCCATAAAAGTGCAAACCATGGTAGCCAAGAAATGAATGGATACAATGTAAAGTTCAGAGGAAAGAACGTGGCTGATTATATTGCTGGGGAGTTGAGCAAGAAACCCTTGTCTGTTGTCTTCCTCGAAAATGTGGATCAGGCTGATCTGCTGGCTCAAAACAGCTTGTTCCACGCTATTAATACTGGTAAATTTTGCGACTCACATGGAAGAGAAGTCAGCATTAACAATGCTACCTTTGTGACAACATCAAGATTCAGGCAGGGTGACAAAGTTCTATCTTCAGGTAAAGAACCTGCTAAATATTCTGAGGAAAGAATATCAAGAGCAAAGGGCTTGCCAATGCAAATTTTAATTGGATATTCTCATAGGGACGATGACCATGACAACTTTGGCCACAGCTTGAGCCTATCCATAACCATGAACAATGGCATCTCTAACCAGATTTTTCTGAATAAAAGGAAGCTGGTTGGCAGCAGTGAAACCCTAGAGCAGAGTGAAACTTTGGAGATGGCTAAGCGGGCACACAAGGCATCAAACACATATCTGGATTTGAACCTCCCGGCTGAAGAGAATGAAGGGCAAGACGCTGATCATGTAGACCCTGACAACGACGATTCCTCCACTGAAAACCCCAGGTCCTGGTCACAACATTTCTCTGATCAGATTGATGAAACAGTGGTTTTCAAGCCATTTGATTTTGATGCACTGGCTGAGAAAGTATTGAGAGACATCAGCAAGACGTTCCATGAGACCATTGGCCCAGAGTCTTTGCTGGAGATCGATACAAAAGTCATGGAGCAGATCCTAGCCGTTGCATGCTCGTCGGACAGGACCGGAGCCGTGGGGGATTGGGTGGAACAGGTTCTAAGCAGGGGATTTGCGGAAGCTCAAAAACGGTACAATCTCACTGCCCATTGTGTTGTAAAACTTGTTCCTTGTGAGGGGATTTTCATGGAGGATCAAGCACCACGAGTTTGGCTTCCCTCTAGAATCATTTTGAACTGATGTCCCATGAAAACCTCATTCTTGTAATTACATGTATACTGTAGCATTTAGCCTCCAGAAACCCTTCTTTTTAGCCTGTTAATCCCATAATTTGTTTGGGGTTTTTTCGGGTTGGTTATTTGTGATTTACTTCTATATAGAAACTGCAGTTGGAGCTTGTGTTATGTTCAAATACTAAATCCGTACCTCCGGCATAGTTTCTTAGAAAACACCCAAGTTTTTCAGCGGATTGCTTCTCAGATTGTCTAAATGTCTTTCAAGTTTTGGAAAGATCTATGGAATTTTCCTTTTAATTTTCTTTAAATTACTGTTAAATTTTTCTATCCAACCAAACAAACACCTCTTCTTTTTTTTTTCTTTTTTTTTTTTTCTTTTTTTAAAAATTCAATAAAAAAACTCGATAAAAAATGGTAGTGTTTAAAAAGAGTCAACGGAAAGTCTCGGTTTGGGTCTAGATAACAGTTCGGGTGGGCTATAAAGTAACCCGAGGTAGAGCGAAAAAGAGCCCAGGCGGTGTGTCCGTACATCTGTTGGTGCCTGGATCTCTCTGTGAAAATCTCGAGCTGGTTTCAGATCTCGAACCCTCCATGAAATGGCTTCCATCGACTCCAGTCCCCGCACCGTTGAAGACATTTTCAAGGACTACAAAGCTCGACGCAGCGGCGTAGTTCAAGCTCTCACCTTCGGTACCTGTTCTTTTTGCTTATGTTTTTGGTCCTAATCTTCCGTTTGGTTGCCGAGAATTTGAAGGAAAATGAAAAAATAAAAGTGTGGGGTGTTGCTTTAGGAAAGTAATCGAGTTGATTCTTGTTTTCAAATCGATCTGTGTTGATTTTCTTGACGGTTTGGTCCTTTTGTCTTGTTCTCAGATGTCGACGAATTCTACGCGCTATGCGATCCAGGTCAGTTCGTTGTACTTGTCACTCGTATTTAGTTTTGTAGCGTGCTTGGTTGCGAGGAGCTGCAGGGAAAATGAAATCGGAAGTTCTGCATTTTTGTGTTGTAGAAAATTTTCTGCTCTTTGTTTCTTTGCCTTTGGTTTCCGAGTTTCTGGTTTCTCGGAAACCGAACGGAGCATGAGCGCTTATGATCGCGATTTTCAGCTTCAGAGTTTATTTTACTTAGGATATCTGTTATTGCTTGTTTTTAGAGAAGGAGAATTTGTGTTTGTACGGACATCCGAATGGGTCATGGCATGTGGCTATGCCAGCGGAGGAAGTTCCGCCTGAGCTGCCGGAGCCGGCTTTAGGGATTAATTTTGCAAGAGATGGGATGAACCGGAGAGACTGGCTTGCGTTAGTTGCTGTGCATAGTGATTCTTGGCTGCTTTCTGTGGCATTTTACTTTGGTGCTAGCCTTAACCGTAACGACAGGTGTGTTGATTTTGCCTCTATATTACTTTGAGGCATTGCCCAGATTATTTTCCTGTACTGCTGCAGAATTAATAGCACTATAATACTTTTCCTCACAGATATGATTATGATTTATGCAAGTTGAAATATCACCCCACAGCAACATGCGCAAATAGCCAACTTCATTATCACTTGTTACTGCAATAAAGTGCTAGTATCCTAGTGAGCATTAGAGATATGGCAAATATTCCTTCCAGAATCACTGATTGAGGAGAGGGACGGGTATGAACTGAATCCTTAATGAATTGAAACCTAATAGGGTATGAAACAGGTTACTAAAAGAAGGATAAGGGGTATAACACTAAGAGACAAATGCAAATAATAATTTAGTGGTGTTCTGCTCTTACTAAGTAGCACATCAAGAGGCTGGTAAGACTGATTTTTTTCTCAAAACAAGAATGGGTTTTGAGATATAAAAGAACAATGTTGCTGTAGGGATGGATTGATCAGGGCCAAGAAATTGATAATGGATTTAGTTTGAGTTATGTTTTTCTGGTTAACAAATGTTGGGAATCCCATGTCTCAAAATGTAATTTTATCAATTATTGGGGATTTGATGGTGTAACTGAATTAATGATAAGTTGTTAGTTTGCTTGTTTTCATTTAGTGATTGTTTATATCAGTGGTTTTTGTTAAAGATTATATGAAACAAAACCCTAAGAAATTGACCTTTGAAGTTTAATATTATGGACAGTAGGACTAACATGTATTATTTGGTGAACTGAAAAATGTTTTCAATAGTTTTTCTTCAAATGGTTAATGCTTTAACTTTCCTTTTTTTTTAATAGCCCTTCTGTTTATAGGAATGGTATTGGAAAACTACCAATGCTGTTGTGCTTGTAATATAGAAGTACAGGTACTTGCTCCATTACAACCCTTAATTTCTTTAAAATAATGGAAAATGGCTTCTGTTTTTATGTTTGAGAAGCCACTTTATACACGATAGCTTAGATATAATTCCATGGCGAAGGCTAGACTATATGATTTAACTCCTTTCTACTACCTTTGGAAGTTTATATCCTATGTAAGTAATGCGATATGTTTCTTTCTATTGATTAAATTGATATAAGTGAATCATTAAACAGGAAAAAAATAAAGTTTATTTACAAGTGACCAAAAGTGGAATGGTGTTTTTTTTTTCCAATTGCAAAGTCATTAAAACATTCATCCTCATTTACTATTTCTTCCTTTTTTTTTTTCAATGAATACTACTGCTATTTACTGAATCTGATTCAGTTTACTTATTTGAGACTACTGTTTTCATTGAAGGTCTCCACCTATTAATTCTTAAAATCATGCTTAACATTCCTATGACTGACATTTTATCAGGTCTGCCCTATCTTAAATTAATTTTAGATATGGTTCTATTATGACTAGCTCAACTGATACTGTCACAACAGGTATATCTTGGAACACCCTCTTGAGGTTCCAAACCAAACTCATTGGTCTATGTTTTGCTGGCTACAAGCCTACAACTTGGTAAGTTCATGTTAGGCTAAAGGCTGACCAAACCATAAAGGGTTGTGCAGGTTATCCCAAATCAAATCCAGCTATTTGCAGTTACTCAACCCAAACTTGAGTTAGATAGGGTTACCTTGGGGTGGAATGATAACCTTTCCTGTAGTTTCCATATCAAACCTTTTATGGACCATGTTCTGCAGAATATTATATATATAATGTGTGTGTGTGTGTGTGGGTGTTAGGAAGGGAGGGTTTGAAGGGAACAAACTTGAAGCTACTTCCCGTATCAGAAGAAAGGGGCAAAAAGGTTTTGTAAAGACAGGGAGCATACAAAGAACTAAAATGATACATAGAGTGCAACATTTGAGAACAGTTAGGGCTTGGTTTCTTGTCTTAATAATGTTCTAGCATATGTTACTAGTTTTTAAATTTATGTGTATAATAGTTTTAGTATCCAATTATCCATTAGATCTGGCTTCAGTTGGGTGGGATGCCTGGTTTTCAACTTGAGCCCAAGCCAACCTTTGGTTGAATGGGGATTTTTCAATATGAGTCCAATTATAAGTCCAAAAGTTTAAGACCAAGTTTCTCATTGGTTAGGGTGGGCTAAGGTTGTGCCAGCCTGCCAGGTTAAATCTGCCTAAGTTGCAGCCTTATCATTCAGAATTGTCTCAGAATTCTTGGACCTTATACAACATATTGTCTGTGTGCATTTAGGTAACTGTTGTATATCCAATATCAGTATCTTAAAAAAAATTATTTACTTCTTATGATGCACCTATGAGCCCTAAAATTCAAAAGAAGACATTCTTTGGGAAAAAGTTATGGCATATGTTCATGGTAATTAACAATAATACTTTAATCAGAAACATATGCATGTGTTGGGTGATATTGTTGACACAGTCTAGCTTCTCTAGGATGCTACATATTAAAAGATGACATATGAGCACAAGTGCACAACACACTTTGAAGAGGTGATGATGGTACTGTGTGATAGAGAAGTACCTAGGTTCCTCAAGAGGGGGAAAATTATTATGTTTAATTGTTTCCAGAGTTGAGTGGAAGTTATTGGGCATTTTTTTGTATTCCTCCCCCTGGTTCCTCCCACTTCCATGCACACATTCTGAATAAGAGCCTTGTCTGGGCCAGAGCAGAGTGGGAGGCTTCCTCGAGTCATTTATGTGTTTGTTGCAGAACATAAAATGTATTTTTTTCTTGGTTTGTCATACCCCTTTATTTGAAGGGATTTTTGGATTTAGTGGTTGATTTGGTTAAGTGATGTTTATGTCAAACAATGCTATTTTTAGGGGATAATTTTTCACGATTGTATGCTCTTTGCTCTTCACTTAACAGGAAGCGGCTATTTAGCATGATAAACGATCTGCCCACTGTCTTTGAAGCTGTAACCCAGGGAAAACTTGTCAAAGACAAACCCACTATGGATAGTGGAAGCAAATCGAAGAGTAGCACGAAGGTGATGATCGTTTGTATTTAATCATTTTATAAACCATCTGTACTCTTTTCCTAAAGCCTGGATTCACGATGCTGCCTTATCTTTGCAGAGATCAATTGATGGCCAGGTGAGAAATGACCTAAGGCCACGAGATGAGGGCTATGTGGAGGATGACGATGAACACAGTGAAACCCTTTGTGGTAGCTGTGGGGGAAATTACAATGCTGATGAGTTCTGGATCGGCTGCGACATCTGTGAGAGGTGGTTCCATGGAAAGTGTGTGAAGATAACACCAGCCAAGGCTGAAAGCATCAAGCAGTATGAATGCCCTTCTTGCAGCTTGAAGAAGGGCAGGCTGAACTAAAAAGGCTTCTGAAGGAGTTAACCTTCTTGTTTCATACCCAATTTCTTAGGATTGCTGGCTTTTCAACATCTTAATGTTCACCATAACAAATGCTCTTTTTAAGGGATTGAAGTTCTGCTTCTTCCCCCTACAATGCCTGTCTCAGCACTTTTTCATATAAGACAGCGTTTGGTATCATCTCATGAAAGTTCTAATTTCAGAATATGCTCTATGCCATTTGTTTGCAGGGCCTTCCTGGATTCAACTTCACTCAGTCTTCTCAGCCATGGCCAGTCCATCTCTGCTCTGCTTTTCAGGTACTTACTCTCACTTACTGACATACAAATGGTACCAGCTCAGGATTTTCTTGCACTAGGGTAAAGGATGTTATGAGATGATGAATATATCTAGGCTCACTGTAGATACTAGTAAGAATAGCCTGATATAATCAATTATGAACTTATAACATGAACTAATTTGAACAAGAATTTTAATTTCTAAAGATTTTATGAAAGCGGAGCACTCGACTTGGATCTAGGTAAAAAAATTGGACTGAAAGTGGAGGAAAATAAAAGGTAGGGTTTGAATTTGTTGAACTTTTCTTGCATACTTTTTTAAACGGGTTTGAATCATTATTTAAAAATAATTTATTTTTTCTTTTTATTATTTTTCCTTCGCATTTTCTTTCAATATTTTTAGGGACCAAACGTAGCTTAAGATCTAAATAAGATTTCATTTGAATATGAGGGAAAGAAAATAGTGGGAAAAAAGTAGGAGGAAAATAATAAAAAATAAAGCATAATTTTAAATTTTAGGATAAACTAAGGTGCCAAATTGGTAATTATCAAACTCTTTGTTAATTGTGCATACAAAATTTGGGTCATTGGATGAAAAATACAAAGAATAGGAATAAGGTATGAATGAATGAGATTAATATACAAAATAATAAGATTTAAATGTACATATGAGATGAAATGGTTGATTATACTTTTTCGAAGTTATTTTAACATCTATAGCAAATTGATAAAAAAAAAAAAAAAAAAAAAAATCTTAAAAAGCAACTACTCTTAAGAGTATTGAGAAATTTATGATACTTTGCCCATAATTTTCTTATCAATTATGCATCTTGAAATAAAAAATTAATTTTATACTAAAGATATTTTTTGAAAAACACTTTTCATACGAAGTGTAATTACCTTCCATTAAAAAAAAAAAACAAAATGTAGTTACATTCATGTGGGAAGTTATCTCATTGAAAGACACCATCCATATAGTTTTCCATATCGGAAGATAACTTTTTAAAAAATAACTTTAATATAAGTTTGGTTTTTAGGAAAATAACCTTCTTTTTTGTGGAAGTTGTTATTCTAAAAAGTAATTTAGGTGTAAATTGATTTTTTAAAAGATGAAATAGTAAATTTTGAAGAAAACCTTTTTGAAAGTTATTCCAAAAAATAATTTATCTGTAAATTAATTTTTCAAAAAAAAAAAAAAGGGAAATAGTAAATTTTTAAGAAAACAGCTACATTTGTATTTTCAAAAAGCAATTTTTGTGTAAATTGGTTTTTTTTTTTTTTTTTTTTCTAAAGTAATTTTATAGTGTTTTTAAAAATGATAACTTCTATGAAAAGTAATTATATTTCATTATAGAAAATGTTTTTTTAAAAGAGTACATTCAATTTTTTATTAGGAAAATTATAAAAGTTGTCCTTTTAAGGGACAATTTCTCAATATAGTCAAAATTGTTGTATATTCCTCGATACTTTTACTACTCCCGCTTTTTAAGATTTTGTTTTTTATTCGATTTGCTTTAGGTGTTAAGAAAACCCTACTTTTTCGATAGGCATAACATCTTTGACACTGCAGTTGCATCCTTAATAAATTTTATGAGTATTGACATAAGCCATAAAAATCATGGTTGCCTGTACGGTAAGTATGATAGATTTTTGTTTGGAGGTAAGGTTGATATGTTCCTTGTGCAAGCTGACACAGACATGTTTCCAAACAGAAGACGGCAATATGTCCCTATTCCCACATGGCTAATAATTTGGACACAGCTCTTCCCCACATAGCCGACTACTCTGACCTTGTGACTTGTCCGATTTACTTTCCACTTTCCACTACATATCAATCACAAACTTATTTGTCCGGATCTATGAGAAATATCGAGCCAGGGTTTTTAAAAACAGTTTCTACGATCCGCTTATAAATTATTTTTAAAAACAATTATTTATTTTTGTGATAAAAAATAGTTTTTAGACAATTTGGTACGAAAATAATTTATTTTTAAAAACATATTTTAGTTATTTTTTATAATATTTTGATTATGTTTTTAAAAAAATTCATTACACATCAATGAGTTTTATAGTTTTATAGTAAAATATAATGAGAAAACTGTTTTGTATATTTAAGTTTTTGAATTGAATTTTATTCTTAAAAGTAATTAAAAACTGTTTTAAAAAAGTGTTTTTGAAAATAATTTTTCAAAATATTATCAAACATGTCCTTATTTTTTAGAAGTGATTTTAAAACTTTGCCAAGCACACCCAGCCTATGAATCATGTTGGTTCTTTTCACGTCTCCTTATGGTATAGATTTTTTCATAAAGACTCTTTAAATAATATTTACAAAATATAATTTAGTTACATATAAAAAATAAAGATAAAAATAAGTTGTGCACTTAGTCACTGGCATGGTTTGGTATAAGTCGATATTCGATGATAATTTTATGTCCGAATACCCCAACAGGCAACAACCAAACCTAGCCTGCTACAATACAAAATACAAATCAATTTCAAAGTTCCCATATATTTTATATATATATATATATTATTTCTTGATATTAATATAAAGGAATTCCCCACTCTTCCCATGGCAGCCGCTCGTTATTTAATCCTTGCATCACTTATCTTCCTCTAATTTTATATTTATATTGTGGGGCTTCAATCATCACTCTTGCCAATTGTATAATCATATGACACGTGTTGCATATCAACGCATGCTATTTTTTCTAATTCTTAATTTTTGAGGGCTTACAGTGAATCACATCATCATCGTGCTTCAAAAATATTAAAATATAATGTCATTGATAGGATGAATTATTCTAGAACATTGTTTTGTTAGATTCTCTTGAGAAAAACATTTAAAAATAATAATTAAAAAGACTTAAATTGTAGGACCCTCTTTATTAGTATTTCATTATTTGTATTTATTTTTTTAATTGAGGTGCAATAATGCTATTCTGAAGCTTTTGAGTAGATGAGGTATGTGTGATGTTATATTCAAGTTATAAAAGATTTGATTTATACTTGTTCAATACTCATTGATTTTCATATAATATGATGTCAAATGTTACTCAAGATTTGTCACTTAATTTTCGTTTCTCAAAAACTTTATTATTAAAAATCAATTTCGACTAATTATTTAGGTTATTCTTAAAGCTTTTGTGCCTTCCATAATGCAAACAAGATGTTATTATTCCTATATTTAATAAATTATAATTCGATCAATATTATTGATATTGTACCATCATAAGAGTCGTGGCGTATAATAGAACACCTTATTTTCTGAACTTAATGTTATTCATTTTTTGTGGGGTTATAAGGAGACGCATCATCAGCATGTGTATTATAACATTAATTAGATGATTGATTTGGTTGTTGTGTATGTAAGATTTGAAAAATAACATTTGAAATACGATATTATTGATTAGATGACTTGTTGGATAATCGTATTATAGTTAAGAACATGAAATTTTATTTTGTTAATGTTCTTATTAATGAGTTTAATAAACAAAATATTATTATCTTGTAGAAACTATAGTGTCACTAAGTTATAATTGGTTTATATTTGGAGGTAGGGTTGATTTGTTACTTGGAGTAAGGGTATAAATAAGGTTGATTCAATTAGTTTTTGGTAAAAAAAATGAATTGAATTGTTATAATTAGTTTTATATATGATAAAAATCGAATCAACCAAATTTTGAGTGAAAAACCAAACAAAACTAGGCTTTTTGAGGTTGGTTTGATTTAGTTTTTCTGGATTGGTTTTGATCCAACTTAATAATCTTTTTTAGTCCTAAACTCAATTATAAATTTTGTTTGTTTTGAATTCAAAACTCATTATTTTGAGTTTATATTAGGCCATAATTCTAATTTGTTTTTAAAATGAATTGAAATTAACTTGGATTTGATGTAAAAATATATATTAAATGTAATTAGAATTAATTTGACTATAATATAAAAACAATAAATTACTTTAATAAAATCTAATATAAAAACAATTATATAAAAATTTTAAAATATTAGTTGAGTTAAATTTTTATTAGTTGAAAGATAAGAAAATTGAAAATCAAATTGACAAAATCGGTTTTCAAAATTTTCAAACCAAACCAACATTTTTTGTTAATAAAATCTGAATCGATATAATCAATTTTAATTAGATTGGATCATTTTATCAGCTTTTGTCTATTTAAAGTAGTAATTGATAACTTATCAAACAAATTATTTTTTCTTAAATTTACATAATAGAATTTTAACTCAATTCAATTTTTGTCACCCCAAGTAGGGTGGAGTTAAAAATATGGTACATATACCACCATTCTTAAAAAGCTACAAAGTCTAATAAGCATGAGATTTCCCCCAATTTGGATATATTATATTAAAAAATAAAAAATAAAACTTTTCAACGATAATTTTATATCCAAATACCCCACTACCTAACCTATCCTAACAGTGCTACAATACAAAGTACCTAGTCGTATTTTATATTATATATTTATATATATATTTCCTGCTATTCATAGACCATAGAGGTATTCTCCACTTTCCTCGTGGCAGCCAGCCATCATTTAATCCTTACATCCCTAATCTTCCTTTAATTTTTTATTATATCCAGGGGCTGCAACCATCACTATTGCTAATTGTATACCTAGGTGACATGTGTCGTGTAACAGGGCATGCTATTTTTTCTACTTCTTAATTATTGTGGGCTTACAGTGAATCACATCATCATCGTGCTTCAAAAATACTTAAAAATAATGTCATTGACTTTGTTAGATTCTTTTTAATTTTTTTTTTTAATTTTAAAAAATACTTGAATAGTAGGATTCCTATTGATTGGCATTTTATTTTTTGTATTTCTTAATAATGTCTTTCTTAAGCCTTGGAGTACATTACTTGAATAATTATTTCTTTTATGTGATATGATATTGAAACAATAAAAAATTTGATCTATACTTATTCCATACCGGTCAATTTTTATATAAAATGCCGAAAGTTTGATGCTAAATTTCTATCATAATAAAATGTCATAGTTTGATCGAGTCATGACTATTAAATCAATGATATTATCTTCGAATAAGACGGAGTCATAATTTCTTAAATTTGGGGATAGATACGTAATATGAAAAACGTTCTCAAGTCTATTACAATAAGTTTAAATCAGGGTTTTTTTAAGCTCAAGGGACGAATTATATAAGTAATTTTCTTCTGGAACAAGTTTGATTCATAGTTCCTAAGTTCAAGGGATAATTCACTTGAACGATATTCTTTCAAAATATTACAACAAGTGACTATATTCTTTTAGAACCCATGGGGTAGAATGTCAAATATTGCTTAAAAATTTGTCACTCTATGTTCATTTATCAAAAAACTTCATTATTTAACTACTCATCTAAGTTACTATGAGCCTTTTACCTTATAATAATGCAAACAAGATATTATCTTTAGATCTAATCAAATTACAATTCAATTATTATTATTGATATCAGACAACTACATATGACACTTGTGGCTTAAAATGAAAGATGTTATATTTTGGGCTTAGTCTTATTTATTTTTTATGGGGTTATAAGAAAACTCATGATAATCATGGTGTGCACTATAACATTAATTGGACGACTGATTTAATTAGTTGTTGTGTAGCTAAGACTTAAAGGACAATATTTGAAATATAATATTATTAATTGAATGACTTAATGGATGATCGTATTATGGCTAAGAACATGACATTTTTAATAAACAAAGTATTTTAATTTATGAAAACTCATGATTTCATAAAATTAGTGAAAAAAAAAAAAGAATTCAAAAGCTTATTATTTTTAGTAATTCTTCATTTGCTTTTTTTTTTTAATTATTTCTATCATTTTCATAGCACTTTAAATTAGAAATGGTATGACTTTGATTAAAAAAAGTCAAACAAACACGTGAAAATAATACAAATACATGATTAATAACGCAACTATGATATTAGATATTTATTTTGGAATATCTTTGATTCCTATTCAAAAACATGATAATTTTTTTCTTATAAAAATGAGACAAAAAAACAAACTAGATTTTCATATTTCTAAAGAAGAACATCAATTATTGAGAAAGCTTGAGTTTTAGGCTGACACGAAAGGATTTTTTCCATAGGCCTCACCATTTGTAATAGCATGTCCACTCACAAAAATGAAGTACTACCCAATTGACAAAGGATCAAATAAACAATATGGTCCCTACCCACGTTCAATTTCTCCCACCCATAATCAAAGTTTTTTCCATAAGGGTTCACTTTTGGCCTTCCTTTCATCCTCCTCCACTCCCATCTCATCTACGATCTAGTAGTCTAAGTGGAGTCATCAAACATGAGGTATATGGTCTATTTTAGAATAAGTATTTTTAGGGTTGGACCATTCATTTTATACTTTTACTATTTTATTTTAATAATATTTTTATTAAAAGTATGGGTAATTTTGATATCTTTAAAAGTTATATATAATTAAATAAAAATTAAAATTTTGGATATTATCAAATGCAAAACGTGATTCTTTCTGTATTTTTAAAGAAAAAGTGTTTGTACTTTAAGAATCTGATTTTTTTTTTTTTTTTTTTTAAATATTTACTCATATTTGAGAAGTTTTCTAAACATGAATTATAAAATATAAGCAATTATTTTATTATCTTATCGTATCTTTTTTTAATAAAAATCTATATTTTTAAAATATAGATAAATTACATTAAAAGGTATAAGATTTATATTTAAGAGTTTTATTTAAATATCTTTAAAAATTATGTTTATCTTTTCAGCTTTCTAGAAACTTTTATTATCGGGATTCATTGACAAACACTATCTAATGTCATCAATCACCTCTAATATAACGACAAATATTATATAATGTCACTAATCACCTCTAACATATTGTTACTATCATCCATTATTAAGTATTTACTTTGATTTTTCCAATCAATATAAAAAAACAAACAATAAAACAACCATTCCAATTCCAAAGTTTCAAATTTCAAACCAACTAACTACCCTTTTGATCTCAATAATTAACAAATAGTGGGGTGGGGCCCTTGTCTTATTCAAAAGCTAGCAATTATTTAATTGAAAGTTCATTATTGATTAATGAACATCACACAAAGCTATAAATAGTTTTTAACATGTGATGGTTTTCTATTTTCAATATCAATTCTTTTGATATCATCTCTTTAGTTGACACTATTGACTAACAAAAGCATTATTGGTACATAGAAAAATGGATATTCACTTGAGCACGACAATGTAATAGCATCCTTATATTATTATCTATTTTAGTGGTAGTTAAGAGCCATCTCGATGGATCATTAAGAAAAGATTAAGTTAAATCTCACATGTGATGTTAAGAAATAAAGTGGAATTTCTAATTTAGACTTCTATGGTACTCGAAAGCCATAGTCACATAAGACAAAGTTTTTTTTTTTTTTGAACTTAATTTTTATTCTTTTCTATTATAATAAAAAAAAAAAGTTTAAGATACTGAAAAGGTATCATATGATGAAATTTAAATTGTTAGATGTTCGATACGTACAAATCGATGATATCGTAACGTTGAAATTTAGTCATACATATAAGAGATTTGGATTAATTAAAAATTCAATGTGGTAACGATGGGGTCCTTTGGATTTCACTTAATTGATCATTTGGGAAATGAAAACTTGAGTATGGGGCTATGCTAGTAGGCCATGGATGCACCCAATAAAATGTTTTGAGGGACACATCTTCTCAAACCCTAAAGATTTTCCTAGTCTTTCCTGGTAGTGAAAGGGTGAGAAGGCTGCACTTTAATGGTGGAAAGTGCAGTCAAGAATGATGTGATTTATATGAGTACTAGCTCACTTTCATGCTTATGTATGCTAAAGCCTAATCTTTTCCTATCACCCACTAACTAGTCACCTTAATCAGCGGAAATTGAATCAACGTAGAGGCCCCATCCCCAACATTGACAATAAGCTAATTGCCACATGTGATGAATGAGAGTTCCATCAAATTTCTTTCTGTTCCAATTCTATTATTTTTGTTAATGCTTCCCTGATTACAAGATTTACAGTTAATAACAGACAAATGCGACTGATCATTGCTTGCTAGCTGTGTACTGATATACATTAATTCATCTAGGGGACTTTAGAGATTCAACTTGGGATTTGCCTCTTGGACCCCTCATCCTTATGTAAAGTCTGTACTGATCAAATGTCATGCCTGGGTACAAGGCTGGTGTATCCGGTGTCACGAGCGCCTTCGCTGGCTCGATCAGTAGATCGCTCTTCGGGTTGTAGAAGAAGGCAAGGGACACGCGTTCTTTGAGCGAATTCACCATTACTCTATGCTCCACACTCTTGTAGATTGCATTGCTTAGAACCTAATCAAATTCCAAAAAAAAAATTAAACTTAAGGAAATTATTTATATTAAAGGGTCAATCTATAGCAGTTTTTTCCTTTATTTATTATTATTATTTTTTTGGGGAATTAATAGCAAAATGATGCGAAAGTGAAGATGGAAAAAAAAGGGGCGTGTATATTATATAAGAATGGTAGGACATACTGTGAAGACAAGTTGGTCAAGTAGACTAGTGGGGGTGGGGTTGTTAGGTTCGGAAGAATCAAAGATGAAATTCATGCACCTCTTGTTACTCTTGGGGAGCCTTAGTCCTGAATATTATCTCTCTCCTTTCTCCTTTCTACAAGTACAAAAAAAGACAAGTCGAAAAACACGTTTTTGATTTTTATTTTTTGACTAAAGCTGAAGGTGCCTCAATTGGCCCATCATCAAAAGGATGATGACCCCCTCCATGTGCCTATGGTTCATGCATCCTAACAAAATACTTCCCACCCCTAAAAAGAAGCTAAGAATAGAGATATTGGAGTTCCACGTACCTGAATTTGATCCCCTATGTTGACTATGAAGGCGTGGCGAGCTGGTTTAACAGTAATCCATTTGTGGTCCTTGCGTACTTGAAGACCCGGAACATCGTGATCCGGTAGCAGAAAGGTCATGCCACCAGGGTCTGAATGGGATGAGAGACCCAAAGTAAGGTCAGGCTGTGGACACCTTGGATAAAAATTCACCCTCAGGCAGGCCCCTATGTCGTCCCCACCAAACGCATTTTGTAGATACTCTTCCTTTAATCCAAGGTTTATAGACAAAACCTTCATTAATTTCCCGGCCAGTTCCACCACTTGTTTGCCATACTCCTCAATCACTTCCCTACAAAATATACTACTAGTTATTGCATTTTACTTCACTTTAAGTAGTCTATTTGAGTCTATTTGAGAAGCAGAGAGATGTTATCGAGAGTTGAAATTTAATTACCTTAAAGCAAGAGGTGCGGAAGGCCACTTGTTATGATCTTTTAGCGAGGAGGGCCTGTAGTGGAGGAAGTAGTAGTCGCTCCAATCAAGAATGGCACCTTTTTCTACTCCTAATCGGCTTCCATACCCTTCGTAAGTCTTGGGGGAGTTTGCGTACTCTTGCTTCGTTTCCATTGGCATATGAAAGAAGTCTCGCCAGACCTCGCGAGCTTGGTCCATCAAGTTGGGGCTCACGCCATGGTTCACGACCTGAAAAAAACCCCACTCTCTACATGCTTGATAGATTAGCTCAATTATGGAGGAGTTCAGCATAAGACCATGCTGATCATCAAAGAGACCTTCGAGATCAATTATAGGAATATTCGTCTGAGTGTTCTCAGAAAACTCCTCTGGCCTCTCCATTGATGGTTTGATATATTGATCAGGGATCACAGCCACCCCACTATCAGACAAAGATTGGACCCTGACTATTGGCTCAGGCCAATCTTGTGGGCAATTCATGTCTGGCGCCTCTGGCTTCCAAGGTTGATCCTTTAAAAGTACGATGAAAAATCAGCCTATCCAGAGAGAGAAAGAAAGAAAGAAAGAAAGAAAGAAAGAAAGAGAGAGAGAGGGGAGAAAAAAAGGAAAAGGGATAAAAGAGATGAGGCCCTGGAGGAATTGGGATTGGGATGGTAGTTGAAGAGTAAAGCAGTGACCCTTGTATTCATTCATTCAAGCGAAGTGGACGTGAAGGACAACGTGAAATTTGTGGGCATATAAAAAATGAAAAAACAAAGAAGAATAGCAGCTTCATTTGTATGTTTGTTGTGTGTGTCTGAGGTTGACAGGCCAATCCTCTGCTCATCTCTCTCTCTCTCTCTCTCTCTCTCTCTGCCTTGTTCAATTTGATTTACTCCACACCCACCATCGGTCAACATTGACATTGGAGTGATATAATAGTAATCATATAAGATTAGCCCATCGGTACTTATCAAAGTTCAAATTAGGACTTATTGTACCAATACACCACACCAGACAAGAAATTAACCAAAATTAAGTTCAAATTAAACATATTGTACAAATATATGAGACATAAAATATATCAAATAATCATGTTCAAATAAACAAACCTACACTATGAAGAAATTAACCAAAATTAAAATCTCTTATATAAAATCAGATCTAAACAAACTGGCTGAATATATAAGAAATAAAGTTTAGGTATAAAATAATGTATATGCACATCATATATTGAATGATCTATCTTAAAACATTTGAAAATCAAGTTCCATCTTTTATGAAAGATGAATCAAATTTACTCAGATCTGACATAAAATATTTGAAAATCAATTAAATAGTTTTCAAACGATCTTCTTTTACTAAAAAAAACAAAAGATTTCATTCCCTTACAAATTAAGTAATGAAAATTGAGTCATACCTTTTATGAAATTGAGTTAATTATATATGTATATAAAGTAAAAGGCGATGGAATAGATAATGAAGATATGACCTAAAATATTTGAAAATCACCTAAGTAGCTTTGAAGCGATCTTATTACTGAAAAAGTGAAGATTTCCTTCCCTTGAAAGCGAACCGTTGATTTTTGAGCCAATGAACCCACCATAAAGAGCGTTCAAACTTATATTAATCCATATAGGTATGCCTAAAAGGAAAGTGAGGTTCCATTTGCATTCACAAGATGGGTTAATTCCCTTTTTTTTTATTTTTTTATCATATTCTTACGTTGGATTTTTGGACTTGATTGGATTTTGTAATTAAAATACTTTATTTGTTTCATTTGAATGTCATAAAAACATAAAAATAAACTTAAAAACATAACAAGAAAATTGAATTTTGTATAAAAAATTTCAACTAATAACCTATTAAAAAGAAAAATAAATAAATTTGGAAACTATTTTTTAAAACGATTTTTGAAAATTGTTTTTAAAAATAATTTTTTAATATTTTGTATAACAAAAATTTATTTTCAACCAGAAATGTTTTTAATATTTTTAAATATATTTTAAAAATAATTTTTATGTTTAAAATTTTATTTTTAATTGTTATACATATTTGTATAGATATTTTTAAAAATAAATGAAAATACATTAAAAATATTTTTGAAAACAAAAAATAAAAAATAATTTTTTTACTTATCAAATATATTTTTCAGTTTTCTTTCCTTTGTTTTTTGTTCTTTTATTCTAAAAAACATAAAATTATTTTAAAAAAATGATCAAACAACCCTATCAAGAAAATAAGTATGAAGTACTAACCTTGTTTTTTTTTCCTCTCTGATATTACGTCCACAGTATCGAAATTCAGAAGTAAGAAATGGATGAAAATTGAGGAAGAGATCATGAATCTTTTATAGTGTGAAGAAGAAGAATGAGAAATGGAAAAGGGCCACGTCGACAGAAAGGACCAAAAAAAAAAAGGGCATATCTGCATGCAGTTAAGACAACACGTGGAGGAAATGATTTTCTATTTTTCCACGTGCCTAATAACATTTAATCCTATCGACCGACTTTCTTGTTTTTTTTAATTCTACAACCTCTTAAAGCTGTAGTCATTTATGACATAAAGATGACAGGAATGTATGGGTGCAGCTTTCCTTTTCTTTTCAAGGAGGTGATTTATGATATAGAAACTATGGGGATAGAAGGATACATCTTTTCTTTTTTCTCAAACCATTTAGATAAAATTTTATTTAAGAATTCAAATATTTTAGACTTTGTTAAAGAAAAAAAAAAAACTTATAATTTATTCTAGAAAGTAATTTAGTTTTAAAAAAATTTTGCAAAAATTATTTTCTATTTAAAGTTTAACAAACATGTTTTATAATTTACAAAATTATTTTATATTTTAAAAAGTATATGTTTTAACAAATGGTTACCAGATAAGTTCTAAGTTTTTGAGAATGCCTTTTAAGAATAATTATTAATTAGTTTTTAGCAACAAAATTTTATTTGAGAATTCAAATATGAAAAAAAATAGTATTCTTATTGTTGGTGTACTCAATCTTGAATGAGATTCAATTTGTCCATAATCGATTCTTTTCTTCTCTTTTATAGACAAACGTCCATGATTACACAACTATCTACTAGTACATATTTGGAGGCACATTCTAATATTGTGCTTTGAGGACATGTTAGCCTTTATGCCCCTAAAATTACGTCACTTTCTTTTTTATTTCAAGACTCACGTTTTAAGTATTGTCGATTACCGATAGTTACCTTTGATAAGATATCAACTCAGGTACTTCATCCCGATTGTACTGAATGGTTTCAGACAATAGAGTGTTCGACAAATCGAATAAAATGAACTAATTGTCTATCAAAACAGAGTCAAAGTGTTCAAGAGTGCTCACACACTTATTCTTATTTTTGTAAACTTATGGTATATTAATATATACTCGAAGATCATGTTTTATTTATGAGAATGGGTATCTAATTTATTTTCTTCTTCATTTTCATACATTTCTCATATTTGGATAATTTAAGAGATAATAAAAATGGAATAAAAATTGACTTCAATAGAAATATAAATTTTTGTATCTTAGACTGAACAATTGTTACCGGAAGTAATTATGAATATTCTATGTTAAATATTTGAATTTAATAAATTTAAAAGATCATAAATCTTTTTTCACGAAAATTGGAACCTCATTGTCGCTGAAATAGAACAATAACAAATACATACATCTAAAAATTTCCTTCCTCATTTTTTAGGTATTTTGTTATATTTTGTTTAACTTGTAATTTTTCCATAAGAATCTTTCCATAAAGTAAAACAAACATCTTTTGCGAACTGCATATGGCTCTACAATGGAATTGGCTTTTACCTGCCATCGAAAAATGTAGGATTTGTCAAATCCAGATCGGTAAATGATCCAATTAAATTAAAAAATACTATGATGGCTCCGTTACATTATATATTTATTTCCTCTATGATTCAGCAATCCCAAAGTTTCTTTTTGATTTGATCAAATAAAATAAGAAACAAATAAGATTATTTTTTATTTTTGTATCCTTTCATAACATAAAAATTGTTAAGAGCCTTCTAGTGTGAAAACAAAAAGCTTGTGACGCTGAAACGGACCCCCGATAGATTAGATAAAATCGAAATACCATGAGAGTAGGGTAATAATTCCATATTGATCCAAACCAAACCATACGCTCCCATTTTTAATAAGATTCCAACTAGAAGCATACAAATACTATAATGTGCTTCTCCATGTGTGTCTGGTAACCATATATATAGTGAGATAATTGGTGATTTAACAACAAAAGCAATAAAAAATCCAATATAGAATATTATTTCCAATGCCACAGGATACGATTGATTAGTTGATGTTTCAAAATTTAATGTTGGTTCATTGGAACCATATAAGTCAACACCCAGAACCCTAGTAAGAGAAAAATGGAACCTACAAAATAAACTTTGTAGCTGAATACAATTCAACTTATAAGTGAGATTTTAATTCTTCTAATTAGGAAGTATTTTGATTCCCTAGTGTAAATTATTTTTAAAAATTAAAAAATTAAAAACACTTTTGGATAAGTTGTTTTTAAAAATAATTTTTTTATTTGCTTTTGTAAAAACTAAATTACAAATTCAACTTATATAATATATACGAAACTTATTTCATGTTTTATTATAAACAAAAATAATTTTGTAATTAAAAAAATAAATAGTTTTTAATAAAATATAAATATTAATAATATAATAAAATCATAAATTATATATTTTTTATAAATATTATGTTAACATCTTATAAAATCATAATTGATTTATTTTATTAAAAATAAATAACAATAATAATAATAATAATAATAATTCAAAATTAATGATTTCTAATACTAGTTTATGTAATTTTATATTTTTATAAATATTATAAAAATATGGATATTAACATAATGAGCCAAATATTTCATTAGATGCATATATTTATTAGCTAATTGCAAAGATGAGATTCTAAATTTTTTATTTAATCTATAATTAATTAATCAATTTTTTGAGTTTCAAATTATTCATAAAAATTATAAGATTTATTAAATAATTTAAAACATTAATTATGTCCATTATTTTTTATAGTGATTATATGTATTTTTGGAGTTTCAAATTATTTTTTAAAATTATTAAAATTATTAATAAATTTACTATAAAGTTTCATTTGATTTGAAACTCATTTTCTTTGGTGAAAAAAAGATAAAAAAATTAGTTATATATTTTACTTTGTTTTTAAAAATTATTTCTAAATAATAACAACCAAATAATGGTAAAAAAATTTTAAAATAATTTTGTTTTTTAATCATAAGCCCAAATAAGTTTTTATTATTTATTAAAAAGAACTCTCAAAGATTTTTTTTAGGTGAAAAAAAAAAAAGAATTTTAAATATTATGTACATATATTATTGTCAATTTATTGTTTTTCATTTTTATTCCCATTATCACTTAACATTGAAAAAAAAACAAACTATGAAGTGAATCACTTCAGCTTACATTCCTATATGCTTCCATTCCTCATTCCCGTGTACAAACATGGCCAAAAAGTTTCCAATATTTTTTTTTGGATAAAATAATTTATAAAATAACATAAAAAAATATGAAATTTATTCTAAAAAATCACTATTTTGTAAAAACTGTTTTCAGAAAAAAAATTGATTAAATTTGTTTTATAAAAAGTAAAAAAAGACAAAAAAAAAAAAAAATGGTTTGATAATAATTTTTTAAAACAGTTTTATATTCTTAGAACAAAAAAATATATAGATTTAACAATAAAAAACTATTTTCTTGTTTTAATTTTAAAAGTCATAAAATATGATGTTTTTAGATAACTTCTTTTAGTTGTTTTTACTTATTTTATAAGGATTGTTTTAAAAAAGAATTATACAAATGTGTAGAATAATTAAAAATAAAATATTAAATATAAAAAATTATTTTTAAAATATATTTAAAAATATTAAAAATAAATTAAAAAATATTTTAGGTTTTAAACTAGACTTTTATGACACAAAACATCGTAAAACAATTACCAATTACCAAACTGAACATAAATTTTTCTTTCACGGAGAGAAAGCGTTTACAAGTATAGCTTTCAAATAATTCTATATTTTTATATTTTTATTTTTAATAAATTTTGTAGAGTATTATTGTGGTTTCCACGTGAAAATAATGGAGGAGAGCAATATGGAGCCCATATGGTAGACTAAATTAATGAGTCCACGTGACGTGTATAACCTGTACGTGCATCATACTCCTCAATAAATATTCAAAAGTCAGGGGGCACATTTTGTTACAACTTTTTTACCCTTTTATCCTTAGTTTATTTGAATATTTACTAAATTGCCATTCTACAACACCTAATTGACTCATTAAAAATGACATTACTATAATTTCAATCAACTTTAATCTTTTTTCCAATTTAGGCACTTTTTGTTATGACGATATCTTATCCTTGATTTTATATTATACATATCACACTGTCATTTATTTTGTTTAGTAATTATACTATTAGGAATGACATTCCTATAATTTCAGTTAACTTTAACCTTTTCTCTCATGTAGACACATTTTTATTGTGATTACATCTTATTTTCATTTTTATATTATATTTGTCAAACTATCATTCCTTTTGTTTAGGGCTACACCATCAAGAATGACATTATCTCTAATTTCGATCACTCCAACCCCTTTTCCCCACTTAGACACCACTTCTCTATGACCAGTGCCCATGCCACTTGCACCCTTTTGCAAAATGATAAAAAATATGAAATTACTCAAAATTTTATCACTCACTAAGACTTTTCACCCCACTTATTCAAATTATACATGAAATCTCAATATTATTATTATTTTCATAATATGTTTGGAGAGTGGAAATAGAGAAATTATAGGGTATAAATACACTTATTTGGATAAAAAGGATATTTTTTTATGTTAAAATAATAGTAAAATTAATATTTATTTAATGCAAATATTAATAATTTTAAAATTAATATTTACTAAATATATAAAATTTAGATATAAATTTTTTATAATGTTAAATTGTTATTTTTATTTTATTTTTATTTTTTTAAATATATATATATATATATATATGTGACATAATAAAAATTGTAGACACAAAGGAAATATCAATAAATTTATATTTAAAAGATAAAAAATATAGATACAATGTTTTAAAATATTCTTTAGAACAAAGAATTAATTTATCTTCAATGCAAGTACAACAAAACTAAGAAAATTCTTTCCAAATATTTTCTCCTTTTTTTGTGTAAATAATTCATTTATTTATATAGAATTATGAATTAAAATAGATTAATTTTAAAATTCAAATAATTATTTGAATTTAAAATCATTTTTTAGTATTTCAAAAGACACAATACCTAAAAACTCCCCCACTCTTTTTTATTGAAATTAAAAAGTCAAATGAGTCACAAAGCTAAATTTTAAGACAAATTAGAATCATTAACTATTACTATTGACTGTAAATTGTGAATTCATGAACGACTTTTGAATTTGAATCTCAAATTGTGTTTTCCTTATAACATAAGGACACGGTGAACAAATATAGTTTATGAACAAACGGGATGATGATGAATAATATAAATTAAGACAAAATGGTTACCAAGCATTTTAGCCATTAAGATACATATTTTAGGTACATATATATTTTAGGTCTCCTTCAAAATAAATGTTGAAAATGATTGTTGAAAAAACCAAACTTTCATCGATTGGAAAGGGATTCCATCACATTGATTCCAACGATGTAGGTGCATTCCTAAGAGATTACCTTCCATCTTGCATCGTAAACAAAGCGAGGAATTTTGAGGGGCCACTCGTTCGACACAGCCTATCAACGACATCATGACCTACAATAATTACTTAGAGGGAAGTTGTCGTGGTTAAGATATGATGACTACCACTTTAATATATTATGCGAATTTTGAAAAATGAATTGAAAAAGTTTGTTAAATACATAATTTTTATAAAAACACTTGCCCAAACAACAATTATCAAGTGTTTTTAACTTTTTTTTTCAAAATCATTCTTAAATGAATTTTAAATATAAATATAAATCAATATAAAAATGTTATTTAGCTAGGACATATATGATTTTATTTTATATAATTAGATAAAATATCTAAATTAAAACCATACCCTACTAATACATTTGAAGTCTATAAAAAATTCAAAGAGATTATATTAGTCATTTTTATTATTAAAAAGTAGAGTAAAAGTTGTGTTTTTCAAGTGCTATTAAGTTAGTACTAATGAGACTTAATTTAAATATAACTTTATATAAAATTGGGCTCCTTTTTAAAAAAAAAAAAAAAGAAAAAAGAAAAAAAACAAAATACAAATAATGACCTTTAGTCATAGGGAAAAGACTAAAGATGTGACCATATCACCCAATTGCCATCACCCCATTGCCTACCTTTTTTTTCTTTTTCTTTTCTTTTCTCTCTTTTCCCTTCACTTTTTCTATTCATTGCAATGTTTTCATTGTGATCCAAATATCAATTTCTAGTACCAAACTGTTAGTGCATGCTACCTATATGTTCAATCTAATCATCATGTCTCCTCGGGACCTCAACTCCACACGTCGTGTATAACGACAAGGGACCCTAATAAAATCTTACTACCAAACACTTTGCTCCCATAAAATCTTAGTACCAAACACTTTGCTCCCTTCGATTATTGATTTGTTGCAATATTTACATCAAAAATTCAAGTGAAAAGGAAAATATTGTATATATATATATATTTAATATTTTAATAATATTTTTTTCTTGATTTTTCTTAACTATTACATATAAAAGTGTATATAATATTAAAAAATATTACAAGATAAAAATATTTTTGTTTTAGGAAATAATGGGTTGTGTCTGATTATTTTGAAATTATAATTTTTATTTTTAAAACGTATTATACAAATGTTGATATAACTTATGACATATTAAGATCTCACAATTTTAATTCAAATATCATTATTTTCAAAGTTTATGGACTTAGTCAAATAATCATGAATACAATCGTAATCAGACAATTTCAGAACTTGTGTTTTGAAGCATAGATCTTTTAAATATACGATGTATAAAGATTGATATAAGTTCTGACAAATAAAGATCTCACTTCTAATCCAAATGTCTTTATCTTTAAAATTTATTAGCTTAGTAAAAATATCATAGAGTTCAACATGATAATTTTCAAGGGAGGCAAATTCCACCACCCCTCGTACTATTCCTTAACTAGGGTTTTGTGGGTTGTGATCATTTGGGTTAAAATTTAAGCTACAAAATGCTAAATTTGGGCAACCATGACGTTTGTTAATTACTTTTTGTAAGTGACATCACAAAAAGACAGTGGGAAACGACATATATAATGGAAGAGCTTGTTTCACGTTTATAAAAATAGTACATTTGAAAATATGGAACGAAACCCACTAGCCGGTTTGGGCCATTTTAGTGGAACATTAGGTAGGCCAATTGAACCCCTGCTAGGAGACCTTTTTGACTGAGGAGATTGGGACACAAGCATATTGTTCTTCGTTTTCCTCTTTATTTTTTCCTATTGGATGAGGCCTTTTTGTTAATCTTATGGAAATTGCTTAATGAAAGAGAGATTAGATTGATTTAATTAACACATTGATTCAATGATACTAGGGGGATAATTATTAAATTGAATGTCTTTTATTTTTATAAGTTTGATTTTGATTATTGGTTCATCCATGTTAACTTTTTCGGCTAAAGGAAATGCATAACATTTGTATTTTTACGTTAAATTTGAATAGATTTAA
This sequence comes from Vitis rotundifolia, assembly GCA_030254885.1. Lineage (NCBI taxonomy): Eukaryota > Viridiplantae > Streptophyta > Magnoliopsida > Vitales > Vitaceae > Vitis > Vitis rotundifolia. The sequence continues at coordinate 543,362 of CM058163.1, forward strand.
TTGATATAAATGAAACCATCATTAAGACTTTATATTTAAGATACAAGTTAAGAAAAGAAAAATTCTTTTAGAGGGTGTTTTTTTTTTTTTTTTTTTTTTAACTTGTGATTAAAAGTAATTTATTTTCTGATTTTCGATAGTTTGTTTTTTTACCTTTTTTTTTAATTTAATATTTATTTTTAAAATTATTTGATTGAATAAGAAAAAGTTAAAATATTTAACTTTTTCTTAGCACTAAAAGTGAATTACCATAACAACAGTGAATCTATTAATTTTCTTTTTCTCTTTACTTCTTAATATCTAATAAAATACAATATTAAAAAAGACAAGTTAATACTTAATACTTTTAAAGATTATTTTAATCTTAAATTCTAGTTAGATTTAAGTAAAAATAAATAAATATCACTTTATGGTCAATTTTGACTTATTTTTCTTTACATCGATTGATTTTCACGTGAAATGATAAAAACTTGATTAAAGAATTCTTAATTCTATTTGCAACTCTAAATCCATTTGTAATAAAAAAAAACACTTACTATTTTGGGAAAAAAATATTTTCTAAATCAATCACTAACTAAGAATCTTCTACTTAACAAACAAAGTAGCTCCAAAAGTTGGGAAATTAAATAAAAGATAAATATACTCAAATTAAATGTGAAAAATCAGTGGTAGGTGTATGATTCAAGAAGATATGATCCCCTGTGTGAAAGAGAAAGTATCAATTGAAATAGTAGAAAGCAAGTGGGTTGTCACCATTGAGATGTGAAGTGTGAAAACAAGATTTAATGTGTGGAACAGGAGGCAGACAGAGGAAAAAATAAAGACAATAATAATCACATGTTTTAATATCTCTTTTTTCTTTTCCAAATTTTTTTTTATCAACTAGTTGGATTGGATGGAGATCTCATCCAAAGTAAGACCAACAAGTTTTTATTGATTTTTTATTACAATATTTTAAATTTTTGAAGTTGATTTAGGAGACATCGTCAACCATAGAATGTTATGTGCCTGTATCTTGATTTTATTCATTTCATTTTTTCATGTCGATCTTACATTAATATCTTATATGTCTATCCTCATTTTATCGTATGTTTAAATGATTTAAATTTTAGATTTCAAGTTTAAAATTAAGTAGGATTTTTCTTCAAAATAATTGGAATGAAACCTTAAAAAAAAAAAAAAAAAAAAAAAAAACCTTGAATTAAAGAGGACGTGAAGTTTGAAATGTACATAAATTATTTAATAATTATTATTTTATAAGTTAAGATATACATCAATTTGTGAGTTAAATATGATGTGGCAAGATTGAGAATAATTGATCTTTTATTTCTCATAAGTTGACAATGCTACTATTTAGAGCCTTAGATCTTTGTACTGCCCCAATAATGCATATGAGACAATTATTCCATAAAATAATAAAATTTCAAATAAAAACCACTTAAATTAAATATGGAATATTTCAAAATCAGAAAATAAAAATGACTGAAATAGAGAGCAATTTATTAATGAAAGTGACATGATAGTTTTGAATATGAACATTCCGACTATTGTGATGGAGTGCTTCTTCTGAACTCTATGGTAAGGTCTTGTACAGTTGTACTGCGCCTAATAAAGACAAGATGTCCCTCCCATAGTTACTAAAAATATTTGAAAATGAGCATGAAATTTGAAAAACCCAATAAATTCCTATTTCTATCCTATTCCAATATTTGCCAAAATAATATGACTGGGCTGTTTACCCATGATTAGTTACCGCCTTATTATACCTCTCAACCTTATGATACCTGCAACAAATGAGATCCAATTTGTCACCTTCCAAGATTAAGTTATAAATCAACATGATCTTCATAATCTTTAAAACTAATTGAAACTTTGCCATCATTTTGTCATAATTTTCCCTTCCTCCTCCCAAATTCTCCCTTTTCATAGATAATATTCATAGGATCTTTATACGTGTATAGCAAGAAACTTAACAAGTTAGTCAAATAACTTTGTTTTAATTTCCAAATCAATTGCAATAAGAAGTTTCTATGTTCTCAATATGCATAGGTCTTGCACATTTTCTTTAAAGACGCAATTTACAAGCCAAATTGTGTTATGATACTTAAATCATCAAACCCAGACTCTTCTAAATTGAATTTGTAATCAACAAGTTATCTCATTCAAAGTGCAAATCAAGTTGAACTCTTCTTTGTATTTATTCTACAACGAATCAATTGATATTTGTTTAACGGAGAGATCAATTATGCATGCCTCACGGTTTGGAGATGACTTATTTTTATAAAGTTAATATATTTATTGTTAATGTATTGTTAGTAAAACTAAACCTTACTATTTAAGGATGCAAAATAATTTTATATGAATTTTGCTTAATTTTTCGAGGATTGTTTGATTATAAAACTAACTTTTATGAAATTATTAAATTTGATATATTTACCGATAAATGTTAAGTAATGAGTTTACGAAATAGAAAGAAAAAAAAATGGTTTATAAGTAGTTGTGAGTTTGGGCTAATAAAAGGCACAAAACTATTTCGAATACTAACATGATTAATAACTTAAACTAAATCAATAAATCGATATATTAAATACTTTTTTAGATTATCATAATTGTTTTGTTACTCTTAATATATATTTGAAATAACATATTCATCATGATTTGTATGAGTTCAGAAGGATCTATATCCTCAAGTTTTGCTAGTCACAAAACTAATCTTATGTTTGAATAACATCGGGTTAAACAAATTTTGACGTATGCATATTGCCATGTGTCATCTAAGGATTAGTTGATTCGTCAATACATATAAAGAAATAAAAAAACAAATTAAATCATTGAATACAAATTTTGTGAAGAATCTTACAAATTTTTCCAATGATGCAAGCTTGGAAACACAACCAGATAGGCCATTTAACTTCATGGCCCATGTTAACAAGCTGAAGAAAACCATATACCCACCTACCAAATAATACCCCATGTAGATATGAGATTCATCATTCTAGGGTAGGAACTTATTGTAGATCTTTTTTGTTTGTTTAGCCACATTATTTGGAGATAGAAAAATGTGGATTCTTTCAATATATATATATATATATATATATATATATATATATATTTTTTTTTTTTTTTCATAATTTATTTTTGTTGCGGTAATAATGATTTAAAGATTTATGTCGGTGACACCAGTTCTTTGATTTGAAAATTAGGAAAATGTTACTTAAAAGTTATAACTTCCTCGATGAAAAGAAGAAAAATTATTGTTACGAATTGATGGACCGGTGTCTTAAAAGAAAGCAACTTGAAACTTATAAGAAACTAATATATATGAAACTTGTACTCATAATTGAATTTAAACCTAGTGACTTCAATTATTGATTTGATGGCACAAAAAATAAGTCCTCTAATGCTTTAACCAAATTAAAGAATAATAATGATAATAATAATAATAATAATAAAAAATAAATAAATAAATAAAAAATGAAAATTTCATATGTGTTGGACCTAGATCTTAACTACATATTTGAGATTTCTCCTTTATGTTGATTCTTGAAAACTTTGAGGGGAAAAATGAAGAAAAGAAAATAAATAAGAAATTAGAAGAAAAAAAGTGATGAAAAATAAAAAATAAATTTAAATTAATAAATTATTTTCATATGTTCCTTTCAAATCAATTTAACTTATTTCCTCTTCTATATAAAAATTAAATTATTTGAACATGTATAAGTTTCTAATTAATTTTAATTATATTTGATTTTTTCTTAAATTTTCATGATAAACCAAAAATAAAAAAATTATTTTTTATAATAACTTTTTTCTTTTCTTACCATTTTCCAGAAACCAAACATGATTTCTAACGCAAATGGGCTAAAGGTGCGTACAAACCAGCTGTCCAAGTTGGGCTAGTAGCAGAGGGTAGGACCGTACGGCCCACTAAAACCCAAGTAATGAGACTTGGATTGCAGTGGACAGCTCGTCCCATATGGGCCATATCGTTCATGTGGTAGCTCAGCCCAAGTCATCATGCTTGGGTCAAATGAAATTTCTCACCATATCGTCCGTGTGGAATCATTACGTATCTCTCAACAAGTATAAAAAAATTAATATTGAACAGTGAAATACAAATGAAATTTATAATGGCCATCCATTTTAGATCATCAGAGAAATAATAATAATAATAATATCAATCACTAACATTACGTTTGGATCTTTTTTTTTTTTTTTTTTTTTAATAAAAGCTCGTATCTGCTCTTATATAAAACGATTATTTGATTAAAAGAGATAAAATCATCCCAAATTTATTAAAATATCTTTTTCCATATTTGAACTAGAAAAATAATCGAGTTTTTTATTTTATTTTATATATATATATATATATATATATATGTCTTTCAACATTTGCATAAATTTCATATATATTTTGAAAGAATGGAGGGTATTTTGGTTAGAAAAAAAGGTTATTTTTTAGACTTGAAAATGCTTTTTAAATTTGAGGAAGTAAAAGATTTAACTTTCTCATAGTTTTAAAATATTGAAAAGTGCTCTTAAGAACATTAGATAAATTTTTATTTTTTACATAAAAGTTCTTATATTTTGTATAAGAAAATCTCCTATTCAAAATATTTAGGAGAATTATTCTTCATTTAATTTGTGGTAAGAATAAACGGTTTTATAATATTTCTTAAAAGCAATCATAATTAATTGGAATTTGATAGATATAAAAATTTGTGATAGATAATAATCTACTCTTGGTAGATCCTTCTAGCATGTAGGTTAAAGTATAAAAAATAAAAAATAAAAAATAAAAAGATATTTTTTTTTCAAACTTTTTTTCACATTTTCCTAATGAAAATACAAAGATTTTTTTTTTAAAAAAAAAAAAAAAAAATTTCTTTCTTTTTTTTTCCTTCGTATTTTTTTATTCCCTTTTTTCATGATACCCAACATTAGAAAATATTTTTTTAACCATTTTTTTCTTTATCTTAGAAATTTCGCCGACTATAACCTAAATGTCATGCAATTAGAGTTAGAGTAATGTTTCAGATATGTGGGCAGCTGTAAACTTGGCCCAGTGGGCTTGTCAAGTGTTCATTGGGAAACTTCTTGGGTTGGGTGTCCTGCAAAGGTAGAGCTTTGGGCTTTGCCATTCATGTTGCTCCGATCATCTTTATGCTATGTTTGGTTATCATGTCATGCTTTTAGGGCCCTTATCATAATATTGTGTTCATAAAATTCATCATAAAGAAGTGTCATGCAAAAAAGAAAAATAAACATGTTGTTTCCAAATCTAAACTAGACTATGCTATATTGAATTTTTGTCAATGGTCAATTTTAATATAACAATAAATTTGATTCTTTTGAATGATCAAACAAAGAAATTCTAATAGCAAAGTAATTCAATTTGGGAGTAATTATGTTAATCAAATTGTCCTAGAATAACTTATATATTCCTAACACTCTCAAAAATCTTATTGCTGGTCAAGATTAGTTCATGGCAGTTGATTACACCCCCTCTAGTTATTGAGGGGTTTACTAAAACGTATAAGGTGTTGTGTCATAAACGTAAAAATAAGTGTAGGAGTTTACCAAAATAAGATCATCGGGAGGAGGTAGCATCTAGTTAGATAAGTCTAAGTACTCAATCTTTGATATTTAGTGAATTTATATGCAATCCATTATACCTATGGTTTTCACATCAATAGAATTTTTGGAAGACCTTGTAGCTGGTTTTCCACCTACATTGCGTGTACTATGTGAGATTAGATATTTTTTCCTCATTGATTTTTTAATATTTCATATCTATAAAACGTATATAATTGTGAAAATTTTTGAATTTTTGGGTTTAAAATCATGGCTACCCATTCAACCACCTATTCTAGCCCTCTCACTAGTTTCAAAAATAAAAAATTCAAAATTTTAATTGGTATTAGAAAGGAAAGGATTGATTTTAAAAATTATTTTTGTTTGATTTCTATGTAGTTTTGATTCATGGAAAGATAGTAGGTGGGATTATCTATAAATAATCCATCCATACTTTGATGAAAAAAAGAATCCCGATTAGAAAGCTCGTTTTTTTGAAATGTTATTGAATTTGGTTTGAGATCTCATTAAAGTTAGATAAAATAGTAAATGCATTGGAGAACTAAAGCCCAAACAAGAATGAGTTAAAGTTGATAATATAGATACCTTATAGCATTTTTAATAGTATCAATCTTCATGAATTCTGTAAGATAACAATACATAAACATGTCAAAGAAGTGTAAGATATTTTATATATGACTTTTATTGACACTGTTGTTGTGAAATTGTTCAAACTACATAAACTAATTACTAAGTTCGAAAGTATTACAATACAAGAAGATAAATCTTTTTCTGATCTCTATACCAAGTTAGGTGATATTGTCAACTCCTATTTCAATTGAAGGAAGAAGATGTTTGAATATAAGGGAGTTAGAAAAATCTTTGACGACTAATAGAGAGGAAAATAAAGACATTGACTTCATGAGGATTGATAAATTTGTGAGATATCTTCAAACCTATGAGAAAGTTACGTAATTCTAGGAGATCTAAGGTTGTACCTTTGAAAGCTTTTGTAAATGAAGCTAATACCCTTTGAATGATATTTAACTTTTATTGAGCTTTCTTTATTTGCTAAAAGGATTACAAAATAATCACGCAAACTCACAAAAAAGTATATTGTAAAACCATACTAAAAAGAAAAAGATATAAAATTAAGCAAAAAGAAAATAAAAAAGATTCATTTAAGAACAAGAAAGTAGGGTGCTTCTTCATAAAGAAAAAGAAAAAGATCTAAATTAAGCAAAAAGGAAATAAACAAGATTCATCTAGGAACAAGAAAGTAGGGTGCTTTAATCATAGAAAAAAAGTTGCATGGTTGTTAATTGTACTAGGCCTAAAAGAATATCAAGAAAGTTATGTAAATAGCTTATGGTGATTCCGAGCTTGACAATTGTGAGTCAGACAATTCCTATGAGAATAAAGATAATAATGATCTTCTTAGTGAATTAGATCAAAATGGGAAAAGCGGTGACCTACGATGCATTATACAAGCAATATTAACATATCAAAGCTAAAAGCGTTAAAATGAATAAAATGACATTAAAAAGTAAAAAGCTTTGTTATGTAATAAAAAAATTAAAATTTTGTAATTCTTTACATTAAACAAAATTTTGTAATCAATAAAAATAAAGTTATAACACATAGAAATTAAAAAAATGAGAAATGATGTGACTAATATCGACGTATTTCAACTCAAGCCTAAAATTTTGAATAAAATAATTAGTAAAAGTAACAAGCACGACATAAGATATATTACAAAGTTGAGATTCCCATTAGTAGGAAATTACCCATCCTAATAAGTCACAAACATGATATAAGATATATTATCGAGTAGGGATTCTTATTAATTAAAAAATAACTTTTGCAAAGGCAAAGAAGGTGTTTTATATATCAAAAGATATTTGACATCACTTATTTCTACACTGAAATAAGTTTAGGTATTGATTTTTTTAATTTCATATTTTCATATTTAATTTTTTAAAATATGAAATTATATATAAATGAATAGGTTTCTTGCTCCATTTCCGATTCAGGTTTTTAAATATTGGATTATTTGATTAAAAGAGTAAATGAAAACCTAATTTTTAAAATGTAATCATTTCTCATTTTTTTTGTACTATTTTAACAAAAATATCTTTATTATTTTTTTATAAAAATAGTATTTTATTTAAAAATTTACATAAAAATACTTGAAATTATAAAAAAAACACTTTACTTTTAAAAATAAATAAAATAAAAAAAAAAACACTCAAATTCACAATTTGGGATTATTACAACCCTTGAGACCAAATATTTCATAAAAATTTCCGCGTTGTAACCTCGACTTCTTACTTCGCGTTTCCGCCTCATCAGCGTGCCAACGGAGACCTAACGGATGGTTCCGATGTCGCAGTGAAAGAGACCGTATAAAGTAATGAAATTCTTTAATTTATGATTGGATGAGACTTTTTTGTGGGGTATAGTGGGAAAAAGTCTACAAGGAAAATCCATCCTTTTCTATCCCTCCATCACATAAAAGATATTGTACTAAGTGTGCAGCAAAATGGAATATGACCATCAAATAAAACAAAAAACTCACAGTGGAAATCTGACGTGGCATCTGCAGATAATTTCCCTAGTGTCACCCACCCACAGGGAACGCGTAAAGTATGACCCGCTTCCAGCCTTCATTACCCGGTTTCAGTTGGTCCACACCCTTTGCTATCCAAACCCAAGACCCACGCGCACCCCGGCCACTCCGCCATCTCAACCCTCCACGTCGTTCCTCAACGCTCGGTATCGGGCGTGGTGGACAAAAGAATCTGAAGCCCAAAACACGCGTGGACCCACGTGAATTTGTGTTTGAATTTGGGCTGCATTTGAGTTTCATTTAGCAGCTAGCTCCCTTTGAAGTTTGACTTTGACCAAGGGGAAACTGCGAAGAAGGAAAAGTCTCACCTTCCTCTCGTCTTCTTCGCTCACATCACCGCCTTTGGAGAAGAAATATAAATTCATGTGAACTCTTCTCCTTGGAATTCAACTTGGGTTTTCTCCACTTTTGTTCTCTCTGCCAACTACTACTCTTTGAGGTACGTTCTTGTGAAGGAAAGTTGAGGTCTGTTTGGTTGCCGAGAAAGTCTAGAAACCAAACGGATTTTCAGTTTTTTTTTCTTTTCTTATCTTTTCTTGTTTTTCGGGAAACCAAAGAGAGTACAGCTAAGTTTTGATTCTGGGTGTCGTGGAATTAGTCGTTCAAGTTTGAATTTTTCTCCTCTGACCGATTATTGGGTTGCTTCTATTGTTATTATTATTATTATTATTTTATTGTTTGAGTCGGTTCGACGATTCTAGAAATGTTGAAGGGGAAGAGCAAACCCTTTAAATCCCAGAAACTTTTGAGTTTTGTTTTGTTTTTCGGTTGATGAGGAGAAGGGAAAATCAATTTTGAATCTTAATATTTTATGTTGGTGTTTTCAAGATGAAAAGCTCACCTCTTGTAAGCAAATTGGAGGTATTAGGCTGGGTTGAGTGGTAGTCTTTATTTTCTCAGCTCGCAATTAATAGAGATGAAAAGATTCGAAGTTTTGTTTCTTAGCAACCAAACAGAATTTATTATATCTGAGCTCCAGTTACATCCTACTGTTTGTTTGTTTATTTGTTTTCATAGGCTGATCTCAGTGCTGAATATGAATTTATTGTCTTGCAGGGTTACATGTGCAGTGGTTCAAAGAGTAAACTCTGCCCATTCAATATGGTGATGGAGGGAAAATCTCCAAACCAGGAAGATGGGATTTCCTCTAAATGCTCAGTTTTGCTTGAGTTATCAGCTTCTGACGATCTCAAGAGCTTCAGATGCGAAGTAGAAGAGAAGGGCATGGATGTTGACGAGCCAGGCTTTTGGTATGGAAGGAGACTTGGGTCGAAAAAGATGGGGTTCGAGGAGAGAACTCCTCTTTCAATTGCTGCCATGTTTGGCAGCATCGAGGTGTTGAAGTATATAATCGAAACCGGCAAGGTTGGTGTCAACAGGGCTTGCGGTTCGGACCAGGTGACTGCCCTTCACTGCGCTGCCGCGGGTGGGTCGGTCTCTTCCCTTGAGGTTCTCAAGCTCTTGCTTGACGCTTCTGCAGATGCTAATTGTGTTGATTGTAATGGGAATAAGCCTGTGGATGTGATTGCCCCTGCTTTGAAATCCTCCTGTAATTCAAGGAGAGAGCTATGGAGATGTTGCTGCGAGGTGACCAGGTGACTGAGCTAGAGGAAGAACAGCAGCCATCCACAGCTCCACAGCTGTCCAAAGAAGGAAGCGAGAAGAAAGAGTACCCTATCGATATATCGCTGCCGGACATAAACAATGGGATATATGGAACTGATGAGTTCAGGATGTATACTTTCAAGGTGAAGCCTTGCTCCAGGGCTTACTCCCATGACTGGACGGAGTGCCCATTTGTCCATCCAGGGGAGAACGCCAGGAGGAGAGACCCGAAGAAGTTCCCCTACAGCTGTGTTCCCTGCCCGGAGTACCGCAAGGGTTCTTGCCAGAAGGGGGATTCTTGTGAGTATGCTCATGGTGTGTTCGAGTGCTGGCTCCATCCCGCCCAGTACCGAACCCGGCTCTGCAAGGATGAAACTGGGTGTAGCAGGAAAGTTTGTTTCTTCGCCCACAAGCCTGAAGAATTGCGGCCCTTGTATGCTTCCACAGGCTCAGCCATGCCTTCACCAAGGTCTCTTTCAGCTTCTGCAGTGGACATGGCGACAATGAGTCCATTGACCCTTGGTTCATCTGCCTTGCTACTGCCGCCTACTTCGTCGTCTTTGCTGTTGCCTCCCACCTCAACACCGCCCATGTCTCCATCTGCGGTCTCTTCATCGCCCAAGAGCTCCGGTATGTGGCAGAACAAGGTTAACCTCACCCCACCTAGCCTGCAGCTCCCGGGTAGCAGGCTGAAGTCTGCTTTGAATGCTAGAGATTTGGAGTTGGAGTTGGAGCTGCTGGAGCTAGAAAGTCAGCTTACCCACAAGCAATTGATGGATGAGATGTCTAGTCTCTCCTCTCCATCCTGCTGGAATAAGGAATTCAGTAGGATCGGAGAACTGAAGCCTACTAATCTTGATGATATGTTTGGATCTCTTGATCCTTCGGTATTGTCTCAGTTGCAGGGACTCTCACTGAAAGCCACAACCCCCCAGCTGCAATCTCCTCAATTGCAATCCCCAACTGGGCTTCAGATGCGGCAGAACATGAACCAACTGCGGGCGAGCTATCCGACCAAGACCACTGTCACCTCCTCTCCAGCGAGGAAAACCTCCTCATATGGGTTTGATTCATCAGCTGCAGTAGCAGCAGCAGTGATGAATTCAAGGTCTTCTGCTTTCGCAAAGCGCAGCCAGAGCTTCATCGATAGGGGAGGTGTCAGCCATCGCTCACCTGGGTTCACCGCAGCTTCTAATTCTGCAACCTTGATGTCATCCAATCTTTCTGGCTGGAGCTCCCCTGATGGGAAACTGGATTGGGGCATTCAAGGAGATGAACTCAACAAGCTGAGGAAGTCTGCCTCTTTCGGATTCCGAACCAACAACACTGCAACAGCAACACAATCCATGATGGCCTCAACTGATGAACCAGATGTATCTTGGGTTAATTCCCTAGTCAAGGATGTTCCTTCTGTCTCATCTGGGCTGTTTGGTTCCCAGCAACAGCCATACGGCATTGGGGTTCATGAGAAGCTCCCTCCATGGGTGGAGCAAATGTACATAGAACAGGAGCAGATGGTGGCTTAAGCCAACATATCTGCTGCAACTATCCTCCATTATCATCCTAACAAGTTTGATATCTTCAGAATTCTTATAAGGTATTCAACATTTGTATGTAGCATTAGAGAAAGGGAAAAGGGTAGAAAAACAAATCGCAGAACCAGAAAGATTGATGGCTCTCAGCTCATGTAGGAATAGGATTATGATCAAGGGAAAGCCCAGATGAAGCAAAGAAGCAGAAAGAATTATTTCTCTTTTCTTTTCTTTTCTTTTCTTTTTTTTATAAATATTTTTTCAATTTTTCTCCTTTCTGGGAGTTGTTTTATATATTTCTCAGTATCAAGAAGATAAGAGAGCCTGCTGGCTGAGGAGTGTAGCTATTCTATTTGTTGTATTCCATTAAAATGGACAATTGTATTTTCACCATATATGCTATTCTTTCTCAAAACCTTCTCATAGTCTGTTGATTTTTTGTGTTTCTGCATTCAATCCATACCACCCCATTATCATTTAGAAAAGTAATGTTCAAGAATGTTGCAGAGGCAAGAAAAGCTCAGATCTCTTTCTTTCAGATTCAATCCATGGAAACATCTTATAGAAGATACAGCAGACATGCAGGCCTTTTGCCTTTGCTCAAGTCTTCGATGCAGACGTTTCAATATACTTGCTCGTCAAGCAAAGTGGGGCAGCCTCCTTTGAACTTGCTGTTAGGTTTCATAAATAGGAAAAGCAGACGTGTGGTGATAAGGTTTGAACTCTAAAACCAGGAGTCCAAAAAATAATTTTTAAAAACTCTTCCCAAGATCAGTTCTCCTTTTTTTGAGGAATATGATTTTATGTTTTAACTTATCTTTCAGAATAAATTCTCAAAAGACTTTTTTTATTAAAAAGCTTGTCATTTGATGTTATCTAAGTTTTTTTTTTTTTTTTTCGACTTATGCTACTTATGAGTTATGACTTCTCGTATTACTCGACTTAAAAACTTAAACTGATAACTACATGAATTAACTTTATTCAGGCTACAACCCTAATTCTTGATGATAAATTCTAAGAGTACGTTTAATAATACTTTTATTTGAAGTACTTTTAATGAAAATTCAAATATTTGATCTTTTCATAAAACCGATTTTTTACTAAAAATATTTTTTAAAAACACTGCAAAACAGAGTATAAATTTCTTTAACCAATGAAATTTAAGGCAAACTTGTTTGAGTTTATAGCAGGGCAACAAAGATGAGGTTCAAATTCATGTATCAGGTTAAACTACGATTTTGTCCTAAAAATTTGAATTATTAGATAATAATAGATCAATAACATATATCAACCTTATGCTCTAATACACATGAAAACGTGGTTTTCATTGAAGATTTGGTCGGCACAAATCAATGAATGGATCAATCAATCAATCGATCGATCAAAGTGACAAAAAAATTTGACTAAAAATGGGTGGAATCCGAGTCTAAGCACCAACCGGTAGTGGGGTTTGGACAGACCCCAGGATTGAACTCCACGCCATGAACCATGAACACGAAGCGCCAATGACAGTGAAGCCCTCAAGGCACTTTGCTGTATCTGTGGGTGTATTGGTTGGAATCATCCTGGAATTGTAGTATGATCCGTGACATCAAAAAACAAGCGTGTGGGCCCTTTGATCCGATTTTTGGCCCATTATGGATTTTTATATCTAAAGGGCCTTGGCCACGTTGGACATTCACATTGGATAAGCTAATATATTTTATTTTTAAAGAAAATAAAAACGCAATTATGAGCTAAGTGTGTCTTGGAAAATTTCTCACGATCAAAATAAGTACTAAAGGGGTCTTGTCAGTCTTGGAAAATCAAGTAAAGATGAGCTGGATATGTTGGAGTTGCCCATGTGATGAATTGTCAGCCAGAATTATTGTTGGGTCATTTTCAAGTGGCCTCTCTTTGGGCTTCAATCGTAGGTGTTTGCATTCATAGTGACAACCCCACTCACTATCATCTGTTTTTGTAGTTTTCTAGTTTTGTAGTTTTCTTCTCTTTGAATCATCCTTCTCAGAAATGGTCAAAATGGGAAGATTCAAACTTTTTTAATGGTGGGGATTGGGGAATGATTAAGAAAATTGTGAGACATGTGAGGAGGGTATTTGAGATTTGGGTTGATTGAGCCTTGTTTTCATGATTAATGGGTCAAACTCTCAACTTTTTCTTTTTAGTTGTTTATTATAATTTTGAAGGTTTGAAATTTAAGAAATGATTTTTATAGTTAAGATAGGATTAAAAAAATTTAGGACGGTTTGACCATATTTTTTAAAAGTTAAAAATAAGTTTTAAAAAATATGGTTAAATATGTTCATATTTTTCGTTCAATATTAAAAATTGGTGAAAATAACTCATATTTGTTATTTAAAAATATTTTTTATTTTATTTTATTTTTAAAAATTATTTTTAGAGAATAACGACTAAACAGTATTATAAATTTTTAAAAATAATTTTTTATTTATAAAAATAAAAAATTGTTTTTAAACCACACAAGCAATAGTTGTTTTCTTGTTAATATTTTGACTAAAAAAAAAAAATCTAAAAATGACTAACACTAATAAAATATTGGAGTCAAAATATAATATAAAAATCTAGAAGGAATATCTAATATGTTTTTTAAAAAGTTCTTATGTCAGTTGCATCAAATTTGAACGATTTGGAAGAGGGCACATATATTTAAGAAGTCTTTTAAAATAATTTTCTAATTTAGAAAATGTATCTCGCAACTAGTAATATGTCAATTTTTTTAAAACAATTTAAAGATTTTTTCAAGTATTTATTTTTTAGAGAATAAAAATCTAAAAAATTATTTTTCCAAGCCTAACAAGAATTGAATAATTTTGTTAAAAAATCTCCCAATAGAAAAATATATATATATATATATATATATAGTAATTGAATTTCAGAAATTTTCAATTATGAGTTGGGTACCTTTAGATTCAATCATAAATGTTTAGTATCCTTGTAAATGGTAAATGACCAAATTTCAATTAAAATAAATATTTAGCCAGAATACTTGTAAATGATGAATAACCAAAATAAAATAATATATATATATATATATATATATATATATATATATATATATATATATATATATATATATATTTAGGCCTGAATTGTCAAGATATTTTTTGGGTAAACGATTGCACAATAGGCCCAACACTTAGGCCCAACCCATTCAAATTGCATATGGGCCTAAACAAAGAAATCAAAATGATGCGTTTTGGAAGTATACAACTTCCAAAACAGGTCAAATAAGTCCATATTTTCCTTTTAGTGTTAAAAATTGGTGAAAACAACTCATATTTGTTATTTAAAAAATATTATTTATTTCACTTTATTTTTAAAAATTGTTTTTAGAGAACAACGATTTATTATAAATTTTTAAAAATAATTTTTTATTTTTAAAAATAAAAATTTTATTTTTAAACCACACAAGTAATAATTGTTTTTCTTGTTAATATTTTGACTAGAAAATCTAAAAATGACTAACACTAATAAAATATTGGAGCCAAAATATACTATAAGAATCTAGAAGGAATATCTAATGTGTTTTTTGAAAAAGTTCGTATGTCACTTGCATCAAATTTGGAAGAGGGCACATATATTTAAGAAGTCTTTTAAAATAATTTTCTAATTTAGAAAATGTATCTCACAACTAGTAATATGTCAATTTTTTTTAACAATTTAAAGATTTTTTTTAAAGTATTTATTTTTAGAGAATATAAAATCTAAAAAATTATTTTTCCAAACCTAATAAGAATTGAATAATTTTGTTAAAAAATCTCCCAATAGAAAAAAAAAATATATATAGTAATTGAATTTAAGAAATTTTCAATTATGAGTTGGGTACCTTTAGACTCAATCATAAATGTTTAGTATCCTTGTAAATGGTAAATGACCAAATATATATATATATTTAGGCCTAAATTGTCAAGATATGTTTTGAGTCAACAATTGCACAATAGGCCCAACCCATTGAAATTGTTTATAGGCCTAAACAAAATATCAAAACGATGCATTTAGGAAGTAGACAAAGCGCTCAGAAGCCAAAAGGCCCAAAACAGAAAAAGGAGACGAAAAAACAAAAAAAAAAAAAAAAAAACGGAAAAAACGATCTTACTGCAAACCCTACAACGTTTCTTGATTTCAGTGTTCTTTGCCTAGAGGAGGAGAAGAATTGAACCCAGTTCAAAGACAAGGCAATGATGCTCACAGGTCTCTTTCTTTGATTTTTGGTGTGTTTTGTGTACGCTTTCATTCAATTGCATTGTGGTTGTTTGATGCAATTCCCCCCAGAGTGCAGTGTTTTTGGGTTTTGATCAATGATCCATAAACTTCTATTTCATTATTGATTTCATCTTGGGGTGGGCATTTCTGAGATGGGTTTTTAATTGTTTTTCAGGGTTAGCCCTCGGAAGTCATCTTCAGCTTCAGCCCAGAGTTTTAAACATGAAGAAAATGCCAATTCCAGGTATGTTAACTTGCTTACTGTATTACCATCTTGATTATTGGATGAATGGTAGCTTTATTGTAGCCAAATAGTTGTATTTGTCTTGGTTGAATGTGCAGTTATGAACTTATGAAAGTTAAAGGATGAATTTTTGTCTGGGTTTGGATGAACTGAACAACTTTGGAGGTGGGTTGGTGATATAGGTGGTGTGCTTATGTCTCAGCGTTTTGGGATTGTTTGGGCAATTGGCCTTCACACATTGTATTGTATGTGTATTCACTGACCCATAATTGGCATAAGCCCTTTGTTTCTATGTTGAATTGGGTTGCAAGCTTATCTGCCCCAGGATGGTTTTGATGTAATTGCTTTTAATTCATCTAACATGGAAAGAAAAACTTGGTGTGGTCGCTACCTGGATGCAGTCCCCACCAGGGACTATCCTATGGGCATGCAAGAGCACTGTAATCCAAGCCCAGAATGTATTTGCACCATCACCATCTTCAAATAAAGTATTTTCTATGGTAGCATCATGAATAGCGCATAGCAGAGCAGCGCCCAATACACCGGCAACTCCCATCATATGAAATGGGTTCAACGTCCAATTATGAAACCCTTGGAAAAAGAGGATGAATTGAAATATAGCTGTTACACCAAAACTAGGTGCAAAGAACCAACCAGATTGACCTAGTGGATAAATTAAGAATACAGAAACAAAAACAGCAATTGGAGCTGAGAATGCGATTGCATTATAAGGTCGCAATTGAACAGATCGAGCAAGTTCGAATTGACGTAACATGAAACCTATTAGTCTGAAATCGCCATGAAGAGCAACAAAAAGTCCACAAACCAACTAATTGACACCAACGAGTAAAATCTCCTTGTGCTTCAGGACCCCATAGTAACAATAAATAATGTGCTAAACTATTAGCAGGGTAGAAACTACGATGGTTAAGAAATTGCAACCTTTCAAATAGGAACTAGCTAATCCATGGGTATACTATGAAGTTACAAAGGTTGTACCTGTGAACCAACCCCCCAAAGCGAAATAGGCACAAGGAGAGAGCAATAGACCAGACCAACCTACAAAAACAAAACGGTTCCTCCGTAACCAGTCATTCATAATATCAAATAAATTGCTTTAGTCTTTGGTGAATTTACCAAGGGCTATAGTCAAAGCGATCCTCCTATTCAACTACTTCAAGCATTTCCGAACACTTGATAGTGTTTAATGTATATCTGTGATAAGATGGAGCTTGGATTTATCCTTTATTAACCGCTTTCCATATATAATTTAAGGCCAACTCTTCTGATCTTCTTGACATATTGACAAAAATTTTGAAGGCAAAGTAAGGAAGAGAAGGAAAGTCTAAGTTCACAATATCATATTTAAGTCTCAGTTATGCACAAGTTTATTTTTATCACATATTGCTGATGCCACAGGTAATTCTAATATTTTTGGTACTTGGACCTGGGAACTTTCACAAATCGGCCCCTAACAGCTTCATTTTATAGAACTTGCAAGTTGCCGAGATATAACCATTTATCCTGTTCATTCCTGGAACTTCAATTCCACGGTTCTACTTGTGCCTATATGATTGGTTCTTCTTATGGTTGACTACTTAAATTCAAACTTAATGTTACTTTATCTTCAACAGCCACATTGTTTGCAGAATTACAAGGGAGGAAGGAGCACTTTTCTAGAATCACATATTCTGAGACCATAAGAACATCTGTTATATCCCAGTCAGCAGAAGGCCCACCTTTGCATGAGGAATATGTAAAAAATCGTCCTTTAGTTAAGATGTGTGGAATTACATCAGCTAGGGATGCTGCAGCAGCAGCAGAAGCTGGTGCTAATTTTATTGGGATGATTCTTTGGCCCAACTCCAAACGTTCCATTTCTCTTTCGGTTGCAAAGGAGATTTCAAAAGTTGCAAGGGAATGTGGTGCAGAGCCTGTTGGGGTTTTTGTTGATGATGATGCAGACACAATATTAAAGGCTTCTGATGCCACAAACATTGAATTTGTGCAGGTAAATATCTGTCTAACCTTGATTATTTCACATATAAATTATTAAATTTCCGTAAGCTTGTAACTGATCGAATGTTGGCAGCTTCATGGAAATGGCTCCCGTGCTGCTTTCCCAGTTTTGGTGCAAGAAAACCGAGTAATATATGTTCTTCATGCCAATAAAGATGGAGAACTTCTAAACCAAATTTCCAATGAAGAAAGTTCTCTAGTTGATTGGATTCTTGTTGATAGCGCAATAGGTGGCAGGTAAGGAACATCTCTCTTCACCTAGTTTCATTCTCAACCTTTGTTCTATATATTCATGAATATTAATATGCAATCACTTTAATTCCCAATTCATAGTTTATCAACCTCCTATATATTACATGGACACTTTTAGTGTATGTGAAGTACCTGTTTTGGACATGAAATGACAATTGTTTGTGTATTGATCCTATAAGTTGTGTCTCTAACATGACCTATTAATTATGTACCCAGCGGGTTTGCCCTAGAGAGAATAGGAAAAACAATTCCTAGTTTATTGTAACCGTGGACTTATGTTTGACATTTTGTATTGGCTATACACTTCAATTTGGCCTCAATAGAGAATGAGGAAGAAAAAAAAAATGCAAGCTATGTTATTTAGCCATATCCCTGTCTTGAGATGTGGGGACGAAATGAATCCAACACCTAGATGCACACTAACACATGGCATATGTAACACAGTCCCTTCTATTATCGCTGCTGCAACTACTTCTGCTTCTTTTTCTCAACTTCATCCTCCTCTGTTATTATTTTTTTCCTTTACACTCGCATTATTTTCAATACAAAAAAGAGAATGGGCATATCGCAGACTCTTTTTTGCTCTTTGACCACACTGGCTGCATGTCTTCCTGTACAATCTCAAAAAACTGTGTTCTGTAGACACTTTGAAACCCTGTTAGATGCTCTGTTGTATAATGTTGTGACACTACTCTTGTCTAGAAGTGCCTAATGCTACCTATGTGTGCCCCTTTATTTTTGTATTGTCATTCAAAGTAGTATTTTTTTTTCTTCATGGTCTCTTTCTCTCCCCCCTATCTTGAATTCTTCTTAGAAGCACCTACTGCTACTTATTTTGCCCTTTTATTTTTATATTTTTCATTGCAAATTTCTTTTAATTTGATTAGATTTTTCCTTTTGTAATCTAAAAATAATTGTCATCTCCCTTGCACATGAGAAACATTGAGTGGGTTCAGAACTCAGCTAGTAATCAAGTATCCTTGTTCATTTAGGACCACAGAGCCATTCCTAGATCTCTCTTCATCCAACTCACATTTTATGAATATTTTCATTGGATTTATTATGACATACCTGCAGTGGTCAAGGATTCAACTGGGCCCAGTTTAAGCTACCTCCAGTTAGAAGCAAACAGGGATGGCTCCTAGCAGGTGGGATTAACCCTGAGAATGTCTACGAGGCTCTTTCTACTCTTAGGCCTCATGGAATTGATGTTAGTAGTGGCATTTGTGCCTCAGATGGCATCCAGAAGGACCGATCTCGGATATCTTCTTTCATGACTGCTGTAAATTCTGTACATTATTGATTGCTTATGTAGGAGGAAAATGACTGTAAACATCATACACATTAGTCCATCAATTTTGTTTATCAAATTTCACAACATCAGTGTAAAAGTTGGTTCAATAAATTAAAACTTAAGCTTTTGAAGATGGTTATAAACACATATTCCCATTTTATTTAGGCTGTTGGTTTCTCAATAGATTGGTATGTACTGGAAGTTTTGACAGATAAGGTGATGAAAGTCCCTTTCTTTGCCTTTATGTAGAGTTTGGATGCTCTTGGCTTGTTGGCCATATGGGTTCTCTGCCTTTCAGAGTGTTAGAAAAAAATGCATACATTTGCCACTATGGGTTGCTTTTTGGCAGGAAAATCATTTGATCGGGATGAGCTGATTCCAGTCTAGTGGTTGGCTAGGTTTTTAGTGGACTTACCACCCACTCCGAAGGTGTACATGGAATCAAGTTCTTCCACTCCATCCATATCCTTGTATAAAGAAAAGAGCATTCTCATCTACCAAGAAGAGAACTCTATCCAATGACTCCAATACCCATTAAACCTTCAGCTTGCAGCCTTACATCCGCTACTCAAAAAGTCTACTAACCATCCCTGAACAATTCTGTATCTTTATTTTATCCCCCTCTATTTGATACGCATCCCTCCCCCATTGTAGGAGATAGAATAAGGAATAAATTTAATATGGTAAATAAAAAAAAAATTCAAAAGCAGTTGAACAATTATTGATGAAGAATCAATAGCTCGGTTGGCTTTCCTCTGTACTTGATAAATTTTCACAGCTTCATTCTGATTTCTGAGATCCAGGGAGCTGTGGGTCCTTCTGATAATACACAACATCCCCAGTGTCACTGACATAGTGATCCTGTTTCATGCTTCTGATGAGGCTTCCCAGTAGGTGAAACGGGAGAGGCCCTGATTTCTTTGGCTCCCGGTAGTACTTCCCAAGAACTGGCTTAGCTGCTTTGGTCTACAAGATTAAATTTCCAAGCATAGAACTAGATCAGATACGGTGGGTGGTTAAGAATAATTGCTGGTAAGCTGATTGTAGAAGGGATACTCACTGCTTCTACCAGGTGATAGTGTGGGATTTGTGGGAAGAGATGATGTATAACATGAGTCCCAATATCATGGTGGATGTTATTGATAACTCCATAGTCACGGTCAAGAGTTGTGAGCCCTCCTCTCAGATAACTCCATTCCTGTGAAAAACAGAGCCAGAAGTCGGGTTTTCAGTTAAAATGCTGAATCGTTTATTAGCATTCGCTTTTTTCCCTCTTTGTTGCAGCGAAGAATGGAATATAATCAGCAGGCCTAATCTAGAGAAACTGAATTTGATACCTTTCCACGATACCAAGGAAGCTTCTCTTCATGGCCATGGTGATGCAAGTAAGTCACTAAATCCAACCACATGACGAAAATCTGCATTAATGGTAGTTTCAAAGCTTAGCTGAGTAAAACCAACATGAACTCAACAGCCAAGAAAACAACAAAAACTAAGAAACTGCACTGACCCAGTAGGGAATGCCATAGAGTTTGAGCATTTGGACGGGACCCATCACAAAGGATAAGCATACAAGCAGTGCAGCCATTGCAGACCAGCACACAGTAGAGGTGATTACATCTTTCCTCTCATTTGGGATGAACAAATCGCTGTTCGGGTCAAAATGAGAGCCGGTCTTTCCAGGACTCCTACCCCACTGTAGTTGAAACCAGGATCATATATCATAAACCATGATAAACTCAAACCTAGAGCTTCATACATAAATTCAATTAACGAAAGGCAATAGGCTCACCAGATAAAGGGGATATGCAAGCATGGGAAAAGGCAAGGTGAATCTCAATGTTCTAGTAGCGGTATCCAAACTCCTGTAAATCTTTTCGGATAACTGGAAAGAAATGCACAAAATAAATGATTCCCCATCATCCAAACACAAAAATTATGAAGATGCTCTCCTGAAATAAGAACAGAGAAAACAACTCACTGGATGCCATGATTCATCATTCTCAACATGTCCATGGTTCTGATGATGGGTCCTGTGACTAATCCTCCTGGGAATAATGAATCGCAATTACAATTCAGCTGTAAATAATCAGGAGACTTTAAAACCATTGAGGGTAGAGCAGGGTTTTAGGGACAAACCATCCATGGTAGGGGACAAGAATTGAAGAATGAAGGAGATGACCCACCACGCTATTCAGCTTCCGATTGCTTGAAAAGCTGCCATGGCCGCTGTACAATCCAGAATAACACAATCCCATTAAAAACAGAGAATTGGGTCTTGAAATTCAACAGGAAAATCAACAAGAAAATAGATTACCAGTCATGACCAAGAACAAAGAGAGCCCAGAACATGGTCCCCTGAGCGAACCAGTACAGAGGCCAAACAGCCCAATGGTTGAAATAAGCCGCTGCAGCCGCCAATCCAAAAACCACAGCAACATCCCTCACAACATAGCTCATAGATCTCCATGGATCCTTCACCCAACAATGCTTCGGAATCGCTGCTCTGATCTCCGCCAATCTGAAAGGCGGCGGCGCACCAGGGTCGAACCCACCGTCACCATAACCTTTCCCCAACCCCATCTCACTAACTCCATTAATGGCCTCTCCTTCTCTGAATTCTTCATCAACAGACCCAACCATCAGTGGCGCACTCACTCTCAGCCCCCACTCCCTGCCTCTGCTCCCTCCTGAGACCCACAATGAAGGAGCTTTTCCACTCTTGCAGAGCGGTAAAGCTCTGAACTTCAACTGACTGGTCTCGGCAGACGATATTCCAGTTCTGGGTCGAGGGTAGATTCGAGGGAGGGGTCTCAGACCACATTCTGAAACCACCCAACTCGCCATTGAAGACCCAGATGAAGAAACTAGCAGAGAATTGAATTCAAACCCAAAATCAATTCCAAAGAAAACAATTTCTACAACACAGAATCTCTCAATTTGCGTATATATCGTAGGCGGATGCTTATCTCTTTCTAGTTTCTACAACACCCAACTCTCTATTTTTTGATACCTATGATTCAACCCACCAACAACAAAAAAACAAAGATCTCCCTCCACTGCAATGGATTGATCTTCAATATACCACTTGCCTCGCCTGGTCAAGTCATAAATGAATTCAAAACCAGTGTAACGAAGAACTATATAATGAATTTTTTTCTGAGTCTCAACATCAAGTCATCATCATATATTGTTTTTAATTCCTCTTCCTCAATCCTTGGTATTAGTATTACTATTATTACGGCTCTGTTCGTATATTCAATATTTCAAAATATTAATAATTATTAAAAAAAAAAAAAGCATCAATTGGCGGAGAACGTGGGTTGGGGTTGTAAAAGGTTTCCTTTTTCCCTTTTTTTTTTTCTTTTTGAATTTTAAATTTATTTAATTATTTTGGCGCGTGAAAATCTACCGAATTTAACTGAGGAGGTGGCCCCACACGTGTGAATCAGGCGACGTGGTCAAAGGTGGCTCTCTCGCTCGTTTCTTACTGTACGTTTGGGTCAAATGTGAACAAGTCAATAATTTTTTTCCTTTTTGTGAGCGTGTTTTCTAATTATGGGTTTCAACTCATACGACTCACGACTCATGACTCATGACTCACGACGACTAATTGTCCTGGCCTCTTGGGTTTGGCATTGGTGGCCCACTCGCCAAACTCCTTTTTTTTTTTTTTTTTCAATTATTCGTTAAAAACATGTTGATTAGAATGCATCGCTTTCACCATGCACCTAATTCACGATATGTCCATCAAAATCTAAAAGGGATTCTCAAAAACAATTTTTTTATTTTTCAAAATATAGAAATAGTTTTTAAATTTGGAAACATTTTTAATGGGTTTTAATTAAAATGGTTACTCAAGGAATAGTATTTTTAAATAAACAAAAAATGTTTTTAAGTGCTCATTTCAATATTTTTTATTTTAAAAAATATATACAACTCTTGAATAAAAATGGCATGGAATTATCTTATTTCTTAAAATAATTCTTTGCATAGAATTATTTTTATATATAAACTTTTTAAAATAATTTTTAAAAGTTTTTATCATTTTAAGAAATTTGTCCAAGTAACATATAAGGTAAAACAAAATAGGGAAAAGTGTCTCATATGAAAAAAATAACAAAAATAAGAATTGGTTCCGAAAAAATTGAGGGAAAATATAAAAAAAATATATATAAGGAAATAAAAAGGGAAGAAAAATAAAAAATATATTAAAATTTAATAAATTATTTTTATTAATTATTTCAAACTTATTTTATTTATTTTAATTTATCAACATAATGATTAAATAATTTTAAAATATACAAAAATTTTAATTAATTTTAATTATATATATATATATATATATATATATTAGTAATTTTTATAGGACAACCAATCATGAAAAAATTATATTTTTTTTTCCTTCTTTAGAATTTTTCGATAATCAAATATAACCTAAATTTATAAAATATAAAATTTAAATATTTATCTAAAAATAATTAGTATTTCTTTCACTTTTTTGATCAGAAGGTATTACATTTGATGATTAGGTATTACTTTTTAACTATATACGCATTACCTTTGATCATCCTAACACGATCTTTAATAGGTGAGGGAATGACACTTCAATTATTTTTTTAGAATTCTTATTTTATAATTATTTTTAGTGAAAACACTTTTTTTTAATAAATATTTAAATAAAAATATTTTTTGGTGATAATTTTTCATATATATATTTTTAATTTTTATAGCATTTTAAGAAATAATTAAAAATATAAATAATGTATTGAGAATTAACCAAAAAAAAATTATTATCCATATTTAAGTTTTTAAATATAATTTTGTTCCTAAAAATCAGTTGAACCTTTCTCAAAGTCTAATGAAGCAAGTAAAAGTAATATATTTTAGGGATAACAAATTAAAATGAGCAAAATAAACAAGAAATTGTAAATCTAATCTCTCCTTTTTTTTCACACGAGAAATACCCATTTTTGACAAGAATGCCATTTTTTTCTTATAAAATTAATATATATTTTTTTAAAACCCATATGTAGATAATAAAAATATTAAAGAATATTTATATCAAAAATAAGTTACTCTTTAAATTAAAAAATGGGAGAGGTTAATTTTATTAATTTGGGATCTTTTAATTTTTATCCATTAATCCTATATTTTATTGAGTTAGATAAAATTTCTTTTTAGAGTGAAATTCTAAGGAGTTTTTAAATCGGAAGTGATTGGGAAAGGGGAGAGTGGGAATTTCCCTAATGAATAATTTATTTTGAAGGAGAAGAATGAGGGAAACGTGGAATGGCGTGTACAAATCTGAAGAGACGACTACCGCCCAAAATTCAAAGGCGGGCGTCAATGATTCAACCCCCCACGTTTTTTTTCACATTTACCGTCCAAATTTTGTATCACACCTTGCAGCTGAAAATCGAGTTCAAACATCAAATTTTTGATTGACATACGTATTGCACACGAAACTAAGAATTCCAAATATTTAAAACGTTATGTTAGGGTCTAAAAAAAAATAATAATAAAAAAATAAAAAAATAAATATTATGGAAAGTAAAATTTTTATATTTGGTTTATTAAAAAAAAATTAAAATATTTAAATTTAATTAAAATTTAAATATTTTTTAATTATTTAATAAAGAAATAAGAAAACAAGGGATGTTCATCTACCTTGTTCATTCTTATCCCTTATCTTTGCTATGCAATCCAAACATACCTCTCTCATGGAATCTAAACGGCTCTCTTTGAAATCAAAATAAAATTGTTTTCTACACTTTATAAAAAACGAATATTATTAAAAATAATGTTTATATGTATTACCTTAATTTTAGTTATTCTCTATATTTATACAATTATTTTTTTATTTTAAAGAAAAAAATACTATTCTAAAAATCAATCATCAAATAACACCTTATTTTTTCTTTTCTTTTATTTTCCTCTCCATAGTTTTTTTTTTTTCAAATTTTTAATCACCAAGGATTAAAGTTAACAAATTACTTTTATATGTTTCTTTAAATTTATTTTATTTAATCTTTTGGTAGATAAATTATAAATGATTTAAAACTGCATAAAATTTTAATTAATTTTATTTATATTTAATTTTCTTTTATATTTTTCATATAAACTAAAACAAAAATCATTTTCAAAACATTATTTTTTTCTTCGCAAAAACCAAACATAGCATGATTCCAATTTTTTCTTTATTCTTCTTCACTTTCTTTTCTTTTATTTTTCCTAATTATTACCTTCTCAACTTATCTTCCTTTACATTTTCCAAAAGCCAAATATAGGTTAAGAATCCAGTACATTTCTATACAGGTGCGTTCTGTAAAAAGAGTAGTAGTGACAATTATGTATGGTTAGGACTTGGGAGCCAGAAGAATAAATACCGAGATGGTGTGCTTGCTTCTGAATGGGAGCAGCCGCATATGGTGAACAGATGGGA
This sequence comes from Vitis rotundifolia, assembly GCA_030254885.1. Classification (NCBI taxonomy): domain Eukaryota; kingdom Viridiplantae; phylum Streptophyta; class Magnoliopsida; order Vitales; family Vitaceae; genus Vitis; species Vitis rotundifolia. Next base: position 569,180 of record CM058163.1, read on the forward strand.
AGCTTGTTATATGTTCCACCATTTTCGATTTTCCATCTTCTTGGCGAGCTCGCTCGCCATTGATGCAAAGTTCTCAGCCCCACTCCGCAGCTCTTCTGAACGTTGGCTGATCCTCTGGTAGAAGCAGGAAAGGGAAGGTGTTCAGGGTATAAGTAGCACAACAAAATGAAGGAATTATGCACTACACTTGCCTAACGATGATGAAGGGAAGCCTTCAAATTCCAAGCTACTACACAAATTCTATAGCCAAGCATCCTATTTCACCTCAATGAGGGTCAGCGTTTATGATCCATAGGGCAAATTATTGGTCTCGGGAGAATGGAATAGTCAGACTTTTTTGGTCTATGCTAATCAAGATCAAGTTCTTTGAGTAGCTGTACTCTTAAGGAGTGTCAAAGACGGGTAGTATTAATTAAAGATACCGCTCGGAAGAGGTTCTGAAATGGACTAAAAACACTTCCTAATGCTTGGATGCATTTTCTTATGAAATTTAAGAGCTTATTTGACAGTGCTTTTAGAAACACTCCTAGCATAAGAAGCACTTTTGAATAAAAAAAAAGTGTTACACAAAATTTAGAAAATAATTTTTAAGGTTTAAAAATCTTTGTAGTGTTTTTTGAGAAACACTTTACTAGTGATTATAAAAAACACTCTTAAAGAAAATATTTTCATTAAAAGCACTTCAAATAGAAACACTATCAAACGCACTCTAAGAACTCATTTGGTAGTGATTATAAAAAGCATTTTTAATATTTCTAATACTTGATAATTTTTATCATTCAAGTGTTAGAAATGCTAAAAACTCTTTCTAGAATCACTCTCAAACGCATTCTAAGTATGTGACGAATATTTAAAAATCATTTCTTGATGGTCAGTGATTCTTTCAAAAATCACTTCTTGATGGTTAGTAATTCTTTCAAAAATCATTTTTTTTGTTATGTAATAATATATTACAAAAAAAAAAAAAAAAAAAGAACAATATCAAAATATTTTTTAAATTCATATCCAAATAAAAATGGTTCTCTTTATAAACGATTACAATGAATAACAAAAGTAAACCCCCTTGCTGTTAGAGCCTGTTTGGTAGTGATTCTATGAAGTGCATATTTCTAATACTTGAAAATTTTTATCATTCAAGTGTTAGAAGTGCTAGAAATGTTTTCTAGAATCACTCTCAAAACGCACTTTTAATGCCGGTATTTTAATACTTTAGTTTCCAAAATCTCACCTAATTATATCAAGGGCATTGAAGCAGTGGTTGTCCAGAGGAAACTGAATTTCCCTCTTGAAAAATACCGTCACACATTTAATGATAGATTATATCTTAAGGCATTCAAGAAGTAAACCTACCTCAAGTAGGCATTCAAGAAGTCAACCTACCTCAAGTTTTTCCTGCCGCTCTACAAGCCTGTCTCTTGCATGAGCAGCTGCTGCAGAGGCATCCTGGAATCAGAGAGATTGACAATGTCAGGGAAATATAAGCCATAAAAATAGAGAATTTACTGAGATTTTCTTATTGAATTACCCCGGCAGATCTATATTTAGCTATGATCTCTGCAGGCGTCCTCATTTTAGGTTTTCCGTCAGTATTTGAACCTTCAAACAATTTTTCCCTCTCTGTTTCCTTGTCTGCAGAGAGGAATAAGAATGTTGCCTCATTTGAAAGTTGAATAAATTTCCAATATTAAAGAGAAGTTGTAATGTACCTCTATTGTCACCCGCACTCTTGCGAGATGAAGATTCAACAACTAAGGGTCCATCAATTTCAATGTCATCTGTACCAAAACAGAAATGAACAGTCGGAGGAGGGGTCTTATGAGATGAAGATGAAACATATGAAACATGTACATCTTCAAGGTTAGATTTTAAATATACACAGGGGAAGAGGGGAAAGAGAGGGAAGAGGAGAGGAACGAAGGAAGCTAGAGGAGGAGGAAGAGATAGAGAAACCTATCCTGAGCTCCACAACTCCTTGGCTGTCTGCGGTAAAGGTAGAAGGGTCTGAGAATAGAACCCTTGAAAAGATGCTGTCTAAATGTGAGAGGTCAGTTTTCTGAGCTTCAGCAAGATCCACATTGTGCTCCACTTTACCCCCTGAGAAACCCTTAATAATGCCACCCAAAATCCCAGAGGTTGTATCCTGTGGCAACAGAAGACAGGCATAAGTCCTGAATTGTTACATAACAAATTTGAGAGAGCATCTAAAAAATTGCTACCTGTTTTTTCTTCTGATTTGGTGAGAAGCCAACAGCAGCATCAGCATCCTCTGCAAGGACTTTATTATGTAGACAAGGCAAACACTCCGGAATCCTAAAACAAAACAAGCCACAGAGTTCTCTTTAGGACTATTCCAAACTTTGCATGCAAGTCACAGCTTGATGCATCAACAACGTATATTAATATGTATGCATGGGCAATACTGTGTGTGTGTGTGTGTCTCTGAGAGAGAGAGAGAGAGAAAGAGAGTTACAGCTTGATGCCTAGACACATGTGTATGAATATACTGTGTGTGTGCATGCAAGTCACAGCTTGACACATCAACAACATTTATTTATATTTATGCAAGGATAACACTGTGTATGTGTGTATGCATATATGTGTGTGTGTGTGTGTGTGTGTGAGAGAGAGAGAGAGAGAGAGAGAGAGAGAGAGAGAGAGAGAGAGAGAGAGAGAGAGACCTGAAGTCATTTTCAGAGGCCAAAAGAGAAATGAAAGCAATTTCACAGCCATTTACCTATAAAACCAAAACACAAAATTCAAGCCAGATAACAGACCAAAAGTCTATAACTTGAAAATATGAACTAGTCAATGAAACTCTAATAATTTATTAATCTACAAATGATAAACAAATCAATTATGTTGGCACACTGTACAGTAAGTGTGTACCTTTTGTATGGATCCTAATTGTGAAAAGCATGTCCCAGAATCACAGCAAGAAGGTGAAGAAAACATTATGTTCATTTTATGTATATCACGATATGTTGAAACAAATTGTTATACTGCTCTAGAGAAAAAGGAGCAATGAAAATGAAACTGAAATATCAGAACCTTGAGCATATGTTAAATTGTAGCCAGGAAACACAAAGAATCAGGCATATAAGTATGCAAAATGCTTATAATATTCAGTTGTTAACTGTAATCATTCTATACGTCATACAGTTGCTGCATGAACCCCTTCTAGTAAATTGAATAGCTTATAAATGATTTATCACTAACTAATAGATGTGTGTTCTGTGGTCCCTTGCCCTCTAGATGTACCGAAGGACTTCCAGGAAATTTGTAATAAATCTTCAGTGCAGGTTCAATTCATCTTAATTGGCCCTGACTTTATCACTTACTGGGATTTGGGGGACACAACTTACAATAATGGCAACCACAAATACATATTGCTTGGTATTAGGAAGGGTCAAATGTGTATGATACCTAAAGATACACAAATCCATAAGTGCAGCAATATCCAAAACAGCAGGAAAGCACATGTAATGAACTCCTAGATCAGGTTATCTGTTATGAATATTAGGCAAGTCATAAGTGGTAACCTGCTTATTTACTCTTCATTATTCCAATGTTCAATTTTGTTCCTAGTATAGCAATTTTTCTACTAGTTTTGGGTGCATATTGAATAATAATGAGACACCAAATGATACTGGAGCAGCTTACTAAATTCTTTTTCTTCCATATTGATCTAGCTTAGTTTTCCACTTAATTTAACATCTGTAGAACAGTTTCACTTGACCGATGCACATAAATTTTCTTGATTGCCAACATTCTCAATAAAGTCACTGTAGTCTTCTTATCTTACAGAATTTCTCCTTTTAACTGTCTGCAAGATATAGCCCATGTTTTGACAAGATGGAGCCTAGAAGAAGGGTTCATGTGAGGTTAGAATGTTGAATCTGGCAAAATTTCCTTTTTAAGTACTAATTCTCAGCACTTCAGTTCTGCACTACATAAATAGAGAAAATTTTCCAACATACAGAAGGAATTTTCTGGCATTTTAAAACTTCTTTCATTCTGAGATAAATGTAATACCACAGTACAACTGGTGCACAGGGTTAAAAGGTCTTGGGATATTTAGTTCAAGTAGGTGGTTGAGCATATGCACTGTGATTTTTGATTGCTACACTAGGTTTTATTTTCATGTGCATAAAAAAAGACAGACAAAAAAATGTGGGTTCTAATTGAACTTGAAAAGAAATTAAAGGTCATAAAATAGATTAGTAACTGATCCAACTCAAAAGGCAAGGAAAATATCAACCAGAATAATCTGTCCCCTATCTGAAGAACTGATTGCCTTGTCCATGTTTGCCTTGAAATTCCATCTTATAATTGACATTAGAGAGTATTCTCCCACCACTTCAAGTTCTGGCAAAGACCTGTTCAAAGAAGACAGCAACTACCGGTTAACAGATACTACTCTAACATCAGTTCAGAATAAAGGAAAAGAAGAAACAAATTTAGTACCAAAATCATTTTACTTTACATCATGTCAAAAAGCAATATGTGCCATTTGAACGTAAAAAACAGGCCACATAATATTGCAGCAAACTAAATGATAAAAAAACATGAAATGAGCATTGCACCTTATTTCAATATCTCCACTCTGATATAGTAAAACCAGTCCACTCTCTTTCTCATCTTTCTTGAAGGTTGTAGTCCAACAACATGGTTTTACAAGGTTGACTTTCTGAATAGAAACATTGTCCCCCTGAAGTAGAGATGTAACTTAACGCACAAAAAAAAAAAAAAAAAAAAAAAGACAGTAAAAAATATTTTAATGGAAAATTGTAAGATAAAACTTACCTGAATCACAGACTTTAAAGAGTACAAGTACAATGCATCCTCACAACAAAGTAAAACAAGTAAGCCCATTAAGCTCTGCTCAGAATATCTGGCTCTAATAGGGCTGTGGGGCTCAACTTCCAATGGCTTTGCAGGTTCACTTTTAGCCTCAGAATTTCGAGGCGAGTTCAATGTATTTTTTTCACCAGACACTTTGGATATGGAAGTGCTGCCCTCTGAAAACAAACAGTTCTCAGAAAACTATAAATCAAAAAGTATCATCAAAACCTAATTTTTCTTTTCTTTGAAAATATACTTGCCAAAGATGTGCATGGAAATTGCAGTAGACTCTTCTGGGTGTGTCAACTGAGAGCTGATCATACTACCAGTGGTGCCATCTATAACAACAATATGAGCATCCTTGGTCAAAAACAATATGATCCCATTTCCAGTATCATTTGAACTTTTGAGTTCTGAGTCCTTTGGACTGTTTATTAAGTAGGGACTATCTGAAAATGTTTTTACTGCGAGAGAAATTAGAGGAGAACTTGAGCCAGCTATACAGCTTGTATGAAACAAAACTGATAAGGAATTAGTGTCAAGCACAGTGACCTGAAATGAGACGTTAAAAATGTTAATATTTGAAACTTGTTTAGCTTATATTGCCAATCAATGAGTCAACCACAACAAATCAGCATTGCACTTGGCTTAAATCACTTGGACAACACTCACCTGACCACATTCAAATCCTACAACAAGTCTAGCTCCAGAAATCGAAAATTGTAGGTGCCGTACAGGAGAATTAAGGAGGGAAAATAAAGCTGTGCATTGAGGTTCATTCTCTTGATGCAAGTTGTGGACTGCAAACAAATTACACAACAAAGCACATATATATGACTGCAGAACTGGGGAACACTTAAGCAGTGTAAAGAGGAAAATCGACAGGAAAAATGATGAGAAACAGAAACTAGAATATCTCATGGTATTGAATCGACAAACTGAAAAGTAAAAAGCTTAAAAGTTTTTTTTTTCTTTTTTTTTGTTGGGGTTGGGGGTGGTGGGTTTGATCTTTACACTGAGCCTAAATTATTGTGCAATTTTCTTGAATGATCCAAGAAAAAGTATGTAAAAAAAAAAAACAGAACAGAAAAGAAAAGTCCAATGATGCCTCACATTTTAGTGCCACAGTTTTCAGGCAATACATGGAGACAATTAAAGAGTACATCTATCAATGACAACCTAATCTAACAATAAGAAAGGAATAGGCAAGCACCCACACATGGGCAAATAGTATTTATGAAATCACACCTTCATGTTCAGTTTCTGTGACAAAATGCAAATTTGTGTCATCTGAACTCCCAAGTAGCTGATATAGACGAATCTACACAATGAAAAAATAAATAAATAAAAAACAGAAAGGAGCAATAATGCAAATAATTATCTTTGAAGAGGAAAGCTACAAAACATGATTAGTTCCCACCAGACCACATTCATTGCCAATGGCTAAGCTTAAGTTGAGGGAGCAAAAATCCAATGCTGATACTGATGTGCCTACACCAGCAACTTCGATACCTTTCACCTGCTCATCATATAATATATATATATCCTATCAAGTGTTACTCTCCCAATTAGATTAAACAGTGAGTTATTAATCAATATCTCAAAGTGAAAGGGTGTGAACCATCCACCTTTGAAAAATAAAATTTTAAAAAAATTGATATAGTCTACTAACCTCAGATTTGAAAACAAAAACAAGTGACAGGGCTGGGTATGTGGCATCCCAAATTCGAACAGATCCATCTTGATAACCTGCTATATACATTCTCTCAAGCCCATTATCTGCAGCAAAGGAAAGTTTGCAGGGAAGGCCACCAGTCAGAGGCCACTTCCTACTTCCCATAGCCAGGGTTTGTCCCACTCGAAGCTTCAAAGCTGAGGCTGTCTAATTCAACAAAGGAAACCAAAATTAATAAATAGGTGGTATCAGAAAAAAGAACAATTTTTATTAAAATACTGAACCATTCAGAGTTGCTTGTGCCACAATGCACATGCTATACCTCAGAAAAGGCCCTGGCTAACTTCCCATCTCCATGTACCAAACTGAGCTTTCCCACAGTCATGTATGGCTCCACAGTAGGGATAACCACAGGATATTGCACTGCAGGGACATGTGATCTTTTCTCATGCTCAGACATTAAGGCGACCAAGCAAGCATCATCATAAACATGCAATTGCCCAGGGTTTGTTAGTACAAATAATGAAGTACTGTCACTACTCCCTGGCACACCAGACTTAGGCAACAGAATCATATCCGCAAAAGAACCATTAAGTGTAAGGTCTAGACGGCCAACACACTTCAAATTTTCAATCCCAGAAGACCAATCAAGACTCAAGATCTGCAAAAGATGCTTTACATATTAAACAGCAGATATAAAAACTTCTCACTGTTCTACAGTTGATATTTCTATGTTCTTAATACGCAAAGCTAATATTATTGAAGATTGATTACATCATGTTATTTTTCACTAAACCACCAGCAAGAGTGAGTATTTTCACATAAATAACAAGAATATTCTGCACAAATGAAGTCCCATCGAATAATCCAAAAGTAGAAGTTGGCCTTTCAAGTTGTTTAATCTGACAAAACAGACCCTGCTAATATCCAACATTCACTCTTTTACTTCCCAAGGAAGAGATAGAAGTAGAGTTCCACATGTGCCTAATTATGAATTCCCAATGGTAGCCACCTAAACAGGTTCTCTAGAGGATACCCATCTGTGTCTACCTTAAATCTACCATTACACTACCCTAATCAAAGAAGAGGATATTAATGTCCTTAGATATCTGATGAAGTCTTAACTCTGCGTGCTAATATCAAACTAGGATGCCATATTTTGAGGATTCTCTCTTTGTCTTCTTTCCAAAATGCCTAAATGGAGGATACTAAAGAAGATTTTTGGATCACTAAAACCTGAAAAGCTCCAAACTGAATGTGCCATAGAAAATGGAATGAGATAGATGGTTCAATTCTCATTACTTGTTTTTTTGTAAAACAGGAAAATTTTATTAATAAAGAAAAATAAAATAATTAAAAGGAAGGATGAGATATCTCCAAGTGAATCGCAAGGACCTAAAAAATCATTCTCACTGGCTTCTTTGCACAAGATGCAAAAAATAAATAACTCTTTATTGTCTAACATCACAAACATTTACCTCTTTTGAGGCAACCAATCAAGAAAAGCCTTGATCTTAAGTGGGCATTGCAGTGCTTCATCAGTTTGTCTAGAGAAGGTCACTTAAGATAAACTCAAACAGATGGAGAGGAGGAAAAAAGAAGTTACAAAAGTTTTTTTTTGGATAGGTAAAAAGGAAGTTACAAAAGTTACCAGAGGGATTTAAAGCCTAAACTCTTGAATGTTGAGGATGGAGTGCATATGGTCATGATATTGTTGCATATTTATCTTTTCCATGGTTTGGGCTATAAACAAAGAAATAAGCATGAAGATCTTTGAGGGCTCAGCATTACCATGTTCTTGAGTGGATTGTAGAGAAACATTGTTCCATGACATCCTTAAGTATTTTACATATCCAATAGTTTTTTTGGGGTTCATTTTGGGGTTGGGCCTTGGAGCTAGCAACTCCATTACAGTTTCAGACGCTTCTATGCTACACGAGGAGTACGGCAAAAAATAACATGGATACACTTAGTAGACTGATCCTTTTCCTAAAGAAATTAATTAAAATAGCAAAAGTATGATTCACATTGGCATCCTGACCCCAAATAGTAGAACTAAGATGGTTCGTACTGCTGATATTGTTATGTATCAAAAGAACATCTAAGTTGCAAATGGCAGAATACAAAAGTGCTAAAATGGATTGAAATTGTACCGTGATAACTTCGTCAGATCCAATTGCATCACCACCATAGATAAAGAGGTGGCCCCCACAATCATCATGAGATCTGTCTTCAGACCAATATAGCATAATAACTGGGAGCCTTCTGCTGCCCGGAGATAGCTGTAGCTTAACAACATTATCAGGCAATTTGCCAGGCTGATCTTTGGTAAATATATCAGTTGATAAGTTCCATAAAATAATATCCCCATCTACATAGCCAACAGCAAGAATTGACCCATTTTCAGATGCCCAACAGAGAGAGCTTATATCTTTCTCCGTTGGTATGTTTTCTGATGTATCATTAGAAAGTTCATGTCTCATATCATTTGGAGAATTAACCACTGTTTTATTCTTCACTTGGAGATCCTTATAGCCTCTAACACAAACAACAGAATCTTGAAAGGCATCCCAGACAATAAGTAGGCCATTCTCATATGCAATCAGCATTCTGCAAAAGGATGCATTCTTTTAGATGCAATTGGAAGAACAATAAATCAAATGAATAAAAAAATGTCTAATAACCATCGAAACTTCCCATCCTGGTTTCTTCTGACAAAGATACATAATAAAACTTCATGTGACTAGAAACACATAATACATGTGATTGTGTTTTTGTGCATGTGTGTGTGTGTGTGCAAGTACATAGGTCAAGAAATGACTTATTCTTATGTAATTACACAATCATACTGTAACATTAGACATTGGCTGAAATAGATCTTTGGCATTTAAGTAGCTCAACTAAGAGAAATTGCTTAGAGGCTTCATAAGAAACTGGATGTGTGAATGTGTAATCAGTCCTAAAACCTTTATTGCCACAAATACAGGATTTTATCCAATACTTTTTATTGGATTCTGAGCTCCAAGACTATCTGAAGGATTAATCAGCTTTCATGAAAGGAAGCAGATATTTGACTTGCTCTTTCAGCTTGTTCACAATTTCACTTCTGAATTTCTAATGTGCAAACCATCTCTTTCAATGAATCAATTTAGCATTATAAAATGATTCCCATCACTCATTGTGATTAATCATTCGCAAACCATATGCCTCCAGATGTCATGGGAATGAGATACAAAACCATGAAGGTGATTTGAAAAACTTTTGAGTAAATATTTTCTTGCCTATTCCCATGAGAACAGGGTTGGGGGAGGACTCCTACAATGGAATGATGAATAGGCACTGAAATCCCCGCAACTTCTGCAAAAGTGAGCAAAATTGTAGGATTAATTAGATATTGAAACATTACAGAGCTACATAGTTCTCCCAAAAGTAGATCCAACATAAATCACCAATATTCAGAGTTAATAGGTAATGCAATCAAGAATTACATTTTCATACATTCCAGATTGGCGTTAAAAACTACTCATGCATGAGATGCTGGCTGATGAGAATAAGTTTTTAGAGTAGCTTGGCACGTCAAGGCCAGCTATTAGACACATGAGCTCAAACAACACTCTAATATAAAACAAGAATGTCTCATTATGACTTGTTAATCAAAAGCATTTTAAGTAACAATTCAATTATATTTGCCTGATACACACACACGCACACACACATATAAGGAACAATAATTAACCAAGAGCAATTTCAAATTGACAGAGCATTTCCCTTCTTCTCTTTCTTTTCTTTTTTTGGATTTGTGTGTGTGTGTGTTTTGGGGGCGGAAAGGGGTGGGTAAGAGATCAAAGCTAAGAGAACTTCTCAAAGGGATTACTTTGGGAGAGCAAAAGAATAGATGAGAGAAATGAACAATAAGGCATGGAAAGAATTTAAAACAGGATTCGGCTTCAAAGAACTGTATATAGATTATTAGCATATTGTGCCTCTACTTACCGATAGTCATGTTGAGGGTAACTAAAAATTTGGTATTGTCGTAACTTTTAAGAAAATCACTATTAATTTTGCTGAAGGAAAAATCAATTTAGCAAAAAGCAATTGAGCATTTGGTAAACTATAATTTCAAAAGTGTTGTGCTATGGTTCTAAAAGCAACAGTTGAGTGTTTGGTAAACTGGATAATAAGAACTACTACAGACATGTGTAATGACAAAAAATAGGGATGTTAACAATTTAGTCAACTTTCTCTAATTCAATATGAATCGCCTTTAATTAAACAAATTTCTATATCATTTAGGGTATGTCTAGTTACATTTTTTGTTTTCAAAATTTTTAACTAAAATTTTGAAAATATTTTTTAAGATCATGTTTGAAACATGTTTTCACATTTTTTTTAATATGATGACAATTTTTTTTTTTTTAAAAAAAAGGGATAAACAATTTTTTTATTCCTAAATTTTAAAAATAAATTTCTCCTATAAATTCCAGAGGAGAATTAGTCATAGCAGCTGTTCAATTAATCTAAATGTCATTTTGACAAGCCTTTAGCATGATTTTATTGGCTAACCAAGTGATAGAGCTAGATTAGATGAAAGTGTATTTTTAACTAAGTTGTCTTTTCACTATCTAGTACCAAGTTCTAAAATTTTGAACCTCACATCAATTGTGACATTGGTTGATGATGAAACTTGAAAATTTTGTAAGTAATATTTACACATTATTTGATTTGAAATGAACCAAAACAAAGCAAAGAGAATTTTTTGAAAAAATTTATTGGTACTACATGCACACACACACATATAGAAGTATTCAGCAAATCTCCATTTGGTTAGTTTGAATGAAATATTGAAGTGGAAGAAAGGAGGAGAGTGAAAGGGACAAGCTTCAAAAGTAGAAGACACTGAGAAGAGAAATATACATAGAGAAATCACGAAAGAAAATGATTTGATGACATAATAAGCAAATGATTCTTAAAAAATCACTTACAAAAAGCAACCTTTAATTTCTCAAAATTGCTGCCAAAGTAGGTTAGATTCTTTGAGAATAACTTTTTATATATTTTAATAGTTATAAAAAATTATTACAAAAGTGATTCTGTGGGGTCTAGGATCAATCCCAAATGGTACCTTAAACTAATTTGAGACTGTAGAAATGCAATTACTTAACTGAGGAATTTATAAAACTAAAGAAGCAAATGATACAAGGGAAGCTTTAGCAGAGTATGGATTAACTCCATGTGGGTCACATTTACTAGTAGTTACCGAGCAACAAAGCCATTACCAGCAACAGCATTTGCAGGAATGTGATATGGCTGATGCAGAAGCTTTCCTTCTTGATGATCATACTTTAAGACAAACAATGATCCATATTCATCCCCAACATACCTAAAACATAATCAGAGAGTAACAGTGTTTACCCCATGTACCAAGTCATCACCAACATTTTACCCAATAACGCCAAATGAAAATACAATAAAACAAAAATCCTTCCCAATATCATACATGTACTGTGTACCATAGATAACAGAGAAAGCAGTTATATTGGACTCCCACTGTAAATTAGAAGCAAGATGCCTGCATTCCAGATCCCAAACCTGCCAAGATCAAAGCCTATTAAACAAACAGATACTGGATGGTGATAACAAAAACAAAGGATCGAGATAATGAGAAACCCCGTAGAATGATGCAAACAATATCTGGTACAGAAGCAATTCACAAGAAACAGGAGGCCTATGAAAAATCATTACCTGCACTTCATTTTCATTTGAGACACTGACTAGAAAACCTTGGTTGCGTAGGAACTGTTTAGAAAAAATACAAAACAAAAGGCAATGTATTAACCCATCAAGTAACCTTGGCTAGGTTATGAAGCAAATGATGGTAAGATGTTTCGCTAAAGCAGATACAGAACATTTCAGTTATGACGGTTCTGCAAAATATACTAAACTAAGCATTCAACATGATCCTTTCCTGGATGAATGTCTAGTCAAAATGACTATCATTTCCTATAATTTGGATAACCAAGTCCTCAAATCATGTATACAGAGCCTCTATATACAACACCCGTAAGTTGATTGTGCATTTCAACCTACATACCTCTAGGTTCTTGAATGGCAACTGCTTGGGAGAAATCAGAAGGCATTCAATATTATCACCACCTATCACTTTTATCCTACCATCCCTGCAATAATCAAATACCAAGAACAAAAATTAAGAAACCATAACTCCAGCCCTATAAAGCCCCCTTTCTTGATTCCCAACCAGTTCATCAAGTGCTCTATTCTAGTAAATAGAGCAGCTAAAAACCCATTATCATTCATAACAAAAACTCTCCACACGTCATAAAATTTGTATGCTTGAAAGTTGATTATTCATGAAGTCTAATACGGTGGTTTATCCAACCTTCATCATAAAGCATACCAGCTTTAATTTCTTTAATGTGCGCAATAGAGAATAAATTCAATATCAATCACCTTATCCAAAAAACAATTTTTTATCATAGAAAAATCCATGTCAGTAACCCATAGATGTTTGTTTTATATTCCACTCAACCATGATGTATTTATTATCAAGGAATCTCAATAATTGCATTAACTCACAGAGTTCCCACTGCCAAGAGTCCTTGAATGGGGTCGACGGCCAGAATGGACGCAGTAGATGGAATCCCATAATGAAGAACAACACGTGGATCCAAGTCTGCCGATGTGACACTTCTCCGTTCAGCATCATGCTGAAACAAAAACACATTGCAGAGAACCACATGTAAATGTAGCCATAACTAAAAAAGAATCCTCCTTTCTTGAGCTTCAGGGAAGCTCTGAAACCCTAGGCGATCATCATCAGCAACAACGACAACAAAACAACATGAATTGAAATCAAAGAATTATATTTGTTTTTGAAAAATTGATCTAATAAGAGTAGAAATATGGATTTAAATCAAAGAATCACAGTTTTTTCAACAATGGATTAGAAATTTGAGAAATTACGTGACGAGGTGAGAGAATGGATTTTTGGAAGAGCTTCGCCAACATGGCCAACCGAATCGGAGAGCTGCGACGGTGACGGATACGTGATTCTGGGGAGGTTCGCCGGAGATGATTAATCGACGGTTGAAGACGATGTGCGGTGAGGTGTCGCCTGTTAGGTGAAATGGAGTATTGACCGTTGGATGAATGACGAAGTGGGGGCCACGGAGAAATGTCCTACTTCTACCGTCGACTCTTTTTTCATGGATTATGCTCGCTCGGAGATCGAAGATTTGTGAATTCCATGGAGCGGGTGGGGTCTCCGATCAATGTGGGCTTTGCCTTCCTTGGGCCTTTTCCTAAACTTTGAATGGGCCGAGTCCACGGCCCAAACCAGTAGTATTGCAATTATTTAAAAAGAAAAAAAATAATTTGGGTTTATTGTTCAAATTGGAACATAAAATAAGGGCCAGTCCGTAAGTGATTCATTTAAAAGCGCTTTTAATCTGATTCGTTGCATTTTGAATATAAAACTATTTAATATATTATGCAATGAAAAATAATTTTTCTAAAAATCTCCTAATTTATTAAAAAAATTTAACTCCACACCGTCTTGCCAGAATTATTCCAAAAAAAAATTCTTATACCTGATTGCACGCACGGGCGTGCTTTATATTTTACAAATTTTTGTCCCCATTTCTTAATTATTACATGTATTATTTAATTTATTTTATATATTTTTCTGGTCTTTGTTTATAGCTTATATTAATAAGTGCTTTTGCTCTAAGCAAAAGAGCAGGCAGCAGGACAAAGCCACGCCTCACCTGCCACCTCCACAAGAGGCACAACTCCCCTCACAACAGGGCAACAGCCTGCCACTTGCCCCCTAAAGGATCCATTTTTTTTTTCTCAGAAACTCTCTACCCCCATCATAATCTTCAAATTAGACAACTCCCCTTAGACATTTATTCTAAAGCACTAAAGCCTAAAAGCACATTACTTGCTTTATTGCTTTAATTCAAATCTACTTATTCCAAATATATAAATGAATATGCATAAAAAATGCTTAAGGTATAGTAATTTTTATTCCATGTATTATATTCTTACGAGTATTTGCATTATATATGATTTGGGAAAAAAAAAATGATTATTTTTATTATTTTTATTAAAAAATGTGTGGACGTGTTCACACGTGTGAGTGACATGCTGGTAGCATTCAGGGGGTTCTATTCAAATATGCACCTAACTCTGAACGCATAGCCATCTCTCTCTCTGTCTCTCTCGTGAGTTAGTGAACATGGCGTCATCAGCTCACACGCCACCACCAAACCCATACGGCACCACCGTTGCTCCCCCGCCGACGCCGTCGACCCAACCCAGCCACGTGTCCACGTCGGACGCGGCCGACGCTATCTCCCGACTCTTCCAGCGCCTTCCACCCGCACTCTCCCTCCCAACTCGCGCCTCCCCACGCGCAACCTCTCCACCTTCCATCTCTTTCTCCGACCAAAACCTTAATCTCCTCAGCGACCTGCTCTCCTCCTCTTCTCAACACGGCTTCTTCCAACTCATCGACCACCCCATACCCTCCCAACTCGCTCGCTCAGCCGAGTCCGACTCGCTCGCCCTCTTCGACCTTCCTCGCCCCCAGAAACAACACTCCTTCCCCAAAAACTGGCCCCTCGGCTTCGACGCCGACGAGGATGAGGAAGACGGAGCCGGCGAAGCCTTCTGCCTCGAATCCTCCTGTTCCACTGAGTCAACTCACCTCTCCTTATCTTCCCTGCGCGAGTTCACTCGTGCTATGGAGAAACTCGGTCTCGACGTCCTCGACTCGCTAGCTCGCGCAGTCGGGTTCGAAAACCCTTTTCGATCCGGATCCAATCGGGTCTGTCCCCTAATGTGGATCTCTGAAGACGTTCCTGGTAATAAACCTGATCTATCGGGTCGTGTCTACCCGTATATAATCGGGTTACAGTACCAGATCACGAGCCAGAAGCATTCGTTGCTGGTTGACTCGGGTTGGATTACTGTGTCACCACGAGTCGACTCGGTCATGGTCACGGTTGGAGACATTGCCCAGGTGAGATCTGTTGTGTTTTTTGAAATCACTCTGCTGTTTTTGTTTTTTGAAAGTAAAAATAGAATTGGGCCCAGTTGTTAGCTGAGAACAACTTTAGGAAGGGAAAATGCTTCTAAAAAGCCAAGTAATTTCACTCAAAACTAGGAGCCGCCAAATGGACCCAATAATCATAGCGTACCTTTCATAAGGGCCCTCCACCTATATTTTTGGATGGCCACGCAAGCATATATTATTTCAAGATTTAGAAATTCAGGCATGATAGCGATTTTGATTAATAAAATAATGAGAATTTCCAAATTGTACACCTCATCATGAAAACAGCTAAGGAAAACACTATGATTAAATATTATCATCAAATCATATATATATATATATATATATATATATATATATACACATCATGTGAAGTTACAATTTAAACTATTAGAAAACATTGATAAATCATTAAAATTAGAGTTTAATTACATCAATTAAAAAAGTAATGCATGGCAAGTCTAACTTTGGATTCATTTAGGTGTGGAGCAATGGGAAGCTGAAGAAGGTGAGAGGAAGAGCAGTGGTGAATAGAGGATCAGAAGCAGGGAAGAGCTCTCGCGGCATATCAATGGCGCTACTGCTGAGTCTCCCTTTGGACACCCCTAATGTCTCTCCTCTCCTCTTCTTCCTCATCTGCCTCCTGCTGATCATGAAACCCAACCCCACAAAGCTGAAGAACAGACTGAAGCTGGTTCCACATCTGGAACATCCAAAGAAGATGATGAAAGGCCGTTGTTCAGATCCTTTAGCTTTGAGGACTATGCTTGGAGAGTCTACCATGAAAGGGTCCTCCTCAAAGACCCACTTGACAGATACCGCATCTAAAAAAACACCTTGGATTTCTTGTTGTATTCCTTTATTTTATTTTTTTAATTTATTTCTTCATCTGGAGTGTGGATGATTTTTATTATTATTATTATTTTTTACTTTGGATTTTTTAACACTTGCCTTTTATCAAAATTTGGAAGGATTGAGAGTTGCATTATTGAGGGGACAGGGCATGAGTTATTGATTTATTATTCTCATCTATTTGTACTTGGAATATAATATCAATATTTTGGATTTAAATTTAATATATATCTAGCGTTTATTTATGAAAAAAATAAAAATAAATTTAAATTAAATAAAATCATTTTTATAGATTTTATATTTATTTTATTTTTTTGTTTATTATAAGAATTAGATAATTAAAAAGTATATAAAATTTTAATTAATTTTAATATATTTAAATTTTTTATTTTTTATTTTTTGAAAAATTAAGCACTGAGAAATAAAAAAGGAAAATCAAAAGTTAGGAAATTAAATGCAAGTCAAAGATAATCCCACGAATTATTTTATTTTATTTTTTTAATAAAACTTAAATAGCAAAGACTAAAAGTGTTATTATTTTCTTCTTTCTTGTCCATATCCACCCATCAGGGCCCAAACCTCCAATCTTATCTCCATTTTTTTATTTTGTCTTTTCCTTTCCTTTTCTTCCGTTTCATCTTCTCCATCAAAATTAGTTTCTTTTTTATTTTCTTAAACTACATTAGTTTCAAATTTATGAATTTACATTTTGTAGAATTAAATTCTATTTGAAAAGATAAAATATTTTTATAAAATTAAAGTCTATTAAAGAACGTGAATCTTATTTTCTATATTTTTAAAAAATATTTTAAAAATATTTTTTAATTATTCTCTATATTTATATAATTATTTTTTACTTATTTTTTGAAATATTTTCTACTTAAAAGAAAATAAAATTACTTCTGTTATCTAATTCTTAAACTAATATTTTTTTGTTAAAGGAATGCAAAACCATTTTAGAAAATTAGCTATAGAAGTTGACGTAGCAAATGATTTTAGTATAGAGAAACAAATAATTTTATTGTCTTTTCTATCTTAAAATATCTTTTAACCTATTTTTAAAAATAATTTTTATATCTAATATTTTAATTTTGATCATTTTATATATTGGTATAATTATTTTTAAAAATAAAAATAATTTAAAATAATTAAATTAAAAGATATTATATGAAAATGTAATATTTTGTTTAAAAATAAAAATAAAAAATAGTATTTTTGTTTCTCAAGCGAATTTTTCTCTTTTTCTTTTTTTAAACCAAAGAGAATGGTTGTTGTAAATAATTGTGAAATTCACCCTTAATTTTTGTAAAATTAAGATCGATAGCCCTCGCCCTAGCCACTTAGAGAAGTGTGCGGAAAAGGGCAAAATTGCCATTATATAAAATAGTCTGCTACTAAAGACCGGGTGCAGGCCGCGAACGCGAGCTTCGAGGAACATTTTGGGCAGCGCGTTTCTTCTGACGATTTTGAGTCTTTTACCGCCATGCATTCTCTTTTTACTTTTTGGGAATTTAAAAAAACTATTTAAAATAAAACTTTTCTTTGTTTCCACTTTTTGTGATATTAAATAAATAAAAATATTATATTTTAAAATAAAAACTTTTTTTTTTTCTCATGTCCAATAAAACGATGTTTGAAAATTATTTAGAGAAAAGAAGTTTAAAAAAAAAAAATGTTCTAAGCCTTGATATACGTGGGAAAGATGACCTAGTTTAAAAATTTTTTAAATTATAAATAAAAAGTTATTAATTAAAAAAAATCGGCAACTACATATTGTTAAAATACTTAGCATATCAGAATTATTTAAAATGGGTGGTTAATAAGTGAAAAGCGAAAAAACAAAATTTAAGAATTTTATATTAAAATTTAATCGTATAAAGGGATTAAATGGATTAAACAAAAAATTTTTAAAAAGGAGTTACGATGTTCAAAAGGATAAGTCACAGATTCAAAAGAGGTAAGTCATAATTGGTAAATAAAAAATATTAAGATATTTTTATTATTATCATCATTATCCTTAGAATTAACAAAATAAAGTACTTCAATGTTCACTAATTCTAGGTTAAGTAAAAATACCATTGTTCACCCCAAATACTCGTTAT
Organism: Vitis rotundifolia; assembly: GCA_030254885.1. Lineage (NCBI taxonomy): Eukaryota > Viridiplantae > Streptophyta > Magnoliopsida > Vitales > Vitaceae > Vitis > Vitis rotundifolia. Next base: position 587,727 of record CM058163.1, read on the forward strand.
GATTGTTCATCATCTCCACTCTATTGTAAGTCTCTTAACATCTTCATTCTCCCACTGCATCTTCACTCCATTGTAGTCCTTTTAACTTCTCTACTTTCTACCATTGTAAGCTATTGTTCATCCCAACCCTTAATCATTATTCATCATCTTTACTTCATTGTAATCCTCTTAACTTCTTCATTTTCTACCATTGTTTAGCCGCTCCATCATCACACCCTATTATAAGTCTTTTACCATCTTTGTGGAAGCAAGAAAATCTCTAGATTTTGTGGTAACAAGTCAAGAACAAGAAAGTGAGCATGTTTAACCACCCGTTCAACGTTTTCATTCCATTGTAAGCTCTCTTAGCTACTTTGTATAGATTATCTAAGAAAGTCTCTTCTCTTAGCTTTTTTCTACGATATTATTGTTCCTTTATTCCTGTTCTACTTGCATGTCTAAATAGGAACAATAAAATTTCAATTTAATGTTAGGCAACTATAAACCTAATACCATCTATTAAACCTAACTAATGATTTTAAGAATGAATTTAATTTCTAATAATCTCTCAAAGTCATTAATTTTGAATTTTTTTTTTATCAAAATCACTTCTTTACTTCTCAAAATCATGACAAATTTTGTGATATTTTCTCTTACTCACTTCTCAAAATCATGATAAATTGATAAATCAAATTATCTTTTACTTCTTCCTTCCATGTGGTTTTGATAGGGACAACTAGTTATTATTCTAAAATCAAAATAGGGTTTTGGACAAAAACTAAAAGAAATTCAAGGGTTTTAATTTTAGTTGTATTTCAACTTCCTATTGAATTTCCGGTTATTGATAAGAGTTTTAGAGAAAATTTCAAAGTATAATAATTGTCACAATATAAATGAAGAAAAACATTATTTAATTTTAAAAAATTACTATAAAGAAGTTATTAATTAGAAAAATTAGCAACTACATGTTGTAGAAATGTCAACATATATAACCTTTTAATAATCCTTCAAATTATTTAACATAGATCATTGATTAGTCAAAACTCGATCACAACTTAATTAAGGATTTTAGGTAAGAATGAAATAAGGAGAACAATTCATTGATAAACATCGTATAAAGAGATTAAATAGATTAATTAAAAAACATTAGAAAAAAAAAAAGGAGTTACAGGGGTTCAAAAGAGATAAGTCATGATTAATAAATTTAAAACATCAAGATATTTTAATTAATGACTATTATTATTATTATCATCATCATCCTCATCCTCGAAATTAATTAATAGAATACAATATTTAACCATTCACTAATTCTAGGTTACATCAAGTATAATTGTTTATCCTAACTCTTGATGGTCATCCATCATCTCCACTCAATTGTAAGTCTCATAACTTCTCCATCTCTACTCCATTGTAATCCTCTTAACTTCTCAATTTCCTACCATTGTAAGCGATTATTCATCCCAAACTTCTAACTATCATTCATTATATCCACTTCATTATAAATCTCTTAATTTCTTCGTGGAAGCAAAAAATCTTTAGATTTTGTAATTAACATTAGGTCAAGAACAAGAAAATGAGAATGTTTAACCACTTGTGACAAGTTGTTCAACATCCAAAGAAATGAATCATGATTAGCAAATTTAAAACCTCAATATATTTTAATGACTAAATTATTATTATGATCATCATCATCATCATCATCATCATCATCCTCGGAAATAACAAAATAAAATACTTGATTGTTCACTAATTCTAGGTTATGTCAAATACAATTGTTCATTCTAACTCTTGGTCGTTCATCATCTTCACCCAATTGTAAATCTCTTAATTTCTCTTTTTCTCACCCATCTCCACTCCATTGTAATCCTCTTAAAATTAGGAGACATTTTAAAGACTAAAATTATCATTGTCATCATCATCCTTGAAATTGACAAAACAACATACTTAATTGTTCATTAATTCTAGGTTAGGTCATTGGCTCATGACAAATGTGTTTGTTCATCTATAGAGGTACAAAAACTACAAGCATCTCTAACTCCAAAATCTACTAGCATCTTTAACTCTAACTATTGTTGGTCATTCATCATCTCCACTTTATTGTAAGTCTCGCCATCTCCGCTCCACTATAAGTCTCTTAACTTCATCACTTCTTGTAAGCCTCTTAATTTCTCTACTTCTTATAGACTTCTTAATTTCTATGTGGAAGCACAATATCTCCAGATTTTGTGATAAAAACAAGCCTCTTACTTATTTGGAAGTAGAAAATCTAAAAATAACTTCATTGTAAGCCTCTTAACTTCTCTATGGAAGTATAAAATATAGAAACAGAATAAACGATTCAAGCTCAAGAACAAGAAAATGGGCATGTTTAACTACCAATTATAACAGGTCGATCGTTCAATATCTTCATTTCATCGTAAGCTCTCTTAGCTTCTTTGTGCAACCTTTGCATGAAAACCTCTTTTCTTAGCTTTTTTCTCTATTGTATAATTATTTCTCTTGAAGCATTAAAGTTTCAAATCAATTTTACGCCACCAACAAGTGTAATATCATCTATTCAAACTATTTCATTCTAATTCTAACTCTAACACAAAGGGATGATTTCAAGTTAAAAATTAGAATAATTTGAACTTATAATGAAAAATATAAATATAAAGAAAAAAAATTAGGACTCTGAAAATTTTATGAAAACCACTTCCTAGTCTTTGTTTCAATCATTATTATTACTAGCATTACTAATGATTAAAACTAACAAGACATCACACTTATTGACTGTTCATTAATTCTAAGTTAGAATATTAATTCATGGAAAATGCCTTGATTCATCCATGGTGCTGGAAAAGTCTAGAAATAGAATGAAGATCAAAGCCCATGGGGAAGAAAAAAAAAAAAAAAAAGATGGGCATATTTGGCTCTAATTAGCAACAAGCCTTTTAGCTTCTCTATTGTATTATAAGCCTCTTAATTTCTCAGTGTAGCTTCTCCATGCAAATCTCTTATCTGTTTATTCATGTTATATGTACATGTCTAGATAGGAAATAATAAAATTTCAATTTAATTTTAGACAACCATTAAGTTTAATCTCATTAGCTATCCCAATATGATTCTAACTTTAATTGAAATGGGGATCTTAAGCTAAATATCATAATGATTTGAACTTTGTGTATAAAGATATTATAAATCCAATTAATTTCAATTAAATTTCATTTGGGTTGAATTGATCAAATTATAATTTTGTTTGGTTCCACATAATTGCAATTTAAAAGAAATGTGAATGAAAAAAAAAAAAAGGAATTATAACATCATTAAAAATTTGAGATTATTTAGTGGGTAAACCCTAACTCCTAAGAGCTCATATCACTAGATTTTTCGTAGTAGGTACATGACCTTTATTAAATTGTTCTAGGGTTGAACTTTGCTTCCTTGCAAAATTCTTGGTTCATTTGCAGAACTAGAAAATAAATAGAAATAGACCTAGAGCTGAAGCTGAATTAAAATGGGCATCTTTGCCGGCTGATACCATGCCCTTAAACAGCTTCTCTATGTTGTTGAATTATTCTTAATTTTCTTGTTGTACGTTGAGGTCTTGATAGGAAATTATAATTTCATCTTAATTTAGAGAACTGTTAATCTTAACACAATAAATCACCAACAACCTCAATATTCAATCATAAAATTATTAAAGCCTAATCCCATCTAGTTTAAGCTACTTTAATGTAATTCTAACCCTATCCCAAATGTGGATGTTAAATGGGAGATCTGAATATTTTGAACTTCAACTAAAGAACATACCAGTCCACCAAGTTAACTACGACCTTAGTGAATCAATGAATTATAGCCTATATTTGGATGAGCTTTTAAGTACTAGTCCCAATCCATTCAAATTATAGATATAGGAAATTTATTGGAAAATTTTAAGGTAAGTTTGTGAGATATAGTTTCTATAATCAATTTCATTTCCTCTAATACACTTAAAAGGGAAAAAGCATTTTGATGAATTAAAGAGAAGGGTCACCGTTATGCAAAAAGAAAAAATAACTCAAAATTATTCAATGAAACCTCTCCATGGATTGTCTTTAATAGAATATAACTTTGGGAAGCATCACATGCCCGAGTAGTTTCACTAAGTTTTTATCCTTGTATTACCTTCTTAATTGATCAATACGCGTGATTGTTATGACAATTGTTATTACTTCTTGAAAGATCGTATACTTTGAAGATTTTAGAGTTATGGTTATAAAATAAACGAGGGACGAAAAGATAAAGAAGGAAAAATGAAACACTCATGTTTGTTCTATCATTGTAAATTTCTTTCACATTCCAAGAACAATTAATGGATTTTTATTTGATTATGCATGGGATATTATTAAGAAAAAATGATTTAGACTATTTGGTAATCACCTAGAATGAAGACAAGGTTATTTAATGTTAAACATCATAAGTATCATATACATGGTCATCATTGAAGTAATATAAGATATGGACTAAGGTGGTGTTTGTTTTTTACTTTTTACTAAAAGTAATTTATTTTCAAAATTTAGATTATTTGTTTTTCTACTTTTTCATGATTTATTATAAATTTTTTACTAAACAGAAAAAGCTAAACTATGTAACTTTTTTTTTTAAATAGAAAAAATAATATATTAGTTTTTTTTTTACTTTTTAAAATTTAATAGAAATAAAATACCACAAAAACAAACAACTTAATATTTAACACTATTAAGCATTAAAGTTTTATTTATAATTAAGTAAAAAAATAAACACCACCTAAATATATTTCACGTAACCATAATCCATTCCATCAAAAGCTTATATTATTTGTTACAAAATACATACCCGACTCTTTTAATTTTAAACTTCGACGTATATTACATACTAGATTCATTTTAGAACCCCAAACGTACATGTAACAAGAAGGAAAATCGCATGATACCTCCGAAAGTATCACACCGTCAAAATTTTTCCTTGCATGATACCTCCAGATGTACCATACCTTCAAAATTTGATATCCTGGGGTTTGAAAATCAAATCTTAATCATTGAATTTCAATAATCAATATTGATTTTTAAACCAATTATATCTGGTAGAGAAAATGGATGTATACTACTCATCCATCATAGTACATACTATATATTAGGTTATATACTTAAGCTAACTAGTTCCATGATACCATAGGATGAAGGTGAAGTTGAAGGCGTCTCTAGTGGCGGCTGTTGTCAGTGCGGCTCTCAGCTTCTCTCTGCAAGCGCCAGTTGCGAACTCGGTGCTGAAGCTGAGTTACGGCGAGCAAGAACTTCACATTCTGAGGAGGGTTGAGTATGCCCATGATCTTAAGAGCAGTTTTGCATCTCAGGTAATCAGCACACTCCACCAGAATCTCCGCTGCTAACTTCACCATCTCAATTCGCTCATCCACCGTATCTCTTTCTCCATTCATCCTCTCTCTCTCCATTGTTGCCATCTCCAACAGCGATATAGCTGTCGGCCTCGTCCGCACCCTCGACAGCTCCGCAGTCAGCTTCCTCTCATCCTCCGCCGTTTCCGCCTTCAGCTGCTCCATCCTTTGTTTCTGCTCCTCCGTCATGTTCGTTACATAATTCGTCACCAGCCGAAACGCGAACCCTGGCTTGAACCCACCAATCCAAAGTAGGCTTTGCTCGAAGGGAGTGAGCCATGGTGGTCCCAACAAGATCAGCACGTCCTCTCGCACCACTCTCTGCTTAACTTTGTAGTAGTCAGCGTAGTGCGCCACCGCTCTCCCTATCAGCTCTTGCAGCCTCGCCTCCTCGTCGCAGTCTTGCTCAGTTGCTTGGAGGAGTAGCTGGCGGAGTTCCTCTTGCCTGACCAGCCATCCTCGAAAGAACCTCTCAAATGGCCCAGGGTTTGGGTTTGGGTTGTTGTTTGCTAGAGGCATATTGAGTTACAACTGATGAAGAGAATGTGATGCTTAATTTATAGGGGAATGCAATGCGGGGAATTCTCAATGTTTCCGTCATCGAACTCAGGCGCATATACAGTAGAAGATAAAAAACAGAAATGATTTGGAGCGATGAAGCGGTGTAGCCTAGTGAAGACGAGAGCATTTGGTTTGCTTCTGCGGGGTGTCATGGCGGCGTGGAAGGTAAAGACAGAGATTATTGTGGGAGAATGTGAAGGATGGTCGGGGGGTGAATGTGGTCATCTCTAACACCAGAGGTGGGTCTTTTTTGTGGCCACCAAGGGTGGAGATCATCTGCCTGTGTGGAAGACCCAAGGTGGCTGCACCCTGCTCTGACAAGTGTCTTTGCTCTGCTTTATCACAACTTGGAAGAGTCCAGAATTTGATCACAAATTCAAGGATTCAATATTTCAGATTCAGAATGACCCAGCCCAATGCGCTATTCCTGGTGAATTGCATCCAAAGTCATTTTCGGCACCCGGAATAAAGAGTAAGAACCCATGTCTCTCATTCTTTTTTTCACTCGTTTTTATATTTAGATGGATAAGATTCAAACCGGATTTAGGTTATTAAATAAGCATATAAACAAATATAATTAAGATATAAAGATACAACTAAATGAAACTAAAATATTAATAATGAAATCTTAAAAATTGGATTATGAAGTTTGAATCAATTTTATTGTGCTTTATTCAGAGTGCCAAAAGTTGAGCTGTTAGGTTAGAGAAATTTTTATACGAGATAGAATGACGAGTTTGCTCTTATTATAAATTTAACCCTTTTTGAGAGAGTCCGACAATAATTGAAAGTTTTTTTTTTAAGTTTTATTATTATATTTTTTTTTTCTTTTGACAAGTGGATTATTGAGTATTGGTGTACTCCGTAGACATAGGAATCATATTAATTATTGAATCATGTTAAAAATTTTATATTCATATTTATTTTTTATTTGTATATGTGCATGATTTGATTAACATGTAACACCACCTAATTGATGATGCATATTCAATGCACCGAAAAAGTACACTTTGTACTATAGTGAGATTCATTTGAATGACTTCAATGATAATAAATATGAAATAAAAGATGATTTCAATTGATATGAAATCTTAACATTTAGAATTATCTTACGTGACTTTTTATTATTAATTTTCATTTATTAGATAAATAAATAATTTTTAAAATCTTATTATTTAACCAAAAAAATTAATTAATATTTTTTAATATAAAAATAAGTAATTATTTTAAATTATATATAAGAATATTATTATTAATTTTTCTTTTTTCTTTTTTATTTATACTCCTATTATAATAACAAACATTGACATTACATTCTTAAGTTGTAACAATAAAAACACATTTCATGGTTTTAAACTTAAAAATTATAGAAGAAAATATTTTAATAGAGAAAGTAAGGAAAGTATATAAAATTCAAGGAGAAAAATTAAATAGAGAGAATTGAGAGAGACAATTAATGCATGTTTACTTCAGAGAAGAAAATATTAAAAGTATTCTTATCTAAACCTTCAATATATGATACATAATAAATTCTTTTAATATAAATAGAGGGTATTTTGGCTATTTAAGAAAATATAAATTAAGTTAAAAAAGGAGACCCACCAAGAAAGAAGTGCATGGGGATAAGAAATATGACCCATTCAAATTTTGATTTTCTTTCCATAACATTATGATTTATTTAATTTGATCTAATTTTATAATTTTAAAAAAGTTTACAATAAAGAAAACACCAGTGTGAACAACTATAAGTTCTAAAAATACTTGGCATCAACTTTTGATAATCCTTTAAATTATTTAACATAGATTGTTAATAAGCTTGTGATTTTAAATTAGAGAAATAGATTATACAATTTTTTTTAAAAAAAAATTAAATAAAAATTTTTTCAAGGAAAATTCAAAATTTAAGGATTGTTGTTAAAAGGGGGGAAAAGGAGAATTTCATCCTTTTTAAATTAAAAATTTTATAAAGATTAACTTAGCACAAAGACTTTGATATTGGTAGTTTAAAACATATTTTTCCTACGAAAAATGACTTAAAGTTAATTAAATTAATATTTTAATAAATAAAAATATTTATTTGTTATAAAATAAAATAATGAGAGGAAGAAAATGAGAGAGAATAAACATGAATGCATAGAGAAACTGAAATATTATTTTATTAGCAAATTTTCTCCCAAGAGTTCCTCAATCAAAAAGAGATTTTTATCATTATAATGATCATCCACAAGGTTTTTATGATAAATTCTCATATATTTATAATCATGATAATATATCCCATTAAAACCTTAGTAGAAAAACTCTTTAAAAAAAATGGTAAGGAAAGACAAAAAAGTATAATATTATTATGACTATTTAGTTAAAAATCTTGACGGGTAACTTAATGAGATTTATAAACTTGGTGTAAGTTTTTCAAGGATTTTTGTTTAGGTTGTTTATATGTTTTGCCAATGAAATTTATAAACTTGGTGTAAGCTTTTCAAGGATTCTTGTTTAAGCCGTTTATATGTTTTGATCTAAGCATATATATACACCAAATTCATTAAAATTATCCTTCATTTTTTTTTTTAATTTACTTTTCCTAAGAAAAGTTTGGAACAGTTTTTTAAAACAATTTTATGTTTTTTAAAAGAAAAATACAAAAAAAAAAAAAAAAAAAAACATTTCGTAACAGAAAAACAAAAAATTGTTTTTTGTTCTTAAAAAAATAAAACATGATATTTGTTTAGAGAATATTTTTTTAAATTATTTTTAGTTATTTGTATTTATTTTATAAGAATTGTTTTAAAAAATAATTATGTGTGGAGAGAATTTGATTAAAAATAAAGTATTATATATAAAATTTATTTTTAAAATATAAAAAATAAATACAAAACATTTTAAATTCTCAATTCTACAGTTACCAAAACACCCCTTAGGCCTTGGCATTTTTAAACTTGGGAAGGGAGAAGATGAATTTTTGTAGCCAATTAGAGAAGCGTGGGAATAGGCAAATTTGCTATTAAAATAGTCCGTTACAGAAGTGCTGTTGCAGGTCCCGAACGCGAGACTGAAGGAATATTTTGGGCAGCGTGTTTTGCTGGCGCTTTCGACCACCTTGCATTTTCTTTTTACTTATTTTGGGAATAAAAAAAATTATTTCGAAATAAAAACTTTTTTTTTTTTGTTTCTACTTTTTGTCATATTTAATAAATAAAAATATTAATTTTAAAAACTATTTTTAATTTTTTCTCATTTTAATAAAAGCATATTTAGCATCTTCTTCGTAAAGAAAAAGCATTCTAACAATGCTTTAAACATTTGTTTTATATGTTATATTTTAAAAGGTATTTTTATTTATTTATTAATTTATTTTTTTATAACATATTTCTAATCATATAAAATATTTAAGAAAAAAATTGTCAACAAAATTTCAACTCCTTAAACAAAATTTTAATTTTAGAAATGATTAAAAATTAATTTTAAAAATTACAAGTTTTTAATAACTAATATTACTCTATAATATGAAAAGTTATAAGTTATAATATTTTTGTCCTAAAAGTAAATCCTTTTTTTTAGAGAAAATTTTAAAATATAATAATTATCACAATAAAATGGAAAAAAAAAGAAAAAGAAATATTAAAAGGAGACCTAACAACGAAGAAGTGGGAGATAAGTTGAGAAAGATGACCAGTTCAAATTATGATTTATTTTATTTTATCTAGTTTTAAAATTAAAATATTATTAATTGAAAAAATTGGCAACTACTTGCTATAAAGATACTTAACATAAGCTTTTGATAATCCTTTAAATTATTTAATATGTAAAAACATCTTCTGTTAGCTCTTCTATATATTATAATTATTCTTTCACTCTTGTGTTTGCATGTCTAAATAAGAAACACTGAAATTTCAATTTAATCTTAGGAAACTATCAAGCCTAATACCATCAATTCGAACTACCTCAATCTAATTCTAAAGGTAACTTAAATGGGGATTTTAAGTTGGAAATTAAAATGAGTTTAACTTCTAATAAGAAATTTTCAAGATTTTGTTTATTTCTATATATCTATTAAAAAATAAAAATATAAAAATAAATGAAAAAATTTAGGACCTACAATATCATTAGCTTTGAAATTTTCTATAGCACTTTGAAATTTAATTGATAAATCAAATTATCTTTTATTTCTTCCTTTTCTGAACCTTCAATATATGATACATAATAAATTCTTTTAATATAAATCGAGGGTATTTTGGCCATTTAAGAAAATATAAACTATGTTAAAAGGAGACCTAATCAAGAAGGAAGTGGGAGGTAAGAAATATGATCCATTCAAATTTGGATTTTACTTCCGTAAAATTATGATTTATTTAATTTTACCTAATTTTAAAATATAAAAAATCTACAATAAAGAAATCACCAATTTAGAACTATAAGCTCTAATAATACTTAGTATAAACTTTTGATAATCCTTTAAATTATTTAACATAGGTTGTTAATAAGCTTGTGATTTTAAATTAGATATTATAATTTTTTTTTATTTTGTTCTAGTAAATTAGAGTTTCTCAAGGAAAATAAAAAATTTAAGGATTCAAGAAGGGAAAATTCCATCATCTTTAAATTAAGTTTTTTATAGAGATAAGGATAGTATAGAGAGATTAAATAAAGTAAATAGAAATCATGGATGCAGAACAACAAATTATTTAGTTCAAAAAGGTACTTACAATATTGAGTCTAGTATTTGAAGGCCAGATTTTCCTAAAAATGTTATAAATTTTAGTTTTAAAGATTATTGTGACTTATCTTTCATTTGAATGTATAGATATTTACTTCGTAGTTTCTTTCTCTAAAAAATAAATAAAAATAAAAGTAAAAACTTGATAAACTTTATCATATAGAGAAACTAGGTTCTCTGATAAATTAGTGTTTTTTTTTGTTGTGTTTAGATCTTGATAAATGACATAAAAAATTGGACTTAATTTAGACATGTAGTCATAATCTCATCCATTTTCTACTATCTTAATGCTTAATCATATAACAATTAAAGCCTAATTCCATTAGTTTCAAATTACCATAATCTAATTGTGACTCTATTTCTAATGGGGATGTTAAGTTGGAGATGAAAAAGATTTGAACTTTGTATAAAAGATTTTAGAAGTTCACTAATTTGAATGGACTTTTAGACCCAGGGCATTCACAGATTCTATAGTATTTTTGTAATTAAATTCTTTTGCCTTATCGTATATCTTTGTATGCTTGTAGCTCTAAAATCTAAACTAAAGAATTGGTTCTAAAAATTAAAAGTGTCTTTACCATGATTTTAGAAAGCATTTTTAATATTTTTAATATTTAAAAAATTAAAATTTTCAAATATTAGAAATGTTATAAATACTCCTTAAAATCACTATAAAATAAAATCTAAATTAGATTTGCACATTAAAGCTCAAAACAAGTTAAAGCCTAATCCTAAAAATACGAGTCTACCAAGTTAATTACTAATTTAGTGAATCAGTGAATTGTAGCCTATATTTGGATTAACTTTTAACTAGTCCCAATCAATTCAAATTATAGCTTTACTTAATTAGTTCTATATGATAATAGAGATTAGTAAGTTCATTGGAAAATTTTAAGGGAAGTTTGTGAGAAACAATTTCTATAATTACCTTCACTTTCTATTATACAATCTTTATCTCTATGTTTGTTCTGGCTATCAAATTCAAAGATTCTTACAACAGAGAAGTAAAAAGGGCAAAGATGCTCCATGCTGAAAATTTCAAAGTTATGGAGTGTTATACATCTTACATGATAGGTGAGTGATCAAATAAGAACTTCACTTTCTTAGAACACTAAACAAAAAAACTTCACTCTTTCAAAAGGATCGATCAATGATCATCAAAGAAGTAATATAGGAGATCTAAACTAAATATATTTCACATAGCCATAATCCATCTAAGTACTATCAAAAGCTTATATTATTTGTCACTGAAAAATACATATCCGACTGATCTTCTAGTTTGAAACTTGGACTTACGTTACATACTAGATTCATTCTAGTGGCGCCTGTTGTCATGCATTGCGGCTTTCATCTTCTCTCTGCAATCCCCAGTTGTGAACTCGGAGCTGAAGCTCAGTTATGGCCAGCAAGAACTTCACATTCTGAGAAGGGTTGAGTATGTCTATGATCATAAGAACAGTTTTGCATCTCAGATAATCAGCACACTCCACCAGCATCTCCACTGCTAACTTCACCATCTCAATTCGCTCATCCACCATATTTCTTTCTCCATTCACCCGCTCTCTCCCCCTTGCTGCTATCTCTACCAGCGATATCACTGTCGGCCTCGTCTGTATCCTCGCCAGCTCCGCCGTCAGCTCCCTCTCCTCCTCCGCTGTCTCCGCCCTCAGATGCTCCATCCTTTGCTTCTGCTGCTCCGTCAGGTTCGTGATATAGTTTGTCACCAGCCGAAACGCGAGCCCTGGCTTGAATCCACCAATCCAGAGGAGGCTTCGCTCGAAGGGAGTGAGCCATGGTGGTCCGAACAAGATCAGCACGTCCTCTCGCACCACTCTCTGCTTGGCTTCGTAGTACTCTGCGTAGTGCGCCAGCACTCTCCCTATCAGCTCTTGCAGCCTCGCTTCATCGCCTTCTCTTGCCTGGTTGCAGTGGAACTCATTTGCTGGTGGAGTAGCCGGCGGACTTCCTCTTGCCTGACCAGCCATCCTCGAAAGAACCTCTCAAATGGCCCAGGGTTTGGGTTAGGGTTGTTGTTTGCTAGAGGCATGTTGAGTTACAAATGATGAAGAGAATATGAGTATTGATGCTTAATTTATGCAGGGAAGTGAAATGTGGGGAATTCTCAAAGTTTCCGTCATCGAACTCAGGTGTATAGAGAATATAAAAAGCTGAAATGATTTGGAGTGATGAAGCGGTGTAGCCAAGCCACGACGAGAGCAATTAGTTTGCTTGTGCGGGATGTCATAGCGGCGTGGAAGGTAAAGACAGATTATTGTGGGAGAATGCGAAGGATGGTCGGGGGTGGACGTGGTCATCTCTAACACCAGAGGTGGGTCTTTTTTGTGGCCACCAAGGGTGGAGATCCGTCTGCCCTGTATGCAAAACCCAAGGTGGCTGCACCTTTCTGTGACGAGTGTTTTTTCTCTGGTTTATTACAACTTGGAAGAGTCCAGAATTGGATCACAAATTCAAGATTCATCAGAGCCCATGATGATTCAAATGTTTGAAATTTTTTCCAAATTTCTGTTCGGCAATCTTATTTCAGTGTTAAGTCAACTTGATTTATACTAGATCAGACAGTATTTAAGAGGCTTAATCAGAGGTGTGCATCATTTGATTTAATCAGTCTTCCTTCGGTAAGAACTGAAATAATTGACTTTAAAGAAGAAACCAAATGAATTTGATTCGACTTTTTTGGCTTTGGTTTGGTCCAATCCAACAACAAAAATCAAAAGGCTCATAATTAGACATTATGCGTCAAAATGCTTAAATAACGTTTTTATACACAAAATTTTCTTGCCTAAGAAGGTGGCAAAGATTTTCTTAAGAGAAAAGTTCAAGGTAAAAAGGCTCAATGTCTTAAAAAAGGGAGGAAAAAAAAGGAAAATAACAAATCGAACTTAGTTTTTATTAATTTAATTTTTTTGATTTGTCACTTAATATGCTAATTTTAAGAAGTGTTTATAATATTTTTAACATTTGAAAATTTTTATCTCACAAATATAAGAAATGTTAAAAACACTTCTTAAAATTACTGTAAAACATATTTTTAATATTTTAATAATAATCCACCTCATTTTTGCTAGTAAACCAAAAATTAAGTTTTTTTAATTGCAAATTAATTTTGATATTAATTTTTTAACCATAAAAATACTCAATTAATTCTTTAAAAAATATATAAAAATGAATTATAAGATAAAAAATAAAGATGTAAAGACACTCGATACACAGTAAATCCTTTTATTAAACCAGATTAAGGCTATTTTGATCATTTAAGAAAATATTAACCATGTTAAAAGCAGACTCAATCAAAGAGAGTGGGGATAAATCAAGAAACATGACCCTTTGATGAATTTAAATTAAATTGTCAGCCAGAAGCTTTAAAAATATTTGAAATAAACTTCTAATAATCTTTAAATTATTTAACATAGACGATAATAAGCTTGTGAATTTAAATTAGAAAACTTGAGATTACAATTCTTTTAAAAAAACAATTTTGATTATTGTTAAAAATGGAAAAAGGGTTCAATGGAAAGATGCAGGGCGAGGATCCTTTGATGAATTAAAAGAGAGGAGGTCATGATCATGGAAAAAGAAGAAACAGTTGAAAATCATTCAGTAAATTAAACTTCCTGATGGGTTATCTTTTGCCTTGTGCTAACTAATTCCATACTAGATAGGTATATGTAGTGACAAAGTCACACGGTACCAAAGGATGAAGATGAAATTGAAGGCCTCTCTAGTGGGGGCTGTTGTCATTGCGGCTCTCGGCTTCTCTCTGCAAGCCCCAGTTGCGAACTCGGAGCTGAAGCCCAGTTATGGCCAGCAAGAACTTCACATTCTGAGATGGGTTGAGTATCTCCATGATTTTAAGAGCAGTTTTGTATCTCAGACAATCAGCACACTCCACCAGCATCTCCATCGCTAACTTCACCATCTCAATTTGCTCCTTCACCGCATCCCTTTCTCCATCCGCCCACTCTCTCCCCCTTGTCGCCATCTCCACCAGCGATATCATTGTCGGACTCCTCTGCACCTTCAATAGGTCCGCCGTCAGGTCCATCTCCTCCGCCGCCGTCTCCGTCCTCAGCTGCTCCATCATCCGCGTCTGCTCCCCGGTCAGGTCCTTTACACAGTTCGTCACCAGCCGAAACGCGAACCCTGGCATGAACCCAGCAATCCAAAGTAGGCTTCGCTCGAAGGGAGTCAACCACGGTGGTTCCAACAAGGTCATCACGTCCTCTCGCACCACTCTCTGCTTGGCTTTATAGTACTCCGCGTAGTGCGCCACCACTCTTCCTATCAGCTCTTGCATCCTCGCCTCCTCGTCTTCTCTTGTCTCGTCGCAGTCGCGCTCAGCTGCTTGCTGGAGTAGCTGGCGGACTTCCTCGTGCCTTACCAGCCATCCTCGGAAGAAGATCTCAAATGGCTCTGGGTTTGGGTTGTTGTTTGCTGGAGGCATATTGACTTACAATATAATGAAGAGAAAGTGAATACAGAAGCTGATATTATTGATGCTATATATATAGGGAAAGGTTTGGTTTTTGAGTCAATTAAGAGTTTGATATATTTAAGAATACTTATCCCATAAGGATTATGATATCATAATTACATGTTAAGAGTTCTTGCATTATGAATTGGTTTTATCGATGTTTAGAGTCCTGTTAATAAGTCCAGTTGTTGTATATTAGGAGTCCTTGTCCTATTAGGATTATGAATTGCTTTTGTCAATGTTTGGAGTCCTATAAATAAGTCTAATTGTTATATATTAGGAACTTTGTCCTATAAGTTATGCGGGATTAGGCCAAAACACGACAAACCGGTATCAAAGCTTCCTCTGGCACGATAGAAGTCCCTCAGAGTTTATTCATGGACAACAACTGAGGTGCATGTACATAGAAGGCCAAAGCCAAGGTGACTGTACCCCTTCTCTCACTAGTGTTTCGGCATTGGGTTCTTTACAACTTGGAAGAGTCCAGAATTGGATCAAGAATTTAAGATTGATCCACGACGATTTGTTTAGTTCAATTTTTGACAAAGGCCCAACCCAAATGCCAAATCACACAACTATTGAAGATCAAGTTCAAACTACCTTAATCTAAAATTCTAACTTCATCTTACAAGGGAATGTCAAGTTGAAAATACTTCTAATTTTGAACAACTTACAATACAGATTACATCATTCAAACATAAAATATTAAGGAAAATCCCATAATATATACATCTAAAAGCATCACGCGTCCAAAATTTTTGCTCCGGGAAATTGCATGATACCTCCAAAGGTACCATACCTTCAAAATTTGACCTGCAATGTTTAAAAATCAAATCTTAATTATTTAATTTCAATAATTGATATTGAATTAGTCTAAAATATTATAAGTGATTTTTTAAAATTTTAAAAATATTTTCTAAAATTTTTCAAACATCTATTTTTTTTTTCAAAAATACTTTTTAATTAAAAGTGCATTGAACAGTGATTTTAAGAATTGATTTTATTTTTTCTACTACTTTAAAAAATAAAAATTTTGAAAGCACTTTCTAAAATCACTTGAAAACACAATCTAAAGATGGCTAATTATGCTAACATTATAATTTTTCTTCTTCCCAAGATTAATATTTTAGAGGGTTTTCCTTGTAGTTCCATAATACCTTAGGATGAAGTTGAAGGCATCTCTAGTAGCGGCCATTGTAATTGCGGCTCTCAGCTTCTCTCCGCAATCCCCAGTTGCAAACTCGGAGCTGAAGCTGAGTTATGGCCAGCAAGAACTTCAAATTCTGAGAAGGGTTGAGTATGTCCATGATCTTAAGGGCAGTTTTGCATCTCAGATAATCAGCACACTCCACCAGCGTCTCCACTGCTAACTTCACTATCTCAATTTGCTCATCCACCTCATCCCTTTCTCCATTCGCCCGCTCTCTCCCCCTTGTCGCCATCTCCACCAGCGATATCATTGTGGGCCTCGTCTGCACCTTCTCCAGCTCCGCGGCCAGTTCCCTTTCCTCCTCCGCCGTCTCCGTCCTGACATCCTCCATCATCCGCGTCTGCTCCTCCGTCAGGTCCGTTACATAGTTCCTCACCAGCCGAAGCGCGAGCCCTGGCTTGAACCCACCGATCCAAAGTAGGCTTCGCTCGAAGGGAGTGAACCATGGTGGTTCGAACATGATCAGCGCGTCCTCTCTCACCACTCTCAGCTTCGCTTTGTAGTACTCAGCGTAGTGCGCCACCACTCTCCCTATCAGCTCTTGCAGCCTTGCCTCCTCGTCTTCTCTTGCCTTGTCGCAGTCGCGCTCAGTAGTTGCTTGGAGGAGTAGCTGGCGGACTTCCTCTTGCCTGACCAGCCATCCTCGAAAGAACGTCTCAAACGGCTCTGGGTTTGGGTTTGGGTTGCTGTTTGCTGGAGGCATATTGAATTACATTGATGAACAGAATGTAAACTATAAAGCTGATATTGATGCTGTGATATATAGCTGCTTTATATAGGGAGATGAAGTGTGGGAAATTCTTCAGATGGATATATGCTGACGCAGAGAAGATAGAAAAAATTGAAATCATCCAATATTAAACTGATGTAAAGTGCGTTTAAAGTGTTTTTAGAAATCACTTCTAACTATTAAAAATGTTTTCAAAGAAAGATCAATTATTAGAAAATGTTTTAAAAATGCTTTTAAAAATTGAAAAATCATTTATAACGCTTTTTGAAGAAGTACCCTAAAAACCATTTTTAAAAATTCATTTCCACCGAAAAAACTTTCAATAAAACCATTATAAAACACTCATCATAGTCTAACCAACACAAATAATTTGACTCTGTTTATTAGTGTTTTCTTTAAAATTTAGATTTTTTTTTTTAATTTTAAATTATTTATAATACTTATTAGAAAAATAATTGATAAATAACACTCTTAAAAACATTAAAAAAAAAAGACATTTTCATTAAAAATACTTCAAATTAATAAAAATATCCTCTTCTATAATTAATTTGACAATAATTTTAAAAAACACTTAAAATATAAAATATGTTTTTGTTTTTTTTTAAAAAAAAGTTAATATTTTGTAAAACTTAAAATGCAATTTTAGAAAATTTTAAAATTAACATTTTTTTTAGAAGCAATTAATAGATATTTTTTTCAAAAGCGTTTTCAGATGAAGCACTTCCACGCTGTGGCTCGTTAATTTGTTTCTACCTGTTGGGTCATGGGAGAATGTGAAGGGTAGCAGGGAAATGTATGTGCATCATCTGAGGTGGGTATGTTGTTTGTTGCCACAAAGGGTGGAAAATCCATGCATTGTGTGTGCCAAAACCAAGGTGACTGCACCGTTCCCCAAGGGTCAAATGTGTCTGTATCTCTGTCAGACACCTCTTTAGGCACTATGCTTCTTACCACTTTGAAAAGTCAAGAATCAAAGATTTGTCAGAGCCCATGAGGATTGGGTCTTCAATTCAATGTTTGACAAAGGCCCAGCCCAATGTGCTATTCTTGGGCTATTCTAAGCCATACATTGAAGAAAATGTTTTTGATAATATATAGAAAAAATCGCCTAAGTCTCATTTACTTTGTATATAAATTTATCATTAACAACTTATTTCACCTATTCATAAATTATGTACATTAATTATTAAATTACATCAAATATTATTTAATAATAATATTATGATATTTAATTATAATATGTTTAATTTTAAAATATATTTAATTTAATTCTATTAAATGATAATAAATATATAATTTTTTAATATTTAATTAATATATTAATGATATTAAAAATCTTTTACTATTTAATTAATTGAATTTTTTTATTTACTTATAAAATAATTATAATTAATTCATTGCTTAAAGAATTATTTTAATATTTTATATATATGAACACTTTTAAAATATATATATATATATATATATATTTGTTTGTGTATATGGTGTATGGTAATTAACAAAAGGCAAATTTGTGGTAAGTATATGCTGGTCCAACCTTTTGGTTGAGGGTTCAACTCCCGAGAACAGTAATATAGCCCATTTTGAGTACCATAATAGCCCATTTTCGAGCTTTGACTCGGTTAATTCGGAATTTTGATCCACGTTGACCACTGATTATTATTATATTATTGCTATGGTGAAGACTCGACTCGACTGGTTTAAATTTTAAATTTTGACTTGTAAGAGATGCTAAAACCATTTTAGAATTTCAAACATGTAATAACGAGGATAATCATACCTTTGGGAAGAGGGGCGGGAAGTCTCAAGGTTTACGAAGTTGTAAAACAACAAATCTAGTGCAGGACAAAGAGGAGTAGAGTAGACTCTAGCCTGAGTCACTTGGCTATGGTTCCAGCATAGAAATAGAAAGTGTCAAATCTGATTCTTTGACTTATTTGCTATCTAACTTTGACTTATTACATATATTATATTCATTATATAGTGCTCAACATATCAAAACAAGAAAATTATATAATATCCTTTAAGATACCATCAAAAAACATAATATATATATTATATGTTAAAAATTAACGGTATAAATTTTTAAGAAAATTGGTTATCCATCATTACACGTTTGTTTTACAATTTTTTTTAAAGTATCGTGCTCTTAAATTTTTAATTGGAAAGATTTAAAAATCATATCTTAATTATTGAATTTCAACAATCAACATTAATTTTTAAACGTCTTAAGATCAACAACATACAATAATACTATCTAGTAGGTATACAATAATGCTATAGATTATGGATGCTATTTCTTATAACATGAGTAATTAATCAACAAAAAGTTCATACTTTGATGATCAATATTTGATAAACGGCTCAACCTCATTTATTGTTCAAAACTTTGTGAATAAAATGGTTGAAACTAATTCCAAAATTCCATTTTTCAATTTTGCCAAGTGTTAGTCCTACTTGGCTAATTAATATCCATCGATAAAACATAGTAAACAAATTTGATTTAGTTTTGAAAAGTATTGAAAAAATAAAGACTAATCTTTAAAAGAGAAAACACCCAAGAGCGGGGGTGAATAAGGATTAAAAATTTTAGTTTAAAACACAACAAATTTAAGTACAAGAAGAGCAAATAAAAAGAGATAAAGTTATAGAAATCAAATTTAGATTTTATAATGGTTCGACATTTCTTTACCCACGTCCACTCTCCTTAAGCTCCTAATCAAGTGAGGGTTCCACTAACTTGAAACTTCAACTAAGCTTACAATTGCCTTTACACTTGGATTCCGACTCCAATGGGCTCTTACACAATCTCTTCAAGTTTCAACTCACTTGAAGACTTCAACACTCAATTAACAAAATGAATCTCTCAACCTAGCTCAACGATAGTTCAAATACAACTTAAGGTTAGAATAAATCATAAAGGTGCACTAAAGGATATGCAAATGAAGATTTAATGCACCAAAAAAGAAATGAGAGCTTTTAAGGCAAGAACAAGTGGGTAGACAAATAAATGCAGGTGTTCTCTTACTCATAAATGAAGTGGAGCTCTCTATTTATAGGTTTCTAACCTCAGGAGTAAAAAAAACCAAAAAGCAACCTCAATTGATCAAGTTAGGGATCGACTGGTTCACTAGCCGTTAGAGCATTTAATGCTTGATAAGTGACCGTTACCATTGATCGAACCTCGATCGAGAAGACAAATACCTCTACTGAGAAAACAAATACCTCGGCTAGGAAGGAAAGGCTACTGAAAGAGAGAGTGTGTGTTTTCTGCACTTCTCAATCAGACCACAATCGCGAAGAGGGAACCGGTCGACCGGTACCCTGGCCGATTGGCCAGTGCCTTGACCGATTCACCATTTTTGGCTCGAAAACCTATCTTTTTCTAGTCTTTTTGCTTCTAACACTTAGACAAAATCTTTAGGTAAAATTATATACCAATTTCGAAATGATTTGCCTAAGGTTCATTTGATAAAACTCGGTTTTTGATAGAAATGTAACTTTAAATAATAAACCAAGTTTTTCAAAAATGCATAAAATGATATGTAAGTCCTAAGTGCATCCATGCATTCATCTTACATATGTTTTATATGATTAAAGGTCTTCTAAAAGTCTTGATCTTGCATACATTAGGTCATTTGATGAATTTCCAAATTAACACATGAAATTCTTTATAAGTCAAACCAATTAGTAATTTAACCATAATTTATTATCATCAAAACATGATTAGGAGAACCTTGGACTAACAAGTATGAACCCATCCAAATTATAATTTGTTTTGTTCTATGATTGACATAAAAAAATAAAAAAGTTAAGCAAAGCGTCAAGGTTTCAATCTTTAAATTATTATGTTAATTATTAAAGTAAAGTTTCTCTTTCTCTTACAAGTTTACAATGAAAAGATTAATTTGAACCCAATAAAATTAAACTTAAATTTGATCATGATGAGAGAGATCATTTATCATTACAATAGGTGTCAAGATTGTGCCTAATATGGTTCGAGATTTTGCCATGATCCAAAAGAATCTCTCTTAATCCTTAGTCATTTCTATGAAAATTAATTTTACAACCTTATTTCCAAATCTCCAATTTAAACCCTAGCATAAGATGCATCATAAGTTAAGAAAAATCAAGAACTCTAGCACTATATTTGGTTCTTGGAAAAATTTAAAAAAAAAATTAAGAAAAATGGTGTTAGTTTAAATTTTATATATATTTGAATTATTTAATTTTAATATAATAAAAAAATAAATAAATAAATTTTAAAATATAAATAAAAATAATTTATTAACTTTAAATTTTGACTTATAAGAGATGCTAAAACCATTTTAGAATTTCAAACATGTAATAACGAGGATAATCATACCTCTGGGAAGAGGGGCGGGAAGTCTCAAGGGAATGGATGTAAAACAACAAATCTAGTGCAGGACAAAGAGGATTAGAGTAGACTCTAGCCTGAGTCACTTGGCTATGGTTCCAGCATAGAAATAGAAAGTGTCAAATCTGATTCTCCACCTGTTTTGCTATCTAACTTTGACTTATTACATATATTATATTCATTATATAGTGCTCAACATATCAAAACAAGAAAATTATATAATATCCTTTAAGATACCATCAAAAAACATAATATATATATATATATATGTATATATATATATATATATATATATTATATGTTAAAAATTAACGGTATAAATTTTTAAGAAAATTGGTTATCCATCATTACACGTTTGTTTTACAATTTTTTTTTAAAGTATCGTGCTCTTAGATTTTTAATTGGAAAGATTTAAAAATCATATCTTAATTATTGAATTTCAACAATCAACATTAATTTTTAAACGTCTTAAGATCAACAACATACAATAATACTATCGAGTAGGTATGTAATAATGTTATAGATTATGGATGCTATTTCTTATAACATGAGTAATTAATCAACAAAAAGTTCAAACTTTGATGATCAATATTTGATAAACGGCTCAACCTCATTTATTGTTCAAAATTTTGTGAATAAAATGGTTGAAATTAACTCCAAAATTCCATTTTTCAATTTTGGCAAGTGTTAGTCCTACTTGGCTAATTAATATCCATCGATAAAACTTAGTAAACAAATTTGATTAAGTTTTGATAAGTATTGAGAAAATAGGGGGGTGAATTGGAATTAAAATTTTTTTTTTAAACACAACAAATTTAAGTACAAGAGGAGCAAATAAAAAGAGATAAAGTTATAGAAATCAAACTTAGATTTTATAATGGTTCGACACTTCCTTACCTACGTCCACTCTCATCAAGTTCCTAATCGAGTAAGGGTTCTACTAACTTGAAACTTCAACCAAGCTTCCAATCACCTTTACACTTAGATTCCGACTCCAATAAGCTTTTACATAATCTCTTCAAGTTTCAACTAACTTAAAGACTTCAACACTCAATTAACAAGAATGAATTTCTCAACCTAACTCAACAATAACTCAAATACAACTTAAGGCTATGATGAATCACAAAGGTACACTAAAGGATATGCAAATGAAGATTTAATGCACAAAAAAAAAAAAAAAAAAGCTTTTAAGGCAAGAACAAGTGGGTAGACAAATAAATGCAAGTGTTTTCTTACTCATAAATGAAGTGGAGCTCTCTATTTATAGGTTTCTAACCTCAGGAGCCAAGAAAACCAAAAAACAACATCAATTGGTCGAGCTAGGGGTCGATTGGTTCACTAGCCGTTGGAGCATTTAATGTTTGGTAGGTGACCGTTACCCTCAACCAAACCTCGACCGGGAGGGCAAATACCTCGACCAGGAAAGAAAGACTACTAGAAAAGAGAGAGAGTGATTTTTGCACTTCTCGATCGGATCTCAACTGAGAAAAGGGGACCGGTCAACTGGTACCCTGGGCGGTTGAGCTAGTTGGCCAGTGCCTTGACCGGTTCACCATTTTTGGCTCGAAAACCTATCTTTTTCTGGTATTTTTGCTTCTAATACTTAAACAAGGTTTTTAGGTAAAATTATATGCCAAATTTGAAACGATTTGCCTAAGGTTCATTTTATAAAATTCGAGTTTTGATAAAAATGTAACTTTAAATAATAAACTGAGTCTTTCAAAAATGCATGAAATGATATGTAAGTCCTAAGTACACCCATGCATTCATCTTACATATGTTTTCTATGATTAAAGGTATTCCAAAAGTCTTGATCTTGCATCTATTAGGTCATTTGATGAATTTCCAAATTAACACATGAAATTGTTTATAATTCAAACCAATTAGTAACTTAATCATGGTTTGTTATTATCAAAACATGATTAGGAGAACCCTTGAGCTAACAAGTATGACCCCATCCAAATTATAATTTGTTTTGTTCTATGATTAACATAAAAAAAAAAAAAAAAAAAAAAAAGTTAAGTAAAGAGTCAAGGTTTCAATCTTTAAATTATTATCTTAATTATTAAAGCAAAGTTTCTCTTTCTCTTAAAAGTTTACAATGAAAAGATTAATTTGAACCCAATAAAATTAAACTTAAATTTGATCATGATGAGAGAGATTATTTATCATTACAATAGGTGTCAAGATTGTGCCTAATATGGTTCGAGATTTTGCCATGATCCAAAAGAATCCCTCTTAATCCTTAGTCATTTCTATGAAAATTAATTTTACAACCTTATTTCCAAATCTCCAATTTAAACCCTAGCATAAGATGCATCATAGGTTAAGAAAAATCAAGAACTCTAGTACTATATTTGGTTCTTGGAAAAAATTTAAAAAAAAATTAAGAAAAATGGTGTTAGTTTAAATTTTATATATATTTGAATTATTTAATTTTAATATAATAAAAAATAAGAAAATAAATTTAAATATATATATATAAAAATAATTTATTAACTTTAAATCTATTTTTTATTTTTATTCATTTTTCATCTCCATTTCTTTTTCCCACGTACTTTCCCTCACAATTTCCACCTAGATGTATGACTGAAACATGTGTATTTGAATAACCCTTTAGCTGATTTTATAGCTTCATTTTTCTACATTCTCTCACTCAATCTCTCATATATATATATATATATATATAACCAGAAAAATTGTTTTCCTCAAACAGAAGCACTCTTGTAATGATGATGAGAGTTACCCCAGCGCTTTGAATTCTTTGTTGAAGGCTAATATATATATATATATATATATATATATATATATAACCAGAAAAATTGTTTTCCTCGAGCAGAAGCACTCTTGTAATGATGATGACAGTTACCCCAGGGCTTTGAATTCTTTGTTGAAGGCTGCCTTAGCTTTGAAAAAAAGGGACATCTCAACCATCAAACTGACATCCAAAACAAGTGAAGTGAACAAGCATACAAACCAAAATGTTGGTATAGCAACTGTACATTGACAAAAAAATTCCACAAAAAAAAAAAAAAAAAAAAAAAGAGGAAAAAGAGGGCTTCCTTAGCCTTTACTTTTCTCAAACATAAAGTTACTCATAATTTGGATTTTACTGCTGGCCTCCAAACAAAACCATTGGGCTTTTTGCCTTAATAATGCACCAACTGCTCCTTTGTGGTTGTTGGTACACAGAAATATCATATGGTCATGGGTAAAAAGAAAAATATTCAAAAAAAAAAAAAAAAAAAAAAAAAAGAAAAAGAAAAGAAAGAGGTTAGTTCTACCTTCTACTTTAAAAACAACGAAAAAAAAAAGCACAATTTGAAATTATTACTCTTTGTTGAAATGTTATGGTTGAGAATTGAAATTTTAAGAATTCTGAATGGTCCAAAACTGTTAGATCAGCTTGGGTAGGTTTATAGCAAATCTTATAAATGATTTCTTTGGGCTTAAACAAAACATCAAGGTCAAAGCAAGATTAGATGGATGATTGATTCATATTAACACTTTTGGACTTTGATATTGCAGCTTAACCCTACCCCTACCCCTACCCTCCATATCATACTTTCATATTTGTCTCCTTAGGAATTAACTCATCCTCAACGGCTCAACCTAATAATTAAAATAAAAAATAAAAATAAATTATTGGTGTCTCTAACCAATATTAATTGAATATCTCTAAAGATGTTAAGAGCCCATTTGGGATTCAATTGGCTTTTTTTTTTTTTTTTTTTAAAACCTTTGTCAAAAATTAAAACTAAAGTAGAAGTTGTAATTTTTAAAGAATAATATTGATATTTTAAATTTTTATTAAATATAAAATAATTTTTTGTATAAATTAAAATGGGATTTTGATGAGTAGCATTTTTTCCAACTTAAATTTTTTTTTTTAAATCATAAGTTTTTTTTAATAAATTAGTTAAATACATACAAAAACTTTTATTAAATTTAGAAACATTTTTTTGCTTCTTAATATCAAGTATATAAAATTTGACTAGCAAATACTAAAGGTCTACTTGGACACTTTTCTTGGATATAGATTTTTATTCTTAAAATAGAAAATAAATTTTAAACTTTAAAAGCACGTATGGTCAATTTTTTTATCCAAAACAAATTTTCAAGAATTTATTCTAAAATTAGGTTATATTTTAAAATACATTCAAGTATTTTTTTTTTAATGTTGTGTGAAATAATTAAAAATATTAAAATATCTTGAAACTTTAAAAAACTATTTTTTGAAATCTGTTAAAAACAAATATGGTATAAGAGAACTTAAAACATGTGCATGGCAGCATGGGATGCATAAGGGCCACCCATAAGAAAGAAGCTCCCCACAAAGACAAATGTAATTTTTTCAAAAGTAAATTTTTTATAATTAAAAAAAAAAAAAAAATTGGGTTTGGATTTTGTCAATTAAAAGAAATGAATCTCCAAGACTAATAAAGTAATAAGCTTATCTGTGGAAGGTTCTATTCTGAATCTCATAGACAGAAACATGCTGTCTACCATCCTCAATAACAGCACCAAATCCTCCATATCGTCCTATTCAAGAACTCCTCCGAAAAGCACCAAACCCCCTCAACAAAATCAAAGCTTTGAATTCACTCCTCTCTCTCTCTCTCTCTCTCTCTCTCTCTCTCATATGGTGAAGCACAAAAAAAGTAAGTAGTTAGCAAAGGATTATTGCGAGAAAGTCTGAGAAAGACAACCCTCCATCCACCATACCCCAACTCAGTTTCTTGAAGACAACCATCCCACCAAACACTCCATTAAACAAACCCATTGCAGTAAGTCTTCTCCTGATTCTTTTTCTTTCTTTCTCTCTTTCTTTCTTTCTTCTTCTCTATAATATATTGGTTCTCAATTCTCTCTTCTCCTCATCCGCGTCTCTTTTCCGTTCTTTCCAATGCAGCCATCTCGCCGGAAAACACCTCTCTTTCCAGCTGAAATCGTTGCCATGAAGCAAGCCGGGGGTGGCCGCAAAGGCAACAACCTCTCTGTCTTTGTGGTCGTCTTCTCCATTTTTCTCTTTGGTTGCTTCATGTACAATGAGGACGTCAAGTCCATTGCCGAGTTCCCATTTTCAAGCCCCAGGGGGCAGGAAATTCAAGAGGATAGATCCAAATCCGGCGACCCAGTTCAAGAAAGTAACCGCAAAGAAGTCGATTCCACGGTTTGGATCGGTTCGAGAATGAAGCCCAGATCACAGATGTCTAAGGAGACCCAAGAAACGGAAAATCTGTCGCTGACGATGGCCAAGCAAGAAGAGAAGAATATCGAATTGCCGGTGGTTGAAGAGGAAGAAGACGACTCAGACGTGGAGTTCCCACCGGAGGATTGCGATGTCTTCAATGGAGACTGGGTCTATGACAACGTCACCCACCCACTCTACAAAGAAGATGAATGCGAGTTCCTTACAGAACAAGTCACCTGCATGAGAAATGGCAGAAAGGATTCCACCTACCAGAACTGGCGATGGCAGCCCAGACAATGCTCTCTGCCCAAGTAAAAAAAACAACCCAAATTCTTCCTTCATTGTATGAATTCATATATTTCTGTACACATTCATCTGATAATTAATTTTCCATTCTCTGTTTGGTTCCCGCGAAAAGGTTCAAACCAAGACTCCTGCTTCAGAAACTCAGAGGCAAGAGGCTCATGTTTGTTGGCGACTCACTGAATCGAAACCAGTGGGAATCTATGATTTGTCTGGTTCAATCCGTCGCGCCTCCTGGCCGGAAAAGCCTGAAGAAGAATGGGTCTCTCTCAGTCTTCAGAATTGATGTATGTAATCCCTCTCTCTCTCTCTCTCTCTCTCTCTCTCTCATTTCTCAAATCACACGCAAAGACAAAGGCTTTTTTGACCCACAGTCTCAATCTTTCCCATATACTATCATCAAAAGTTCATCCTCCATAATCATCACACACACTCCTCTTTCCTCCCTTTTTTATACTTTCAATTCATATCTAATCTTCCCTTTTTGAAGGAAAATGATTAGGGTTTCATGCAAAACCTCCCATTTTCTGTCACTTTGTGAAAAATTTGAACGTATTTATTTATGTTCTGTTGAATAATTTTAGATCATCGCCAATAATTCAGAAGTTATGGGTTGAAGGGGTTTTAAGGGTTCTAGCTCTTTCTTGAAATGAAAATTAATAAATTTTTTTTTTTTATTTATTAAAATTTTTTGTCCTCAAAAAAGAAAATTTTTTTTTTTTAATAATAAAATTTTATGGTCAGCGATTTAATGGAAAATGGTATGGTGAGAGGGCCAACGGAGGGCTTTTTGCTTACAAGTTTTTATTAGGATTCAATTTATTGTATGAATGTGCAGGACTACAATGCTACGGTGGAGTTCTACTGGGCTCCATTCCTTGTGGAGTCAAATTCAGACGATCCAACGATGCACAGCATTTTGAACCGCATCATCATGCCCGAATCAATCGACAAACACGGAAAGAACTGGAAGGGAGTTGACTACCTGATCTTCAATACCTACATATGGTGGATGAACACTTTCAAGATGAAAGTACTGTAAGTAACCGTGTGAGCATTTACTCCGTAGCTTCTCCCCCCCTTTGGTCATGGACCTAGGCCGCCTAACATGTGTCGTTTCTGGGCCTTATATGCAACAGACGAGGATCCTTTGATCAAGGGTCCACGGAGTACGACGAGATCGAACGGCCGATTGCGTACGGGAGAGTTCTGAGAACATGGGCCCAGTGGGTCGACCAAAATGTGGATCCTAACCGCACATCTGTCTTCTTCAGCAGCATGTCTCCTCTCCATATCAAGTATTGCTCAAAGCCCCCTTCACATTTAAAAGTTAAAACTGTTTTTCAAAAGCACTTTTTATGTTTTTCAATGGCTGCTAAATTTTTGTTTTCCACAAGCAGGCTTGGGGCTGCTCTTGTCCTATTGATTCACTTCATAAATAACAAAAAACAAAACCATCGATAAAATTAATGGTTTCAAACATATATTATAAATAATTAACATAGTCTTTATAATTAATAATTTAAAAAAAAATTGTTTGACGAATGTTTTTTTTAAAAAAATAAAAAATGAAAAATTGGACAACATTTCCTTTTCAAAAGTTGTTGCCAATTTAAGAGATGATTTATTAATATTATTTTGTGGTTGTCGTGGAGGTGGGTGATATCGTCATGGGCCCACACGGTGGACCCGTGACCGAAGGCATGATTTGACCTTAATGTCGCTTTTAACCTAAAGTTTGGTAAACCACTACCTAATGTTTAAACATTATTATCGTAGTTGATAATGAAATTATTTTTTATTTAAATTTAATAGGAGTTTGGATTGGGACAACCCGGATGGCATTAAATGCGCCAAAGAGACGTACCCGATTTTCAACCTCACGACCCAACTAGATGTCGGTACCGATCGGCGAGTCTTCGCCGTCGCTGTGAACGTGACTCAGTCGATGAAGGTGCCGGTATATTTCGTTAATATTACGAGCTTATCGGAGCTTCGGAAGGACGCCCACACCTCCGTTCACACCATCCGGCAGGGTAAGTTACTGACGCCGGAGCAACAGGCCGACCCGATGAACTTCGCCGATTGCATCCACTGGTGCCTTCCCGGGTTACCGGACATGTGGAACGAATTCCTTTATTCACGTATTATCTCTCACTCTTGACAATGGCGGACTCTCAATTTTTTTTTTTTTTTCCATTTTTCTAATTAATTTCTGTAATTTTTTTTTTCCTTAATGTGGGGACCATGGGGTTGAACCATTCGATTTAATTTTTGAATTTTGGGGTTCAGCCTATTAAAGGGGGGAAATTTGGCGAAGCCTGAAAATGAAGGCACGGGAATGGGAATGGGAATGGGATACATGTGGAGAAATTGTAAAATGAATTTGTTGAGAAGGAAATAAAGTGAATACAAAGTTGTACCTAATTTTGGAAATTTTATTTATTTATTTATTTTTTTGGGTTTAATTAATTGTTGGCTCCCACTGTCCGCATCTTTTGAGGCAGATATTGAAAGGAGATAAAGCCAATAAAAATAAAAATAAAGTTTAATATTTGGAGTGTCGGTCGTATATTGTGGTATATTATATTTATGTATATGAATTAAAAAATAAAAAGGATAAAGCTTCTTGTCCCTCTTAAATATTGGTATAATAAAAAATTTATTAAAAAAAAAAATCGAAAATGAAAAAAAAAAAAAAAAAAAAGCATAAATAAGAATCCCTTTTTTCTTAAAAAAATATTTTACTTAGACTTAATAATTAATCCTTATTTGTTAGAAAAGATGAAACCAAGATACATAATTTTCAATGGCTTAAAAAAATTATATAGCAAATTTTATAAGTTATATTTTCTTAAGGAGAAATTATAACATTTAATCATATTATATTATTTTGGATAACCATTTCAAGAATAAATTAGTTTTCTTATTATAACAATTAATTTTATAAAATATGAAAAAAAAAAAAATTAACTAGAATCTTTAGATATTGTGTTTACTTGGAATTTTTATCAAATCATATGTTTAAATTAGTAAGTTAGATTTTCTTAAAATAATTTTGTAACAGTGAATTATATTGCATGATTTTAGTTATCATTTCAATAATAAAGTATATAAGCCTTTTAAAATAGTGATAATTATATTTTGGACCCAATTGAGCCCAAAAATTAAGTTTTGTTCATATAAGTTCATCGTTTAAGTCCAAGATGAGGAAGTGTGAAAATTAAAAAGAATAATATGAATTTTTTATCTTTCCATAAATAATCTTTGTTGACTATGAAAAAAAAAAAAAGTAGAAAAACATCAATTTCAATTTTATTCCTTTTGTAAACCTTGATAAAATTCAATATAATTTAGTGA
The DNA here is from genome assembly GCA_030254885.1 of Vitis rotundifolia. NCBI lineage: Eukaryota > Viridiplantae > Streptophyta > Magnoliopsida > Vitales > Vitaceae > Vitis > Vitis rotundifolia. Next base: position 618,040 of record CM058163.1, read on the forward strand.
TTTGAAAAAAAACACGCATTTTTCAAAAAAAATAAAAATAAATTATTATTATTATTATTTAAAAATCAACCATCTTGAAAAGTGTATATTTTAAAAATTGTGTATATAAAAAATAACTAAAAATATGTCAAATTTATTTTTAAAAAATGATATATTTTTAGAATATATTTCTTTTCCAAAAAAAATAAAAATAAATTATTATTATTATTATTTTAAAATCAACCATCTTGGAAAGTGTATATTTTTAAAATTGTGTATATAAAAAATAACAAAAAATATGTCAATTTTTTTTAAATGATATATTTTTAGAATATATGTTTTTAAAAAATTAGTTTTCTAAAAATAATAATTTTTCAGAATAATTATTTAAAAAAAAAATTAAGATAAAAAAATGTGTCAAACATTATAATAGAAAATAATTTTGAAGGGTATATTGATCTTTTTATATTTTATATCATCTTCATCAATTATACAACTTATACAAACCAAAGCTTAACTCTTGGATCCCATTATATCCAAAACATAATTATTCCTTTAAAATATTAAAATATGGCAATGATTTATTTAATTATCGTAGCTCTTGAGGAAAAAATTTGCCAATATTACCTCTTACCACAATTCTTCCTTTTTTTTTTTTTTTTTCTTTTTTTTTCTTTAGTGCTTTAAAATTCCTACGTTTATGAAGGTTCATGCATTTGTTAGAAAGGAAGAGTCTAACTCGGCTTAGGCCCAAGGAGTACATTGTCTCAGTGGAAGCCTTCCATGTTCGTTATTGTCCTTGCATCATTTATGTCCCAAACACAGTATTCTAATGGTTATAGCCACCATGAACCTAACTCTAGATTATGAAGTAGGAGTTAAGGAATTATTATTTTGTGCCAAGTTAAGTGTCATAGTGTTGACTCTTGGTATATCTCTCCCAATGATGGATCCTAGTATCTGGTTTTTAGTATCTGGTTTTTTTACTAGTTAGCAACATGTCCTGGAATACTCCCCCAGTGCCTGTTACGAAGGGCAGAGATGGCATGATGACCCCTCCTTCCCTTTGATCGAGTTAAAATTAGGTTGATTGAATTACACTTGTGTTAATCAGGTTGCATGATTCAAAATTCATAATGTTTTTAAAAAATTTTTATATATATATTTACATCAAAATTAAAATAATAAATAACATAAAATTTAAAGATAATAATAAAAAAGTAAAAACAAACTTATATATTTTTTTGAAAAACTAAAAAAGTATATAAAAATAAACTTATAAATCTTCTTTAAAATATAAAATATATATGATATAATTATAATTTGATTTTTTTTTTGTTTAAAATCTAAAAAGAAAATGAATATTATTATATATGATGATAAACATTATAAAAGTATTAAATCGAGTTCGGTTAAACTTAGATTGTTTGAATCTTAGTCCAAACCCAACCGAAATTGAGCTTGGATTGAGAAAAGTTAACCCAAATTTAACATGAGTAATGAAAATATTTGTCCAAATCTGTCTAAACATTATGTTGGGTCAACCCATCCAAGTTGCAAAGTAGATGAAAACCAACACAAAATTGAAAGGAATATTAATTACAGAGTTGCAATCCCATTAAAATCTATAATTTATAGAAAAAAAATTAAAAATTACATAGATAGTATAAATTTGTTTTTCTCCTCGATAACGACATTATATTCAGTCAATTATTAGACTTATTTTAGGCCAAAATGTTACCAACTGAAGAACTATATGAAATTTGACGGGATTTTGTTACAATTAATCTATTGGGTCACTAAGGCAAGGAATCTATATAATTTGAATCCAAATCAGAAATATCTCCTTTTAGAAATAATCAATATAGGAATTCTTGTCTCATGGGGATTTTAATTCCTTATGGGTTTTCTACTATTAATAGAAATATATCGGATTATTAAGGCAAAGAATCTGTACAGTTCTAATCTATTTTGCAGTTTATTTGTCTTAGAAAAATCAATATAGAAATCATTGTTTCATGGTACCAATTGAACATGATCCAATAAAATTCATAAACATGCCTATCATTAATTACCTACCAAAAGGAAAAAGAAAAAAGGGAAAAATTATTCCACTCTAAAAAAATAACAAATTGCATGGATCCATAAAAAATTAGTCAGTGATCCAATGTTTGATTGATAAATAGAGGCAAAAAGAGCATGCAGCAGACAGTACTACTGTTTCATTGTCCATTGGTTAATCTCTACCAAATGGCTCCCAAGAGTCTCCTTGGTTTGGGCTTGTCCCTTCTGCTTCTTCTTCAAGGAGCTGTTTCAGTTGATTATAGATCAGCCCTCACCAAATCTATATTGTATTTTGAAGCTCAAAGATCAGGGAAGTTGCCTTCTAACCAGAGAGTTAAATGGCGAGGAGACTCTGCCTTGAAGGATGGCAGTGATGCTGGGGTATATAATCATAATCATTATCACCAATACTTCTCTTTTGCATATATGTATAGAATTTCTGGGATGATTGGCTGGTAGGGTTTGGTGTTTGATTAACAGGTTGATCTAGTGGGAGGATACTATGATGCTGGAGACAACGTGAAGTTTGGATTTCCCCAAGCATTTACAGTGACGATGCTTTCATGGAGTGTTATCGACTTCGGGTCACAGCTATCAGCCAAGAAGGAACTGGACAATGCTCTTGCTGCCATTAAGTGGGGGACAGACTACTTCATAAAAGCTCACCCGCAGGCTAATGTTCTATACGGCCAAGTTGGAGATGGTGATGCAGACCATGCATGTTGGGAACGACCAGAAGACATGACCACGCCTAGAACTTCTTACAAGATCGATGAGCAGAACCCGGGTTCGGACCTTGCCGGAGAAACTGCGGTCGCATTTGCTGCTGCATCCATTGCCTTTAGTAAATCAGATCCTGACTATTCTTCCCAACTTTTAGACCATGCCAAGCAGGTATCTCATACATACCTACCTACCTACATTTTTTTTTCCTTTTTTCCTTTTTACCAATCTCTAAAACAAATGTTTGACATACATAGATACATATATGCATGTATATATACACTCAAATGTTTGTCACCCCTTGATATAATGCTGTGATTCTAACTAATTAATATACTTTCTTGAGTCTCGACTAAGGCTTTAGTCGAGAGTAAATTTGGTCAAAGCATCGTTGGCGAGTGCACTTATATATATATATATATATTTATAAATGTTTGTCATCCTTGACATAATGTTGTGGTTCTAACTGATTAATACACTTTCTTGAATCGAGACTAGGGCTTTAGTCAAGCAAAAATTTGATCAGAACATCGATAATTGGTGAGTCTACTTTTCCATTTTCACACACTTTAGAACTAGTCAGAGGGTTTTTAATTTGGTGGCTAGTCAAAATATTGAAATGTATCAAAAAAAAGAAGCCCCATTTTCCCAAATCATCAGAAAAAAAAATTCCACTCTCCTGTGATTCTCTCGTTGATCATAGGCACTCTCTCCGAACCCTTTTTGTCTTTTAGTCTACTCCAGTATCCTCTCAAACTCTTGTTACATTATTCTTAAGAAACAGACATGAACAGTTAGTCGTTTATTTTTTGAAGAAGATCAATCGGTGTACTAAAGTGCTCCAATTAATACCGCATGCAGTTATTTGATTTTGCAAACAGTCACCAAGGCATGTATCAGAACAGCATTCCACAAGCGCACTTCTACTCTAGCAGTGGGTTTCAGGTACTAAACGAAAGAATCTAAGCATTATATATGCTTTAATTTGACTGTTTGGCTGCATAGAAAATTAACAATTGGGCTTGGCACATAACTTCTTTTTGGCTGTGCTATAAACACCTGCAGGATGAACTGTTGTGGGCAGCTGCATGGCTGTACCGCGCCACAAATGATAAAACCTACTCAGATTATCTTAGTAGTTCCGGAAACACAGGCGGCACCAGAACCATGTTTTCTTGGGATGACAAGTACACTGGAGCCCAAGTCCTCGTCGCCAAGGTCTGCAAGTAACATCTACATCGTTCCATATATACAACTCGAAACAATAGCTATATTAATGATTAATTTTGGCATACATTTACAGCTTATTTTGGAGGGGAAAGTTCCAAACGATGGTAACTGGGGAAACTACAAGAATCAGGGAGAGCAGTTCATTTGCAACGTAATCCAGAAAGGAAGCAACAACGTCAAGAAAACTAATGCAGGGGCATTGTGGTGGGATCCATTCAACGATCTTCAGTACACCACCTCGGCTTTATTCCTCACAGCCTCCTACTCCGACTCCCTTTCTGCTGCCAAGGACAGCCTCAACTGCCCTGCTGGTTCCATATCTCCTGACGACCTCATCTCATTCGCCCGTTCACAGGCATGTGTAGACACTTTAGTTTAATATATATATGATCAAAATCTGAATTTTCTAATGGGGGGTGGTTTGTTTGTGATTGGGTTTCAGGTGGATTACATACTAGGGGAGAA